>OY986056.1:28445170-29045170 GCA_963920205.1 Stenodema calcarata | reverse complement strand
TGAAGAAGCTCCAACAACTGAATTCACAGTTCTCCCTTCTGAACCAATTGCACTTCTAAGTAGTGAACCTCATTTTTTTCCCACTGCAATCGATGGCAGTGAGTTCCTACTTGAAGACACTGACGTGGTTGCCAGGGATGTGATCATCTGCAGCGAAACAGGAGATCAGAATGATTTTGCTGGTGTCCCAGTCATTGATATTACATCAAACGTAGAAGAGATCGTAGCAAACCCATTTTGCAGCTCTGATGATCCTTCTTGTGTTTTTAATTCCCCGTCTTTAGGCCTTTATGAGGATCCCATCACAGACCCGTTCTATGCCTTTGATCTCCCACATGACAAGTCTTTATCTCCTGATCTTGATCCCCCAATTAGCGACTTCAATCTAGTCAATGCCCCAGTCAGTGCTCCAGATGCCCCAGCTTGTGAGATTCATGATGATATTGTTCTCAACAACTCCAACTTCAACGTCACACCAGATATGGAAAAGGACGAGCAGCAGAAGCCTTCGGGGAACAAGCAGTAGTTTCTAGTTCTAAGTAGTTTCTTTTTTCCTAGTTTTCTACTTTTTCTAGTTACTAACCAAGTGTGTAGTTACCTTATAAAATAGGTCCTACTGTGATTTTCCTTATCCATGGAACAATTGTGTTTTGATGGAAGTGTTGTGATTTAAATTTTAAAAAGACTGTGATTAAAATGTTAAAAAGATTGAGATTTAAATTTTAAAAAGATTGTGATTTAATTTTTAAAATATTGTGATGCAATTAAAAAGATTGTGATTTAAATTGTTTGCGTATATCCTAATAACCCGTATGTTTCTCGTCCAGGGTCTACAGGACCAAACTGTGGAAATCGGAAAATATCCATGAAAATGGATGATTATAATTAATTTAATAAATTATTGAAATTTTTGATGGTGAAAATCCAGAGCGAAAAGAAGGTGCAACACAACTTACCATCAAGCATTGACGAAACAACACCACTTACCGTCTTCATTTTCTTTGATAATTGCTTTTTTGGCCTCAAACTTGTTTTATTCGATAAAAAACGCTATCAAGAACTTGGAGAACTAGTGGAACGAGAAATTGAAAAGATATTGTAGAGTGAATTCATTGAAAACCACTCTTTTGGCTCTCCTGAAAAGTTGGCGAAATGACAGTCCGTGGTGTTGCTGTGGGACCCACGATATCTCTTCCAGTCAAAGTGACAAAAAGCCAGAAGGCGAAATGCATCGACTGGATCGTCAATTCTTCGATTAAGTACGTATTAGCGGAGAATTCGGACGAGGAAGAAGAAATTCTTGAAACGAGAATCGAGGAATCATGCTGTGGCATGAATGAACGAATGTTGAAGTAAACCGCGAAGACTTTCGAGTTCTTATACGATAACACGAGCTTAGAAGATCGCTGCTGCATTTCGATTATTCAACCTGATTTTCGACGCCTTTTAAAGTAAATTAGCGGCCGTAAATCGAATCGCCGAATTATACGGAATGCATGCGCATTGGCTCCCTTCGAAACTCGAGTTAGATAGATAGATAGATAGATAGATAGATTTATTGGCACAATAATATAAAAAATAAAATAAAATACTTTACCAATACCTACTTTACTTTTTAGTTTCGAAGATTCGACGTCGAAGACCCCTTATGAACTTCCTCGAAACTTTTCGAAAACCGAACAGGTACTGACGTACCCCTCATTCTACGAACTTTTTAATAAGAACTTCAATATTTTTCACCCTGAGTCCGCTTCTTCAAATTCTCTGTTGTGCTCTTTTGTGTTTCTCGAAACTGTTTGCTCAACAAACACATGACTTCTATGAATTCCCGTCTATTTGAAAACTCGTAAAAATAGCAGCTGGGCTTTTGTGATTCCTGGGATGGAATTTCGTTGAATTCGGCTCACCTGTAGGATAGACGCCACTACGCTTATTCCTTGTTCCTTCCTCCTTTTTTCAATATTTGTCAGTAGTGTTGGGATATCGAAAGAAAATAATTATGGTATAAATATCAATATTGATATCGGTGTCCTAATATCGATAACAATATCATATCGCCGTTTAAGTGGCAACATGACCTATCTCACTTTTTGCTACTTTACAGGAGACACAAAAAACTGCCTATTTATCTATTCTTGAGTATACTTTGATTTGATTTGCCTAATAATTTCATTTGATAATATAATTTGATTTGCCTGTTTGTTGCGAAAATTCATTTTTTGTAGGATAAATAAATTTGTAAATAACTCAAAACCGCTAAAAATTGAGATAGGTCATGTGACCACTTAAACGGCGATATCGGTATGAATGATCGATGTTCGATAATATCGAATGATCTTTATTGAAAATTGAAAGGGAGTGGGAAGGTGATATTAATATTTGTTTTAATTTTATGCTCTTGCAACTTGCATTTTCATCGTTATTTGTCTAATATGTATAAACCATTTTGTATACAGACTCGAATTTTTCAAAGCATTTTATTGGTGGTCGGAATTTTATACCTGCACGGTAATTTATTGTTTCTATTAAAATATATCTGTCGGGAACCACTATATTCGATATAGAATTATCACAATAAATATCTACCAAGAGCAGTCGAGAAATCCCCGTCTGGGGTTTTCTCCAGACATGTCAATAATTATCATCCCTTCACACGGTCATTCTCTTTGTAAAGGAGAACGGTAGGGAGTCCCTGTATAACATCGACCACCCATAAGCAACTATGGCAGTCTGGTAGAAGCTCTTGGTACGACCTCACTCAAATTAAGCCTTCTCAATCAACCCAAAAACCTTTCCTCAAAGTTAGCTTAATTTATCAAATTCAGCTCTCTTGAAAATTGGTCAGTCTTTTGGGTCAACCTTTCCTCTCATACGTACGGTGTATGCAGACACAAGTATCTGGTAACGACCGCCAGCTTATTTGGCATCCTCTCTCTTTACCTCTCCTCTGTATATAACAAGGTGTGCAGTTATCCACATCTGGTAACACTTGTTATATATCAACTTTTCCTACCATCTGGAGTGCGAAGGTGATCACCTTGGGTAACACAGATCATTCTTTTCGCCATCTTCTCATTACCTTCTTGCTCTATGTAACAAGGCGTGCAGATGTACATATCTGGTAACACTTGATACATATTACCATTACCTAAGATCTGGAGTGCAGGGCAAGTACCTAACTTCACAGCCGGCTAAACATTACTGTCAACAAAACTTCAATGATTGAAATAAGAATACGTAGAGAATATGTCAAAGTTTTATTATCAAACTCGTAAATTTTCGATGTCATAATTCGAACATTATAAGTGACTATGAGAGTGGATCATAGTGGGCACATCGGAAGGCGTTGTACTGCTGAATTACGAAACTCGATAACGTGTACTTGTTACAACTTTCAATGCTTTCTATGATGCTTATGATTTTTATGATGGTTATGATTTTTATGATGCTCATGATTTTTATGATGCTTATGATTTTTATGGTGCTTACGATTTTTATGATGCTTCTGCTTTTTATGATGCTTATGATTTTTAGGTTTAGTACTCTTCTCTTTCTTATTCCTCCTTGTGAAATCATCCTCAAACATTCCTTCCCCTTTCTTCAAGCGGCAAATTCCTGATGTGCACGCATCTTCAAATCCAACCACATCTTCAAAAAATGTGAGGACCGTGTCGAGATTCACCGTTTCCTTAACTTTCTCCCAGCTTTCATCGTTTGGTAGATCGGGACACGCTTCTTTATACTTTGCATTGCAACAGTAGTAGGTCTTTCCAATCTGCTTTTCGAAAACCACTTCCTTGCCGTAAATTTTGAAGTCAATACCGGTGCCGATGATTTTGTGCCAATGGTAGCCTTTGATTTTCGGGCATTTCCCAGCGTACTTCGCATCGCAGTGCACAGTCGCTTTGAATGTCACGATTATCCACATTTCCCCCTTTTGTTTCAATGTTAAAGTCGTCTGACTCCACTGATCATGGGAAACGAGTACCCAATCGCCCATTTCCTCAGGGCAGTTGTCTTTTTCCGCTGCTTCACAATAAATACGAACGTCATTTTTCATTGTCTGCCATAAGCCAGCTTTCATCCCTCCAATAATGACCCACCCGTCGTCTCCTCTCTTGCACGACTTCAGTTCATCAGCGACACATACCACGTGTACTCCCTCAGTGTACTTTACCCAGATATTGAGAATAATTATAACATTGTTCACTTTCTCTCCAACTTGGGTTTCCTTGGTTTTGATCCATTTTCCTCCATCTGGACAGTCATCAGCATCTTCTCCGTAGCACAATATCAACGTATCATCACCTTGTGGCTGACGAAATCTGCAACCTTTAACCACTTCAGGCACGACTACTGATGCGTCAACGTCACGCCGGTCAGCTGTAGTTTTTCTGTGGGGCTGTTTACCTTGCAAGGGATTCCATTCTTTGCCTCCTTTCAGACGAGGACATTTTTCCACATTTTTCGCATCACAATATGCTTTGACACTACCAATGACTACTACCCATGGAACATCGGTTGGATTTCCATTGTCGTCTTTCTTTATGTTTGTCGGTTTCCAATGACCCTTGAAAATCTTTTCGCAATCTTCTATACGTTCTGCAATGCATATGATTGTCTCTCTTTCAATTTTCAGCTCCCATTCATTCCTTTCTTCCTTCTTTGGATTGTGCTTCCTTTTCTTATCTTTAGATTCATCTGACTCGGACTCTAATCTTCCCCATTTCTTCCCTCCTTTGCTGAGTTTGGGACACGAATTTTTGGAGTGAGCATCACAGTAAAGTCGAACATTACCGATAATGATTACCCAAGATGCATTTTCAGGTACCCCGTTATCATCTTTGTCTCGTTCAGAAGGCTTCCATTTACCTTTATGCACTTTCTTACAATCCTGGACCTTTTTCGCTACGCATACCACAACCACCCCTGACACCCGAACCTCCCATACACTGCTACCTTTGTCGTCTTTGGACTCACCAGAGTCGTCAGGATATTCGTCTTCTTCCTTATTCACTACTTTCCATTTCTTCCCTCCTTTGCTGAGTTTGGGACACGAGCTTTTGGATTTGGCGTCACAGTAAACTCGAACATTATCGATAATTATTACCCAAGATGAATTTTCAGGCACCCCATCGTCATCTCTAAACCGGTCAGAAGGTTTCCATTCACCTTTATGCATTGTTTTACAGTCTTTGATGTCATCTGCTGTGCATATAATTATTGCTCCCCTAATTTTCATCTCCCATACGCCAATCGTAGTATCGGAGTAGTCTTCATCACTTTGGACTGCATCCCAAACTTTCCCATCACCTGTAATCTTGAGGCATTCTTCAGACGATTTAGCAGTGCAGTAGATATCGGCACCACCTCCTTCTGAGACCCAGCGTACACCTTTCGGCTTTCCACCTGCACCTTTTGGGCAGTTACAGGATTTCCATTGGCCCTTGTGGATTTCATTGCAATCCTCGATGTCGTGAGCTACGCATATAATCGCAACGCCTTTCACTTTAATCTCCCAATGACCATCTTTAGCACACTCCTCAGTATTTGATCCATGGCAATATCGTTTCCACCCGGTGCGGTCCGACCCATCTATCTCCTCACAGTCCTCCTTTTTCTTCTCCTTACAGTAATACTTGACTCCTTCAACTACTGTGAACCAAACTATCCCTTTGTAGTCCGGCACGTCAGGTTCCAAGTCCCAATCATCTCGTCCATGTTTTTCATAGCATTTCTCCAAAACATCAGCTACACACACGATGATCAGATTACCCTTTCGCAGGATATACACTTTTTGCGTTGTGACCGATTTCCATTCTGTTTGGAGAATAGGAACTTTTGGACATAGTCGTTTGTGGGATGCACGGCACAAGTATAATTTACCACATACGACCATTTGGAAATCTTTGGTCTTTGTATGGCTTCGTCTTATCTTACCGTTGTACCTTTTGTACATTCCACCTTTGAAATGAGGGCATGCATTTACATCTTCATTGAAGCAAAAGTACTGAACGTTGTTTATCTCCATTATCCATTTAGGGTTGTCATGTGATGAGTAATGTTGCTTATTAGCCGACCCATAGTGTCGACACACACCATTAGTACACATTATACCTTTTATGGACGTTGAAACATCATACGATGATAAGTAGCTGATATACTTCGTATCCATGATCGTTCTGCTTCTCCTCTTTGCATGTCCCTTAGCACGTTTCTTATGCTTTCCTTTGCTCCGACTGCCATCATGGAGGTCTTGGTCCTCTGGAAAGTAAAGCACGCTCATCTTCATTACAGTTACCCTCAGAGAAATATCATAACAAGCAAATGATATGAAAGAGATGTTCAGTAATTATTTTTACATGCCATTTACATAGAATTCTATACCAAAGCACTATCAAATTTCCATTCAGCCACAAAAATAAAAGCATATTGTACCTTCAGGGTTTACGATGACCAGGCAGAGAAATAGGAGAGTACCAATCCTCAGTAAATCCATCCCTCGATTCACGTTCACTTCTTTCGGTGACCATTAGAGTAGCACGATACTTTTGATGTTATAATTGGAAATGCATTCTTCCGGTGCCATAAATACGATCTAGGCAGACCAAATTTGCACAGTCCATTCAACAAATAGAGCAATAAATGAACGAGAAACAATAAGCAATTATTACGTTGCGTGTTTTGCACGTTAACGGGACACTAAGGAATATTTATAGAGGAAGAGAAGAGTCCAATAAATTATATCTCAACAATTTTTATTCTTCAGATGGTTTCAGTTTAATTGGTGAAGCACAATATTTATACCACAGAAACAAAGTTATTTGATATCAACTGAATATATTCTTAATATAAAAGCATACGATGTACTGTTCATACTTGTAAATGAACTGAATGAAAATGGTGTCTTGATGCGACAAGTTAGTAACATTATCCTAATGATTAACACTGACAACAATTATCAACATGTATGTTGCCCATCTATTCTGATCGATAAGTACTTACTGCCGTAAGAATCAATTACGGTAAATTTCCAATGCCTTGATGCCTCACCAACCCATGCGATCGAGAGTAAATCATTGGACAAAAGTTCACAATGTGGGAGTTAGCGTCCACGACACTGTTTGGAGATGAGAGAGCGGGAGATATGGTTGAATGAATTGTGGCAGTACCTATATCGTGGGGCACCGGAGGCTCTAAACCAATATTTTCCTCAAGTTATCCGGATTGTTTACTTTGTTTTATAAGAGCTTCACTTCCGGTAAGGGAGTTGGAACCCTTCACGTGCCTCCTTACTTCGTGAGTTTTATTATATCAGCGCTTAGTGTAGAAGAAATCCAACAAACTACCCGAGGGTGCAATATGATATAATATAAACAGAAGCAATTTTCTTGCACAATAGGCGACACACATAACAACGATCATAGTGAACTATAATAGGCTTATAATGGGCCTATTAATGGAATACTTTCGCTTTTAACGGCCTCCTATAGGTTCATTGATTTGATCTATGCACAGTATCGAATACGAAAACTACGTAGATGAGTCATCTCAAAATTATAGGTCATTTCCAATTATGGAATTATTCACAGTATGACGTACCTACATTGTATGATCCTGGAACTGAGGTTGAGGGTTGAGCCCTCAATTCATCTTCGAGGGGGGTGCTTGTGTTTTGGTTCGTTGGTTCTGCGAAGGCTGCCGATTCTTGTCGAATCTCGCATTCAGGAAGATACACAGAAAATTCAACCGGGTCAAAAGACAGTCTGATATCCGTGTAAAATGTAAGCCTTAGTATCTCCCTACAATACAACTTTCTCCCTACAAATCCAAATGTTTCTATTAGTTTTAGGGAGAGAAGTTGTAAGGAGAGAGGTTTTGGAGGTTACCATGTCATACAGCTCAGAGGTTGGAGATTTTTGTTATAAAAATAATAAACACAAAATCATGACAGTAATATTTATAATTATCGATTATTATTTAACTAATTGAATAGTTACCTTATTGATGAGGGGATTGTCGGGAGAGAGAAAGTATTGAAACACTGTTGTGAACTTCTTGTTGACTTCTTGAAAGATACTACTGGCTTTGGATGATAACGTCACATTGGTGCTCTGGCAGCTATATTGAAGCAGTATTGCCTTGAACTTTTCACAACACGAAATATCCTATTCTGTGGGTTCTTGGTGGGGGGGGGGGGGGTGATTTCAAAAGATTGTAGGGAGAGAGAAAAAACTACCTGACAGACATAAAACCTGGTAAATACACATGTAGGTAAATGATGAAATGGAAACTTTTTTACCTTCAAATCAGTTGGTTCATTTAGAGGCCGTACTACATAGTACGGCCTCTAAATGAACCAACATAATAATTATGTCCTTCCAAACCAAAATGGAATTTCTATGAAAAGAACTGTAGGCACAAGAGTTGTGTGACAGGAAATGACCCATAATTTTGAAACGAGCCGGATATAAATATTTAAATATCCAACATGTACTTTCATGAGAATGCAATGCTTGACAAGACTACTAATTGGATTGATTGGAATTAAAAGTACAATTAGGTCTGTTGTGATGACGCAAGTCGTTTTTGTCTTGACGTCACGCACATGAGCTAGGTAGGTAGGTAGGTAGGTTCTGATACATCAGAAATAAAGTCAGTTTGAAAAGTGTACTTGGCCAGTCAATAACAAACCTATGCCTCTCCCTATCTAATTTTAACATGGTGTCAGAAGTGGGCGAAACCACTGCGAATCGTCACCATTAACCACGCGGACAATTTGCGAAGAAAAATTGTTTCTTTCAGAATGGGTGACGCTAGACCGCCTCAGCTTTTTAACTATGAAGCGGCTTAAAAAAAGAATGGACGGATTGGTTCCAGAGTTCCCCCGCATCGAAGGAAAACAATGAAAAAGATGAGGTAAAAATCGCGATTCTGCTGAACCAGTTGGGGAAAAGAGGTATTGAAATATATAATAAGTACGTACTGTGTTTGCAAAGTATCAGGAAGTAGTAGAAGCCCTTTCTGAACAGTTTTTGCCCCGGAGAAACGTTCTCCATGAACGACAGACATTGAGCAATTTTCTCAAATTCAACAGAATTTCATGGCAGAAAGTGAACCTTTAGTCGAATTCATCACTAAATTGCAAACTGCAGCAGCTACTTGTGATTTCGAAGAGCGGGACAACATGATCCGCGACCGCATCATCTCTCAGATGTCGGAGGAAGACTTATTAGAGAGTTCCTAAGGACATAAGTTTGAACCTATCTCAACTGCGCATGCGCGTCGGCTGTGTTCGGACATTACGCCTCAAGTCGACCACAACCGGCCACATACATGTTTCCATTTCTCTCCGGGGACACAACCTTTACGAATCGAATTTAACCTTACTCCGGGATAACAGTGCAGCGCCTTTTGCCGCCTAACAATTCGTCGTGCGACATCAGCCCTTCGAGATAAAACCGCAATAAATTATCAAGCACTCCCGACATGTTCAGAACTTGAATCAAGAAAATTGAGCGTTGAACGGGCGTGAAGATCAGAAATGCAGTGGAAGGGATGGATTTCGCGTTGTGCTAAGGTGACTTGACGTTACTTCTACATGTGACCACTTCCGCCAAACTGGACACATTTGGTTAGCAATCAAAAGTTGCTCGCCTTAGATGTGGCCACTAGATAAGGCCACATCTGAATGAACATATCACTTAGGAACTCTCTATTGATAAAGGCTCTTGGACAAAGGAGACACGCTGAACCTCGAAGAGACTATCCAGATGTGACGTCAAGACAAAAGCGACTTGCGTCATCACATCAGGGTCAACTTTTATACTCAAACCTCAAACTGATTTGCTTACCAATCGGCAAGTCGTTCGACTCGAGAGCCCATCAATCAGTGTTAGTGTGCCATGATTGCTTTCATTCGGGAAAAGGTAATCACACCGAGATAGTGAGCTTACGAAAACCTTCGGTTGGAACTAATGGAAATAATAGTGGCGAACGGGATCATTGGATCATTAGATGACCAGTGTCACTACCGTCGGGCCGTGCAGTCGGTGGTTTTGTTCACGTGTTGTAATCAGCGGACCTCCGATCTTCCTCCTGGTCACACATTCGGAGGCCTTTTAGTTCGGTGAATCGTGATTAGAGTTAGTCGGATGACTTTCAATTCCCCTACGACAATCCGCTGTGAATCTGAGAACAATCACCTGCAGTAGTGGCGATACCCAATAAGTGAACTCAATTAGGCTGGACCACAGTTTTTACTGTCCTTGGAGTAGATGAGATACGTTAAGCATGTGGTTGTCTTATAATAATATTATAATATTATAAGAATTTGCGTATCGCTTACATATTATGTAAGCGATACGCAAATTCTTCGTAACACCAAATTTCTCTCATCCTCCAATCTTCCCCATGCTACCAATAAAAACATGATAATATATTGTTTTACTGTGTTTTGCACTATGTGGTCTATCCGGCTATTTCCCAATTCCCAACTTTCATTCGAAAATCATTGTTGCCTAGTTTTAATTTCCCATTGAATCCCCCAGCAAATCGGCCCTTTTGTAGATGGGTGGAAAATTACCATTTGAACGAGATGTTGTGCCCAGCCCATAACCACTGTCGAAAAGTGTTTAAAAACCGCCATTTTGCACCTAATTTTTCACCCCCCCCCCCCCCCGACCGCTAGCCCAGGACCCGTACCACAGGTAGAGCCCAGGGGCCTGTACTTTTATTATTAGGGGCTTGTAGATTTATTATTATGAATTATCATTTTTTATTGATAGTTAATATCAAGTAGGTAATGTAAATTATGATTATTGTTAGTGAAAATTAACCCGACAGGCTGCCGCGTGATTCATCCTCATGTTGGAGACTTTTGATCTGCTCCAACTTTGAGCCCTCATTGTTAACGAACGGCTGGTCGTACAAAGCTCCAGATGGTTTTAATTTATTTATTTATTTTTTTTTTAAATCAAACTCTTTAAATGGGAACTCAAAACTATACCGTTCATCTTAATTTATCGAGATATGAATTTTTCTAAGTTTCAAAATTGGTTTTGTACCCCTTCCAATTGACCTAGGGTTATGGAAAGTTTAAAAGATCATTTTGGAGTCTTGGGTACGTATCTCGAAACGTAAACGCCCAAATTTTGAGGAGTACCCTAATTTTTTTCTTTCTTGGGCGATTATAGTGGTTTACTGTCGCCTCCAAATTCGTCATCTATCTATATAACTAAATTTAAAGACAATTTTCGTGTTCCTTGGGTATTTTCGAAAAATTTCGCTACAGTTATTCGTTTCGCGTGAAGTGGAGTCGAACCATGCCGATTTTGAATTTGGTGCCTGTATGTTTGTCTGTTTGTCTGTCCTTCAATAACGACTATTCCCTATGTAAAGACGATGTCGTTTGAGATAATTCAAGTTAATATCAATAATTTCAATTTATGTAGGTATTGAAAGTCAGCTCATGAATGACGGATGATAAATCGAGGGTCTCACGGCAACTTTCCACATCGTCATTTTTGGCCAAAATGAGTTATGCATACCATTCGAGGCGTCTTCTAACGGCGGATCGACCTAACTAAGTATAAGTTAGGTACCTAAGTTAGGTAACACTAAATCTCACGATTTATTTTACTGAATTACTCAGTAAACATAGTCATTGGCAGCTGGTTTTTTGGCTCTGCTGAAAAGTTGGCGGAATGACGATGTGGGAAGTTGCCGTGAGACCTTAGAAATGTTTGATGCGTTAGTACTCCCGCCCCCTTTCTACTTATCACCACCCACTCGCTCTTCCACCGCCGTCCTCCACCGCAGTCCTCCACCGCCATCCTCCACCGCCATCCTCCACCGCCGTCGTCTACGCCGTCCTCCACCGCCGTTCACTCCCACTGACCTCCCCCGCCCACTAGGAAGGCAGAGCGGTGCGGCACGGCGCGAAAATATTGAGGGTCGCCCACTTTGGTGCGGCACGCCGCCAAAATATTGAGGGTCGTCCACTATGGCGCGGCACGACGCTAAAATCTGGAAAACACGCCAGTCCGAGCAGTCAGAATCACAGAGTCCGAGGTCGCACGAGCTACATACTCGTACGTAGTTTCCGAAAATCGGATAAGAAACTCTGCGAATTCTCTCTGCAAAACTCTGCAAAAAACGTCATCCAAATTTAATTTGTTTAAACAAATATGCAGGTATTGTTTCAACAATTTCACGGACAAGAAACTGAGTGAATGTCATCCATCCCCGACCCAAGATTAAAATTTCATGACTCAAGCTCATCATCCAAATTTAATTTGTTTGAACAAATAGGTAGGTAGATAATGTTCAAACAAGTTTACAGACCGAGTGAATGTTACACTGTACGTATCTTGAAACGTGAGCCCTCAAATGTTGAGGGGGCATAATTTTTCTTCTTGGGCAATTCTAATACCACCCGCTGCACAGTGGGGCCAGAGTGGTCAAAACGTGGCGGTATCTGAGTGGTTGGTGAAGGTTTGAATGGGTGTGTATAGCATAGTAAAGGGCGAAAACGAAGTTCGTTATCGTTTTATTTTTCATTTCCCGCTGTTTTTGGTTTATTGTCTTCAATATTGAATCATTGGGATCGACCAAAAAAAGAAGCTTTTTACCCACCCCCCCCCCCGCCACCATCAAAATTTGTTTTTTTACGTTTCAAGATTCGTAGATTCAGAAAATCGAAGAAAAAAATCCGTACGCCGCACTTAGCGGCCAGTTAGCGTTTTGCTAAAATTACAAAATTTTGTTCACGGGCTCGGACAAGCCCCACGGTGATCCTTGAACTTTTCACAACCCTAGGTCAAGGGTATGGGGTTCAAAACGAATTTCGAAATTTGAAAAATTCACAACTAGAAGAATTCAAGAGATACGGTATAGTTTTTAGTTCACATTTCAGTAGAGTTTAATTATAAGAATTGTTAAAGACTTCGGATATCAAGTTAATAATTAACAGTAATCATTGATCGTTAACAATTAATAATTTACACAACATGATAATGACTATTAATAATTAATGATAATTCATAATTAATAAACCGCTGTGTCCAGACTTTGCAGAGTTTTTTGGAGTGGTATCCATCATACTACAGAAGCAAGAGAATCGTTTAGATTCACAAACACTCAGAGAAAATGTGGGTTTGTAATTATAATTAAACACCCCTGGCTTTCGGGTGTATCCTCCGTTAGGAGTGGCCCAGAATTAATCGATATTATAATAATAATAATCAAAAAAGTCTTCAAATTTGGATAAAATGATTGCATTTCGAAAGGGTCCTTCGTGGTGAGCGTCAAACACCATTTCCGCTTATTCATAACCACTGACTCTCACATCCTCACTTTTCCAGGAGCGGGAGCCTTTAAGTGCAGAGACCAACGACATTCTGACGCCATAAAATATGTGACACCTGAATTTCACCGACTCGTATAAAGCGTAACCCCCATCCGGGTGACACAACAAACCTTCTACCTCCACTAAGAATTTAATTTTGTCCAAAACGGAAGTGCTCCCACTTGAAATATACAGCCCTCCTCGTCAGTGCCGGTTGAGTGTTTCACGGGTTTGTTTGTTGCTTCGTTCTTTCTCACTCATGCCCTTTTATTTGAGCTTACCCATTAAACTTGGCTAAATATTCGGCGTAATGAATACTACATTATGGGTACGCAACGGTGGCTCATGTTAGGTCAAGCATACTTATAAAACAAATTAAGCAAAAATAGATTTCCTCTCAGGACTTCGAAAAAAAAAATCCAACTACATTATAAAGTTCAAGAGAAACGTGACGAAAAAAACTCTTTTGTGGTGTCAGGGTACTGAGGCATAAGGTAGCGTTGAGCTTATTTTCACAACTCCATTGTATTGGGTGCATTTGGCCTTGTCCCGCGACATCAAAATAAAGCGCACGTCTCATTTAGCTTCGGTTTAGCTTATTTTTTCAAAATTATTAGTTAAAATTATTTAGTACCTAATTGTTTTTTTTTTTAATCGAAAATCATTAAAAATATTTGGTTCCCCATTGACCTGTGAGTACTGGACAAAATCGTACCTGTGGATTGGAAATGCTTCGTATGAAGCTTTCGTCAGATTCCGATAACATTTGGTTTTGTTGTATACAAACTATAGATCTATAGTAAGGGGGGGGGGGGGGGGTGATAACCTGAAGATGGTACCTACGCGAAGGATAATGCTGAATCTCTCAATTACTCTTCGGTCAATACCAGTACTATTCGAGGTGACATCAACGGATCTGAAAATGTGTTTGACGATTTCGCCTACCTTAAACAGTTCCAAAATTCTGTCGCACCAGCAGAATACGATAAAAATTTAGTCTAGGGTAGTCCGTGTAAAGGGCAGTCCAGAAAGAGATGATTGAATTAACGTTTTTGTAGGTAAAATATGCGTTCGTAGACAAATTAAAAACATAATGAAATACTACGATTTTTTTTCTTCCATGAAAGTGGTCTACATACCTACTTCTGTGATCTCCATAACGAATTTTTCGATGAAACCACTGTCAAGAAGTGCTAGTTGTTGTCAGGTAACGATTGACTAAACTACTGAGACGAGGCATTCATAGGCTGTGTTGGTTTGACAACATTGTTTACTCATACAGCTCAAAGTTCACTTCCCCACTTATAATTATCTGTTCTGCTCTCCCTGAGAGGTACACAGGTTCCGGCTTGCAAAAACAGTCTTTCATTTTTCGACTTTTGAACAGCTAGATTCACTTTTCGTCTCACTGTGCGACGGTGGCGCGCTCGAGCTCTGCAAGGCTAGTAAGATACACTCGCTAAGGTTGCCTCAACGGAGCCCGCCTTCACCCATGCCGTTAGCTACCTGTGACGTCATCAAAACTTTACCGATTTATTAAAAAAAAAAAAAAACTACGTATGTCTCGTGCAAACGCAAAGTAGATACAATGTCAGCTCAATGAGAACTTACAAACAAAAAACTCTGCAAATTCTTGACACAACGGTTCATTATCTTCTTTGTACAGATCACCCTTCTGTCTAGATCACTAGGTCTAAATGTCTAGATCCTAAATGTTAGATTAATTATTATTATCAATTTTATCAAGTACCTAGTGAAAATTATTATAATTTATTGTTAGGTATTAATAATTCGTATTTATTATTAATAATAATTATTATTAATTATGATTAATTAATACGATATAATTCTGGGGTTTTTAATACTACGTCGGTAATAATTTTTTTATAAAAGAAGTAGGTACCTACCAACAAACATTCGAAATTACCTTCATTTCCGTAGCACGAAACGCACCTCAGAACAATAAACTCTACATCACTTAAGCCATATGATGTTCCAAAGAGCTTGTTAGTATGAAAATTGACCTGTATTTCAACAGTTTGACTCACGATCGTGTTGTGAGGCACAATCTTTGAGCCGTCATTGTGAACGAACGGCTGGTCGTACAAAGCTGCGGATGGTCTTAAAAAATTCTACGGAACAAACTCTATCCAAATATGAAATGAAAAACATACCGTTCTATATGAATTTTTTGAGTTTTGGAATTTTCAAAATTTCAAAATTCGTTTTGAACCCCTTCCCCTTGACCTAGGGTTATGAAAAGTTTCGTGGATCATTGTGGGGCTGGTCCAAACCCAGAAACCAAATTTCGTAATTTTAACTCAACGCTAACTGGGCAAAGTGCCGCGGACGGCGTACGTCGGACGGACGGATTTTTTTTTATTCGATTTTCTGAATCTACGTATCTTGAAACGTAAACCAACAAATTTTGAGGGGGGGTTAAAAGTTTTTTTTCTTTGGGCGATTCCAATGGTTCATTATCGAAGATAATAAACCAAAACTATGAAAATGTGTGGTTACTCCTGATTAAAGGACTTCTATCAATCGTATTGTATGATGAGTGAACCCGCCTCTTTGGCACCAAAGTGGTACGTGCCAACACGTGTTGAGGCCAGAAAAAAGGTGATTCCGTTTGCAATATTCATGAAAATGAGGTAGAGAAAAAGAACGTAAACCAAATGGAAGTGTTTGGGGCACCTGGGGAGGATGGAAGGCCAAAAGAAACACTCCAAGTTTGGAAGGGCTACATTTATCACTCCGCGATACGAGAGGAACCTGCTTCCCACAAACACATACATCAAGGCAAATAACGGAGTCTCTTTGAGGAACGAATACCACGGTCCCATCGATTAGATCAACTAATAAACGTCCGATCTTATCAAGGAATATACCCGGCGCCTTTAACAAACTACCATTTGAATCACTTCGACAGTGGCAAGGGAAACTCTTTTTCAACAACAGTTACGAGGAATCAGTGATTAAAAAATATCCCTGATAGTATTTCAAGTGAAAATCAGGAGTTGTTATATGGAGAGTTGTCCAACTTGTATTGTACTGGATTGGTATTGCTTTTTATTGGACTTTTGAAAGAGCTTTTTTTGGGTTAACCTGTCCGGACTGTATGCCTTAATGTGGTGCTCCACGGCACCAATTCTCTGTGTTGCTCTCTTTGAGTTGCAGGCCCACAAATTTGGCACACTCTCCCTCAGCAGCAGATTTGACCAACTTTCGACACCTGATAGCCCGACACTAAATTCAGAGAGAGAGAGAGAGAGAGGTTTTTATTTGCCATCACACATTGTGCATAACAATAGTCAAAAATATGAATATCAAAATAGTCAGGCTGATAACAGAATAGTAAAAGAGAACAAAAAAAATCGAAACAAATATACCATTCACTCAGCCTCCGTCACACAATAAATACAGTCGCACCAATAGCATTACACAAATTTAAACTAAAAAATAGAACAGTGAAAACTGATTCTAACACGAGTACTGATTCATCGCCTGGTAACAGTAATCTATGGCTAAATAAACTCTCTAAATAAAACTAATGTCCTAAAGTACTAAATGTCAAACCTATTAATAGCTGTAAAAAACTCATCAAAAGAATACGGTGCCAAGTCTACAAGGAATCTTAAAGTCCACTTCTTAAATTTACCTCTACCTAAACTACGAATTTCATGGGGAACAGCATTAAAAAACTTTAAACCCCACCAATTCATAGAGTTACGTGAAGCTGCGACTCTATGAAAAGGAATTACAAGGTTATCAATGTTCCTAGTAGAGTGCTTATGGGCAACAACATTAAAATCATTTAAATGAGAATGGACATAAATTAAGCTTTCCCGAATATAAATGGCCGGAATAGTCAAAAACTTACGGGAGACATATACAACCCTGCAGTCATCTCTATATCCAAGTCCGCCAATAACTTTGACCGCTCTCCTCTGACACCCAAAGATCACAGCCGAAGCTGGCGTGTGACCCCAGCATAAAATAGAATAGGATGCACGGGCCTGAAATACTGCATGAAAAGCCGTAAGTAGAGCAAAGTCAGGGAGACGATCGGAAAGTCTTCGGAGAAGAAAAACAACACTGCTCAAAGATCTGGCGAGCTGTTCACAGTGTAGATTCCAATTCATGCGAGGGTCCACCTGAACGCCAAGAATTTTAGAGCAGGGAGGATTATTATGAATTTGCGCAAGATTACGCAGTCCAAAGATCATTGATAGGGTCTTTGATTTATTAATCATGAGTTTATTTGAATTGAACCACGTAGTAACGTCCTCAATCGTATCAGACATGGTTGATTGAAGATCAGATAATGACGTGCTACGGGAGACAATAGTCGTGTCATCAGCAAATAATATAGTGGGTTGTGAGAGGAACTGAGGTAAATCGTTAATAAAAATCGCAAATAGAATCGGTCCCAATACAGATCACCGCCAATCCGCTAATTCTGCTCCATGGATGTTCTCTGTCATTTTTCTTATTATAAAGTGTAAATACCTCAACCCCTTCTAACCTATTTGCAGTTGAAACCTACTACCCTACATCGTCTTGTGCATCGGACAGGTTATCTAGCTCGTAATACTCCCGAGAGTTTGCAAATCAATGTTTTCATTCTCCGAAAAAGAATAAATAGATTCTCCCAGACGTTTCCCTATACCAAAGTAAGACGTTTCCCTACCCATCTAGATTTGAGCGAACCCTCCACAGAGACAACCAATCAAACTTTATTGAAGAGTTGCAGCAACCGGACTAATGGAATGGGGAGGGTTAAAGCTATCAACCGGATCGACAGAGTATGAAAACCAACGATGGAGTATGGCGTGACGCAGATCATTCCATAGGTTGTTATACATGTCACGAACATTACCTTATAACGTAACCACTCATATCCCTAATAGATCTATCGGATCCGTCATAGTACGGGCTTGGGTTCCGTCAAACAGTATGAGAATGAACGCCAACACTGAATCTGTCACTCGTGTAGGAGCAGATTGAAGATCCAAACAAGACGACGACGCACATTCACCTGGTGAGTGGTTCGTACACGAACCGATTCATCATAAACGATATGTTTGGAATACCTGTTACACTAGTGGTGTTCATACTGTATTGTGACCAGATTATCGAAACTAAGAACGCTGTTAATTTTGCCACTTCTGTTTACATCACTTGTGTAGGTATATATTATCCTTGAGAGTCCCATAAATGTACGATGCAATTGGTGTAATAAGGTTGTGTTGTGCGTTTGTTCGAGTAAGCTCAGTAATAGTATTTTCAGGTATCCAACTAAATTGATGAATTGTCTATAATTTATCCGTATTTGTTTAGCAAATGTTTTATTTGTCCGAATCACTAACCAGGTGAATATTTGCCATTATCTTGTTTGGAATCCATCTTGTGAATTTTAGTATGAAATCGGAGTGAAACTCTAACCGCTCGAGTGGATACGGGTGGATGTTACGGTGGATGCAACCTACGAGCCGTCAGTTCGCAAGTCGTCAAATACGAACAAATCCGACTAATTTTGCACTAGTTGAGTTCCTCGAAATTTTCTCTTTCACAAGCTTCGTTCGCAGTGCGCGTTCTGACAGTTCCGGAATTCATCAGGACTGGGACGAAAAGTCCCGGGGAGTTCCGGAACTTGTAGAATCGCGTTCTACTGCTGGTGTGCCATTGAAGCAAATATAAATCGTACATAACTCCAAGTTGAGGATCTTCAGGTCTCTGAAAAGAATTGGTCAGAGACCTGAAGGAACTTTACAGCCAGTGGGTCGCGGTAATTGACATGTTATAGTTAAAACAAGAAGAAAATTGACATTTGCATCCGTTGCATCATTGTAATCCGTTTTGATTGAATAATTGCAGTTTTCAACGTGAAAAATCCTTATTCAAATGTCTAAAAAAATATCTGTGCTTAAAATGCATTTCATTCAATTTTAAGGGTGTCTGAAGAATGATCATTCTTGAGCTTTCTGTTTACCTCTCACAAAAATCAGAAAATTCTGAATAGTTGCACAATTCTTCGTTGACGAACCGTGGCACAATTTTGTCGAAAAAATTCGAGTTTCGTGGATGTGGACGAAATCCTACTACCACTTCCATCTCAACCTAATCACCTACAAACCACACCATTTCACCACCGTCGTCGAAACTACCGCTTTCCGAACTATGGCTGATAGTTGAAATTTCAATCTAGTTACGATTCAACTGGAATAAATATGAGTAACAAGCAAATTGAATAAATTCAACGGTAAGCAAATACATTGAACGCACGGGAACCAAAGCAAGTTTGTTATTGTTCACTCCACAAGCTCTGCAAGAGTTGTGAAATGCGCATGCGCTTGCGTTCTAACTCTGCGAGTTCTGACAAAATTCGGGGACTAACTTACAGAACCGTTCGGAACTGCGTTCGCGTGCCACGGCTAACGCCGAACTCTGAGTTATCGTAGTTCCGGTACTTTCAGAACGCTCACTGCGAACGACCAAACTCAACTGCGCTTGCGCAGAACCGTTCGGAACGTTCTAAATGCCCACTGCGAACCAAGCTACAATCACCGATTCAATTATTCATCCGCTTCTTCAGGAAATTGGTCATGAAACGCTCTCTGGTTCGGTCCAGTAATATCAGCGATCCATCACACCGAATCGCATGCCACTATTTACATTACAGGAGATCCAGACATACGGAGAGTGTAATGAAGTTGCACAATATGAAAACAGAAATACGTAACCTCAACAAAAGATCCAACGGCACGTGGTAGCGAATAAAATGAAAAGTACGGACACGGTCGCAGTTTCGAGAGACTTTGTTTCATTTTTATTTTTTTTTTTACAAAGGACAGCTATCGAGCCCTGACCATCCTCTACGCCCTGCGATCACTCACTGAGAAGATAAAAATGAATGGTTTCCGTGAGATGGATGCCTATGGGTATTGTGATCTTGATGAATGAGTTGGCACCGGCAAAAAAACTAGATTTTCAATTTATTCCGCTGTTCTCCCCCCTTTAGTCCTAACAAGAGCGTTTCTGCACATAGTCATCACCAAATTCTCATACAGGCATATTTATTCCTTTCACGTTGTGTCAATTAATTTATCTACAATTATTTCTGTGTACAATAATTGTACACAGAAATAATTGTAGATAAATTGTAATTATTACAATCAAAACAAAAAAGATAATACCCCCAGATGACATTCCAATGGATAGCATGGACACCGATGCCGGAATTCTGGTAGTAACTATAAGCTTCAGGTGCTTACGATTCGCATTGTGAACATAAAAGAATATGTGCGCGTAAGGTTCTATCACGATTTTCTATAGCTTTTTATAGCTGATATTATCTGCAGTTCCACTAGAAAAGAGCCCAGTATTCATAAAGCCATTTCTTAGTCTCTCAGAAAGTTATTTTCCTCGGCTAAACTTTTCTTTGGATGGTCCCTTCAATTGAGGCACTTTTGAAAATCCACAGTTCAATGGGAAGTTTGGGCTCATTTTCGATTCAAAACACGTACGGAAAGTCATTCAGGTTGGGGAGGTGAACAAAAAACTTCATGTGAGGCGCTGAAAGTTAGGTTCGCCATCTTCGAATTGTTATTATTCTTTACAAAAGGTGTCTTTGTGCGAAAACTGTGAAATACCGGGTGAAAAAAAATTACCCACCATTAAATCTGTTACTATCGGCCTTGAGCTCTGCCGTTTAATTCACGGTCATGTTTCATCCTAAACCAAACTATACTCAAATTTTTATGGTAGCCACAGCGACAGTTATCAAACAAATTAGGATTATGGTTACTAGTATTTATATATTATATTTATTTACCTCCAAACTGAACGACATTTGGATAAGGTAGTTTTAATACGAGTAGATTAGCGGCACTGAGTTCGTGAAATGTCACGTGCCCCACGCCCAGTATTACCAACATCGCTGTTATCTATTTACCAATGATGATATTCATATTATGAAGTAAATGAATCTCATCCTAGGATTGCAAGTTAGAATTATTGTTCCAAACACTCTTTTTTCAGTATGTAAGTAAATAACTTTATTGTTCTATTGCGAACATTTCAGCTGAGATAATTGGGGGACTATAGTACAGGAGTCCTCAAACTGGGGTGTGGCGTGATGAGTGGGTGCAGTCCATCAACTGGCCTCTCTGTTGGATGTGGATTGTGATGATGTCGAATCAAAAGAAGTGTTTGCTGTGCTACTTGGTCATGTTACGCTGGGTGGTGATAAGGAATCTGGAGGTCTCCGTCTCTTGAGTCGTCTTCTGAGGCTTGGTTCTGGTGGATTGTTGACCAGGATGGTTATTAGGTGATTTGTGGTTCAGGTCATAGTGTGGTGAAGGTTGTTATGGTTGTGTTGGATGACTTCGGCTACACAGGGAATGTTTAGATCAGTATGTTGGGTACTGCCTCGCACATACCATGGTGCTGACGTGATAAACCGAAGCACCCTGTCTGAGTTACTTGTATCTTATTTACGTGTGTAGTAGCAGCTGCTCCCCAGATTCCGCAAGCATAGGCCCGTATTGGTCGAATGAGTGTTACTTAAATCTGTCGTTTGTATGAGAGAGGTAGAGTAGATCTGCAGACCAGGAGGTATCTGAGGGTTCAAATTCTGTCTCGCACTTTGCCTACCAGGTATTTTATGTGGACTGCCCAAGTCAGTCGTTGGTCCAGGTGTAGCGGGCGGTGTTGCAGGATGGTAGGATGTGTCCGTTATGGTGTATACTTGGTATTTGTGCTGATGTTCGTAATGTAAACTTGAGTAATGCAGATTTTTTGGTGTTAATTTTCAATCTCCACGTTTCTACCTTCTCCATGAAG
The DNA here is from genome assembly GCA_963920205.1 of Stenodema calcarata. Classification (NCBI taxonomy): domain Eukaryota; kingdom Metazoa; phylum Arthropoda; class Insecta; order Hemiptera; family Miridae; genus Stenodema; species Stenodema calcarata. Next base: position 29,022,975 of record OY986056.1, on the reverse strand, counting down.
TCTTCTAGGGGGATTTGTGCTCCTTCTATTCCTCTGGCGACTGAAAGAACAGCTACATCGTCAGCGAACTGCGCTGTGACTGAAGAGGGGAAGTCGGACGTGTAGACCAGGTATAGAGTGTCCCTCACTCACTGGGGGACACCCGAGAGAATAGGCTTAGAATTTGAGCTGAAGTTGCATCTTGCATTTAATTGGCGAAAGATCATGTCCACCAAATTTCAAAGAACTCTGTTGAAGGTATCGGACTCAAATCCATCACAGTCTACAAGATTATGAACCTAAATACACCTCAGCTGACTTGTTTGGAGCGTGAGAGTAGAACAAAACCACTCTATCATATCACCCTAGCTTATTATTTTGAGTCAATAACTTTCTAACTGGCTTATTAAAGTGTCCGCTAAAAGGAGAAGTTTCGGGGGGAGAAACTTTGACGCGGGAGAGGAATTTCGAAATGAGGCAATCTGCTTCGCGGAGTAACTATGATATTGGCTCCCCTGAACCTTGTAATTTCTGTGAAATGACAAAACCAGAGTCTGCCGTCAAACTTCGCTGGCTAGTATTTAGCGTGATGATACAAGTAAGAAGCTCCGCGTGTATCATGTAAGCTTATTAACTTAGGGAAAATGGGTATGACCTACTTGAATAATTTCAAACGTGTTTGTATAGATGCAACACCGTAAAACTATTATATTTTATAGGTGACATCGCTTTCAGAATTCGAATATAATTCAATGAGTAGGAAGGTTTGTTTCATGATAATACTTAGCATAATACCTAATAATACGAAGGATTACCGAAACATAGGTAGTCGTACCTACATTTTCTATCCAACATTCCTACATCCGTTTGATGTTGGGGACTGAGGAACCCGCAGCTGTGTTGCGATTCAATTTTGATCATTGATTATCAAGTGAGCAACTGTTTTTCTGCATCGTAGAGGCTGAAATAAATTGTGCTGTCATTATAAAACATTAAAAGCCCACTACTGCTTTTTGTTGTTGGAAAATAATAATTATTAGTGCTGCTTTTTTTGCCCCATAGTAGTCGTAGAGTTCTCTCTAATCAGTAGGTGAACATTTAATCGAAAAAATGGCGACGGCTTAATGAATCCAGGCAACTGGGAGATTTTACGACGAGAAGCTGTTCTCTTCGAGCTATGACTGCCAAACGCGTAATTCCATTAAAAACACATTCAAATCTGTCGTTACTCTTGTTTGAACCTCTGCAGTTTTTCAACGTTGAAAACCCACAGTAACTTGAAATACAGTAATATTTTTTCCTCAACGCACCGGGTAAGTTTTTTTCCCCCAGCTATTTCTACTGGATAGCCAACTAGATCTTGAAAATACAATCAAACCACATCATAACCTGAAAATGCCGAAGTTCATCAATGCGGCGTTTCTACTTTGGAAGGCGGTATAGTACTCGTAACTATAAAAATACACTATTCAGGCAGCTCTCAACTGTTGATACTTTCATATTTTACGTGTCTAACAAGTAACTCCGGGTTTTTGACACGTTTTCCTCTGAATCTTCCTCAGAAACATAGTAACAACAAAGCCAGGTATTCGTTTGGACAAAGTTCTTATGCTCTCTTCTCCTCTCAGGGCCGTTTCATATGATTTCCCTCTCCGGCCTTTGCCCGACTAACGTATGATCGTATGATGACGTTCGATGTATTTGAGTCGACATTACTCATCTTGAAGGTCCATTCGAACTCAAATAAACACCTCGAGTCGATATGAAGTCAACTTTTTTTCGTTTTCACGAAGTATTTGAGTCGACAATTGCTCTTCTTGAAGGTCCATTCGAACTCAAATAAACACCTCGAGTCGATATGAAGTCAACTTTTTTTCGTTTTCACGAAGTATTTAAGTCGACAATTGCTCTTCTTGAAGGTCCATTCGAACTCAAATAAACACGTCGAGTCGATATGAAGTCAACTTTTTTTCGTTTTCACGAAGTATTTGGGTCGACAATTGCTCTTCTTGAAGGTCCATTCGAACTCAAATAAACACCTCGAGTCGATATGAAGTCAACTTTTTTTCGTTTTCACGAAGTATTTGAGTCGACAATTGCTCTTCTTGAAGGTCCATTCGAACTCAAATAAACACGTCGAGTCGATATGAAGTCAACTTTTTTTCGTTTTCACGAAGTATTTGGGTCGACAATTGATCTTCTTGAAGGTCCATTCGAACTCAAATAAACACCTCGAGTCGATATGAAGTCGACTTTTTTTCGTTTTCACCAAGTATTTGAGTCGACCATTGCTCTTCTTGAAGGTCCATTCGAACTCAAATAAACACGTCGAGTCGATATGAAGTCAACTTTTTTTCGTTTTCACGAAGTATTTGAGTCGACAATTGCTCTTCTTGAAGGTCCATTCGAACTCAAATAAACACGTCGAGTCGATATGAAGTCAACTTTTTTTCGTTTTCACGAAGTATTTGGGTCGACAATTGCTCTTCTTGAAGGTCCATTCAAACTCAAATAAACACCTCGAGTCGACATGAAGTCACCTTTTTTTCGTTTTCACGAAGTATTTGAGTCGACAATTGCTCTTCTTGAAGGTCCATTCGAACTCAAAAAACACCTCGAGTCGATATGAAGACAACTTTTTTTCGTTTCCACGAAGTATTTGAGTCTACAATTGCTCTTCTTGAAGGTCCATTCGAACTCAAATAAACACGTCGAGTCGATATGAAGCGACTTTTTTTCGTTTTCACGAAGTATTTGAGTCGACCATTGCTCTTCTTGAAGGTCCATTCGAACTCAAATAAACACCTCGAGTCGATATGAAGTCAACTTTTTTTCGTTTTCACGAAGTATATGAGTCGACAATTGCTCTTCTTGAAGGTCCATTCGAACTCAAATAAACACCTCGAGTCGATATGAAGTCTCCTTTATTCGATTTCACGAAGTATTTGAGTCGACAATTGCTCTTCTTGAAGGTCCATTCGAACTCAAATAAACACGTCGAGTCGATATGAAGTCGACTTTTTTTCGTTTTCACGAAGTATTTGAGTCGACCATTGCTCTTCTTGAAGGTCCATTCGAACTCAAATAAACACCTCGAGTCGATATGAAGTCAACTTTTTTTCGTTTTCACGAAGTATTTAAGTCGACAATTGCTCTTCTTGAAGGTCCATTCGAACTCAAATAAACACGTCGAGTCGATATGAAGTCAACTTTTTTTCGTTTTCACGAAGTATTTGGGTCGACAATTGCTCTTCTTGAAGGTCCATTCGAACTCAAATAAACACCTCGAGTCGATATGAAGTCACCTTTTTTTCGTTTTCACGAAGTATTTGAGTCGACAATTGCTCTCCTTGAAGGTCCATTCGAACTCAAATAAACACGTCGAGTCGATATGAAGTCGACTTTTTTTCTTTTTCACGAAGTATTTGAGTCGACCATTGCTCTTCTTGAAGGTCCATTCGAACTCAAATAAACACCTCGAGTCGATATGAAGTCACCTTTTTTTCGTTTTCGCGAAGTATTTAAGTCGACAATTGCTCTTCTTGAAGGTCCATTCGAACTCAAATAAACACGTCGAGTCGATATGAAGTCAACTTTTTTTCGTTTTCACGAAGTATTTGGGTCGACAATTGCTCTTCTTGAAGGTCCATTCGAACTCAAATGAACACCTCGAGTCGATATGAAGTCACCTTTTTTTCGTTTTCACGAAGTATTTGAGTCGACAATTGCTCTCCTTGAAGGTCCATTCGAACTCAAATAAACACGTCGAGTCGATATGAAGTCGACTTTTTTTCTTTTTCACGAAGTATTTGAGTCGACCATTGCTCTTCTTGAAGGTCCATTCGAACTCAAATAAACACGTCGAGTCGATATGAAGTCAACTTTTTTTCGTTTTCACGAAGTATTTGAGTCGACAATTGCTCTTCTTGAAGGTCCATTCGAACTCAAATAAACACGTCGAGTCGATATGAAGTCGACTTTTTTTCGTTTTCACGAAGTATTTGAGTCGACCATTGCTCTTCTTGAAGGTCCATTCGAACTCAAATAAACACCTCGACTCGATATGAAGTCACCTTTTTTTCGTTTTCACGAAGTATTTGGGTCGACAATTGCTCTTCTTGAAGGTCCATTCGAACTCAAATAAACACCTCGAATCGATATGAAGTCACCTTTTTTTCGTTTTCACGAAGTATTTGAGTCGACAATTGCTCTCCTTGAAGGTCCATTCGAACTCAAATAAACACGTCGAGTCGATATGAAGTCGACTTTTTTTCTTTTTCACGAAGTATTTGAGTCGACCATTGCTCTTCTTGAAGGTCCATTCGAACTCAAATAAACACCTCGAGTCGATATGAAGTCACCTTTTTTTCGTTTTCACGAAGTATTTGGGTCGACAATTGCTCTTCTTGAAGGTCCATTCGAACTCAAATAAACACCTCGAATCGATATGAAGTCGACTTTTTTTCGTTTTCACGAAGTATTTGAGTCGACCATTGCTCTTCTTGAAGGTCCATTCGAACTCAAATAAACACCTCGAGTCGATATGAAGTCACCTTTTTTTCGTTTTCACGAAGTATTTGAGTCGACAATTGCTCTTCTTGAAGGTCCATTCGAACTCAAATAAACACCTCGAGTCGATATGAAGTCAACTTTTTTTCGTTTCCACGAAGTATTTGAGTCGACAATTGCTCTTCTTGAAGGTCCATTCGAACTCAAATAAACACGTCGAGTCGATATGAAGTCGACTTTTTTTCGTTTTCACGATGTATTTGAGTCGACCATTGCTCTTCTTGAAGGTCCATTCGAACTCAAATAAACACCTCGAGTCGATATGAAGTCTACTTTTTTTCGTTTTCACGAAGTATTTAAGTCGACAATTGCTCTTCTTGAAGGTCCATTCGAACTCAAATAAACACCTCGAGTCGATATGAAGTCACCTTTTTTTCGTTTTCACGAAGTATTTGAGTCGACAATTGCTCTTCTTGAAGGTCCATTCGAACTCAAATAAACACCTCGAGTCGATATGAAGTCACCTTTTTTTCGTTTTCACGAAGTATTTGAGTCGACAATTGCTCTTCTTGAAGGTCCATTCGAACTCAAATAAACACCTCGAGTCGATATGAAGTCAACTTTTTTTCGTTTCCACGAAGTATTTGAGTCGACAATTGCTCTTCTTGAAGGTCCATTCGAACTCAAATAAACACGTCGAGTCGATATGAAGTCGACTTTTTTTCGTTTTCACGATGTATTTGAGTCGACCATTGCTCTTCTTGAAGGTCCATTCGAACTCAAATAAACACCTCGAGTCGATATGAAGTCTACTTTTTTTCGTTTTCACGAAGTATTTAAGTCGACAATTGCTCTTCTTGAAGGTCCATTCGAACTCAAATAAACACCTCGAGTCGATATGAAGTCACCTTTTTTTCGTTTTCACGAAGTATTTGAGTCGACAATTGCTCTTCTTGAAGGTCCATTCGAACTCAAATAAACACCTCGAGTCGATATGAAGTCACCTTTTTTTCGTTTTCACGAAGTATTTGAGTCGACAATTGCTCTTCTTGAAGGTCCATTCGAACTCAAATAAACACCTCGAGTCGATATGAAGTCACATTTTTTCGTTTTCACGAAGTATTTGAGTCGACAATTGCTCTTCTTGAAGGTCCATTCGAACTCAAATAAACACGTCGAGTCGATATGAAGTCGACTTTTTTTCGTTTTCACGAAGTATTTGAGTCGACCATTGCTCTTCTTGAAGGTCCATTCGAACTCAAATAAACACCTCGAGTCGATATGAAGTCAACTTTTTCTCGTTTTCACGGAGTATTTGAGTCGACAATTGCTCTTCTTGAAGGTCCATTGGAACTCAAATAAACACGTCGAGTCGATATGAAGTCAACTTTTTTCGTTTTCAGGAATTATTTGAGTCGACAATTGCTCTTCTTGAAGGTCCATTCGAACTCAAATAAACACCTCGAGTCGATATGAAGTCAACTTTTTTTCGTTTTCACGGAGTATTTGAGTCGACAATTGCTCTTCTTGAAGGTCCATTCGAACTCAAATAAACACGTCGAGTCGATGTGAAGTCAACTTTTTTTCGTTTTCACGAAGTATTTGAGTCGACAATTGCTCTTCTTGAAGGTCCATTCGAACTTAAATAAACACGTCGAGTCGATATGAAGTCAACTTTTTTCGTTTTCAAGAAGTATTTGAGTCGACAATTGCTCTTCTTGAAGGTCCATTCGAACTCAAATAAACACCTCGAGTCGATGTGAAGTCAACTTTTTTTCGTTTTCAAGAAGTATTTGAGTCGACAATTGCTCTTCTTGAAGGTCCATTCGAACTCAAATAAACACCTCGAGTCGATATGAAGTCTACTTCGTTCGTTTGAGTTGACAATTTCTTGACAAAAATTTTAACTCCCCCTTAAATCTTGTTGGTTTACTTTTCAAGACACGTAGATTCAGAAAATCCAATTGAATAAAAATTCGTCCGTCCGCCCTCACGCCGTTCCCACAACGATCCTCGAAGCTTTTCATAAGATTCGGTTAGAGGGAGGGGGTTCAAAACAAATTTTGAAATTTTCAAAATTTCATGAATCGAGATATTCAGGTAAAACGGTAGTTTTTAGTTTACATTCACATAGAGTTTATTTTTTGGAATTTTTTAAGGCCCTCCGCAGCTTTCTGTGACTAGCAGTTCGTTCAAAATGAGGGCTCAAAGATAAGGCAGATCAAAGGTCGTCAACATGAGAGTGAATCGTGAGGCAATTTCCATACTAGCTCAGCGGATTCGAACAGCACTTTATTTGCAAATGTAGAGTTACCTAACAATTATTAATAATAATAATTTATAAAAATTAATAATAACCAAAAATAATCAATCATAATTTACACTACTTATAATAATAATAATTTTTAATAATCAATGATAATGATTATTATTATTAATTCATTGATCTAGACAGAAGGGTGATCTGTACAAAGAAGACAATCTGTTTTTGTTAAAATGAACTAATTACCTACGTGTCTCAGCTGCCAAAGGGCAGACTGAGTTCCTCATGTTCCATGTTATTGTTATTTATTTATATATTCATAGGATAAGCAAACTTGATGGTGTTATACACAAAAAGTAAAAAAAAAAAAAAAAAAAAATTTGCAGAGTTTTTCGGTTTTAACATCAGCAAGATGAGTTTTCACTATGTCAGGATAATTTTGCAATCAACTTCTTGAACAGAAAACAGATGAAGAGACTAACCAAGGTTCAAATTACACCTTCAAACGGTGGCAATATTAGTAGTATTGTATAAGTCAATTCATAGATAACGCTTTATCTCAAGAACCAAACGAGGGTGCTGAGCTCAATGTAGCTTTCCTTGAAGGTGCACTCCCTCCCCCCCCACTACCAACCCCTCAGTTTTGTCGCTCTCGCCAACCCCTTAGCTAATGAGTCCGATCGTTCTGAAAGGTGAGTCCGTATTATTAACTCTTCCCCTCCTCACCGTCACCTTCTCAACGAGGGGAATTTAATTAAATGTCGTAGCAAGCAACCTTCCCTCTCTACCAGCCCCACGGTTTTCTCTTCGCGATTATTTCCCTTGCCGAAGATAAACATCGGTGTAACACCTTCTTCGTCGGAACTTATTAGGAAAGGGACTAGCGATACTATCAGTATCCAAACCTTGGGATTTTATGAAATTCGCATACGTTGTTGACACAATAGCATCATTTCAAAACCTCTACATTCTACAAATCACCCTTTTATTTAGATCACTGACCTGTACACAATATCCATGTATGTTCTGTAACTATAACTTGGCCAGCAGTAATATAATATACCTAATAATTGTTTATTGACAGAAGAAAGAATACAAAATATAATATTATATAATAATATTATATAATAATATATAATATTATTAAAGAATATTATTTACAAGCCAATAATGTCCACCAACCTGATAAGTTCATATGAACTTGTGGGGGCTGGTGGAGCTGATCTCAACAACTACAGCTCATACATTTACGAGAATAATACCTACTAATATAGTAGGTACAATAAGTTAGCTAATGAAGGAACCTACTAAGAATAAAGAAAATCACATCAATTGAAAAGTCTCTATAAATCAAATGTTTAGTCCTTTTCAACATTTTAGTACTTTTCAAAATTGTTTCTTTAAAATGACCAAAAATACTTTTAAAAAAGTTGGGGTTGATTTTACAAGCATAAAAACCATAAAGCTCTATAATAAGCACTTCTCTTAACACGTTCAGTTCTATATTTTTGCAAATGAATATTAAATGTCATCTGTGTACGTGTTTGGATGATACATGGATGCTCAGGCCGAATTCCAACTTTGAACACGTGCAAGCAAGATTTAAATAAAAACAAATGCCTAATGTTGAGTAGGTACATCAAATTCTCCATGAAGTAGAACAGTGGGATAACAAGGACTCTTTCTAAGGGCGAGGTTTAGAATGGTATTTTGTACAACCTGCACAGAACGAAGCAAAGATTTACCCAAACTACCCCGTACAATGATACCATATTTTAATAAAGAAAAAACTAATTCTAAGTACTCGTAAATAGATCTTAGCTGCGTAAAAGACAAAAAACTTCGAGCTTCCTTAAAAACATAAAATAATTTTCTCAGTTTAGAAACCAAGGTTTCACCGTATTGGTGATATTTTTCCGGTTGAACTTTCAGTGCCTGAATGTAGCGGTTGATCGAACAATGCAGCAGAAAATCTAAACGAAACGATATCGTTCTCTTGAAATATTTCCCACCTTCCCATTCATCTGGGGTTGTGAATAGTTTCAGGGATCATCTTCAGCTTAATCTGAGCTTAATTTTTGAACTTTTTGATACAATGTAGATTACACGTATCTAAGACCGTTATGAAGAGAGAGGGCCGGTTTCGCCAATATACCATGAACTCGGCTTAATGGAAAGATAGTTCAACGTAACCGATAGATTGATCTCAGTTTGAAAAGTTTTGGGCTTCACCAAGTTGGTTTGGGAAACACGAGTTTCTAGGATCGGAGTTCACATTGAACTAAGATCAATGGAAACCAAGTTCAAGCAGCTTTCGATCTAGTTCCTATTATTTGATAATGTAGTTGTTTAATATTTTGAATAACGTTGCATCATTTCATCACCACCACATAATGTACTAAGGCATCATGAAAATGCACGACCCAGATTTTTCATGACAGGAAACGCAAAGTTTTGGACGCCTATCCAATTTTCATAAACCTGAATTGTAAATTGTTGATGTAAAGTCTTGAAAACGGAATGTAACGTACAAGTGCTCTTTGAGCAAGAGAGGAAGATGGAATAAGAATAAGAAAGATATGTCTAGAAAAAAGGCTGGGGTTTAGTTTTCTTATGAAACGTTGCAATTTTGCAGACTATTATTCATTGAATTAGAACATTCTAAAAATTAAGACAGCACCCCTTATATTTAAATCAATCACACAAAATTATTTATTTGTCATTCCATCAAAGTAATTATCAATTAGCTGTGCTCGAGACATTGTTGAATTTATAAGCGGGAGGGACAAGTGAACTCCCGTTTAACTGAGTTCAAGGTTGAACGCCCGTGGTGAAACCCAACCCGACGAACAATCTCGGTTCACTATTTGAGTCAGGATCAACTCCTTCGTTTACGTTGGTGAAACCTTAAGACCGTTTATTTGTCAGGACCTGAAGAAAAGTAATTCTAGACCAAAAATTATTAAAAAAAAAAAAACAACAAAAAAACACCACCAAGCAAGCTCCCTTCCTAAGGAAATATTCTGGGATAACCTGAATTTCGCTTGTTATTCTAACTATCTATATACGTTTTTGCCCACGTTCCCAAAACTTCACGTTACAGCTAAACGATGATGTAGTGAGCATACACCTCAAGGCTAACTCCGACCTGTGTAGTTTCTTTGTTGTTCAATAAGCAAACCACCAGTCCTTATTCACTGCGCTCCATTTTAAGGGAAGTTTGTATTAACGAACTTATGTACAACATTTCAGTCATTTATTACGGGAATTAACCTCCTTGGGGAACGGGAAGGAAGTCAATGATGAAGGCAGCGCACGTACACCACGGGGGGCCGTTGTAGGGTGGATTTCTCATATCACATCTCCCCATCCACCTTTTCTCGTCGTTTGTTCTGGTAATTGAAAGGATAATCTGGCTAAGAAAGCAGAACTCCGGGAAATGCCTGAATAAATGCAGTCACTTTACGTCTCATATTCCTCCCATCGCCTGAGATTTTAATATAAAAATGAGAAATGAGACTACTTTGAGATCACAGGAAGAAAGAATAATTTTATTCATAGACAACAAGTGTCGTCAAGTTAACTCATGGTTAACCAACATATGTTAAAATATCAATCACGGAAATTATGAAGTGATCAATTTCCAATACGTCCCCTCAATGAATAATTTCGGTGATTCCAGAAGATATCGAACAAAAACTGTGTTTCTGCCTATTCAATGGTTTCGTCATGAAATCAGCTGGCATCTTTTCAGTTTGCAGGTACTCGATCTTCACCAGACGTTCGTCAACCGCTTGTTTGATGAATTGGTTCCGAATATCAATATGTTTTGTACGTGAGTGGTATCCAGGGTTTGATATCAGCATCTGCGCCCCCTGGCTATCATTGTACAAGCATATTGGATGAGTTATTGGGAACCCCATGTCACTTAGAAGTCGCCTCAAGTACAGGCCTTCTTTCACTGCTTCTGATATGCTCAGGTACTCGGCTTCTACACTTGACAGCGCTACGGTCCTCTGCTTCTTCGACGTCCACGTTACTGCTGCCCCAGATAGCGTGAAGACAAACCCGCTGTACGATCTTCGATCACTGCTACAGTTTCCCCAGTCTGCATCCACGTATCCGGTCAAGTGATCCTGCGTCTTCGTATACGTCAGCTTCATGTCCCGTGTACCTTGAAGATATCGCAATATCCTTTTTGCCGCCTTCCAATGCACCTCTGTGTAGTTTGCGTTGAATTGGCTGAGAAAGTTTACAGCGTATGTTATGTCAACGCGAGACCCCATAGTTAGGTACATCAGCGAACCTATAAGGTTTCTATAGGGTAGCTTGATGTCCTCACACGTCCTTGGTTGTTGCGGCTCCCCCAACTTGACATTTGGATCCATCGGAGTACTCAGGGGATTGCAGTTTTCCATATTGAAGGTTCTCAAAATTTCCTGGATGTATTTCTTCTGCGAAATATGCATCTTCCCCTGCTCTGGTTTATAATCGAATTCAAGACCGAGACAATAGTGAATTCGCCCCATATCTTTCATCTTGAACTCTTCCATGAGTCTCCTCTTCAAGTTATTTAATTTTTGCTTGTTCTTGGACGCCAGAATAATGTCATCTACATATACAGTCAAAATGACCATATCATCACGATCCTCTCCCAGGGTGTAGACACAGGGATCCGAGTTAGATGACTTTAAACCAAGTTTTTTCAACTTCTCGTCGAGCTTCAGGAACCACTGCCTACCAGACTGCTTCAAGCCGTACAATGACTTTTTCAATCTGCAGTATTTCTTACCGTTCCTTACGTCATCCAGCATTCTTCTCGCTGCTTCCCGGATGTCTTCTTTCTCCTTGTCTACCATTTCAGAAAGTATGCTCTCCAGGCATTCAGGTGGTTCCATATATATCTCCTCGTCAAGGTCTCCATTCAGATATGCAGTCTCCACGTCCATCTGAATGACTTCCATGTCGTTTTGCACTGCTAGGGCCATCAACACGCGAAGTGAACTGAGCCTTACAACAGGAGAATATGTGTCATGGTAATCCACCCCCGGCCTCTGAGTGTAACCTTTTGCGACAAGACGAGCTTTGCGTCGCTCAAGTTCACCAGTAGCTGCGTATTTGTTGGTTAGGATCAGTCTACAACCAACTGCGCTTCGGTTAACAGGCTTTTCCTCCATAGTCCATGTGTTGTTAAGGAGGAGTGAGGAAAATTCTTTACGGACCGCAGCTCGCCACTCATCAGCATCTGGGCTTGAAAACGCCTCCTTTGGCGAAATTTCAGCAGCACATGCATAATCCGCAGCTGAGGATTGTTCTTCCCCCTCTATATTTACGGGTTGATTTTCCTCATCTGGGAGTGATGATTGGGGCGCACTGGTTTCGAGTATAGAAGTAGGTTTGGGTAACATGTTGTAGACTTTATTTGGTCTTCCTCGACTTCCTGTCCTCACAAGCCTCGGCCTTCCCCTGCCTCTCACCAGTGTGCTACCTTCTCTTTCCTCACGACTCACTGCCGTTCTTTCTTCATCTTCCTGTCGTTGGGAAGATATGTGTGTCTCATTTCTACTAAATGTTTGCTGTTTTACGTTTCCCACATTTTTAGTGTTTGTTACTAATTTGATTCCAAATTTTCCAGGTTGTTGAGTTACTTGTTTTGAAACCCCTTCTCGGACATCAAATAGATCTAGGTCATTGACATTTGATGACAGTGGTTTCTTGAATTCCATCTCGTCAACAAATTTTAAATCCCTGGTTACGACAGTTCTTCTGCTATTGGGATCCCAGACCCGATATGCTTTGGAAGTGTCCGAATATCCCACGAAAATGCATTCTTTCGACCTAGGATACAACTTCCCCTTGACAGATTTATCCAGCATGTAAGCTCTACTCCCAAAAGTGCGGAAGTATGAAACTACTGGAGTTTTCCCATACCACAGTTCATATGGAATCTTTCCGTCAATTCCAGAAGATGGACATCTATTTCTTATATGTACCGCTGTCGCCACAGCCTCTGCCCAGAAACTATGTGGTAGCCTAGAATCTACAAGCATACACCGAACTATATTCAGAATAGTTCTATGTCCTCTCTCCGAAATTCCATTCTGCTGAGGAGTACCAGGAACTGTCAATCTCCTTCCGATCCCACAGCTAATAAGATAGTCGTTGAATTCTCTACTATCGTATTCCCCGCCGTTATCAGACTGAAGATTCTTGATTTTAGTCCCTAATTGGTTTTCAACTAATTGTTTGTACGCTTTAAAAGCATTAAATGTTTCATTTTTGGTTTTTAAAAATGTTACAACACAAAATCTTGTGGCTTCGTCAATGAACGTCACATAGTATCGAGACCCACCATTTGATTGTGTTCTTACTGGTCCCCAGACATCGGTATGTACAATTTCGAGTGGTGTGACCTTTTTCGTGGATTTCTTAGGAAAGGATGATTGTGCCATTTTACCTTTCAGACACGTCTCGCAGGTTTGCAAACTTTCCTTCAAGTTGAAGTTTGCTCCTACTACTTTCCTCAATTTGACTATCCTTTTTAGATCGTTCTCGTTCAAATGCCCAAACCGTTGGTGCCAAACCATCAAATTAGACATTTTTTCTTGACTTACTTCGATTTTCTTCGCCACCTCGCCTGTTTCTCTCACATAGTATAGTCCGTTCACCCTCCTAGCAGCAAGGATTTCTCGTTCGTTCTTGTCGAACACAGATGCCTTATTCCTCGTAAACAAGACTTTGAATCCTTGATCTGTAATCTTAGATACAGATAATAAGCCCATTCTTAAATCTGGAACATATAATGTATCTTTTAGGTGAAATTCGCTCTGAATATTGTCCCTTAGAACACAGAAATTGACCGATCCCTTCGCTTTTATTTCCGTGCTTGATTGATTGGCTAGATTCAAAGTCATATTGTGGGTAGGTACCAGTTCCATGAACTTACTCCTATCACTACACATATGGCTACTACATCCACTATCAATGCACCATTCAGAAATATTACTAGCTTGGGTTGCTCCCATTAATCCAAAATGATATGAGATTTCATCGGCAGCTGCAGCTTTCTCAGCTTTTTGAGGACAATCTGAGGCTTTATGACCCAATGCTTTACATTTATAGCATTTAATTTTAACTACATGAGCAGACTTATTCATTTTTGCCTTACCAAACTTTTTGTTCTTGGCTATCAAGGCGTCGAAGTCGTCATTTCCGAACTTGTTCTTCCGTGCGTCGAATTCTTCCAAAATTTTCGTCCTGAGAGCATCTGGCCTCGGAAGGTCGTCTCTTGACTCAATTGCACATCGAAAATTCTCGAACTCATCGGGCAGGCTATACAAAAGCATAATAGACAAGAGATCATTATTGATGGAAATACCCATGTCACCCAATTTATCGACTGTTTCGAAAAATTTTGACACGTGATCCCTAACGTCTTCCCCGATTTTCATCCGCTGTAGAATCAACCGTTTCAACAGTGTCGCCTTTCTTGCTGGCCCTTTAGATTGATACACCTCATGAAGTTTCGTCCACACTTCGTTCGAGGTCTGGCATCCCTTTATCAATTTCAACTCGGATGGACTAATGGCTAAAATTAAGTCTGACCTGGCTTTGCGATCCTCCACTGACCAATGTTTGGCTGCTTCTGCTAACCCATCAGCGTCTCCTCCGGCGATACCGGCAGCCGCTTCAGCCATCGGCGGTCTCATAATTTCTCCAGTCACATAGTCCCATCCTCCAGACTTGATGAGAAGTGCCTCCATGTGAATCCTCCATGTATCAAAATTATCTCGCCCTAAAGGTTCTATTTTCACAGAGCTATTCATGGTAATGAATTTTGATAACTTGCATCAAAATATATACAGTACTTAGTGCTGGGCTGAATAACCTAATATAAAAAATGAGAAATGAGACTACTTGGAGATCACAGGAAGAAAGAATAATTTTATTCATAGACAACAAGTGTCGTCAAGTTAACTCATGGTTAACCAACATATGTTAAAATATCAATCACGGAAATTATGAAGTGATCAATTTCCAATAGATTTCTCCGCCGGTCCCTCAAAATAATTCATCTCCTTGAAGTTATCAGATATTTATCCGGTCTTAGAGCTAAATGTGAAGCCTCTCGAATTTTTTGGACATTTTCAGTATTTAGTATTTTTGAATATTGAAATTAATAGGAACTACGTCGTGAAATATAAATTGATATTTTCCTCCTGGAACATTGATACAACTCTGAGAAGTTTTGTCTTAAAAATGATTCTTACGATTTTTTTTTCTTATGGCACGTGGTATAATATCATTTGTGGGGAAATATCATTTCCGCTCATCTAGTACAAGGATTCCATTTAATGATGAAGCCATTAGAAAAAGATTATCAACAGTATGAAATATCACTGGTTTTGATTGAATCATTGATTCATTATGATTTTTCAGTCAAAGTTAGTGGAAGTTGGTGTCGAATCACCCACTACAAAGTACTTGAATGCCTTTTGTTCGCAATAATATCATGAACAACCAACCATACTTACCATCAGTTCATGAAAGGAGGCGGAAAAAGGCGAGAGCTCATTCAGCAGTTTGCAAGGCGGCTTTAGCGGCTGCTCAAAAGGCTGTTCTGATTCGACGTGCTTCGCCTCATAGGGTCACAATGGAGGATAACTGCCTGAGTTCTGACGTGGTTCTTGGTGGAGAGAGGGGAATAACAGGATTTGTTTTGCCCACTTTCTGGCTCATTGCTTTCCAACAAAAAGAAGGCTAACTCTGCTGGAAATCATCTCCTCAAACGAGGAGCTAAACGACAAAAATAAAAGAACCTGCCATTGTTTTCAGAAACAAATTGCACTGAACAAATCGGTATAGTACCTACCGATCTCGAATCCTGAATTCACTACCGAAAGACACTAAAAATCATATGTATAATATACATAATAATATTATGATTTTTAGTGTCTTCCAGCAGTGAATTCAGGATTCGAGATCGGTACCATACCGATTTGTTCAGTGCAATTTGTTTCCTGGATAAGGTAGATATGAGCACAGTCCCTGGAGTCATGATTGGGGGAGTGATGTTGGAGTACCAGCAAGTTTTTAGGAACTTGGGAGTCCTGTTGCAGAGTACCCTCTCCTGGGACAAACAAACTCAGCATGTGTGTGGGAAAATGTATAAGGGGTTATATCAACTCCGAAGGATGGCGATTGACTTCCCACAACATGTTCGCCAACAGCTCGTACAATCCCTTCTGATACCCAATTTGGATTACGCCGTCTTGGCGCACTGCGACATGAATTCTGAGCAAATCGAACAGATCCAAAAGTCTCAAAATGCCGCGGTTCGATTTGTGTTCAGATTATCGCTGGATCAACATGTAACACCTTACTACAAGAAGTTACAAATGTTGAAATACAGTGATCGAAAAAAACTGGCGTTGGCCACTATGATTTTTAAAATTCTAAAATTCCGAACCCCCGTATATCTCTACGAGAAGCTGAAGTTTATGCAACATATCCATAGTAGGGACACGAGAAATGCTGTCAGTATGTTACAAGTCCCATTGCACAGAACCTCATTATACAACAAGTCATTTGCAGTGCAAGGTGTGCGATTGTACAATGAAAATAGGGAATTGTTTGACATTGAAATGACTGTAAGAAGTTTTAAAAATAAGTTTAAAAAGCAATTATTAGAAGCTTACGAAGGGTGATTTATTAATACGAAGAGTAAAAATATTTATTGTTTACAGAAAAGTTCTAGTTGTATCTGTTGTAAATGTTTGTTTGGAAGAATTTGATTTTAAGAATTGATTTGATATTTAAGCAGAAGATAGTAAAATATTTCAGTTGTTGTATGAAAAAAAAAAAATAATAAATAGATATAAAAAATTAATTTGGATATAATAAGTAAATAATATAAGAAAAAAAAAAAGTATAAATAAGAAGATGGAAGTAGAATAAGGAAGTTAAAATAAGAAAAATAGATATATTAAATAAATAATGAAATAACGATTGTATTACGAGGAATTGTAAATATTGTAGCCAGGGGAGGAGTAAGAGAGGGCCACTTGGCCCTATCCTACCCCTGGTGGTTAAATAAAACGCTTAATCAATCAATCAATCAATCTGAAAACAA
The DNA here is from genome assembly GCA_963920205.1 of Stenodema calcarata. NCBI lineage: Eukaryota > Metazoa > Arthropoda > Insecta > Hemiptera > Miridae > Stenodema > Stenodema calcarata. The sequence goes on along the minus strand of OY986056.1, from coordinate 29,006,092 downwards.
TGGCAGGTTCTTTTATATTATAGGTAATATGATTTTTTGTGTCTTTCGGCAGTGACTTCTATATATTATGACATAATATACATTGTATAGATATTTATATATATTTATATAAGTATGTGTCGCGTAATCGACGTAAAGCGCAAAAGCGTAATCGACGTAGGTGGCGAGGGTGGGAGGCGCGTAAAATAGTTTTACGTCGGTGTTCGTTCACATGGTGGCGTAACGCTTAGGTGCGCAAGAGGCCAATGCGCAATGCACCCTTGTTTTCCCGCATTTTTTCGTTATTCCGTTGTTTGAGTTTTCCCGCGTTGTTTTGTTCTACCCGCCAATTTCATTTTCAATTACATAATATGTATAACATCATTACATTATAATATAATGTTATCATACATTATAATATTATTATAACATCATTATAAAATTATATTGGTTATTTTCTTGTCACCCACAAGTACTTCATGATCAGATGAACCTACCTACAGTGATGAACCTACAGTTGCCGGAAGATGTGGGAGATCAGCTGTGACGGATCCGCCATTTTTACGTCGACGTAAAAGCGCAAAATATCTAAATTTTTAGTACGCTCGCGTAAGAACTTGGCGTAGACGCTTCCCCGCCCATCAACTAGCCGGTAGCCAATCAGGAGGCTTTACGCTTTTACGTTTTACGCCGTTACGCGACCATGTGAACCCAGCTTAACGGGGGTTTAGCGAACGGGGTAGTTACCTTGAAATATCAAAAATGAAACAGTCCGACATGTGGCACATCATTTTAAAGTGTGTTTTACACTGAACATGATGGTGAAGTCAAAATTACGATATCTTATTCCGTTCTCAAACTGGAGCACTTTTAAGACGAATATACGTGGTTGATACTTGAGATGTTATCCAAGGTCCATCTGCTCTATCAGATTGTTATCAAATTGTTAGGAGATTGTTATCGTAAAATGGAAGCATTTTTATATAACCAGCTATTTCTCCGAAAATTCGCTCATATATTCTTAATGCACTTTTGTATACTTAATCAATATAATTTTAAAACCTCAATAGTCATATTGATAATAACTCGATGGATATTATCACTGTTACTTTCACTTTGTTACAGTTCTTCCAAGCCATGGACCACACATTGCTGGGAATGGGAAGCAGTACTACATGATCGGCGATGAAATCAATCTCAATTGCACGTCTGCCAAATCCTACCCAGCTTCAGTTCTCCACTGGTTCATCAATGATCAGCAGGTATTTTGCACAATGCTATAAGAAATACAGTTTATTCATGAATATTAGGGGTTTTTCATCAGGGCATTGATTAACGCGTTTGGTGTTGTTTCTCATTGTTTTGTATCAGGTGACTGACGCACAAGGGCTCGTCAGGTACCCACATGTGGTTCACATGTATGGCCTTGTTACGACCATTCTTGGGCTGCGAACGACTGTCGCTCCTCAGCATTTTATTGGTGGAAGCATGAAACTGAAATGTGTGGCCAGCCTCTCGCCAGTCCTGTGGCAAGGAGAGGGAGAAAGCATTCTCCAGAGTATGTCACCCTTACTGGACAACAGGGAGGCTATGCTTCTAGGTATGTTGAACTGTGTTACAATTAAATTTTGTCAATCAATGACCTACGTATATAATTCGCAAATGGGCTTTGGGAAACAATCAATAATCATACAATTTATGCAAAATACGACCTACGCTCTAGGTCCCATACCCCGAATATTGGTCCAAATCAAAATAAACAGAATATCAAAATGACGCAACTTCAATATCGTTTTTTCTTCATAATAATCATCTACGAGCATAATTACATTTCTTACAATTTTTTCAGTAAAAGCGGGAGCGACCCAAAATTCAGTCGCAGTGCCTCTACTACTGGTCAGTCTTCTTCTTGCATTCGTGAGATCGTGATAAGAACACGGAAATCTCCTCCAAGAAGGACCCTCAAAACTGTGATAGACATTGATTTCGTCGTTTGTACTTAAGTTACAAAATTTTTCGTTTTCAGTGTTAGATTTAATGAAAGAAATGTGTATATTATAAAAATATAGTATAGAATACTTGAACGAGAACTCTTCTATGATTTACAAGACACTTCATCGAGAAAAGTGTGATACGTTAGTGTATTGTCACGACAAATTTAGAAAACTTTGTGGGAGTCCGACGTTTTTTGAACGGTTCAATGCTATAACTTTTGAAATTATTTACTCTATACTGTCGTACTACGTACAATTCTCAAAATACAAGGTGTTTCAGTTGTGAACGTTACCCAAAATCAATTCCTTTGCTCCTCAGTCGGCAATTTGGATTTTGGCTTGGAGGTCAGTCGACAATTTGTTAATGGTTTCCATATGCAACCAACCTGGGTTTCAGACTCATTTCATTGTTCTTCGTTACTAAAGCCCTCAGACTTATCCACGCGTCTATATTTTCTCGTGAAAATGTATTGCATTGTCATTCCTATGGCTCGGCCCTCCATAACCTCCTTGCAATATCTCTTCTCTTGACGTTTCAAGAAAGTTTCGCTACATGAACCACCACATTTCTGCACTAGTCCAACCTTACTGTTGTTTACTTACTTTCAGGAAGGCCATATCCCTCAAACCTTTTTTTGCAATCCGCCATTTTTTCTAAATCCCTATTCAAGCGTGTATCGATGTTCCGTTTGCAAATAATAATAATTTTCCCCTTCCGCTGTTCAAATAATGTGCTCAATCATACACGATGAAAAGGTTCCAAAGAAGATAATAAATATAAGATGAAACTCGTAATGAAACTCTGAAGCTTCAAATTATACCTTTCAGCATGGAACCGCAGGATTTTGCGAGTGGGTATTTAGCAATACAAAATGTACATCAAATGGTTAGTTTGTACGCTATTTTAATACCCCGCTCAATCGTCGTTATATTTTATTCCTGTATGTGCCGCATCCTACTCATCCATTCACGCTTAAAACCAGTTCAAGTAGATTTTTTTCTTCTTGAATGATTCGTGGGTCAACACAAAATTGTGGGATGAATAAATTCCCAATTCACATGAATGGTTTGATGTCTGGAAATATCATCGTGAACGGACGCGAGGATATAAAATTAGGGGTTGTACGCGACATTCTGTATAATGATGGACAGAAGGATGTGGGATGGGCATAATAAAACTTATATACTGTGCAAGTAAATTCGAAGGAAACGGATTACGTTTTGCCCTAGTTTTCCAGTCTTATTCTAAGTTTCTTCAAATGAATAGGTCAAAGTTGGATGTAACTTTTCCTCAGTTAGAATGTATTAGATCGCAGACACCAGGAGTATCACTCATGATTGCGTGGTCTAATAACGCCTTCGGTACTGTACTTTTCGTTGTATGTTATTTTGGAAACAAAAAACCTTATCGGTTTCTATGAAAGTTGTAAATTACAATGTACCTTATGCATAAGAACTCTATTATTAAATTTGGTTTCAAATGGTTCTTCAAAGTTTTTATAGGTTGCACTTCTTTAGGCTCGATTCGTGTTAATCATTATGTTTGAAGATTTTTCTCATTTAATGATTATCCATTCATCAACAATTATATGAATGAAAATTAAGACTCGTACATCATATGGAGAAAAAAAAAAAATTCCGCCTGTCTATTACCTTGTTCGTGGCTCTAAATGTACTTGATTGTTTATTGTATAAGACAACGGAAATTTGCTAACAGCAAGAGTAAAAAATAATATTCTGTTAGTAACCTAAGATATATTTTAATAAGTGTACACTTTGATGCTAGACTATTGTAATCCAGAGTTATGTAAAATAAGTGTAACTCACATTGGTAATTTATGGAAACATGATTAAAACAGATTCTATTCATAGGTCGTTAAAATTATTCTTCCCTTCTCCTCAGATATCAGTTTCGGGTACCAGGTGAAATATTAATCCCAAAATAAAAACTGAAATATTTCAAAAAAAAACTATCAAAAGGCAGAAGAAGAAATTTAATTAAAAATATGCAAGAAGAGATACATTGTAATTACAACTATAATTAGACAATCCACGCCCGACACCAATTCTTTTCAATAGGGTCTGCGCATGATTTTAGTTTAGACTTTTTATTGATAGAGAATCGCTTCAAAAATTAGTTTACCCTTATTTTTTATGGATAGAAAAACATAATCATATTAATAAAAAGCGCGCGATGACGTCAGAACCGCTGAAGCATCTGATTGGTCAGTAAATCAATGATGTCACCGCACCGACACAAAAACGGTAGAAAGTTGCGGGATGGCCGATGGGGGCCGACGTTGGGTGACGTCACAACCGCGCGCCATTTTACATCCAATTTTCAAATCAAATCAATTGTGATTATCGATCTCTGTGAAGTTCTTTTTGACATGAAAACTAGTGTTTTCGTGCAATAGCAACTCGAATAACATAGATAATCGTGGTTTTTATTTCTCATGCGCATCCCTTATTGTATTCGTGGAAAAACACGGGTGGTCGCACCATGGAGCAACGCTGCTTTGATGGTAAACATGCCGAATAGGTTGATACTCGTATTTTCTTCAAATACACACTACGTCTATTTATAACTATTCACACTCCTACAGACCTTGAATTTGACCTTGAAAGGCACTGGACGTGCATAAAACAGGCCTACAGGCAGGCAAAGGTAAGTACGCAATTTCATAATAATCGTATAAAATGGTGATAGGAAAAAACAGGATTTCAGAAACACACGACTGGCTAGTAATAAGACTCGCTACTACTAAGACTTTTTCAACCAGCGACTTGATGTGCATCGTAGTCAATCGCTACAATTCCCTTTGTTTTGGCGCTATGGTAAGTCCATGTTTAGTACGCGTATATAATACGATATAATACGATATAATAACGTATATATCCACTATCGAATTGACAGGCATTCCTTACAGATTTACTACTTTAAATTGAATAGGATTGAATCACTTGAAGGGAAGAAATCACTTATTATAACCTTATCGAGATTCTGCTGTTGCCCTCTACTGAGGTAGGTACTTACCTTCTTCTTCAACCCAGTTTTGTTGCGGACGCGGAATAATTTTCTCAATTTCAGTAGGGGATAATTTCAATATCTGAAACCTCCCCTTCATCTTGAGCAGGATTACTGCATAATTGAGATTCAAGCGAGCGACTTCATCGATCCGGTTGGTCAGGTTCGTTTTGTATGCTGCTCGCCCCATTGGAGTTTGCGCTTAGGTAGGGGCCCTCAAATTAATATTAATCCCTTAAAGATTATCTGCGATGAATTTTTCTATAATCTTATCTAGGTACGCGGTAGCGTTCCGCCCCGCCAAGGAAACAAGTTGAGAAGAATGAACGGTACCGAGTGAAAGTTTACCAGACATCATGGAACGCGTTTTACAGGTGTCCTATTTGACCGATCAACTTGAAATTTATAGTTTCAAGTCGCTAGGTCTAAAGGGACTCAAGTTATATAACTTCAAAAACCCTACAAGGCCTCTACTTTATTCTTGCTGAATTTATATTGCTGTATTCTGGCTGGACTTATTTATTGATTCCAACTAAAGAGATGTTCTAAAAACTGCATGAGCACCGTACCCGTTTCGAAATCTTCCCTTGGCGCCATGGCGAGACGTTTTTATCACTATATTAATACGGCGCCATGGCGAAACGTTTTTATATACATCTATATTAACTGAAATATAGGTAGTTAGTTAGTCACTAAAAGCCCTGGTACGACTTAAGAGCGCACTGATCATCCAATTAGTATCTAAATACATAATTCATCAAAGACACGGTATTATAATACATATTATATCATGGAAAAAGGGAAATCTAAGGAAAGCACCAACTCGTCAATACACTGCATGAAGTAAATTTGACTAGATTTACCTGTCACAAGAACTAGACACATTACACCCACGAATTTAATTTTTCAACTAGCAAATGCAACAGGGCGACAATTCAACGTATCAAGTAGAACGAGAGGTGAGATGAGCCGTACTTGAAAATGGAGCAGCCTAATTTACCGAGTTGATAAGCTCGAGGGTTTCTCGCAGTTATTATGAAGAATGATGGTAGGTTGTCAAAATTGATAAGGCGGCGTGACGCCTCAATTAATCTCATAATTAGCCTTTGAAGGCGTTAAGTAGAATAAATCTCGTAGGAAACATGACGACGCAACAGGTTAGGAAAAACGCAGTAGGCGGAATAACCACTTCATCGGTCTGTATAGTGAAATGAGCATGGTCGCGTCGATATTCATGCCATTACAATAATTATAACATCAATTATTGATGTTATTCATCATCGCACTAAGAAGTATTTTAGTGGCTTTATGCGAAGTTAGGATTAGTAAACACATAATTTAACCTATAATAGGAGTACACTCCCTCGTATTCACATTCTAATTGCTGACTCTCGTGAACTACAAATTATATTATACAGCGAAACCATGGCTTAAAATATTCTTCCGCCTCGTAAGATTGTCTGTCGGCGTCCACTGAATCTGCACCACACTCTCTGACTGCCCTTGAGCTGAATTCGACAACGAACTTGGAAGAAACTGGAAAATGTGGAAGAATTGGATTGGGGGAAGAAAGGCCTGTTGATTGAATGTCAGCTATAGTTTGATTATACTGAAATCAATCAGCATTCGATTGAATGAAGTCTTGGTAGGTATATCCAAGATGCCATTTTAATGGAAAACTTCGAAGTATCAATGAGTTTGGCCGGAACTAATAGAAGTAAATTGCGATGGCAGATTTGCTCGTGATCAGTAAAAGTTTACTATGAGCGTTAATAACACACACCTTGGTATCAACAACCTTAACATTATCAGTACAACGTATATAGTCAACATGCGCACACTTGGGTGCGTACTGACCGTTTATTTATGGGAATATCATTAGCGTAAATGTACTCCAAAATCTTAGTTTATGCGTAAATGTTTCGAAATTACGAAGGATTGGACAATATTCCGATATTTTGAAAAGATTCGGAAAAAATGAGTTAATCGAGGATCGATGTTTGACAGCAGAAAAGTTGACGTTCACCGGCGATGGGTACCTCACCCGTGTATACGATCGCTTTTTCCCACGAACCCCGTGATATTTACACAATTTCGATAAAAATTTCAATCGTTTCCCAGTATCCGGACACTGCTTAGCGATTTATTATTTCCAGTGAAGATTCAGAGAACCTTTCTATCTGTAGACGAAGTGGATTTTGGGTTGGAAAGTACTATAAAATCCAAAATGCTTGCATACGAGTCTGCAACACATTGGGAAATTTATGTCTTTAAAGAAGGGATTCAAGGGCCTTCGAACTATACTACATCACCTACCCCAGTAGCGTAGTTGTTATACTTAATTGAAAGGTTCATCATAAATTATGAAGCTTGCATTCGTCTTGACAATATAAATGATTGAAAATGATCACCTGTGTGTAAACAATTATTTAAACAATCACGCTCATACCGCAGCTTGTCGGCCACGCACTCCGCAGTGGTTAACGTAATATGGTTAGGTAAATCGAGAGCTATCCAACGAGTGGTGAACGATTTTTGTACGATGATAACTGGCGAAGATAAAGTTCCGTAAGCGAAAATCATCAGAAACTCCGCGTAACGCTCTCCGCGTGACGATTTTTCATTTATGTGCCATAGTAAAGACATAAAATGTCAAACAAACTCTGCTAATTCTCGACACAACGGTCCGAACCCGTATTAAAAATTTTTCAACTGGTTTAAACTCAGCAGACGGACGGATTTTTTCAACTGACATGTAGGTTCAATGTTCATACAGGCTCAGCCGATTCGAGCAGCACAATGTGATGGTCATGGTTTCAGATGTCGAGGTATTTAATAATAATAATTAATTATTACTATTAATAACAATTTTTAACTAACAATAAATATTAATTACCTACTGATAATAAATAATAATAATTTACCCTACTTGATAATAATTATCAATAATTAATGTCAATTCATAATAATTGTCTGTCAATTACTTTGTGATCTAAACAGAAGGTTGATAAAAACGCACAAGAAGGATAATAAACCGTTGTGTCGAGAATTCGTTGAGTTTTTCGTATGCAATCGCTTGACAGCAAGTTCAACAGTACTGAAATTTCATATTCATGTACTCGTACATAATATTTACCAGCCATAATCATACTACCCACTTATAATATAACACCACATTAAAATCGTATACTTAATGATGTTGAGGGATGTCGAGGGTCGGTCAAATGAAAATTGATTTATGTGCCAACGTTTCGAAGAATATATTTCTTCATCTTCAGGGCCTAAAAACAGTTTCATAATATTGATTACAGTTCTATTGTGAGAAAGTTGTTGTAGTTATTTAGTTATATTTAGTTACAGTAATAATTTAGTTGTAGGTAGTTTTTATAAACAATTTGGTTAAACGAATGACGTTAAAACAGATAGCTAAAGAGATAAATTGAAATGGTGTGTGGGCTGTACAATAATTTGTGACTTACAGTGGGAAGTTCTTTCCTCCAGGGCACCGGAGTTACAACTTAACAACTTAGCTTAAAGTTACCTATATATATATACGGATGAAAGTATATCCAAGAGTGGGGTAACAAAAGCCAGGACATCGTGGCGCCAAGAAACGTGTGAAAATTGAACAAACAAAGTCGTAAAAAGCAGGTACTTTAAAAAGGTCGGTGTTATTCCAACTAACTTCATAAAATGGTACACATGCGAAAAATAGAAAAACCTTGTTGAATTTTCTAGTGCGATATGTTTGTGACGTTTTAAAATGGTACCCGATGCCGTGCAATAGTGTTGTCGGATGGAACTGATGAAACTGGGGATTTGAGATTGATCCGTGGTTGCTACCTCTGCCATAAGTGTGTGTGGTTTTGTTGACCGTCAGTAACAATGATGTTGAGGGATGTCGAGGGTCGGTCAAATGAAAATTGATTTATGTGCCAACGTTTAGAAGAATATATTTCTTCATCTTCAGGGCCTAAAACTAAATTATTACTGTAACTAAATATAACTAAATAACTACAACAACTTTCTCACAATAGAACTGTAATCAATATTATGAAACTGTTTTTAGGCCCTGAAGATGAAGAAATATATTCTTCGAAACGTTGGCACATAAATCAATTTTCATTTGACCGACCCTCGACATCCCTCAACATCATTGTTACTGACGGTCAACAAAACCACACACACGTATACTTAATATAGGTAATATTATATCATGATCAGTTTTTCTGTTCGTTATTATTTGCAATGTTGAACCATTAGAATCGACCCTGAAAAAAATTGTGCTCAAAATACTAGAACATGATACATACTTTTAATCATTACTCGAATTCTTTCTTATCGTCACGGAAATTATAATAGTATACACAATAATGATACAGTCCGATAGGTGATCTGTACGTAAAATAATGACCCGTTGTGGTTGAGTTTATGCAATTGTTACCCAATAAGGGAGAGTTTTGTAACATTGACGTTTTATTGAGCCTTACGTTTATTCCGGTCCATGCGTAAGAATAATTTCGGTGAACAATTAATATTTTTAAAGTTTATACTTAATTGAGTTAGTGGGAGTTGGTATTAAAGCACCTTTTTCTTACCGTTCATTCCACTCGTTTATTAAATAAACTCGTTTTGTTTCTGAAAGTTAGTTTGTAGTTGATTTTACGTTCCAAATTTGGGAACGTAAAATCAACTATGTACAATCAACATTGGCGACCTTCACTCTTATGCGAGGCTCCTGCACCAATGTGCGTTTGTCAGGCAACATTATTCCCCATAAGCCAGAAGTGCGGTATCTGGGACTGTTTTTGGACCGCCGACTTACCTGGAGGCCACACATCAACCGCGTAGTGAACGAGATAAAGCAGCGTGTCTACCAGCTTTGGCCAATGTTGAACCCCAAATCAAAGCTGGATCTGGCAAACAAGAAGCTGCTATACACGTCGCTTATCGAACCGGTTTGGGCTTATGGGTGCGAACTCTGGGGCTCGGCATGTGCCACCTCAGTGAACAAAATTCAAATCCAGCAAAACAAGATATTTCGGCTAATTTGTGGCGCCCCATGGTTTGTACGGAACGATGTGCTCCACAACGACTTGGGAGTAGGGACGGTGCAGGAGCGGATCAGAAAGTGCTATGGAGTCCTGCAGTCAAGAGCCACTGACCATCCGAATCCGGAAGTTGCGCACATTGCTGATCCAGCGCCGCCTAATGGTGAACGTAGGTTAAGGAGAAGAGTCCTGAGGGACAACGCACCCACTCTGCCGGACTAGGACTAAATCCCCCATAGTACCCTGATCAAGACGAAGCTACTCATGAAAATTACAGTCCCATACTTCCCCTTGATCCCCACAACCAGCCCTTGAGGTGAAAAAATTGTGGAATAAAAAAAAAATTGATTGAACTATGTACAAACTAACGGTCAGAAACCAAACGATGGCTTCCGCAAGCCAATTCTAGCCCATGCATTGCAATGGCTGCCCAGAGGAAAATAGGAATCGGAATCAGTGGGTATTGGCCACCTAAGAATCAACAACAAACCCATAAATGCGAGCGATCAGAGAGAGTAAAAGGCGTCAGGAGGACTGGGGATGAAGGGCCGTGTTGTTATAATGGGGCTATAATGGATTGGATGTCGGCTAATCTTCCAATAACAGTTGAATGAGGTTTGGGTTCTCGACCGGACCAATGGTGTTCACATTCGACAATATAACTTGGATATCGACCGGAGGGTAATGGCTTTATTGGGAGATCTTCATTCTGTTATTCCAATTTCGTCGTCTGCAGTTTGTAAGGAATGTTTTCCTCAGATTATTCCATGATTGATGTTTATATTCTTGTTTGCGATCCGGAGAAAAATTCATGTGTCAGAGCAACATCGGAACCAAATAATCGCTTTTTAAGTACTTATTTCAAATGCACAATTATAATGCGTAACCTGCTTTTGGCGCGGCGCACAAAAATGTGATCGTTGAGTTCTTTGTAAAAATTAAGGGGACGTTACTTCGATGTGTTTTTTGCTATCTCACTTTATATCGAAATAAAAAGGGTGGTACGTTCATTAAGAACCACCCTATAGGTACATATAATTTTTAGTATCTTTTGGCAGTAGATTCAGGAGGGTCTGAAACGGATTTTGGTATAAAATACAATTTTTTCGGAAATTCGAGTTTTAAAAATTTTGGACCGAAACCAGTAGCTACATTTTCTTCAAAAATTCGCTAAAACCGGAAATGAGAACCCACAAGAGGTTTTAAAGCTTCTGCGACAGCACTTTCCCTTGGAAAATTCGATAAGACCTGAGAGAAAAAACCTTTCCATCAGAAAATGTTAGTCTTGTCATACGCACAAGTTTCAAGTAGTGCAGCCGTCCTACGTGGATCTGTGATATATGACCTCTTCTTCCGGCACCACAAGGTACTTCACTTTCACTTGCCGTCCGAACCACTGCAGCCCCTCTACTCATCAATACGACATACCACACTTCTGATAATCTACTGCCTTTTTTTCTGGGCAGAACAGCGGATGCGAAGGGAGGGGAGTAGCTTTTTCCCCTTAAGAGGAAAAATCTCCCAACGATTTTTCACCCTCTAAGAGCGGCCTCAAATATTCATGGGACTTGGTTGAGTCATCCAAGCCAACCGCTACCCTATTCCCTTCAGCTTCTTGCTCGTTTCTTTTTTTTACATTTTTTTTCTCCCTCTTCATTCCCTTATGGTGCTATCTATTAACGCGTGGCATAACAAATTGGTGGTTAAAGCATTATCTTCTGACGATACATCGCAGCCCGTTCCATACAATATACCTTTTACAAATTTGATTAACAACCTCCGACGTTGGTTTGAAACAATGAGCACACACACGCACTAGTATGTTAAGATATACCTACGCAATAAGTAGCGGTGAATTTCACGTCGGACGTTCTCTCAGCGAAGTTTTGACGGCAATATGTTATTACGAAACTAAAGACCGGATGTTATTACGTACTAAAGACCGCATTTCTATGCCCCGAACGTTCCATAGAATATGCAGTAAAAACCTATGAAATATGCGACAAATATGCATTAAAAAAACATTGTGCAATTCGAGAACTTAAGTTCAGTACCTACTTGGGAAAAAACCACTCTACCAGTAAGTTTCAATAAGAAATTATCTAAATAAAATTCTCATTTCGTAAAAATATTTTGTAATTGCTGCTTTTACAGAACATTATTTGTTTTACTATTCACACCTTTTTGCAACGTTCACACTATTCGTACATAACAAAATCTCACAATCGGTGACAATGACTACTCATGTTACTTTCACCAGATTATCATTTTGAAGTAACACGAGTAGGAATATCCACAGTTGGTAATGAGTATCTTTCAACTTTTCTGTACACCTACTTCTTTCAGTTATAATCAAACTTATTTGGCTCAAATTCTGCTATTTTCGTGGCACAGAACTAGAACTTTTAGCTAAAAGTACAACTTACAAATGGATCACATCTCTTTTAAAATAATTTTCTATATTTTTCATCTTCTTTACAGATTTGCCAATTTTTCGTAATTAATATTCACAAAAACACATTTCAAGGTTGTCTTGAATGAAGTAGTGACGGCGGTCCGAGAGAATTGTGTTTGTAAGACCACCCTTGAAAACATAAAGGGGCCAAATATTGGATGATCCTAGCGAATTTGATTACAATAACACCTTCAGTAAGGCATATTCGTACCGCCCTACCACCCAATCTGTTGTTCCTGTTCCGATATCGAAGTTAAAAGGTACTTGCCACATTTTTTACAGTTTGCCTCTTTTGATGAGAAAAGTACCTGATAGCATAAAAAACTCATCTATTCATCCCAGAGCAGTGTATAAAAAAACTGTTTTCAGCTGGCTCATATCCCAAGGATATCAACCCTGTGAAAATTTATTCAGTAGTACAATATATGTATAGTGACGGTCCCAATATCGATGTATTGTAAATATTAGTTAATATTAGATGACTAGTATATGAAATTTAAAATAATTTTCTGTATTGTTCATTATCTCCTTTGGTTGAAAAACCTTTGTCAGTTTGGAGGGTTGTAGGAGGCGGTAAGAAAAGAAGAAGTTTTTCCGAGCTTTCGGCTTTAATAAGCCATCTTCAGGGGTAGGTAGGTATTGTTTCCTCTCGTTTCTTGGTATTGTTTCTTCTCGAGGAAACAATACCTACCTACCCCTGAAGATGGCTTATTAAAGCCGAAAGCTCGGAAAAACTTCTTCTTTTCTTACCGCCTCCTGCAACCCTCCAAACTTACAAAAATTTAAAATAGTAATCAGTTGGTAATTTGTTTGATTCTTGTATTGATATTCACTGCTGTAAAATGTCAAGGAATTTGATCTTATCATTTAAATCGATTGAAATCGGTCCGCACAGTCGCATAGTATAATACTATATTCGGTACTCGAGAGTCGGCTCCCCCACCCAGCACAGAACTGTGTTCTTTGGTGTGAGGTAGTTCCTGGTTCTAAGGCTTGTTGTTTATATTATGTGACAGAGTATGGTAGTTTATTTTGATAGCCATGTGTACTTTATGAAGGAATAAATTTGTTTCATTTCACCTCTCAAGATTTTTAAGAACGAAAGGTCCATGTCTGCAGAAATATGACTTTCGTCCCGCTGTGGGGCTTGGGGCGAGCGAACGGATTTGAGTTCAAACAAGAAGGGGGGGGGGGGGGGGAGCGACCAAAGGGAGTGTCCAACGGGAGCGACCGACGGGAGTGGTGTCCAACGGGAGCGACCGACTGGAGTGTCCGGCGGGAGTGGTGTCCAACAGGAGCGACCGACGGGAGTGTCCGACGCGATAACGCCCATCGAGGTTTGATTCTTCGACGCCTGCTCAACATTCCCGTTGTTTTGTATTGTTGTTCACGTTCCTCGGTTTTCGTTTACTTCCCTATGACTCAAATCCCCTCTGCCTTTTTGTTTATTATCGTCGATAATGAACCTTTGTAATCGCCCATGAAAAAAAATTATCTCCCCTCAAAATTTGAGTTTATCCGTTTCAAGATACGTAGTGAAATCCACCATTAAAATATGCAATTATCCACTTACGAACCTACTTATTAGTGTATTCACCTTCAACTAGTCGCTGCAGACGGTAATATCTGACATCGTCTAAATATCTCGCCACTGACGCCAAAACGTCAGTGATTACAAGATTATGCAAGAATTTAGTGGATTGCATAGGTACGTGGAATTGATTAAATTCAAGTTTTTGGGGGCAAACATGTGTATTTAACGTAACCGCTTCTAATACTGTCCAGTAACCTAATGACAGATCTAGGAACGAGGTAGCGTTCCGCCCCGCCAAGCAAAGAAGTTGAGAAAACGAACGATGCCGTGTATAATACTTGTATAAAACGTTAACCACCATCAAGTATTAGTTGCTTGTGGAAGTAATAAAAACGTCTCGCAATAGTGCCAAGGGGAGATTTCGAAAGGGGTACGGTGCTTGTGAAGTGGTTAAGCTTTTCATTATACTTAGCTCCTTAATGAGGAAAGGGGCGGGCGGGGAAAGTGGATATCATAACTTTTTCCGGCCTCTGAAGAATGATATTTGCGAGGCGGGGTGATTTTTACACGGAGTGTTTTTTGGGGGGATAACATATTACAAGAAAACCCCTATTACTGGAATAACTGTTTTGAGAACTTGGGGGAAAGGCCTTTGAGGGCCTCTTTGTCGCCAGCCGTTCGGGATTCCGTGATAATAGGTTGGCTGGGACTATTCGAGGTAATAATAGGCAATACCTAGGTTACTGAAAACGAATGCGTGAAAGGTGTGCGATCAGTTACAACTTTCGATAAGTTATTTGAGTGAGTACCTATTGAGTTAGTTTAGTAACAGCAACCGTCTGGTAATAGGTTTTAGTATTAGGTTATTTTGGTAATAGGTTACCGGCGATTCGAGAACCTTTCCAGTGCCCGAAGCGGACTGGGACTGCGATGGGCGCTGGAAAGTTTCCCTAATCGCCGGTAACCCATTACCAAAATAACCTAATACCACAACCTATTACCAGACGGGCACTGTTACTCAATAACCTGTTACCAAGAAATAACTGTATTAGCCATGCCTAGTGTAGAAAGGTGAAAATCCCAAATGAAAGTATGGGTAAATATTATCTCAATTACCAAAACAAGTGAAATAAATTCCGTGGAATCAGTAGTAATGGTAGAAAGTAGTAATTAAGTAATATAATACTTATTGTTAGAATTGATATGATACATATTATTAGTTTTGTAACGAAAAGGACATTGTTCTTCATACAAAATAAAAAATCTTCTTTCTATTCATGCAGCATAAGCTACTGAGGGAATTTTCGAAGATTTTTTATTTTGTATGAATAAGAAATATTTATTATGGATTTGGACCTCTGAAGAATGGACAATCTGATATCACGGTAGTTTATGACTGGTTGGGGAGTGTCAACTTCTTTCAAGGGTAACTTACCCTCGATACAAATCGTCCTCCCGAACCCCTAGCGATTATGAGATCAGCCTCCTGTTTCTCCTTATAAAAATGGCATTTGGCGGAAAGTCGTATGACCTTGCGGCTTTCTTCTGGCCCGTAAGTGCGACCTTGAATCCGACGTCTTGACGTCACAGCCAGCGAGCTACTTACAAGGATTCGGCCCGTGCTCCATGACGTCAGAGAAAGGAAACGTTTCGTGTCGCCGAGTGACGCGGTCGTGTACGGCCCCGGCCCCGGTCACTGAGCATTACTCCCGCCCCCCTGATCACCCTCTATTGTGATGCTGTAGTACCTATAGCATCACCCTATAGTACCTAAGCATCACCCTATAGTATCCTCGGTACACCACCCGGATGGTTGGGCGGCAATTCGCTAGGGGTCTTGGGATTGATACGGTTTCGACAAGGTGGCTAAAGGGTGCTCACGCTGACGTAGTCGCAACTCTAGTATTTTTGGCATCACAGTGTGAATGGTGCCGTTTCTTGCCAACTACTTAGTCGTTCTTGTAGCGCACGTCTAATTTGATGACCACTAGTGCTCCAGTTTGAGAACGAAATAAGATATCGCAATTCTGACTTCACCATCGTGTTCAGCGTTGAAACCACTGAAACCGGTCTAACAGTGTACGCACATTTCAGTGGAAATAGATGATTTTTTCAAATATTCTTGCTTTTCTTAGTGACATATTAAACCTTGTTTTAACATTACCGGTTAAGGATTCCTCATCGTGAATACACGCTCTTTGACCATTGCATGAGTTGTTATCGCTGATTCACAGCAATTGACAGCTGATTGTAGAACCACGTGGGTCTTAACAGGTGAAGCAAATATGGTTTGAGGACTATTGTGGTTTCTCTTCATTCCTTTCGCCAGCTGTAATGAACGAGGAGTGGGTTGTTTAC
The DNA here is from genome assembly GCA_963920205.1 of Stenodema calcarata. Classification (NCBI taxonomy): domain Eukaryota; kingdom Metazoa; phylum Arthropoda; class Insecta; order Hemiptera; family Miridae; genus Stenodema; species Stenodema calcarata. The sequence goes on along the minus strand of OY986056.1, from coordinate 28,989,693 downwards.
TTTCAAATTACTGTTCGACGGATTGTTGGACGTTGGTTGATCGTAAATGTGTTTTTTTCATACATGACTACAGTAGTTTTTTCTTGTTTCAATTTATTCCATAAAATGATAACATCTCAGAAAGATTTTCCTGCGAGGGAGGAAGTGAGTCCGTTCCCCGTCTTCACAGCATTGGCCTACTGACATTGCCCACTGGACTGACTGACACCCACGGACGTAATAAAACCCAGCACTTGAGTCACACTGAAATCACCCATTGTTCGCAAATAAGTACTCAGCTTTTCAAGTGTAGACGACCTATTCTGAAATAATTCAACTCATTTCGTTTGAGGTGCATTATAGCTGAAATTTATCTCGCCTGCGTATCATCAATTTAATACTCTTCTACAATGCAATTCTTTAATCCCCGTGGACGTCCAATAAACTGGGTTAGAGTAGTGCATTCGTGAATATATTATATTATTAAGATTAATCAGTCTTTCTGATAGTGTATCATGGAATCGCTGATCGAAAGCTAATTCACAATGAATGAGTAGGTAACAATTATTGCTCTTCAATCAACTATGTGATTTATTAATGTTTTTACTTTTACGGTTTTGGATTATGTACTCGTACGACTGGTTTTATCATCAGAGTCGTAGAGGCGGAAACCAGAGTGGATAAAGCAAACCTTCCCTGGCTGGTGCTTACGAGACATGCCACTCTCTTTTCTTCAGGCTATGTAAAATAATAATTATGTTACAATGTAATTATTACTAATTACATTTCGGGAAAAACTCAAGAAGGGAAAAAATCATCTCTCTTAACCGCGTGCTGAAGAGAAGGTTTTGAGTTTTTTTTGTATTTCCTTCATCTCTTGACTGAATTTTAAGGCGAGATATGGAACGAAAATCACTCAGCATGAAATTTTATGAACTAAGTCACCTCTTCCACGGAGTCTAGTTTGTACACTCCTGTGTACTGTGTCGCAAGATTACCCCACTCCTGTACTCAGTCGTCTATAAATAGGTACTGAAAGCTATCCAGTTAGTTGTATCTGTGGTCTAGAGGCAAGATCTTTGTCTTTGCCTATCTATAGATTAATAATTACAATTTGACTGGAAAGTTACAATAAGAACCAAAAAATATTTTTAATAGGAAATCTAATGTATATCGGTAGGAGAACATAAAAATATCATGAACATATCGTGACTATCGGGATCAAAAACAAAATGTAAAAATACTCAACTTATAATTATAAAAATACAATATCAAAAGCCGATATTCACCATAATCTTTCGATATCAGGATAATATCACATTTCCGATATCGTTATAATATCGGTAATATCGAAACAAAATATCGAAATTAATTTATATCGATAATATCGGAACATCCCCAGGAGTGAAGCGAAAAATCACTTGCTATGGAAAAACGCTTTATGCGTTTCGAGGCAAAAACACTAAGTGACAACTCTTCACAGTGATCGCAGCCGCTGGTTGCACTTTCAATCCCAAATCGTTGAAAATACGAATTACAGAGGATGTGTCCACTTCGTAATCTGGAAATAGTTTTTATGATGACAACATCATAAAAACTATTTCCAGATTACGAAGTGGACACATCCTCTGTAATTCGTATTTTCAACGATTTGGGATTGAAAGTGCAACCAGCGGCTGCGATCACTGTGGAGAGGAAGACACTGCGCAACACAAAATATTGGAGTGCCCCGTATTTTCTCGAGAAAAACAACCACCTATGGACAATCTAAGCGATAAAATCCCAGCTCCTAGATTTCATTCTGACGTCAGCAGAGCAAATGGTCTACAAGGAACTTTACAGATACCTTAGCACAATTAACTGTGATCTATAAAACTATTTAAAATAAAATTATCAGTTAACTGAAAATATGTATTAATGGAAATTTATTACCCAATATGGCGTGAAAGTGAAACTTGAGCCAATAAAAATTTATAAGTAGGTAGGTACAAAAAAAAGTTTTGTCACCAGATTTTGGTTGATTTTGCCTGCAAATTGGATGACGTAAAATGTCGATAAGTGGCTGAAATTGACAAACACAAGTGGTTTTGCTTGCAAACTACCGCAGATAAGTTGTTCTGCCTCCAAATTAGATGGAAAACCCATAAGGTAGTGGTTTATACGATTTTTCACAAATTTAGACGAATTCGGAGATAAGTGGTTGCACTTTAAAACGGCAAATTTGCCTTCAGATGATTGGAAGAATCAATCTTCCATTGCCCGTCGCCAAGACGTAAACAGTGTATTCCCTGTGAGAAACATTCATTGGGAAACCAGGACATCGGTCCCGGTGTTCGACGTATGCAGTCGACGTGGACTCTGATTGAAGCCACTCCTTCGCAGGACTAAACCCAACTCTCCGCTGCCCTTCCCCCATCACCGTATCACCGTAGCTGCTACTGCTATCCAAGTCGTGACCGCCCGGGAGTTGGAAGGTGCCAGTGGGGTGAGTGAGGGCTTGTATTTGCATTCAATCTACGGCATGACCCCGTCCCCCCTCGCTCCTTATTCCACCGTCACGTAGATCTCGTCTGAACAGATCATGAGACGCCTTTCACGTCTAAATTATACCTATCAATGGGTTTCCTTGTCCTCTCCGTCGACTCGTCTTCCACGACTCGTCGATATGTCTAAACCTGAGGGCGTGTCGAAGCGCCACTCAACACCCCCTCGATCCCATGATTTGTTACCGAGACGCACAAGATACAATGATAGCAGTCCAATTCAATTCAATAAGTCAAATCAATCGACATCGTTCATTTCGCTCTGAAATGCGGTCCTAACAAGACTGTACTAGAATATCTGATATCACTTGATTCATCACGATTCCGCTCAATGTTAACAAATTAGGTGGTGGAATTTTATTCACCTGTAATCATGAAACACTTCAAATGTCTCCACAACGGTTTATTATTTCTGTTATTGATCACCCATTCGTCTAGATCGCTATTCTGTGTACAGTGGCGGATCTAGAACTGTACCAAGATAGGTCTGCGAGGGTGGAGGGGGGGGGGTTCGGGGATATATTGACGGACATTTTTCGGGGGTGTGTCGGCCACTTCGCCACGGGGGCAGCCAATTCGCCGACACAACGACTGAGGCGGGTTTTGGGGATGTTTCGGGGGTGGGCCGGGGGGGGGAGGTTCACCCATAAATTCCAAAAATGAAACGGTCTGTCAAGTGACACCTCATTTTTAAGATTTTTACACGCTGAATAAGATGGTGAAGTCAGAATTGCGATATCTTATACCGTTCTCAAACTGGAGCACTTTGAAGATGAAGAAACATGGCAGTTACTTATAATTTTCATCACGGTTCGTCTGCTACGTATAGGTAGTCCAGTAGTTAGAGGTGGTGTAAAAGATTTTATTGTTTAGATCCGCCCTCCCACCCGTGCTAGGTCTCTGCTGTCTCTCGTGCGAAATGGCGGCTGTGCTCTTGCTCTCGTCTCAGGGTTAGCAATTATTTTAAATAAATTGCATTTGGTTTTCATGAAATATAAACTAGGTTCAAAAATTGGATCTCGTCTGTAATCCTCAGCTTATCTGTTTGTTTATTTCAAACTCCTATAAATTACAAGTTACCTACATTTTTTATATTCTCAGAAATTTCCCGTTTTATCCAGTGTAAATTTAGACCCAATTGGGGGGGGGGGGGGGGGCTATAGCTCCCTCAGCCCCCCCCCCCTGGATCCGCCACTGTCTGTGTATAATATCCGTGAAGTATTCGAAATACGAGTAATAATACTCGTAATAACTAACCCTAGGAGGTCACACATGTGTATTCATTTTTGGGACACGGAGCTCAGGAATGTATAAAAATTTCATTTCATAAGCCAATTTTAAATAAAGCTATTGTTGCTAAAATTTCTAAAACTATCTAACCAACGATTCAAATTGTTCTGAGGCTCAGAAATACAATAGTTGGGTCATTTCAAAAAGTATTAAAATACTGTTGTGAAATCCCCACTTGTTGACTTCTTGAAAGCTACTACTGGCTTTGGATGAAAACGACACAGTGATGCTCTGGCAGCTATATTGAATCAGTATTGCCTTGGATTTTTCACAACACGAAATATTGTATTATATGGGTTCGGGGGGGGGGGGGGATTTCAAAATATTGTAGGTGGAGAGAATAAACTGTTTGACAGACATAAAATCTGGTAAATACATAATATGTTTTGACACCTTATTTTGACACTTCGGCACACACAATCAAAGGAGCCAATTTATAATACAATCATCCTGTCAAAGCTGATTTGGGTCCTCGAACCGTTTTTGTGACCCTGAAAAGCGATAGTTGTGTCTGACGACCCTGATTTTACGTTCCTCAATTGTTATCTTCCACCTCTCGAAATTCGGGCCCTTTTGGGCAGAACCGGTACTATTCATCTACACACTGAAGTGAACGGTTCATGACTAGAACGCCGAGGTATCTGTGACCAGCTAGATGAATTTACGACGATCATAGTGATACTCATTTTGTTTATCCATATTGTCTCAACTGTTCGGTGTATCCTGTCAGAACCCCACCAACAACGAACCAACTTTGAGGGGGGGTTTCGAAACAGTTGTGGAACAATCTACGAGGTACCTACCGGCAATTAGTGAAGGAAGCTTCAACTCACCGCCGGAAATCCCAACTGTTGTGAGTCAGATCGGCTTACAAGTTTCGGCTTATAAGTTATCAAGCCCGATGGAACACGCTTCCTTGGCTAGGGAGAGGTATTCCAATGAGAATCCTTCGACCACCTTCATTTAGCTTAGGATCCGATTCTGAACTCCGTCAATATTAGGTCTCTAATATAGAATTTATCTGAACTCTTCAAAGATCATTCTCCGAACATTCAACGAGAAATAATGAATGAGGATAACAATAGATTAGTTGAAATCGTTCACTCTGATTCAAAGCTTGTTTAATTCTAACATAATTGTATGCTGGTCAACGCCGACAGTAGGCCTATTATTTTTAAGCCTGAGAGACGAGAATTTTTTTAAAAATATTTTTCGCAACGGATTTGGTTTTGAAATTATCGCTTGCATGAAAACATCGACTGTGTCCAGTGATGTGGATCACAGTTTGCCTCTTCCTATCCGCCACAATCGTGAAAAAAAAAAGGAATTCGTAAATTACTCTTCATAATCGCTTGGTAAGATTGATGGAATCGGCCCTGAGTACGTATGAACTGGGGTAGAAACAATTCATCAACTTAAGGGGTATGAGGAAGGAAGAGAAAGTAGAAAAGGCGTTTGTAGAAAAGGAAGAACTGTGAAGGAGAAGCGTATTAGGGAGAATTCAGGAAACGGGTGCGAGTCGTCTCATTCCCGATAAAAATCTGATGACGAATCAGTAGAGGGAGGAGAATTTCAGAAAACGCCTATGTTATGGTTTTCCGGGTGGGAGAGACGGAAATGCTTGAAAGAGTGAGAAAAATGGACCGGCGAGGAAAAGGGTGGGAAGGACGGGAATAACAAGAGAGGAAGATCGAGGAGTCTGGCTGAAATACAGATGGCATTTGGTGAGCGGGGAAGGGATGCGAGCAGGGACTTTAAGTCAGCGACTGGAGGAGATGGTTTCCAGGTTTATCAACAAAGGAACCATTTGAGTGGCTTGGTCCTCAGGGAAGGCTCTACCTCTTCCTGAAAGGATCTGATAATCCCGCTGATTTATGTATTGGCAAACTTTAATACAGCTCGTATTTCAGCAGCCTGTCCCTCCACCAGGAGGAAATACCTTGGTTTCGCTTTGCGGTGTGTAGGTACCTATTTTTCAATTAGAATTAAATAGCCAAAAAACGAAGTTCCCTTTTTACAAAGTAATGAGGGGTATTAGCGAATTTTAGAAGAAACTTTTGTCATTTTTCTTGGTCCAAAATTTTTAAATGTTGTTGGAATATTACCTATGCCATATTATGGCTTACGACCTTTTTTCTTCATACCGAGCTATTTATATAAATTTTATTGATTTTTGGGTCAATGTTCGATAATCTACTCTTATTAAGCAATTTTCGTCATTTATGTATCGGCATATCGATATGAACGCAAAAATTATATCGATATCCTGAATATCGATCAATTTGGCTTCGATACCCATCCCTAGTAAACGGTTCTCGGCAGCCAGACAGTCAGTAAGCGATTGTAGATAGGGGTATCGATATCTTAAAACGTAAACCAACAGATTTTTGGGGGGGGGGGGGGGGGTAAAAATTGTTTTGCTTTGGTAGATTCCAATGATTCACATTATTGAAGATAATAAACCGAAAATCGTAACTCCGTAACTTTCACATTTATGGAGTTTCCCAGGGCGTTACCTCCCTTGAGGATCAAAGTTTTACCCAAAAATGAAAAATTAATAAAAATCTGTGCTGGATCAAGGAACCTATTTTGGTTGGTAGCGATTGCTAGCGATCGATATTTCACTCACGTGGAATTGATATAGTAATCGATGAATTACATAATTTGGTCTCCATTGTTCTCGGAACGTACAAATATATGTAGTTATGGAGCTGTGGCCCTTACGACCTCAATAGCCCTCGTATCCTTAAGTAAGAGTGTGGGTATTCGAAAGATGTTTTGTACAGGGCGAAAATGCCAGAACAGTGAGCCAGTCATAGATAATAAAATAGTTGTGTAGCGAGAATTTGCAGTAATTCTATGGCGGTTTTATTGAGATAGAATGTCTAGAAGTGTTACGTACCTATCTTCCGAATTGAATTGGTTTCACGTGGTAAAAGAGGAGAGAAGGATAGGAGGCACGGTTGTGATGAATGACCCATCCAAAGGTTTGAAGGACCATAAGTGGATGCAGAAGAGGGCCAATGTGATACCCAACTTCAGGTTGGAAAACGGGTTCGTATCACATTGAGGGATGGCGGTTATTTGTTTTCAGATCTCTTATCACTAGAAGTGAACGGGTCCTTGGGTCCACTCACTTTGCCACTGCCAGACCGGCGAGGCACCTTATCCCATCCTCCCAAAACCCCTTCATTCCCAAGTTTTCCCCAAGAAGTCGCTCACCGAATTTCTTCCTCCACGCATCCCATAATGGCCTCCTATTTACAACTCCGCTTGAAATATTCGGGCACTCGGGTCCATCCCTTAGGCCTTCAACCTTAGTCAGGGCTGGTCACTATTACCATCTACTTCCCCCTGTCTAGTGGTGATGGGGATGCGATCCACATCCGATAGGTAAGAGATGAATTCCTCACATTTCTATCCCCCAAACGGAATCCCAACTTTCCTATAGGTTACCAATATTCATCTACTTGCTCGTTATCCGTTATCTAGTCATTCGAACTAAAACGAAATCGTGAAAACAAGAGAGAATCGTGAATCAGTCTATTCACAACATCCTTAGGTACATCTATCGACGCTGATGTTCGTGAAAAGTCTAACCACGTCAAAAGAAGCCAGTGGAGTACCTATATAAATTAAAATGCTCGTGTGGGCTCGAGTATTGTGGGCAAACTGGTAGGAAGTTTAGGGGAAGGATTAAGGAACACGAAAAAGATGTTAAGGATAGAAGGGGGAATCAGCTTTTGCACGTCACTCGAATGAATTAAATCATAGCTTCAGTTTTGATCTTGCAGACAGGTAATTTATCGAATCCCCTCATTTGTGCCAGATAGGAAGCATGTTGGATGTAGGTACTTAAAAAGTTCGAACTTAATGAATTTGAATGATTACATTGTAATTCCTTCAAGTTTATTGTTGCGTCCATTGTTGTGTCCATTTTTATAATTTTCTATAATACCTTGAATCCTATTGGCTCCCAGAAGTTGTTTCCTTTCACTTGGTGGCAACCAATCCCAATAGTCCTTCTACTTTGTAGTCCCTCCTCCTCACCTCAGGAGCCAAAAGCAATATGTTTTCTCCTTTCACTTTGATCAACCAATTCTATTCGAAGTTTCACTTTTGGGGTCCCTATAAGTTCACCTCTTTGTAATCCACCTTCAGTATGGTTTTGTTACTGACAATGGTTTAATCACCGAAACCGGTCTAACAGTGTAGGTACTCGTATATCAGTGGAAATAGGCGATTTTTTTCAAATACTCTTGTTTTCTTATCTAGTCCTTCTTTGAGTAATGCATAGGTACGAAACGATACACTCGAGCCATTTTCTAATCTTAATTTTTATTTGCTCTCTGTTTCAGTCACATTTCTTGTAAGTATAAATGACTGAAATATTGAAATATTGTAAAACGAGGGGAGGGGCGCATGTCATTCGGTCCAAAAAGTTCAAAAAATCTTCACTGACATTGGTAATATGGCACCTATTCATTGGCATCGCTACTTGTGATTGAAAGATACTTGTTGGAATATTTAAGTGAAAGAGCGAGCGACTCTTAATCCAAGCTATCTGATAATGTTGAAACCGTGTTACCGTGGAAGGCCACTGGTCGTCACACCTGTCGAATTCACAACGTCGACATCGTCCGCATACGACCTTAAGCTGTGAGAACAAGACTCTTGACACTCCCAGCCCTTCGCGATTTACGTTTCGTGTAGCAGCCAATGTAGCTGACTTCTGTACCCTACCCATCCCATGAGCTCCGACCGGTCGTCGATCATGTTCCCCATCTTACTCCTACCTTCGTCCCGAGAAGGGAATTATCCATTCAACGGTTCGATAATTGTCCCATTCAAGCCCGTACAATCGCATCGAGTCTGGCTTTACCCCACACAATCTCGGTCATTAGTTTGACTTCCTGTATCGACCCATCTACTCGAGAAGATCTCCCATCGCGATACCCATTGTCGCATACCAACTTACCTGTCATCGTCCAACTTACCTTCACAAACAGTCAGAAAATGATATTTATGTATGACATACATAAACAACTTAATTAAGTCATAAACAACAGTTGTTTAAGTTACTTAATCTATGCTGACATTGTCAGCATAGAATAAGTTGTTTATGAATTGGTATTGAGGTAATATAAGACAATAATTAGGTAGGTATTAAGAAGTTTAGTTTCAAAACCCTCCATCAATTTCAATCCATTTTCATAAATTTTACAGGGGGGGGGGGGGGGCAAAAAACCTCTCACACCTTTACGAATTTTTGAAGATTGGATAAAGCTTAGATAAAAGTATTTTAAGAGGAATCCACACGCTGGCAAACGTCAGTGTCCACCTCGTTCATACTAGTGTCAGTCTTTGAACTTTCGCTGGTGCCACAGGTGCCAATATTATACACTAACTTTGGATTTTATCGTTTTCTGCTCTCCGATTTTGAGTCCATCGCGGTTTCTTGTGGGGGCATTCCTCCTCTACAATTGGATTCACATTGATTCTTGCTATATTTTGCGAAATCAGACAACAGAAACAAAAACAATGAGTTGGGGCCAATTATGTGGAACACAGAAAACGAATGACGGTAGCAGCGCTCCATGCGGAAACTGCCGTAAGCTTGGATCGAGCTGGGTTCTGATATGAAACACCAACTTTGTGGGCGATTTTGTCAGGGATGGAGCTTGATTCGATGGATATCGTTCGATGTGGTGATACAGGTCACAAAATACTTGCAAAAAATGCAAAAAAAAGATACTTTACGAAATAGGTGGATTGAGCTGGTGTTGATACTAAACGACTCAATTAAGAACTTTTAGCAATTAACGCAAGTCTCTCTATATTTTTACCCCTAGTGATACTGGAAATCGGACTCTTGGTAGTAATACCAGAAAAGACCAACACTGCAGTGTCATTGGTGAGTTTTTTATAACCTACGACTTGAGTTAATCTTTTCAAAAATTATTGTGGCGAGATTGGGCCAGGATGGTAGGGGTGGGGAATAATTAACGTAACCGCTTCAAATAACCTAATACTGTCCAGTAACCTAATACCATATAACCTATTACCAGAAAAACCCTATTACTGGAATAACTGTTTTGAGAACTTGGGGGAAAGGCCTTTGAGGGCCTCTTTGTCGCCGGCCATTCGGGATTCCGTGATAATAGGTTGGCTGGGACTATTCGAGGTAATAATAGGCAATACCTAGGTTACTGAAAACGAATGCGTGAAAGGTTTGCGATCAGTTATAACTGTCGACAAGTTATTTGAGTGATTACCTATTGAGTTAGTTTCAAGTAACAGCAACCGTCTGGTACCTAATAGGTTGTAGTATCAGGTTATTTTGGTAATAGGTTACGGGCGATTCGAGAACCTTTCCAGCGCCCGAAGCGGACTGGGACTGGGATGGGCGCTGGAAAGGTTCCCGAATCGCCGGTAACCTAATACCAAGATAACCTAATACCACAGCCTATTACCAGACGGGTACTGTTACTCGATAACCTATTACCAAGAAATAACCGTATTAGCCATGCCTACAACACGGAGCATATTCAGACGTTGTTCAGCATGTCCAGATAGTTCGGTCGGTGGGACGTAGTGTCACACTGATGTCCCAACGGCAAGCAATTGGTGGTCAATCAAGTCACACCATTGACGGATCTGTGAGAAAGCCCGTTCAACCAAATACGTTCCATCCCTCCTGCCTCTCATCTCCAGGAATCTTCACAAGGTGGTACAGGAGGGTGAGGTCACTCGTGAGTTATTAAAGGGTTTGAACTCATTATGAGGGCTAATTGAAACCGGGACCGAAACGGAGGGGGAGCAGGGTATTCGTTTCATTAACCCTCCGCAAGGCTCGCGTTTGTCCTCTGTGACGTCACAGTCGGCTACCCCTGAATTAGGCGTCCCATTTACCTTAGATCCTCCTCAATTGGCACTCTTAATCACAGTGAGCGCTGGTCCTGGTGGCCAATCATCGCCGCTTCGGTCTCCCTCGACGGCCTTTGGGGACTCGCAGTTCATCGGTTTTTTGCCTTTTACCACACTTGAAATTCCGATCATTCAATTCAAATTGGATGGGGGTGGAATAACTACTATTACACAATGTTTTCTATTCAATTTAAACTTCAAATACTTTCGATGTGTACCTGCTAAAACGTTTTTTGTAAACATGAAAAATTGCTTTTAATAATTCACAAAAATCTAACAAACCGACGTAAGCGACAATCATAGTCCCTGTAAACATCTAAGTTTCATCAGTATTTTCATTGTATGCAGGTAGCGTGTACCCATATCATCTGTCGTACTGTCTCATAGGTATCGACAAGTACTGCACCTACCAACGTACAGAGGTAGGTACGTATATGAAATGTACATTGGTTTTTAGTCAATCTAGTACGTCTGACATAACTTTGTTTATTTAGGGATCACCGGAAGTTGAAAGCAAGCAAAATCTCTGAAATTCGACGAAGGAAAAGTGTTAGTCTGGAATAAGCTACCTACTGATAATATTCTACGACTGATATTGAAGAAGTAATTTTTGATGGGAGGAGAAAAAAACTTCTTTTCATGTAGAATACATTTTGTGAATTTTAAAAGAACTAATTTGTCTAAATGTTAGAATGCTTTGTAGGTACATTTTGTGAATTTTATAAATAGTAAAATACTAGACTACTCAACTTTTTATTAAATAAAAAGTTGAGTGGTCTAGTATTTTACTTGGCTCGTCGGTTCGTGTAGGTACATGTTAAAATTTTTAACATGTACCTACACGAACCGACGAGCCATAAGCGACAGGACGAAAATGAGGCGATGACCAGCGATTAGAATCAAATATCAGATATCTTTTAGAGCTGCTGAAACTAACTCTTGTATCTTGTCGTGTAGACTTTACGTAAATTTACGTACAAGGAAACAGTTGAGTATCAAGTTACCTAATAATGCGGGGGAAGGGGATCGGAAACATAAAATATGACCAATCTGTTCTATCTAAAATAACCAAAATTACGTGCTTATACTTTTTATACTCTCATACATGGAGTTTTGAGGACGACTCTCAAACGTCGGTGTGTTATAAAGTAATACCTATTATCACAAAATCATGTAATTTTTAGGAGGTTACTATTTTGATAGTGGTTGTCTTTTTACTGCAAACTTTCTGAACAAATTATTACGCACCAAGTCGGTGTTTCCAAGGATTTGTTGCAGTACCTATACGAATAAGACTATGACTAATCTCTGTGTTCGTTACCGTAGTTTTACAAATGAAAAGATAAAAACACTCTGTTTAGGGTATGGGTTGACCACGATGAATAATAGTTTAATAGTACTGGTCGTAGTAACAATCATATTCGACACGTGGAAGACGTTTCTGAAGGCCCGAAACTTGCTAGGGATTCGTAGGATGCGTCAAGCACCATTTGGGATGCACGACCTTTCAACAGAGGAGGACTACCATAGATTCAGAAAAATTGAACTTGAGAGTGATGTTCTAGCTGCCACCTCCATTGTTTCCGGTCTCTGTATCAAACTGTTCAAGCTGGCAACACACTACGATAGATACATTTGGGATTCTACGGCCGCTTACAGTTAGTCCAGAACTTGGATTATAATTGTTGTGAAAATGGACCACTTAAATAGTTTAGTTAAATGGTACGTTTAGTACTAAGAACTCATAAGGGTTCTTGAGCGTTATTGGGTGCGTTTTAGCGAATTTTTTTGAGTAGGAAACCAGATTTGAGATGGTCCATTAGTCATAAATAATACGATTGTGATAATTCGTCATCGCGACTGATGTTATACTGTTTGAGTTGTATGTGTGCTATTGACGTTTTTGAATTTTTACACAGGCAGGTCGTTGAGTTTGCGCGCGGTTTTACAGCCTGCGTTTGACCGGTTCGTGAGCGAATGCAGCCTGTAAGGCTTGGTGCCGCGCAGCGAACAGCGTACACTACGGGGAAGTGTTCTTGCAATCGATGGCAGATGTAGCTCTTGGCACAATTAGCGCAGCATCGATTGCATTCGGGTACATTCAAATCACGGACTTATTCGGCGTAGTGGCCTTGCCTGTGGTTTCCGTGGTTATCGCTTGTATAGGTGAGATCCTCAACAGCTGATGCAAACCTTTTTCCACGACCATTTTACCCAAAATCCTTGCCAGCGAGGAAAATTCAAATCAAATCAGGAATCAGGGCTTGGAGAACGGATTTTTTTTCTGTTTATTTTATTATCTTCGATAATGAACCATTCAAACACAATTCAAAATTTCAGAGTTTACGTTTCAAAATACGTAGATTTAGGAAATCAAATTTGCAAAATTCCGTTCCAACGCCGCACAGTGGTGGGAAATGGTCATGTTTGTTCAAAAACCTCACAGACTGTGTCATCTCCAGAACGTGTATTTGGCGATAAAACTAGTTTCAAAACATCGTTCGTTAAAGATTTTTTTCCAACAAAAATTATCAAAAGAATTGTTTTCCTTAACAATTCTACTACGATTGCAGGAAGCAGGAAAATCTATTTTTTTTAATGTAGGAGCCTCCAAAACGTTATATTTAGGTAGGTAAAGTAGGTAAAGAAAGTGCATAAGTCCTCAAAACAGGTTTCTTGTACACAGGAAATACAAACAACTCCAACAACATCGTCATGAAATAAGGCAATTTCAAGTTTTTCAGCTTCTATTTGATTTCAAGGTCTATATTTTTTTCCTACTCTTGATGGTTCGGTTAAATACGTCGGGCACTTACCTACGTACAGGTATTTGAGAGTCGAAAACAAATTTTAAAATATTAAATTTTGAACTTTCATTTTGGGGGTTTTTCAACGCTTTCCTCCAGCTCGAGGATGATCCTTGTTTTTTCAAATAGTAAGCAGGGCATAGAATTTTTTCTCGTCTCCCAGAATTCACCGTTTTATGATATGATGCAGCCATGAAGGAGTTTACTCAAAACTTCGGCGTCTGGGATACCGCGGAAACGTTATTAGTAACGTTCGATGTACGTCGAGGTTCGTTTCTGTATGAGCAAGCACAGCAATTCCCCATCTTACTAGACCCTTCTGCATAACAAGATGTAGAATCATGAGTAACAGATTTTTACCTTGCAGTAACAAGCAATGCTTTCACGGATCGCATCTTCGGTGTTCGGAATACTTCGGAATTTCTCATGTCTGTTCTCGTGTCTTACTCATGTCTTTATTTGATCATTTTCCAGGTGTCTACTTTCTCATTTTCTATGTGACCACGGTATTGGCGTACATCACTGTTCCTCTCGAAAACAACGAAGTTGGACGAAATTTGACCACCTTGTCTGAGAAATTGGGTTACCCTCATGAAAAGATCCGAACTTCTATCGCTGACACTGTATCGAAGGAACACGATATTCACTACTACCGCATTCTAGGCTATGATGTGTTAATAGTAGCTCGTCGTCTTCTACGAATTTTAGTACCCATTCAGGTAACCGCCATGGTTACACAGGAGTTGGGACATTGGAGATTTCAACATTACAGAATTTCGTACTTATTTGAAATCGCGGAAGTTTCGGGGTATTGTTGTACGTTGGTGTACTCGTACGGGAATGAAGATATCAATGAACTATTTGGTTTTCATAAAAATCAGTCGCATCCGTATATCTCACTGTATCTCACCACTCATTATATTTGGCCAATGATTAGGAAGTTGATTAGTGGTATTCACAACGTGGTAAAGAGAATGCAGGTTTTCCATGCCGATAACTACGCTTCAGACCTTGGACTTGCTGTACCACTGAGAAGTGGGTTGTTGGTGACAGCAGCTTCCTTGAGGAACGTCCCTCTATTCGATAGTTGGCACAGCGCTTGGTTCACAGGCCAACCCACTATTTCCGAGAGAGTGGCCCGTTTGAATTCCCGAATCCCTAAACTCAACGTAACATTCCAAATTTCCACAACACCGAGTCCAAATGACAGTTATGTCTTGGACGACAGTTCCAAACCCTCATATCAAGAGTCCTACGAAGATGACATACGTTCAGATGCTACAAAAGAGGAGAGTCAATCGGATGGAAGCGACCACAGTCAGACTGAGGGGGAGCAGAATCTCCAATCACCTGAAAGACCTAGAGAACCCTCTCCGACTGAAGAAATCAAAGTACTACAGACAAACCCTTCAACACTTGCGAATTACGGAAAAAAATCACGAGAATCAACCGACTCCAAGCAATCTAGTGGTTCTACAAATCAGTCAAACGATTCATCCAGTAAGGGACAGCCTGGGAAAACAGCTACTTCCAAATTCAGCAAGAAGCTCAAAGGTCACTCTCCAAAATAACTAACATAATAGACATCGTAATCAAGATTTCTCCCTCTTCGTAAATGACTACGTGTAAAATATAATTAAGTTAGTTGCTGGAAGTCTGATTTTAGATCATTCATTCGCCAAGAAACGTACGATAACACGATTCAATTCGGAAGCCAAAAGAGAATTTTGAGAGAGGAATCTTGAAAGAATATAAAAAACAAGTATAGGAATATAGTTCCAAATAGTGAATAGGTACGCTATTCTAAACTACGATGATAACTAACCCTTTGTGGAACCCTTTAGAACCAACTATAAAACTTTAATGTTATCCAGCCTGTCATGTTATGACTTTTCGATTGTCGTAAATAGACATCTACAGAAAATACATAGTGATGATTCATCACTCATGAGAAAATACCAGGCGAAGATACTTCAGAGCGTCATTAGTTCGTTTCAAAAACATGTACATTCCACTCCCATTTACAGATTCCACGATGCATCGTATTGATTAAGGGTTCCCAGAAACTCTCCGTTGTTCCTTCAGGTTCGTTAAGGGGGATGGAACTAATTAAGCTTTGCTCATTATTGGCGATCGTAGTCACTGAATTGTGGAGGTTGTGAAGAAGTGAAAATCATTTTTTGATCAACCCCCTGAGGTTATCAAACCCTTCATCAAATACGACATTTTGCAATTTGACATTTTCGTACAATGTGCTTCAATGGTAGGTGCAACGTTTCTTACGTGGACTTACGATCAAAGTTATAAAGCTATCGGTTGACTACGATGAATTCTTAGGGGACGTAACAACGAATTACAAAAGCATAAAAGGATCTGACACATCATTGAATGAATCGAGTGTAATTAAAGGAAGAAATTGAAGTATTTTGGCTGGGAAGAATAGGAGGTTATTGGATTCATGGAACAAAGTGTAAGAGTGAACCTCGAACTCGACCGGAAGAAAAAGTTAACCGGAACAGTTGACAAGTTTTTGCTAACCGGAATTAAAAGAGTTGAGAAGTGACAGCAGGAGCTTACCATATATCGATAGAAGTTGCTAACGAAGTTCACTCCCACACATGCCTGATGCCGATCCTATATTTCCATAAAATTCTTCTCCTTACAGTTGCACAGGAAGATGTTTCTGTTACAGCCCAATCTGGTAGTTCTCGATCATACGTCGCTCTCGACATGCTCATGATGCATTGTATTGAGAAGCCGTTTGAGCTGCTTGGGTTGCTAATAGTGCAGCCCCAAGTACATCATAAAATCATGGATCTGGAAAATCTAGAGTATGGTGGTTGAAATCATAACCACGGGCGCCATGGGGGGAAGCCAGAATAACCACTGGCGCCCATTATGATTGTGAGCCGTTTTGGTGTGATGAATCTGTTGCGGCCAGTTTTGATATTCAAATTCTTTCGATCAGTTTTCGTGTTTGTACATGTAGATGTATGTTACTATTATAACGAAAATAGCACATCTCTGTCCTCAAGGTATTGTTCTGCACGGTGGTAGTAGTTCCACTGATGTCTAGGCCGCTCTCGACAATGTCCCAGTCCGAAGTAATCGTCAGTGAAACATGGAAATAAGAAAATTGAAGAATGGAGGAGAGAAAGAAATTTGAACAATATCAAAAATGTGAATGGCCAATATATATGCTTATACGCAAAATGGGTTTGATCCCTACTGTAGGAGTCCCTTCTGGGAAAGCTCAGAAAATTAGTGGAGGAGGTACCGAGGCAACGCCAGCACGTACCTACCTACCACGCTCTGCTAACATGTAATGAATAGTTTGCTGAGTTTTCTCGCTTCCCGAGTTTTTTATTCGACCGCTTGGAGGGTGGCTGGCTCTGTTCATACAGTCCAGATGTCACTCTGGGTGGGCATATTTCCTAACCTCCCCAGGAACAGGGGAACTCAGCAAACCATACATTGCAAGTATAAATTCATGAACTATAAATTCAACGCATTTGCGCTCCTGCTTTGAGCCATGTTTAATCGACGGCCAGATGTTGGTTGGTGTTCTATCATGCTCGGTATTATTCATTCCTTACTGTATTGTTGAACCGTTCCTCCATTTCATTTAGAAATGCTTTCTCAAGACCCAGTATTTTTTGTACAGGTGGGTAAGTTGTGAAACATTTGGACACTAGCATGACGATTGATCAAGCTCTAGCCTTCATTTCGGGTTTCTTATCCTTCTTCCATTCGATTTTCTTCTCTTGAGTGCCTTCCTTACTTTCACCTTCGGCCGGCTCGTAATCCTTCAAGCCGTTAAACCGCCCACTGAAAAACGTCCTGACACTGATTGGTCGCCTCCAAAATAGTCTTCAAACGACGATATAATATTACTGCCACAAACGAAAGAATGAGCGTTTTCCGATAATGTTCACTTGTCTTTTTCACCTTTTAGACCGACCTAAATCTGCTTTTCGTTTTACTCATGTGCTCCACGTAAAGTCAAGTTCCGTTGAATTAATCGTTCTCCAGATGGGATAAGGGAAGTCATAACATATTTTGTACTCCTCAAAGATTATATCCGTCTCGGACGTGTGATAGCACCCTAATAACTAAAGACCTTATCGCACCTAAACGCCTTATCACCTCATCGCATGTATGCTCAGCATCTATCTTTAGGTGTTTTGAACACAACTAGTATTTAGGTATTTAGTACGCAACTGAATGAATAAATTGTAGTAGACTTTTCCTCAATTCTCATTGAAAAATACATTCAATTTCCTTTCCAACAAATTAATTAAAACAGAATGAAATGGTCTCGAGTTTTCATCGTTTTTCTCTAAGTTCGAAGATTGAAATAGAAAAATTGAAATTGCCTTTCCAGGTTATGAAGAAAAATTAAAAGTTTGACTTTTTTTGTTCTTCTGGAAACTCCATACCTTAGTATTAGGGACTTTCATAATTGCATTGTCGAAGTATACCAAGAAATAGGCTTTATTTGGCAAGAATATCGCGAATGAAAAATACTTATAAATATGAAAAGTTCTTGAAACGGGTATGAAAACATAATATGTTTTCAAGAACTTTTCATATATATTATGATGTGTTCAACTCATGCGGGCAATTAGAATGTGAATAGGAGTATCACTACAGGTACCTATAAATAAGTAGAGTAGGTTTAGGCCACTTTCGATGATTAGTCCTACATTCTATCGTGCAATACAAATTCACCAATGTCAACCTATGATGCCTCATCATTATGGTTTTATTTATTAAGCCAAAGCCTAGCGAGTGTTTCAACGAACAAAATGATGAATTCCTTACGAGTAACGTATTGTGAAAAATTTCAAACAGATCTCAGGTATGATATGATTTATTTTCTCCAGTGAATGGAGCACGACGGAACTTTCATTTGGAAAGTTACGAGGGATTCGCAGAGTTTTCAAGTGCGAATCACTTCTTAAGAAAATTAGGTTTGCAAGTTGTTGGAAGAGTGTTCAACAAGTTTTTTTTTACATTGGCGAATGATGAAGCAACACAAGAGAAAAACTCGTTATCGTGCGTGCGGGAAGTTTCTTTTCGAAAAGTTATTGTATTCTTCATTTCCTAAGAAGGGACGACAAACTTCAATATTCTTGAGCCAACTTATGAATACGACCTACGGAATTGGAAGCGGAGTGTGCAATGAAGAAACTAGTTGTATGGAGTTGAAAAAGCAACATTCTTAACACCTCAGGGAAAAGCGGAGTGGAGTCTTCTAGGGGAGAGGGCTGGATTTATATGCCTCGTTAGGTTGATCCATTACGAGACCGTTAGACTCAACAACTTCGGCACTTGGGTATTTTTTTTGTTGTAACCGTTCTTTTCACTGTTGTCGGCTGTTCCACTCCACAAGCTGAAATTTCTCTCGTTAAGCTTTAAAAAACAACCCACAGTCATGCAGCATGGCTAAAAGAGCGAATTTTCGTATAAAATACTAGTTTTATGTAAAATGTCTATATTTGACTGATTTTATAACAAATTTCGTCTCCTTTTTTTGCTGATTAACATCTTAGCTTATAGATTTTTCAACGCTGAACATGACGGTGAAGAACCGTGAAGAACATCTCAAGTAATAACCACGTCTTTTCAACTTCAAGTGCTAATTTTTGAGAACGAAATAAAATATCACCACCGTGTTCAGCGTAAACAAGCCTTTAAAATGCCACTTGTCAGACGGTTTCATTTTTGGAATTTATGGGTCATTTTTCCCCCCTAAAACTCCCCAAACAATTTGGTACACGGGTTCCAACCAGCTCCACAATAATCCATGAAGCTATTCTTAATCCTAGATCTATAGTTTTTATTTTCTCATTATAGTTTAGAACAAGCTTGGATATAGTTTATATTTTAGAACTTTACAGGTTTGTACGACCTGCCGTTCGTTCACAATGAGGGCTTAATGTTAGAGCAGATCTAAAGCCGTCAACATGAGGGTGAATCAAGTGGCAGCCTGCAGGGTCAATGTTCATACTATCCCAGCTGCTTCGAAAAACACATGGTTTCCAGATATCGAGTTAATAGTAATTAACAAGAATTAATAATAATAGTAAATAATAATTGATACAAATTATTAATTACTAACTAACAATAAGTATTAATCATTTACACTACTTGATAATATTTATTGATAATAATTATCAATTAATTATTAATGATAATTCATAATAATAATTATCCTACCATTTAGAGATTCAGGCAGAAGGGTGATCTGCACAAGAAAGAGAATAAACTGTTGTGTGGAGAATTGACAAACTTTGAAAGTTTCGATTGTGAATCTGAAGCTAACTTTTGCAGCTAACGTTTACAAGCCGTTAAGCTGGCTTTATACGGTCCGAATCTGCCTCGCGAGGCAGATGCGCGAGGCTGTAGGGCGAGAAATTCTCGCGAGGCGTTGCAGCGAAACTGATGCGCGAGTAGAGCCCAACATGCGAGGAAAACCGCGAGGCAACGACGGCGACAGGAGGGCCTTCTCTACCCTTGATACACCCGCTAGCTGCCGAAGGTTTAGCTATCATCATCGCTTTACGATTGCTGAGAAGAAGGAGAAGAACAAGTCAACGCCACAACCGCCGTTGGTGGCTGAAGGAGCTATTCCGCCAAAGAATTTTTTTTCTGAATCAGTAATCAAACATCAGGTGTCACCATCTCCGTCTCAATGACTTCACTGTTGCCTTCAGTAACTTTACAGGAACTGATATTTCTGCAGATATGCTCCTCCACGCATCCTCTCTTTTAGTTTTACTGTGGTATAATTTGTCCTTTGCGTTCCACAAATGTGAAAAACTTTTATATTTTTCAACAAGCAATATCCTTTTTCCCTGGTCTATCTTCTCCTTCAATTTTCAAGCTGTGAGAGCGAATTTCAGTTCTGATTCGAAAAAAATTGAAAATAAAGAAATTACGATGCGCGCAACATTTACACTATGCGAATCACCAGACGCGAAACTCCTTTGATGCGCTCCTGAGACCGACTGAGGAGGCGCTCACCCTGCATCAGCCTCGCGAATCATGATTCGGAGTCAAAAACCTTCTACACGGTGCGAGTTTTGACTTGCGCATCAAGCCTCGCGAGGCAGATTCGCACCGTCTAAAGCCAGCTTTACACCCGCACTGCCGCTCAGTTGTGCGTGCCGTTGTCTAACTACTACCGCGTTATTCCTGGAAGAGATATTTTTCAGAAATTCGACTTTTAAACATTTTGTACCGAAAACAGTAGCTTCCTTTCTTTGAAAACTCGCTAATTAGCGAATTTAATATGCGGTAGTATATCAATATGCGGTTGGTGGGATTTAATTCAGTTTTACACAAACATTTTTCTGCATCGACGAGCAGATTACCCTGTATATATCAAACCGCTATTTCTTGCCCATATCGATATCCCCATATCTTCCCTATATCGTAATTTATCAATAAATGTATATTGCCTAGTGAATTTGACGTGTGATAGTACAATCCCCTCCATTCAATTCACGGAGGTCCTTCCCATTTCATTCCCGCATTCCTCTTATCTTCAAGATCATTATCATCATTAGCCCAGGGGCCTTTGAGGTAGGCAGCGCACTTCGACAACGTACGGGATCCTTTAATCCAATTATTCCTTTCCTATACGCCAAACCTTTCTCGCATATCAATTCCTGACCCAGTCCTATAGAAATTTTCTCAAATAGAAATAATTTCTCAATGTATATTCCGCGCCGTCTCTTTCTTATCAGGGTGGCATGGATGTGTCACCATTCGATTCAGCGTCAAAAAAAGCATACATTGCGATACCGAACTCTCTTCCGAAGAAAGTTCACTTTTGGTGGAAAACGTTGATTTAACCATGGGTTAATCTGAAAACCCACGTTTTTCAGAACTCAAACGTCATTTTCTCCACCAATTTCACTTTGAAAAACATTTTTTTATACCATTGGAAACCTGAGATTCTGGCCAAGTTTTTCCCGAAGAGTGCACGCCGAATGAACCCCGTACTGAAATACGAAAGAAAAAACGGTGATTTCTAAGAAATCTTCAAATTTTGGACATTGGCCACTTTTTCATCAGTAAGTACTGACTCAAAAATATTTTTGGGTTTTATATCAGGGAGATAGCAAATTTAACGCCCTTACCAACGGTATTCTCAACTTTTATTTGAAATATTAATTTGGAGGAGTTAGAGCCGTTTTACTGAGACAAGGTCGAAAATACGAAAAAAATCTTAAAACATGAAAACAATTCATGAGACACTTTTTGTTGCAAAATAGCTGTAGAATTGATTCCTTGAGTTTGTCTCATAATTTCTGTGGACACCCTGTTTGCTATGTGAATGTTCCCTCAATACGTTCGTGTAATATATCCCTGTTGTCCCCTATATTTCCTTATGTCTCCAAAAGTGGAATAAATACGTTTAAATCCACGAATTGAATACGTCAACCATCCATGAATTAGTGTAATATGTTATCCTCATGTTTCATTAAAGTATTCAACGTTTTCCGCATTCCATTTGACCCTCATTTGTAACGCTATCTCGCTGCCCTATTGAAGACTGAGAATTCAGGAAGCGATTTGAAGTCAATGAAGAGAAAGAGAGGCGAAACGGAAAGAATTTAAAGAAGGCACCTTCATCTCTCGAAGTCTATTGAATGAAACCAATCCAAGCTGGATGAAGGCCCCTCCCAAAAGCTGGATGGAGTTCGCTAGGAGCTTGAACGGTGGGAGGTTAAAAGTTTCTGGTATAAGGCAGCGTAGAGGGGGAAAAGAGTGACGCAGTTAAAATTACTTTTAATTATCCCGGTTGATCAGCCATCGCTATTTAATTAACTCTGACCCGGGACCGAGACCAATTTTAGAAAGGGTGAACGGGGTTGAGCGAATATCATATATTCCGACTGAAACCACGTCCATTAGCGGGCTCTATCATGCTCTGGATTTCCAATCCACTTAAACCTCCCATCATCTACAGTATCGATTATGGACGTAAACTAACCACGAACGAGAGATTGTATCTATGAATCTGGACTATTAGCAAATATAATACACATTACATAGTCAAAAGGTAGAAGAAAACTGATATTTTTTATTGATTTACTACATGTATTTCAATGATATGACATCGTAACCACACATGATGAATAAGCATTTCACAGTGGAAACTCCTGTTACTTCTTGTAAAACGTTTCATAATCATGAACTTGTTATTCTCCCGAATGTCAGGCCAGGTTTCTCTTGACGCCAATAGAAAATGTGTGGTGCAGATTCACATACCTACAATCAATCAGTATCAAAGTACATGTAACTCAAGAAAATTGTTGACCGATCTTTCACATATTACTGCACAAAAATCATATTTTCTTTCGTTTCTTAAAGTTTTCAGGAATCTCTGTTCTGTTGGCATGATTGTTTGGCAACTAGTGTTCAGTTTCAAGTTAAATTTCACGAATGAATAAATTGATGTGTTTATTACTAAATTTTTTTCATTAGGGAATAGCATTGTTTGTAAAAACAAATCCCAAGATCCCACCATGAGCATAGCTACGAACTACGTATATCGCCAATATTTATTGTCAATAAGGTAATGCGTCAGAAGTCGCCACGTTAAAGGAAGTTTGAACTTTGAGCTTACCTTTCACGTAGGGAAATAGTTTTTTCTCATTGCAAACCTGTTCATTGTGCACTCAAGATCCTTCCCTAAAAGACCTGGCAGCGGGAAATATTATTCAACATGGTTTGAAAAGGGAAAACCAGTTTTGTAAAAAAACCCAATGCTCTAGTAGTCGACACCAGTGACCAACATTTTCTTCAGTAGTCGACATGGTTTTTCACTAGTAGTCGACCTACATGTGTTAGAAGTTGACAGTATCTCTTGAGTCAGTAGTCGACAGGTTTCGTCATTCCATCGTTTTCACTTTTTTCGACTTCCATCTAAATAAGATACGAGTACATTCAACTGTGAATCGGAACTTGAAAATAGATTAATAAGATGTAATAAAGTAGCTATCAGACTTTGTATTTGCAAACAGCTCATTATCAGTCTCAAATTGCAATAAGTACTTAAGTAAAAAGGTATGAAAACTATAGTCGAAAACTCATTGTCAGAAAATTGACATTACGGTTGGGCTTAGGTACCTATTTACATATTTTTTTGACATTTTCATGTCTTTGCTTTGGCACATAAACTGGATCGGGAAAAATTTGTTCCCTTGATTCACCCTTTCCCTCAGATCACGTCAGAACACAAGCGACCGGCGGGCCACTACGTCAGAGCCTATGACGCACGAGCGTATGACGTCAGACGGCTGGCAGGAGGCCAACTAGTACGTCAAAGACTATGCCGTAAGAGCCTATGACGTCAGACGACTGGCAGGAGGCCAACTAGTACGTCAAAGTCTATGACGCACGAGCGTATGACGTTAGACGGCTGGCAGGAGGCCAACTAGTACGTCAAAGACTATGCCGTAAGAGCCTATGACGTCAGACGACTGGCAGGAGGCCAACTAGTACGTCAAAGTCTATGACGCACGAGCGTATGACGTAAGACGTCTGGCAGGAGGCCAACTAGTACGTCAAAGTCTATGACGCACGAGCGTATGACGTCAGACGGCTGGCAGGTGTTCAACTAGTACGTCAAAGACTATGACGTAAGAGCCTATGACGTCATAGGGCTGGCAGGAGGCCAACTAGTACGTTAGAGCCTATGACGCACGAGCGTATGACGCACGAGCGTATGACGTTAGACGGCTGGCAGGAGGCCAACTAGTACGTCAAAGACGATGCCGTAAGAGCCTATGACGGTGGTGATGACGTCAGAGGGGCCAGAGGGAGGCAGATATCTGAAACCCTCATTTCTTCCTCACTACTTTCGTGATCACCGTGAAATTTCCTAAAGGATCTCCGAGTTTCAGATTTTTGTCCACCCAAATTGGTCAGTCTGCCCATCGACATCTAATAAATCTTTTATTGAGAAAAACACTTCAGTAAATAGCGTAGTAAATAAACCGAAAATGGGAAAATGCAATTATGTCATGATGGGATTTCAGCTACGATAGGTATTATTTGAATCTTTCGCATGACTAATAATTGGAAATATATTAATAATATATTATAATATAATTATAAAGTCATGATTATTTAGTCATGGGACAGACTCAAAGCTCTAAATTCACCCCGAAAATTATTAGTGTACATTTCCTAGACAACAAGAGTAATAACCTGTAATTTCCAATCCCACTAATTGAACATTGAAGATTGACGACAGCCAAAGGGATGGAATATTTATGTATGGTTTTCCCATACGAGTTTCGCTCTTTGTAGGAATCCCACTCGGCGTTTTTTTGCCGTCTGGTTATTAAAACCAAACGACAACTCTTTGATACTGGGCTTTAATTAATGTTCATATAAAAACCGGGGGCCCTGATTGGAAACGACACCGAGCGTACGGAATGCTGACGTGAATGATACAATTGGGAATTCATGAAGTAATATTTTGTCGAAACCCGGAGTTAGGTGGTGAATGGTCGTGAATGTGCGGTAACGGAAAGTAATGAGGGTCCATGAATGGTTTGAAAGGAACTTCAGTTACCAAAATTAGCTCCGAATTCCTCCCCTCCATCTCACTGTCAAAGTTGTAGTTAGTCATTGAAATTCCTGATTGCGATGATTTCATGTGGAATTATTTAGAATTATTTAGAAATGATCTTTAAAGGGAACATTGTAACGAACTCCGACTTTCTTCTCATTCCAATGAACTCTGATGGTGATGAGTCGAAGAACTAAAACATGATCAATTGGAGAAGTAGGCAGAAAAGGTTGTATTAAAGATAAATTACGCATTGGAGGAAATTACATCTTTTTTATTGTTTATTATAACACAGCCCTCCCACACGTAGAACACTGGGATGCCTTTCCATCGACCTTTTTGAAAAACCGCCATCACTTGCTAGGAGACATTTTGAGATTTCAACACCAAACAAATGTAGGATGGGTGGAATCAGTAGGTATGGAGTTTTTGGGTAACGGCGTAAACAGTTGTTATGATAGTGGTGAATTGTTGTAGTTACGCTAGTTACCAAGAAAACGAGGAGTTTATTCTGATTCGTGTCTTCAAGCAAGAAAACATAAGATAGTATGGTGTTCTCCGATGAAAGTCGATTTTAGATAATTTAAAGTGTTTCATAAAGTCTATGTTGTTTGTGAATTTGAATTCAGTTCGTTGTAAACACATAATATTATTATTATGTGTTATATATTATATTATATATTGTCCAGTTAAAGTCAATCGCCCGGTTATCATTGTCAATCCAAGCAATCCCACACAAATTACAAAGAGTAATGAGAATAAGTAAGTGTTCGTTCATACAAAAATACTGGAAGCAACTGTGTCAAAAGAGAATTGTGATGAATCAAAATCAAACAATCAAAATTAAGCGACAAAGACAAAGAGAAAAACCGGGCAAAGAGACAGAGTCCAAGCGGTAACTTACTTCTAATAAGAACATCGATATCGATGTTTCCTGAATATCGTCCGATATTATATCGGTATCGATGTTGATATTGACATCGAATATCGATGTTTTCTTTTGATGTCCCATCCCCACCGCAGCGACACCCTGGTGGGCTTGAGCAGGAGAAATGAGAACAGTACAATAGGAAAGGGTTTCTTGGAAAACATGTTAGTACTTGAGAAGGCCGGACGTTGGGATCCACGTGGAGCCATCATCGCCTCTTGAAACCCCCCTTCAGATTCAACATATTATGTAGAATTTGGCGCATAAAGAGAAGGCTTTGCTTTGAGGGAACTTTCTTACGTGTTGTTGTACCTTTCTTACGTGTTACTTTGTTAGGTGTACCTCTGTCACTCAACAATCGAAGGTCCTAGAAATCCACAGAACGATAAGAAGAGGAGTTCCGGGTATACTGTAGAAGGCAGGTAGACAAATAACAGAAGGCCACTGGTAAAACTGCTCCATAGATTCACCCAGAAAACCACACAAACCCACTGAGAATAGAATATACTAGAGCGGCCTTGTGGGACCCGAGGAGCTTCCCCCACTCTCTGGTTCCCCAACTCATCGCCTAGTTGCCTTCAGTCCACGCTCCACGCCCCGTGTTTGCACCATTTTCCATATCGTTTTCGTGTCGTTTCTTTTTTTCTTTTCCTGTGCTGGTGGTTACATCCGAAGTAGAGGAGGAAACAATGATAATCCAAGTGCCTTCGAGTTCTGCCACTTCTTTAGAAAAATAATCGTGCATAAACAGTTGCATGAAAGTGACTCAAGTAGCGGGAACGCTATTCCTTTGGACAACATTGACTTTCTTGGAATCAGCTTCGGAAGAAATATTCCCTGCGAAGAACTCATCAATTCATCTACACGAAAATCAAGTATGTTGGATTTCGAAGATCCTGGAGAATACGAGGAATGCCCCGAGATACGAGACGCCGTTTTTTCAGACTTGATTCTGGGTATCGTTGAGTATATTGCGGGATACGTTGTGCGAGGGATGGGAAGGAAAATAAAGTGCGAAGAATGTTTACTTGCAATAACCGACGAAGAGAACAGCCCCTTGAATTTAACTTCAAATTTAATCTCAATGAAAAACCGTGGAGGTTTAATTCAACCATCATCGGATGTTGCCCGCATATGCAAGATCAGCGAGAAAATGTTCAAGATGGCAGTTTTAAAAAACAAATTTAACAGCAACCTTAGTCATTACACCAGAATGCTAATTTCCCACTGTTCAGACATGAATATTTTTGTTGACTCTGCTCACTTGTCGATTGAAGGAGAATACAACCATAAAAATTGGTTGGTTGAGAGCATTGGCAAGGCCTACTTCAGCATCAGGATTAAAATGCACCTCCGGGACCAGAATCAGAAAATCGAGGAACAACGCATACGGCAGAAGCTCAAGAAAATTATTCATTTCAAAGGACAGTGAAAAATCTCATTGTTACATGTGCCGTGCTTTGCATTTTCCCAGGGGTTTTATTCAACTTTCTTGAGGACTCTCTTCAGTTTTGATTCTATTTTCTTCTGTTGCAAAGATTCGTCAAAAGTATTTTTCTAAATAAACGTATTTTATCATAAAATAAAACAAAACAGAATACCTTGGGTTATTATTAACTCAGTGATTGAGTAAATTCTTCCTAGTAGGTATGTACCATCATTTCCGAATATATGAAGTTTCGGTCACCTAACGTTGTTTCAATTGATTCTGTTCATTGTTTGAAACAGAAATAAAATAATCATACCTAGAGTTGTTGTCGTACACAGTCGTGTCTATGATCCAAGTCAAAAATACTCCCAAGATTGATACTTCCTTTCCCATATTCTTCAGCCTTCCCCCTGCCAGTTAACAAGGTACTAATACTCGTACGCAGTATAACAAAATTATCTGAACTAAAAATGTACAAAAATCTAGATGCAAATTGAGGCTATCGGCGAGATTGTGCGGGCGCAACAGTACAGGGGTAATGCTCCGCAGGGCTGGGTTGGGGAACCAAGGGGTTGGGGGGGCAGAGCACACTTTCCGCTAGGCGGCTCGCACGTGAAGGGCCGCTCTAGTATATTCTATTCTCAGTGCACAAACCTCGCCAAACGATTTCACACAGAAAACTCACGTCAGACGTCACAAAATAAATTGAATAAGAAAGAAACAACTATGTTCAGACTTCAGTAAGTTACTGAAAGTGACCCATAATATAATAATACAATACTTAATACAATAATAACACAATTCTTCTAGAATGCTTATAGAAAGCATTTTAGAAAGCATAATATCATATAATAACAATGTGTATCATATCATATAATATTATTATATTATAATAATATTATATGATATGATACACATTATTATATGATATGAAACCCCATCATGACATATTATGTCATGATAACATAATATGTTATCTAATAATATGTTATCTGAATCACTACCTAATAATAATCGATTAATACAAATTAATTTGCAGCTAAACATCGATTAAAGTTAATTGATTAATCAGGGTCAAATAATCGATTATCCTATTATTCGATTATTTATTTGCATCCCTATAGTATAGGTACCCTTCCCCTGTTTTGGCCCTTGCGCCCCTGTTGGCTCTCCTCGCTACCCCTTTTCCCCCTTCAGACTAGTCATGTGTAAATCATAATAAGCATCCACCTAAAGCACCTCAAACGACCTGTTTCTTGATTTGTCTCTTGTTATCGAGGAAAGATAGAAGAAGAGTGAAGAAACTTCATCATCCGGCAGAGCTTCTCAAAAGCTTATCAGCAGTCCCAACCAACAGCTCCCGCGTACGGGTGGGTATAATTAACCGCTTGATGTACGTTCGCCGATAAGACGCACACCGGCATAGCTGTAAGACCAAAGAGCATAATTCTCATACAAACCTCGAAAAAAACTTTAGGAGATGATCATTGCTTATCACCTTTGAACTTCATTCGCTCCGAGTATCTGGAAGAAGCCGAGTTTAATTCACTTCCTGGTGAATATTTCTCTTTGAAATTGATGTAATTTACTCCTCCTTTGGAAGTCAACTTGGTCCATTGTCTGAGAGGATGCAGCTACTTTCTCTACCCACTAAATCCCCGGTATTCTGCTAGAGGTCATAGAAAGGCTGCAAATTCCACCAGTATGATTTTTCATTTTCCAAATCCAGTACTCGAGACAGATCGATAGTCGTGATTGTACGAGTATATAGAGCAAAGCAAGTGAATAAGCGCAATATTCTCCTTACACGAAACGAAAAAATTATTACGATGATTCCAATTCGTCTTCCTGTTGTCCCCGGATAGTTAAATGAGCCCCTGAAAATGGAAAACTTCCGAAACATGTTATTGAATCGAACTACCTCAGAATGTTGCAACGAAAATTGACTTATGCCACTTAGCCTGTCAAAGGATTCACAAAAAATCACAAAAATGACTCAAAAACCACCAATTTTATTAAATAAAATTGGTCGTTTTTGAGTCATTTTTGTGATTTTTTGTGAATCCTTTGACAGGCCAAGTGGCATAAGTCAATTTTGCAGCTCAAGAAATTGCAGCTCAAGAAAATATGATGGGGCTTGTAAAACGCTCCGGACATCAAAATGCCGCCCTCTGGGAGGATTTTTAATTAAAAAACTGAACATTACATTATGGGTTATTCTCCCAGAGGGCGGCATTTTGATGTCCGGAGCGTTTTCCAAGCCCCATCATAATTTCTTGAGCTGCAATTTTTTTTTTTTACTTATTGCATTTGACTTTATCTAGACTATGACACTTGACTTTTCTTATTTTCACGATTAATGAGTTCAAATTTTTCAATAGAAGAAAAATTTGAATAGTCAATTCGTCATTCTCCGTCCGTGTCCAGGGCCCGACCTTCCCACCTTTGATGACCTGAAAAAGGGGTTTTCATGAATGTCATCAAATTTGTATCTAACAACTAGTTACTAGTAGGTAATTTCGTTCACAAACTACTCATCATTTTAAATCATCTGTTTCACTACAAAATCGAGCCTTACGTTTGCCGTATGAAATTCATGTTAAATTCATTCGGGTTGAACTTTGATTAGTTGCGTTCGTGGAAATTTATTTATAAATAAATACGTTTTGACATTGTACCCTGTAAAGCATAGGTGAGTTTGAGCAGGAACAATACAAATCTACTCCAGTTCCTACTTGACAGAAGCATAATGAATTACGAATCCTTCGTCATACTTACCTGATTCTGAAATTTAATCAAAATTGCGTTAATGGCTGTTCCGGATTCAGAATTAACTCCATCCTTATTGGCAGAGTTTGTTGAACGTGCAAACAACAAAGTTTCCTCCGTAATTATTGTTGAGGGCGGTATTTCGAAGCGCATTCAAAGTTCTGTTCCATAACCTGACATCGGATCTACGACGTTTCGACTTTCAAACAGCAGCAGCGGGATACTTTGTCAAGAAGCCGGAAGTTGATTGGATCACCCGAACCGTTGAAATATCCGACACCAAATTTCACTTTATTAATGAGGAAAGGGGGGAACCTTGGATGAGGAATTTTCTTCAAACTGCTTTCGGCGTTCGATGAAACGGGTTTATAATGAAAACTATGATCTATTTTGTAAACTTGATGGTGTTCTTCCTCCCGTAGGGTATGTTTCTTGTTGTTATCTGTACTTTGGTTGCTCGAAACTCCTTCCACCTTCATCTTTCGTCCGTCTAAGCTTCCTTAACTAATTGAGTAGTTCCTGACGGGTGTCGTCGCTAATGCTGTACATGGCAACCTGAGCCTCTCCACTTCTTCTACATTAATTGATGAGCAATCATTAATTCTCCAGCGATCCAAGCTGGATAACCCGTGCGTTACAAATTATAATTCAACTACATCTAAACGATACGTTTACTGGGACCAACCCAGGCCTACTCCTACTTCAACCTTCCCTGAGATTTTTCAAATGTTTTCATTTTCAAATTCGCAAGCAATAGCCATTTTATCCTGCCCACACCTCTTGGTCTACTTTGATATTTGAATGGTTCGTAATTCAGTCATAGTTTGTGTTCATGTTCATCAACATCAACCCCATAAATGGTTCGACTCCTATGTTCTCTTTTGGTTTTATTTGTTGCACTCGCTACCTACCGAGTTCTCTGGCGCGCTATTCGGGGACAGTCCTCTCAAATGACTTCGTACTGGATTGCATATAGGTTTTCCAAGTCAGATTGGGAATTTTCCAAATAATATAGAGAATTTCCAAACCAAATTGAGAATTTGCCAAACCAAATTGAGAACTTTCTAAACTGAATTGAGAAGTTCCAAATCAAATTGAGAATTTTCTATTTCTAGTTGAGAATTTTCCAAATAAATTGAGAACTCAGAACTTTTTTTGACTCAGGTATATTTTGTAGAAGAAAAAAAAAGATGAGTAAAAAGTCATTAAATACTAATAAATATTAAAAAAATATAAAAAACAAATAAAAAATATAAAAGGAGGTTCTCATTTGAAAAAACGAAGTTGGTGTGCATTGGTCCAATTTGGCCCAGTCGGACAAAATTTTAAATAGCGCAGTTGAATGCAGGATACAAAAATAGGAAACAAGGGTTTTTCCGTTTTTTCAAAATCGCTCACAGTAAAGAATTAAAAAATTCATACCCACTAGTTAAGGACCACCCTGTATACGTAGAGTTCTGTTTGAAAAACAGGCCTAATAAGGTTACCGAGATATTGGCAGATGCTCGTCCTCAGGCAATTTGCCGTCCTCGGGCATGCACTCCTCTAGTCAAAATTCGCCGCATAAATCCTCAATTGCTCCTGCGTATTCCACTTAATACTTTAGGTAGGTACGTGTCTGGACTTGAGATCAAATTATGAGGAATGTGGTCTCGAACCTAATACCCTCATCACGTGAAACCATTTGGCTAGATACGACGCTTCTATTGCAACTGTCCTGAAACTAACTAATGGTTCCATTTTCCTGATTGATGATTTGGTGTGGCTTGTTCCAAGTGCATACGTATATAAACATACTCTCTGAACATTTCCTACCCCCTAAAAGACACGGCGTGGTAATTATGGGACCTCACACATCATAGTGTGGAATCATGAGTGTATTATCAGAGACACATCTGTTCTCCTCTCTTTTATGAATATTTCGGGAGGGGCCGGCAATGCTTTCAAATCACTGATTGGTTGGATGGAGGGTGAGGCCAAACGGGAGGGAATTCCGGATGAGACAGTTTCTCTACCAATGTGGGCGGAATGACCGAAATTCAATTATAACAATCTAATAAACCGTAACAGCTCCGAGGGGGCTGCTCATTGATGGCAGGGAAAGAGGCGAATAGTCGACGAGTGTCTGATGAAGAGGGTGCAGTGAAGGGCTTTAAAAGTGAAGCGAATGTGGAAATGAGCGGAAATGTTGTTATTGGGGCTGCTGAGCGCGGTAATGGTAGGTGAAATATGGTTTCAGAGGCCTGAATATGTAAACTACCGGGAACATCAGTGTGTGCATACACCCGTAGGTACTGGTATGAGGGTGTAATCAATATTGTCTGGAATGCAAGATGCAGTTGGATCAGCTATTGAAAAATGATTAACGATTCCTTCATACGAATTGTCTAATAACGAGTCTCCGGAATCGACCACAAAAATATGTTCAACTCATTCCTAACTTTCTGTAATAGTTTACGAGGTGATTTACTCCAGACCAGGATTCGGTGAGGCGGATGGGAACCAGTCCAATTGTTAGTCCCACCAAAAATCTACGAGGTACAAGAAATACGGAAAGAAGGGTTCTGTTGGTGGAGTCTGGGCAGTACCTAAGCCTAGTTGACCGTTTTTAAAATTTTGATCTTGAAGATCTACATTTTGTTATTGTTGGAAATAATGACAACAACTTTTTCGGGGATATCACAAACAGAAACTCGTCTCCATGATAATGAAATATTTACACAGATACCAAGTCGATTGGCTTCCTAACATCACCCTCTGCCTTGTCCTTGAAGTTCCCCCCCCCCCCCCTAGAGTTCGACCCCCTGTATGTGGCCGCAGTCTGGCTACGTGAAAGACGATCCTCCTCCCTTTTGGCCTAACCATTCTGAATCCAACGTCTGAAATTCTTTTCAGTATTTTGCACGGCCCCAATCATGGAAGCTGCAGCTTTAGTGAGCGCCCAATTGTTCGACGAGGGTATCAAAACCAGACTTGGTCTCCGAACTGGAACCTATGCTCATTGGAGTGGCGATTGTACCGGCGTTTTGTTTCACCCGCAACTCTCCCCATAGTCTGACGTGCGATGTCATGGGTCTCCTGCAACTGTCGCCTAAGCTCCCGGGCATATTCCGTTTGAATTTTACAGTCAGGACCCACGCCAGTGGCAATGTCTATCGGTCTTACGGTCAGCTCAAGAAAAAACCATAATTGTAGGCGAGAATCCAATTTCCTCAGCTTACATGGCACGATGATCTGTTTTACAGCGCGCTTTGATGTCCCAGTGAGGCTCTCCCAGTTTCTATAAAGGACTCCATCGATAATAAACTATTTACACAGATACCAAGTCGATTGGCTTGGTATCCTTCCTAACATTATCTATAATCTTTGTTGTATAAAAGTGCAGAATTTGAAATGGATGAAGTAGTACGTAGTGTTATTTTTTTTTTTTTTTTTTTTTAGCAATGTTTCCTACTCTTCCCCCATATTTAGCAGATGGGGGCGATGGTCTCTCCCCTTTCAAGTTGAGAAATAATGGTCTAATAATATGCCAAGAATTAATCACATCGTACCAGCTTGGGAAAAAAACGACACACCCACAAGGGGACATCCGAAGGGCTAACTGCTTTGGAACCGGTGCGAAGAGCCTCGTAATGACTGCTCTAAATCATTTTGAGGACGTGTTGAAAAAAAGAGGTATACAACGTGATAGCTGTTTTTGAAGAAGAAAAAGAGAATGTAGAGTTGGCAGAGCGCCAGAAAAGATGCTATTGAAAATAGGGATATTGGTGTGCAGGGCACTAAGCGGAATTACAACTGGTTTCCGGTTGTAAGAGTTGAATTGGGAAGTTTAGATGTTGGATTCCAAACCCTGTGTGTGGACCGCTGGGTCATAGGTCGATAACTACAGAATCCGAACAATAATTGTATTGAACGCAAATTACGTTGGTAATCATTGTATCATGTATACAAGTTTTACAAGTGAATAGACACGGTTCATCAGGCAGGACGGTTTCCAGAACAAATAGCCGGAATGGCTGGAATAATAGTATCTTGTAGTATAATAGGATCTAGTAGGGACGGCAAGCCGTAGGGAAATAACCCTTCTTTGGCAGCCGATGAAGCCGTAGGGAAATATTCTACCAAAGGAAAAAAGGAGGGTAGTTGATGTTCCAGTAGCTGACATGTCTTGATCCAGTACCTCCCACTCCACGTTAAGCACTGAAAAATGAAATCTGCTTCGAAAATCACGTTGATTGTCATACCTGGTGCAGCTAACAAGATTGATAAAATAAGAAATAGGAAGGTTTGAAGAAAACTGTCGGATGTACCAGTTTGTGACAGGGCCTGTCAACTACTGGATAAAGACCGATTTCATGTACCAGTGCCTGACATCCGTTAAAACTTACAACGCATTGATTGATCACAATATATTCTACACTCTGGTGTTGATAATAACACAAAACACGCAACAATCAGCTAAGAAGAAAAACTTACTCCTGGGCAGTAGCGGTGCGTGGGCTCTGAAAATGGTGGGCCACCAAATTCGGAACACAAATTAAGAGCTTTTTCTACAAAATACCTGTAAATGTTTCCCAACAGGAGTCTTCTTATGAGAAATGGGTGTATTTTAATCAACCGCAGCTCTTAGCAAGTCAGAATGTGAGCTCTGTGTTCACAGCAGTTCTGACCAGTACCTACCCGGGATTACCAGAAGCTATAGCTTCATACGAGGAGGTGGCGGCGGGGCAATTGAAATCAGAAAAATTAGCAATCATTTCCTTCTCTATTGACAACATCGTCAAAGCATTAAGTCTCTCTTGGGTAATAGTTGATCGAATAAACGTTTTGGTTTATTATCTTCGATAATGAACCATTGGAATCGCCCAAAGAAAAAATTTTTTTAACCCCCCCTCAAAATTTGTTGGTTTACGTTTCAAGATACGTAGATTCAGAAAATCGAATAAAAAAAAATCCGTCCGTCCGCCGTACGCCGTCCGCCGTACGCCGTACGCCGTCCGCGCCACTTTGCCCAGTTAGCGTTGAGTTAAAATTTCGAAATTTTTTTTATGGGTTTCGACCAACCCCACAATGGTCCTCGAAACTTTTCATAACCCTAGGTCAAGGGGAAGGGGTTCAAAACGAATTTTGAAAATTTGAAAATCTCATATCTCGAAAAATTCATATAGAACGGTATGTTTTTTATTTCATATTTAGATAGAGTTTGTTCCGTAGAATTTTTTAAGACCATCCGCAGCTTTGTACGACCAGCCGTTCGTTCACAATGACGGCTCAAAGATTGTGCCTCACAACACGATCGTGTATCAAACTGTTGAAATACAGGTCCATTTTCATACTAACAAGCTCTTTGGAACATCATATGGCTTAAGTGATGTCGAGTTTGTTGTTCTGAGGTGCGTTTCATGCTGCGGAAATGAAGGTAATTTCGAATGTTTGTTGGTAGATACTTCTTTTATAGAAAAATTATTACCGACGTAGTATTGAAAACCCCAGAATTATATCGTATTAATTAATCATAATTAATAATAATTATTATTAATAATAAATACGAATTATTAATACCTAACAATAAATTATAATAATTTTCAGTAGGTACTTGATAAAATTGTTAATAATTAGTGATAATTGATAATAATAATTAATCTAACATTTAGGATCTAGACATTTAGACCTAGTGATCTAGACAGAAGGGTGATCTGTACAAAGAAGATAATGAACCGTTGTGTCAAGAATTTGCAGAGTTTTTATTCTTTTAAGCGTAGAAAAACAAAGCTCAGCTTTTGCAGAAGTCATTGGAATTGTAATCAATAATGTTAGTAGTTTCTCATTTTCAGAATAAGTATCAACTAAGTTATTGTTGTGCAAAAACAACAGAAATCCCTGTGAAATGAGTAAAATCGGTTCTCTGATAAATTGTCACCAATTCAGTTTTAAGTTTCCGAGATTCTAGGATAGCGTAAGCAGTGACCGTGTTTTCAAAATCTTCAGTTGGAAAACATTTTGAAAAATTCGGAAAACTTGCAGTATCAAGCAGTTTGGAAGCTGCCAAATGCCCCCTGAACGAATAGCTGCCTCTAGCTTGAGCTAGGTATGATAATATCACAAACCTCCACTGCAGTACTTATCTGTGAATGTTGACGTTGATCAATCCACAAGACCACAGACAGGACACAACGCACTTAATTACCACAAAAAAATCCAAATCTGTCACGGGAGCTCGAATTCAAATGGGAACATACAAAATTATAACCTAAGAAGAAAACTGAATACTCAACAGAAAGTTTTACTATCGAGATGACAAGATGAATTGAAACGATCGAATCGATTGTGAACACAAACGATTTTTGTATGGAAATGTGGCCCGGGCCGGAACGAGGCGTGGCTTACCGAATTTTTACTCTACTGAGCATGCGCAGGCAGGCCACTTCGTAAAGCGTCGTGTCCGTTTCCATGCCAATACCCGGTCCCAGGGCCTGAAGCGTAGGTTTCGATTTCGATTGCAAAACATCGATTACTGTCGATATATTCTGATAGAATGATCGAATATCGTTCTTCTTCTTCTTCTTCCCAGTTACTTGTCTTGGCCGCAGCCATGCTGGACATAGGTTGGGACAGAGAGAGAGAGAACTCTTTGACTTCGTGAAAATGCTAGGTGCAGTATACGGAACGATATTCGAATGCCAACTGGGTGGCATATTTTTTTTGTCGAGTTTTTTGTGTTTCTGGATGCCGGGGCAGTGGCCCAAGTGGCCTTATGGACGCAACGCCCCTGCTCCTGGGTCCATGTCCAACATGGCAACACAAGAGGCACTACCTACCCACCGAATAGAACGAACTAAGCGAACAATTTGTTGTTGTTAGGCACAATTCCCGACCAAAGTGAAGCTGGCGAGGCAACTAAACGACAACAGAATGCGAACCGAAAAACAGGGATTTTCGAGGGCGCGGATCCTTATTATTTCAGTTTTTCAATGAATCTGTCAGCAACTGGTCAGCTACTGGTACGTCTATTTCCTATTTCGTCATTATTTGACAGTATTCCTCATTTCATAAAGCCAATAGAGTATATTACATTGCATATACTCGTACCAATCTACATTTTGCATAGAGTTATCTATTAATTTCACGAGCAGTAGTCCTATACGGACGTATGGTTGTGGAATAAGGGCCTAAGCGTGTGACTCCCAAATAAAAAGAATACAAACGACGCAGAATAGGGCTCTTCGCCTTATAACTAACGCACCATGGTATGTACGCAACTCCAACCTACACAAAGACCTGGATATGCCTGAAGTGAAGGAAGTCCTACTAAGATCAAGCTCACGATTCTTCTCCAAGATATCCGATCACCCCAAAGAAATCTTTGCACCGATTACAACGGAAACATTCCCTGTGTAAGACGCTTGAAAAGAAAGTGGCATTGTCATATATTAAATTTTAACTTAATAGCGTTAGTAGATTCAATCATGATGGTATTCGACTCCTGTGGTTTGTTACGTTAGTAGATCGTCGGCTGTACCTTGTTTTCCAAACCTCACCTCGGTTACAAGGATAATCTTTATTGCTCTGTTTTGTGAACCTTGTCCAAGGACTTTAAAACTGTTTTATCCCATCTCTTATAAAAGCTCTCTGCTTGTTATTGTAAGGTTAGTCAGTTCACCGAGGAGTCGATGCCCGTACTAAGTGAGTAAGCTGTTGTTCAATATATATTTTCTTGTTGCTTAAACCCACTACGCGTCTCATTCGTCTATCCTGAAAAGTCAATTCCCTAGCGTAACCAGGGATACGACAGCATAGCGATCTGGCGACGGTGGTAGCTTGACATTGTACAATAATTACCCAAGTCAAATTCTTTATTATCAATACCATCTTAGTATAATTACTATCTAGTTGTTGTTAATTCATTACGGCGAGGACTATTAATGAATAGACCCCTAGAGCCTAATTACCGCTCAACTATAATGTAAACCTTATTACAATAAAGTTCTCTTGTTACAAAAAAAAAAAAAAAGAAAAAAAACGAGCAGTAAGTATTGAGCTAAATTGGTTTTTTTGACGATTTAACGTAGATGAAGAGCCTCGGGATAATGGAATTCGAGTAATGATCTCCTCAACCTCGGTCCTGGGTCAACTTCCTTATAATCAATGGCTGTCATTGTTATAACAGTATTATGGAGAGGGAGGTCTCAACTTGAAAGTCAGCCTCCGTTCAACATCCCCACTGTTCAGGATAGCCAGGACCAGGAGTGTTGTCCTTATCTACGTGGTGTTTATCGCCACCAGATGGCGCTGCTGAGGTCCCAGTGGGTCCTTTTGAAAGGAGAATGGGCCCTGCAAACTCCTTCCGCCCTTCGGTCGAAACTCCGGAGTCTCAACGACGGAAATTCACTTGAGTTACAACAGGGATAAACGGGTTTCTCGTTATCTTCGCAGCTCGTCTTCCAACTAAAGGGTGACCGTAGTGAGTGCAGTCATTCGACACCATGCGCAGCCTCTTTTCGATGTTCTTTGATAACATCGAATGTTCCAACAAATCAGATTCCATCGCCATCGTCTCCGGAACTTTGGAATACGCCGCACAGTGGTGGAAAATGGCCATTTTTGTTCAAAAACCTGTAAATCGAGCTATTTATCATAACTTCTTCAAAACACCACTGGAGTAGTTGAGGAGAGGTAAAAATGAACAATCAAATCAAAATACAGGTTTTCTACATAGTTTATTTTACATTCTGCCCTACCACGCTAAAATTCAGTATATTCACTTTCCGGCCAAAATGAGTTAGATAGCTTATTGGGGTCGTTGACACGTTTTCTATCACCTCGCAAACCTAGAAATTCTAGGCTAGAATGCAGTCCGACAACTCTAAATTAAGGTGTTAGAGTTTTGGTTCTGCAGTATATCTATCCACTTCTTCATCGATTTACATAGCTAGAATGCAGTACGTCTCTCTATGTCAGAATCTGCTTGGTGGCGTATAATGCAATTAAGCTTCGTGAGGCAGCATTGCTGTAGCATTGAAAATGAAAATTGCTGTGAATTGTTTCATCAAATTTGAATTTTCAAAAAAGATTAGGTACTCCAAACAAGAAAAGAAATTATATTAGAGCAAAATGTAATTATTTCTTCACTAAAAAATAAAATAATTTTATCCCAAAATTGACACACAAACAATTTTAGTTTGGGCGATTCCAATGGTTCATTATTGGAGGTAATAAACCAAAATCACAATTTTCACTTCTTTCCGAGTAAACCTTGAACACATACGGTGGAGAACGGCGATGAAACTCACAGACTGTCATCTCCGGTACGTGTACTTCACGATAAAATCAGTTTCAAAAGCAACGTTCGATAAAGACTTTTTTTCCGGCTCCAACAAAGATTATCAAAAGAATTGTTTTCCTTAACAATTCTACTACGATTGCAGGAAGCAGGAAAATATTTTTAAAACATTTATAAGCCTCCAAAACGTTCTATTTACAAGTATAAAGAAAGTGCATAAGTCCTGAAATAGGGTTTCTTTTGCACAGAAAATACTAACATCTCCAACAACATCGACATGAAATAGGGCGATTTCAAGTTTTTCAGCTTCCATTAGGTTTCATTGTCTTTTATTTTTTTCTACACTTGATGGTTCGAATTAATAAGTATGTGAATTACTAAGTATGTTGAATTATGTACATAATATTAAATATTGGTGTAATATATTCACAAATATTCATAATATTCACAACTATTAGTGTAATATTAGTATATTAATATATTCACATAGGCACTTAGTATATTCCCCGGTGTAAAAACACCTATAACAATAACTTCTGTTACTTTTACATTGTCAAACTGATTTTAGGTCCTGATGATGACATAAAACATCTCTCGTTTGACCGACCCTCGACATCCCTCAACATTATTGGAATTAATATTTTATAATTTCGCAATTTTTCTTCCTTTAAAAAGAAATTGAATATTTATTTGTAATTTGAGTATCTAGGTTTATTGTTTGCAATTAATTTCTTATCGAAAATCCTATTTCCTTATATTGACATGGGTAGGTAGGTATGTCTTTTGGCTGGGGGTCCTGACAAAAGCGTGATCGTGATCAAAAAATGTAATAGGTAACTAGGTTGTTACCTACTTTCATTACGTTACAAATCACGCTACTCTACCCAGAAAATGCAATTAGCAATTAACGAAACAACAACAAAACAATTGGAATTTCTAATTTAAGAGATTTCACTTCCTACTATATCACCTACTGTTTCTTATCATGCCTACAAGTTAAGTTTATTACCTACTTCTGTAATACTTATACATAGGTGATTACATAATGGGTCCTGTAATGGTTTGCTAAGTTGCTCCTTCCCGTGTTTTTGATTCCACCACATTGGAGATAGCAAGGTCGGTGAAAGCAGACGAGGATATCCCTCTGGGTGGGCGTAATTGCCTAACCTCCCCAGGTTAGCAGTAGGTAAGGTAAACAAAAAATTAAAACGGTCTTTGGGATTCAAAGACTAGCAACATTCAAACTCATCCCATCCTTGTCACTGCCTCCTCCCCCTTGTCACTGCCCTCTCCTCCTTATCACTTCCCCTCCCTCTTGCCACTGCCCCCTCGCCTTTTCACTGCCCCTCCCCCTTGTCACTGCCCTCTCCTCCTTATCACTTCCCCTCCCTCTTGCCACTGCCCCCTCGCCTTTTCACTGCCCCTCCCCCTTGTCGCTGCCCCCTCGCCTTGTCACTGCCCCCTCCCCCTTGTCACTGCCCCTCCCCCTTGTCACTGCCTCCTCCTCCTCATCACTGCCTCCTCCTCCTCCACACCCTCCCTCCAACGCCAATTCACCTGTTAACTTGAGATACTGTCGTTAACAATCACCACAAAAAAGTAAATAATATACTTACCTAAAATTTGAAACAAGTAGTGAAAATTATGATTAATTATTGTTTGTTATTAATCATTCTTATTAGTATCATTAATTATAATGTTGAGGGATTACTGACGGTCAACAAATCACACACGTTTATTATTAATTATGATTATTTAACTCGACGTCTGAAACCAAGAGCTGGTCGAATCAGCCGGGCCAGTATGAATATTGAACCGACAGGCTGCCGCATGATTCACCCTATAAAAAATAAATTGGTGGTAGTAAAATGATGAACACGATGTAATTTTAATTGCATCAATTCCGTGTACTCCAGTAATAAAATATGAAATAATGAAAATATGAATAGTAGTAAAATATGGATGTCCTTTCTATGACCTGTGAGGCATTTAAGATCACGATGGGTGCACTTTTCTCCTTCCACAATCGTGTAACTGGAGGATAACAAAAGGTTTGGATCCTCTCACGGGAAGATTCCGCAAGAAATGAGGAAAGTAGGAAAACGGTATTGGATACACAACGATTTGCATTTAAAAATTCAGAGCTTTGAACGCCACACCTGCCTCCTGCGGGACATTGGAATTCAAAACACCACTTCTATTTACGAATG
Organism: Stenodema calcarata; assembly: GCA_963920205.1. Taxonomy (NCBI): domain Eukaryota; kingdom Metazoa; phylum Arthropoda; class Insecta; order Hemiptera; family Miridae; genus Stenodema; species Stenodema calcarata. Next base: position 28,947,935 of record OY986056.1, on the reverse strand, counting down.
CAATTTCAAAGGTGTGTTGCTGGAATCGAGTGAGACTCGCACGCTGGTTTCATTCCTTCCCCAATCTGGTGGATGTTTTTCCCATGGGCGGAGGTGAGAGGGTCATTGAAATTGAAAAAAAAAAAGAAAAAAAGATACTGACTAATATGCTACAAACTGTATTTGGGACACGTAGGGAATTCTGATGGATTTCCCACCTGTATGATGTTTCAGTGTGACGTAGGGAGAATATTGGAATTCCTGCTTTTACCAGGCGAAGTTTGAATTCCTGGATAAATACGCGACTCAATATTTAATGTCTCGCGCATTTTAAGAAACTGGCCCAACAACAATTTGCAGCGAAGGTGATACATACAGGCAACTCAACACGGCAAGACAGAGGTGATGAATCACTGCCGATGATGCCAATTCAGGTATGTAATGCAGAAAAATGTATACAAGGTGTCAACTTAAATCCGAAGGACTTCAGGGGTGAATTCCACAACTAATTTGCAACAAAAGGTGTCTCCTAGACTTTTTCAAATCCACTTTAAATGCTACTTTTCTAAATTACACTCAAATTTAATTATACCGTTAGAAAGAGCGTTGAATTTCCCATCTCAAAATTTTATTGCGTACAAAACGAGAGCAAAGTGCAAATTTGGAGATTTTCCGGAAATTTGACGTTTATTTATCTGTTATCTCTCTTAGTAAATTTTATTTCGGTGGGTCGTCCATGAGAAAAACTTCTTCGAAAGGTATAATCGAAATAAATTAGCAACTGATATTAATGGAGAAAATTACGTTTTATTGCAAAAAACGGGGGGGGGGGGGGGGGTTACAGCAAAACCGATGTTGGCCGTTAAGCTAGCATTAGCTCAAAATGACGAGCTCAACCTCGAGCAATCCTCCAAGTCAATAATTTGGTTGTGAAGAGGGCATGACTATGCGTTCGGGTGGATAGAGGTCATTTTTAGCAATTGTTGTGACGTTTATTTACTGGGAAATTGTGAAAGTCAATTGCTTTGCAGAATTTTTATTAATTTTTTCAACAAGAGCACCTACTTGTCTGATTTTGTAAATTTTAAGAAGAGCATTGTTGATTAGGGGGGTTAACACACCAGCGTTGTTAATAACCAGATGCAAGTGTTCAATCATTCTCAATATCACCGCGTGTTTACCAGGTAATACAGGAGGTGAGCTGAATTCTTCAGAATTAGCGTTTTCCAGGTCCAGTTTTCTTGATTTGACGTGCAATAAACCTATGTCATCACTAAACACAGAGTAGCCCTTAAGTGGAGACTTCATTATTTTGTATATTGTATGCACTGAAAAATAATCATGAATTTATGAAATTCTTATAGTAAATCCACAATTGATTACAGAATCCTCGTCTAGACCACAGTAATTTATAAATTTAGATGAAATTTTTAAATTTGAAATTTGAAAATTTTGAAATTCTGTGATGAATTGTGGATTTACTATAAGATGTTCATACATTTTATAAATGAATGATAGATTAATTATTATTATGAATGATCATTATTTAGTAATAATTGGTATTATCAAGTAATGTAAATTATTATTATTTATTGTTGGTTATTAATCATTTTGGTTTATTATCTTCGATAATGAACCATTGGAATCGCCCAAAGAAAAAAAAATTTTAACCCCCCCTCAAAATTTGTTGTTGGTACGTTTCAAGATACGTAGATTCAGAAAATCGAATAAAAAAAAATCCGTCCGTCCGCCGTACGCCGTCCGCCGTCCGCCGTACGCCGTCCGCCGTACGCCGTCCGCCGTCCGCCGTCCGAGGCACTTTGCCCAGTTAGCGTTGAGTTAAAATTACGAAATTTGGTTTCTGGGTTTGGACCAGCCCCACAATGATCCACGAAACTTTTCATAACCCTAGATCAAGGGGAAGGGGTTCAAAACGAATTTTGAAATTTTGAAAATTCCATATCTCGAAAAATTCCCATCAAACGGTATGTTTTTTATTTCATATTTAGATAGAGTTTGTTCCGTAGAATTTTTTAAGACCATCCGCAGCTTTGTACGACCAGCCGTTCGTTCACAATGATTTTGTTTCTAAAACTTTTTTGGGTTGAGATAATGGGTTAAATTTTATATAAGGCTCTGTCTCAAGGTTAAATGAAGCTCTGTGCAAAATTTCAAGTCAATCGGTCAACGTGGAGAGGCTCCAGCCTTGCCTGTCTGAACAAGGAGAAGAAGAAGGAGAAGAAGAAGGAGAAGAACAATCTAAGGCCGTAAAACCGGGTTTTTGAAGTTATGTAGCTCGGCTCCCTTTAGACCTATCGATTTGAAACTTTCAGGGCTTTCTAATATACACTCAAAGAAGACCCACACCAAATTTCAAGTTGATCGGTCAAATAGGAGCCGAGATATGGATAGCTCGAAAACGCGTTTCGTGACGTCCAGTAAACATACACTTGGTACCGTTCGTTTTCTCAACTTCTTTGCTTGGCGGGGCGGAACGCTACCGCGTTCCTAGATTACAACGTATCTTATAAATATTATCCCTGACATAGCATGTAAGTATTAATTCTGTTCTCATCTTATTGTAGGTTCCTGTACCTACTCTTCACCAGTGACCTACCTGAAATCAGTAGTAATACAACCGCCACTTTTGCAGATGATACCGCAGTGTTAGCTGTGGGGGAGAGCATTGACGCTTCTATGAGCAAGCTCAACCAATCTATTACACAAATCCAAAAATGGACTGCTAAATGGAGAATACGGATGAATGAGGCAAAGTCGGTCCACGTTAATTTCACGAACCGCAAAATCAGCTACTTGCCCGCTTACCTCAATGGCAAAGTCATCCCTTACGCTAACGAAGCGAAATATCTTGGGATGACGTTAGATGCGAAGCTGCGATGGAAATCGCACGTAAAGAAGAAAAAAAACCGAACTGACTCTTAAACTCAGAAAAATGTCGTGGTTAATGGGCAGGAGATCAAAACTGTCTGTGCAAAATAAACTAACCCTGTACAACCAAGTCCTAAAACCAGTATGGACTTATGGAGCGCAGCTGTGGGGCTGCACAGCTCAGAGCAATCGGAAAATTATTCAGCTCTTTCAAAACAGTGTGCTCAGGAGCATAGTTAATGCACCCTGGTACATTCAGAATGATAGACTTCACCATGATCTAGAGGTGGAATCTATCGATGAAACTATCAAGAAAATTGCCATCGCCCACCAAGAGCGACTAAGGGGTCATGTCAACATCGAAGCTGTCCATTTGCTGGATGTAAGTGACCTACTGAGAAGATTGAAAAGAAGGAAGCCTCACGAACTAACACAGTGAATGTGAAGTAATGAATAGTTCAACAGTTATCTGACTCAACAATTAACAAGTTCTGTATCTTGTTTCGATTGCTACACGTAGTAAATAAGATCAAAATTAAATTGCTAATAAGTTGTAAACTTGGTGTAATAAAGAATGTTTTAAAGGAAAAAAAAAAAAAAAAAAAAAATCTTATTGTAGGTAACCTCACATGAATAGGGCTTTGTTCCATTGCCGAAACGTCGTGAGAAAATAAACACGAAAAAAAGACTAGCTTGGTCATTTTAATACAACCTGCTTCACACTAGTCAATCCCATCAACACAATTTATCTATTTATTTATTACGGGCAAGCCCAATTACAAAGAATTACAATTTTGAGTCAGCACACAGATCAGAAGACTTCAAAAAGAATAAAAATAAAATAGGAAAGAAAATTATACACTTCAAACGCTTTGAATAAACTGACAAATGTAGCTGGGAAAAAATAATTAAATACTGGCACATACCAACTTAAGTTTGAAAAGAGAGTCCGAAAAAAATCAAAATCTGGGCACACACTAAGGAGATGGTTGGCTGCGCGAGGAAGACGATGGAGAGGCCGGTGGTATTGGTAAGTTGTTGGAGAAAATAATATACTATTTAAATAGTATACTAATAATATTATACTAAATAATATACTACTAATATAAATATACTATTTTCCAAGTTCCACTTCCCTGGTAGTACTGAGGCGCTCGCAAACAGACCTTCCCATTTGTCAAAAACTATGAAATCGCACAAAGAACGCGATGCCTCTACGAATGCACAGATAGGTTGAGTCGTTAAGAGGGAACGTGAGGATCTTATACCCCGAAGGCAAAACCGATGACTGCGTCATCATGAATCTACAATTTGAACACCGCGAATATATTCCATGAACGTGATTTGCAATACCCATTCATCATTTCTATCGTTCTACATTCTGCAGAACTGTTAAAATAATTTGGAAGCACGAAGGAATTGGGAGAAAAAGCCTTAACATTGAAAAATCACACTCGTGTTTCGGACAGCAACAATTATTGTTGTCCCAAACACGAGTGTGATTTTTCAATGTTAAGGCTTATTCTCCCAATTCCTTCGTGCTTCCAAATTATTTTAACATCATTCTACTCGTACATCTGATACGACAAAAATCATTGTAAATCGCCGATAGATTTACTCAAGGGAGCTCTTACATAATTCACAATTCTCTTTTACGTTCGTTAAACATGTTTCCTTCGCTTTTAGCGAATTTTTGAAGAAAGATTTCTCGGTCCAAAATTTTTGAAATGTTGAAAATTTCAAGTCTCCAGCTCTTTATCCAAATTCAATTTGTTTAAACAAATAGGTACTGTTTAAACAATTTTACAAACAAGAAACCGACTGAATATTTTATTGTCATCCATCCTCGACTCATGTTGAAATTGACATGTTTGATTTGTAAAAGCCTTCCAAGCGCTACAAGGTTGGTATATAATAAAAATTAAATGAACTAAAAATATCAACTATTAAGTGAGAACAGAGAGATTTTACAGAGAAGATAGAAAAAAATCCTGAAAACCTTCATTCAAAAAGAACACTCAAGTAGGGATACAATTGCTCACGAAGAAAAAGTACTTTTTTGTATTCTTTGTGTCCTGAAGGGCCAGCAGCATGGAACATAACTATTGTTTAAACAATTTTACAAACTAAAACCCGAGTGAATATTCCACCCTCGACCCATGTTTAAAATTTCAAGTCTCTATCTCATTGGCCAATTTTAATTGGTTTAAACGCATTTACAGACAAGAAAGCCAAGTGAATATCGCATTGTCATCCAGTTTTGACCATGTTTAAAATTTCAAGAGTCTCTAGCTCATCAGGATGTTAATTTTGTTGTTGAACAAAATTCACTTGTTACTTGTCAGACTATATCTTTTTGGAATTTATGGGTAACCCCCCCCCCCCCCCACACACAGCCCCTTAGAGGGCCAGATTTTCACCATATACGAATTTAGCCTTTCGATTGCCATGATAGATTTTTTGGGCAAATTTTAACTTTTTATATCAATTCTATCGAGAGTTCTCGTCTGGAATGACACATATAGGTATATATATATTCATATATGACACATATATGAATAATATATTATATTATATTTGTGTTTTCGGTTGTGGAAAACGGCGGTGATATACTGGATAAATATTGTCACAGGAGGAGAAAATAGAAGGGTAGAAACACTTAATATATACAATAATTGTATATATTAAGTGTTTCTACCCTTCTATATTCTACCCTACAATTATTGTAAAGCTTACTGAAATTTCCCTAAATTTTCCTTCTATTTCCTCCTCCTGTGAAAATATTTACCCACTATTATATTATGTATACATATGATTTTCTGTGTCTTTTGGCAGTGCGTTGAGGATAGTATGGAACGGATTTTGGTAGGTATACATTTTTTCCTTGATTTCGAGTTCTAAACAAGAGCTTCCTTTTCTTCGAAAATTCGTTAAAAAGGAGAACAATAGCATCTTGCTCGACCAATAATCTAAGGGAAGGAGTCGTACATGATAAAAGGAATCTAGTTATCAGTCCGTACGAGTACACGCCCTAACAACAATATCAGGATATCCAAATCCTCAAACCCGGCAAGGGATAAGGATAGAGAAATCAGACATGGGAATGCCCGCGAACAATAAATTGCTGCGTTTAGGTTCGGTACGCCAGCACGAAGTTTCCGGCAGGCCGACGCGATTTAACTGGACAACAAGACGAGAAAAAGATGATTATTTTGAGAGAGTGATGCTCATTCCATCTGACCCCCCAAGCCCACGAATCGTAATGAATACAAATTATGTTTGCTCGGAAAATGATTCGAATCGATCAAAAATGAAAAAAAAAAATGCCAACAGAAAATTACAAACCATTACATGTAACAGTGGGTTTTGAAAAATGTATCATGCGAGGGATTTGTAGAGGCGTGAATCCTCATATGAGATAATTTAGTATGTAACAATAATAATGATTATAATGATTCCCCTTACTTTTTGAATGTTGAATACCATTCAATTGATATTATTTCCATTTGCTTTGCTATTAAATACAAATTTTGTTGATGTTGAACAAAATAAACAGATAATGTTTTTAGAAAGAATACGAATCAGCTTCATGAAACGTGGCTCTACAACCCAGAATAACATAGCGTTCTGTCGACGGCCCGATGATGTCCTAGCATCGAAATCACCGCAATTTTGAGAGTTTCCGAACATTTGACGTTTTTCTATCGGTTTTCTCTCTATGAGAAAAACTTGCTTGAAATCTCGCCTTTCCAAAGGTGTACTCATTATGTATTAGCAACAGATTTTAAGAGGAGAAAATGACGTTATAATGGAAAAAGAAAGGGAGATTATTCAGCAAAATTGATGTTTGCCATGAAGATAGCATTAGCTCAAAATGACGAGTTCAACCTCGAGAAATCCTCAGAGTCAATAGGTAGGCTGTGAGGAGGGCAAGACTATCCTTTCAGGTGGAGCAATTTTGAGCAATTGTTGTGACATTAAATCACTGAAAATTGTGATTGTCAATTGCTTTGCAGAATATTTAATTATTTTTTTAACGAGAAGACCTACATGTTTAATTTTGTGAATTGTAAGCACATCATCAAAATTATTTAGTAGGTTTTATTATTAGCTAAGAACTAAATCTATTTCTTTTGTTATCTTCTTTTTTTAATGCCAGGGTTACAGGTGAAGCAAAGGGCGAAGTGGACTCTTCTATCAAATCTGCCTTTAGTAACTGGGTTATCTGGTTTTCGATTTCCAATTGATCCGGAATACTACAACGATATGGTTTTTTGGAAACAATCTTATGTTCGAAAAGTTTTATATGAGCTTCGTGATCTTTTACTCTACCCACGTCAAACTTGTCTTTTGCGAAAACAGCCTTATATCTATTTATCAGGTTTTCAATTTCATTTCTTCTGTTATAATCAAGATGGTCCACTTTCGCCTCAAAATTGGTAACATCTATGCCCTCATTATAATTTACATAAATATCTCATGCGCCATCAGAATTCTGAACGTACGTATCCATCTCATAATTACCTGCTGGGCTCGATGGTTTTGGATGACGACGGATGGTCGATATCCAAGTCTCCAAGTCTGACTTTTCCAGTCTCTCTCCTTGAAAAGCGAAGCTTCCGTGGGCGTTGAAATAGAGTGGGGCTACTTCGGACGGGATTGTTATTACCGAGGTTCGGTAGGAGCCCCGTTTTCGTTGTGACTTCAGGATACGCCTTAGTGGTGGCAGTTTTGATAAATCCTTAGAATTTATTTATGTAATTTATATTACAAATAGTAATATTTATTATTAATTTGTTAATTTTATTGATTTTTATTTTAATTTCTGTTGCTTTTGTTACTCTTTTAGAGCGCAAAGTTTTGGGCTATATCCAGATCCGAAAAGGCCCCAATAAGGTAGGTTTTATAGGGCTTCTTCAGCCTTTTTCTGACGGGGTTAAGTTGTTTTTTAAGGAACAAACATTTCCTGTTATGTCTAATTTTATAATTTATTTTATTACTCCTATTTTTATATTGATATTATCATTTTTATTGTGAGTTCTTTTTCCCTATTTTATTAATATTTATAGCTTTAATTATGGTCTATTATTTTTTATAATATAAAAAATAATAGACCATAATTAAAGCTATAAATATTATGTTGCACTGGTATAGGGGTATATGGCTTATTGTTATGTGGCTGATCTTCTAATTCTAATTATGCCCTATTAGGAGGGTTACGATCTGTTGCTCAAACTATTTCTTATGAGGTAAGAATGGTTTTAATTATTATTTGTTCTTTTATATATATTTTTAGTTATAATATTTTTGATTTTATATATTATCAAGATAAGATCCCAAGTCATTCTCGTTTAGAGTCTGCACCCACTTCATGCAATTCCTCGAAGCTTTGGCAATGTCAGGATTTGCTTCCAGGGAAATGCAAACCCTGACCTCTCGAGGGGTAGCAGCTGATACGGGATTCATGGTTCTGAAAAACGTTTTATTACCTATTAACAACAATATTAATTTAAATTATAGAATATTTGATCGCTCAGGGAGAATTTGAATTTGGAGGCACAATTAATAGTTAGAGACTCGCCTGTGAATTGATGGCGATTGTATGGCGAAAGGTTGTAGGGAAAAATAATCGAGTAGCCTGTGGGCTGGGCAAACAAGGAAGAAAGAATGGACGCAAAAGGAATGGGCTCTACTAGCGCTCTGGTCCCCTTGCGGGAAAACTGTGTAACTTAGTTCGAGCGGGGCAACTTTAATCGGAATAGAACCAAACATAGAATGTAGGACGACAAGTATAGGAAGGCAAGAAGGAATCACAAATACAATGAAAACAATAACAAGAGCCTTCAATCGAAAGTCGAGCGAGATAACATGGGGAAGCCTCGCATAAAACGTCGTTTTATATATGATAAGGTATTATTCATAATTTGACTCATCAAATGTGTTTGAAATGAAAACCCTTCAGTCGATTAGTGGAAAATTTAATGCCAAGCTAATCCGAACCAAATGCAACCCCATGGCGAATTCCCGTTTTGGTTTATTATCTTCGATAATGAACCATTGGAATCGCCCAAAGAAAAAATTTTTTTAACCCCCCCTCAAAATTTGTTGGTTTACGTTTCAAGATACGTAGATTCAGAAAATCGAATAAAAAAAAATACGTCCGTACGCCGCACAGTGGGGCAAAAAAGCATTATTTTGGAAACAAATATCGCTGATAAATGCTTCTTATAGGAAATTTTATGCTGAATAAAAAAGGTCCTATAAACATTGGGTCGCAAATCAAGCCTTCCCTGAGTTTTGGTCAATAAACGTAAGAAACCATCTAATGTAAACCACATTTTTCGTATAAGCTTGAGATAGTTTGTAATATATTTAGTCGAAAGGTTGAAACTCTTTTAATTATGCTTTTCTTGGAGTTATAGGGCGTCCAGCTCATGTTTCAAATTAGGTTTGTTATCAATTTGAAAAAAAAATCACATTTAATGCATGAAAAAATAAATAAAACCATAAATTACAAAAAGCAGACATTTTATTCATTATCACAATGATAAACGAATATATAAAGAAATGAAACGACCAAACTGCGAAAATCAAAGTATCCACTTGAAAAACACCGTCCAACCAGTAACTATACTTACTTCGGAAAAAGTCTTTTTTGTGGAATACCGCACGATATCGTGAATTAAACTGCGGCAAAAATGTCTTTTGGTAATTTCTGAGGATACAATGAACCTCATTTTCACTTAAATGAGGATACTGTTTCTCCAAAAATACGTCAAAACTTTCATTTCCTTCGAAAAGTAATTCAGTCAAAACAGAACGACCCACCGAAATAAGATACGACATTGCACTGTTCGCAATCAAGGGGCTCCTCGAATCGCTGGCATGATAATATATTATGACACTCTATTGTTGTCCTTTGAAACGAGGATTGAGAGAGCGAAGTAAAAACAGTTGCGTTTACACATGCGTCCAGTCAAGGAAACTCTAGTCGATCACTTGGGTGTTTTTGAACTGTGGCCATCCCACTTGAAAAAGCTCTGGAAGCCGGATTCGGTCGGATTCGGACACGTTTCCACCGGGAAGTTGAACCTCGTACTGTGTACTGTTGACCAAAATTAACGGCCCAACTTCGCCGAATGTAGCTCATATTTAAAACTTTAGCTGAATATCAATTACCGCCAAAATTGGATGTTTTATTCGTCGAAATAGTTCCGAAACCCTTTCGTCCCCCTAATCAATGCATTTCCACTTCTTTTGGGTAAGATTTCATCACAAAAACATGGAAGGATCATTGAAAAAATTTCATCTGAGCGTCAGCGTATGGTTTAAAACAACTCATACATTTACGTATTTCCACTAAATTTCAACATTGGACGTAACCTACAGGTTTATAATTTTTTTAATAGGATAAACGGCTGTTATTTTTGAGTTCTAAAACTAATTTACTGTGGGAAAAATAAGGTAAATTAGAAAAATAACACTTTTGGAAAATCGATTTTTTTCCACGTTTGCCCCGCTGTGCGCCGTCCGCCGTCCGCGCCAAGAATTTGCAGAGTTTTTTATTCGATTTTCTGAATCTACGTACCTACCTATCTTGAAACGTAAACCAACAAATTTGGAGGGGGGGAGGGGGGGTTAAAATTTTTTTTTCATTGGGCGATTCCAATGGTTCATTATCGAAGATAATAAACCAAAATTCCAACTGAATGTCCTGAATGAAATTGCAATGAACTTACGTATTCGATGTGGATATGAGTTGAAGTAGGTGATCCTTGCTGTTTCCCAAAATATTCGATTTTGAGAAGTTTGAAGAATATTATTTAATGAGGTGGTAGTCGGAAGTTGGCGAACTGTTCGGATGATGAACGCAGAATGAAGTCGAGAGGAGGGATTACGACGGTATCGGAAGTCGAACACACGCGAACATGAGCAGCTAACTAAACTAATCCGATGGACCGGTGGACCGTAAACAATAAAGATGATAAAAAATAAAAATAAAGTAAGCCCCTGAAATCTTTTAGAAGATTGTTACGGATCATATGGTAAGGACAACTCCTGATTGTTTATTGTTTATTTTTATTTTTACGAGCAAGCCCAAATTACATTCTTAATAATGATTAAGAATCATGCCGTTCTACAAGTAACGAGTAAAAAAGAAAAATGAAACGAATTGAAAGAAAATTAATTTAAAACTTCTACTGGAACCAAACTGAGAAAAAAGAAAAAAAAAGAGGTTCTGGATCAATTAAACGAAATGGAGGAGGCAACTAAAGTCTTTAAACTTGCAAGGAAGGAATTGAAAAAAACTCTGCAAATTCTTGACACAACGGTTCATTATCTTCTTTGTACAGATCACCCTTCTGTCTAGATCACTAGGTCTAAATGTCTAGATCCTAAATGTTAGATTAATTTTTATTATCAATTATCATTAATAATTATTATTAACAATTTTATCAAGTACCTAGTGAAAATTATTATAATTTATTGTTAGGTATTAATAATTCGTATTTATTATTAATAATAATTATTATTAATTATGATTAATTAATACGATATAATTCTGGGGTTTTTAATACTACGTCGGTAATAATTTTTCTATAAAAGAAGTACCTACCAACAAACATTCGAAATTACCTTCATTTCCGTAGCACGAAACACACCTCAGAACAACAAACTCGACATCACATATGATGTTCCAAAGAGCTTGTTAGTATGAAAATGGACCTGTATTTTAACAGTTTGATTCACGATCGTGTTGTGAGGCACAATCTTTGAGCCATCATTGTGAACGAACGGCTGGTCGTACAAAGCTGCGGATGGTCTTAAAACATTCTACGGAACAAACTCTATCTAAATATGAAATAAAAAACATACCGTTCTATATGAATTTTTCGAGATATGAGATTTTCAAATTTTCAAAATTCGTTTTGAACCCCTTCCCCTTGACCTAGGGTTATGAAAAGTTTCGAGGATCATTGTGGGGCTGGTCCAAACCCAGAAACCAAATTTCGTAATTTTAGCTCAACGTTAACTGGGCAAAGTGGCGCGGACGGCGTACGGCGGACGGCGTACGGCGGACGGACGGATTTTGGTTTATTATCTTCGATAATGAACCATTGGAATCGCCCAAAGAAAAAAATTTTTTAACCCCCCCTCAAAATTTGTTGGTTTACGTTTCAAGATACGTAGATTCAGAAAATCGAATAAAAAAAAATCCGTCCGTCCGCCGTACGCCGTACGCCGTACGCCGTACGCCGTCCGCCGTCCGCCGTCCGCCGTCCGCGCCACTTTGCCCAGTTAGCGTTGAGTTAAAATTACGAAATTTTTTTTATGGGTTTCGACCAACCCCACAATGGTCCTCGAAACTTTTCATAACCCTAGGTCAAGGGGAAGGGGTTCAAAACGAATTTTGAAAATTTGCAAATCTCATATCTCGAAAAATTCATATAGAACGGTATGTTTTTTATTTCATATTTAGATAGAGTTTGTTCCGTAGAATTTTTTAAGACCATCCGCAGCTTTGTACGACCAGCCGTTCGTTCACAATGAGGGCTCAAAGATTGTGCCTCACAACACGATCGTGTATATAACTGTTGAAATACAGGTCCATTTTCATACTAACAAGCTCTTTGGAACATCATATGGCTTAAGTGATGTCGAGTTTGTTGTTCTGAGGTGCGTTTCGTGCTACGGAAATGAAGGTAACTTCGAATGTTTGTTGGTAGGTACTTCTTTTGTAGAAAAATTATTACCGACGTAGTATTAAAAACCCCAGAATTATATCGTATTAATTAATCATAATTAATAATAATTATTATTAATAGTAAATACGAATTATTAATACCTAACAATAAATTATAATAATTTTCACTAGGTACTTGATAAAATTGTTAATAATTAGTGATAATTGATAATAATAATTAATCTAACATTTAGGATCTAGACATTTAGACCTAGTGATCTAGACAGAAGGGTGATCTGTACAAAGAAGATAATGAACCGTTGTGTCAAGAATTTGCAGAGTTTTTGGTTTATTATCTTCGATAATGAACCATTGGAATCGCCCAAAGAAAAAATTTTTTTAACCCCCCCTCAAAATTTGTTGGTTTACGTTTCAAGATACGTAGATTCAGAAAATCGAATAAAAAAAAATCCGTCCGTCCGCCGTACGCCGTACGCCGTCCGCCGTCCGCCGTACGCCGTACGCCGTCCGCGCCACTTTGCCCAGTTAGCGTTGAGTTAAAATTACGAAATTTTTTTTATGGGTTTCGACCAACCCCACAATGGTCCTCGAAACTTTTCATAACCCTAGGTCAAGGGGAAGGGGTTCAAAACGAATTTTGAAAATTTGAAAATCTCATATCTCGAAAAATTCTTATAGAACGGTATGTTTTTTATTTCATATTTAGATAGAGTTTGTTCCGTAGAATTTTTTAAGACCATCCGCAGCTTTGTACGACCAGCCGTTCGTTCTCAATGACGGCTCAAAGATTGTGCCTCACAACACGATCGTGAATCAAATTGTTGAAATACAGATCCATTTTCATACTAACAAGCTCTTTGGAACATCATATGGCTTAAGTGATGTCGAGTTTGTTGTTCTGAGGTGCGTTTCGTGCTACGGAAATGAAGGTAATTTCGAATGTTTGTTGGTAGGTACTTCTTTTATAGAAAAATTATTACCGACGTAGTTTTAAAAACCCCAGAATTATATCGTATTAATTAATCATAATTAATAATTATTATTACTAATAATGAATACGAATTATTAATACCTAACAATAAATTATAATAATTTTCACTAGGTAGGTACTTGATTAAATTGTTAATAATTAGTGATAATTGATAATAATAATTAATCTAACATTTAGGATCTAGACATTTAGACCTAGTGATCTAGACAGAAGGGTGATCTGTACAAAGAAGATAATGAACCGTTGTGTCAAGAATTTGCAGAGTTTTTGGTTTATTATCTTCGATAATGAACCATTGGAATCGCCCAAAGAAAACATTTTTTAAACCCCCCCTCAAAATTTGTTGGTTTACGTTTCAAGATACGTAGATTCAGAAAATCGAATAAAAAAAAATCCGTCCGTCCGCCGTACGCCGTCCCCCGTACGCCGTACGCCGTCCGCCGTCCGTGGCACTTTGCCCAGTTAGCGTTGAGCTAAAATTACAAAATTTGGTTTCTGGGTTTGGACCAGCCCCACAATGATCCTCGAAACTTTTCATAACCCTAGGTCAAGGGGAAGGGGTTCAAAACGAACTTAGAAATTTCGACAATGTCATATCTCTAAACATTCTCATGAAAGGGTGTAATTTTTAGTTCACTTTTGAATGACCTGAAAAATTACGAATCTTTTACGACCAATTGGATTTTTGTGCGACCAGCCGTTCGTTCACAGTGACCGCGCAAAGGTTTAGGAAAAACACTAAACTTTCGCGTCGAAAACGGCCGTTATGTGACCCAACCACCAGACGCCCAGAATAAAACTACCTTTTTTCATCTTCCCGGTAAACTACAGTCTAGAAGTTTTAACCGTGAGTCGGGGATAGACCACATTGCAATATTCACTCGGTTTCTCTTCTGTAAAATTGTTTAAATAATACCTTTTTGTAATAATACAAATTAAATTTTGATGATGAGCTAGATACTTGAAATTTTAAATATAGGTCAGAAATGGATGACATTTCAATATTCACTCGGTTTGTATGACATGTTATGAGTATGGTATGGTATATTATTGTATGTATGATTTGGTATAATACAGTATGGTATGATAGGAAAGAAATTCGTATGGTATGGTATGTGTACGGTGAGAATATGGTATGGTGCCGATTTGCAATACAGTCTGGTATAGACGGAAGGATGATCTGCACAAGGAAGATAATAAACCGTTGTGTCAAGAATTTGCAGAGTTTTTTCAATTCGATTTTCTGAATCTACGTATTTTGAAAAATGAACAAACAAACTTTGAGGGGGGGTTGAAAAATTTTCTTCTTTGGCCGATTCCGAGGATAATAATTCAAAACGTGAAACGGGGGTCTAAATAACATTTTTCGCGTTTGTCACAATCTTCCTAATTTTTCCAATCTTTCGGAAATATTTTCACGATTTTATCCTTCCGGAAAAATAAGTACTCTAATCCAAATTTCCCACCGAATCCCACCATCTGTTCTCAGGAATCTGGCAAGGGCTGCATCCACGTGAGATTATCCTACCGGTTTTTTCGACGAAGCCTACCGGACAAGAGGGCGACAGTTATGGCAACACTGTGCAGTTTCTTCCAGTAGAAGAGGTCGACTGAGAAAGAGGTTCAACAGCATAAAGGCATAAATAACTTGAATGGCTTCAAACCTTCCGAGGTGTCGGTAGGACAACAAGTAGGCGAAGCCTGAAGAAGGGGGTCACGGAAGGGGTGAGTTCCTGGGGATGGTGGGGGTGGTCGCTCTGCCCCAGTCATCCCCTGACCGCCAGGCCTTCAACGTCTCTCGGTAAGTCATTCAACCCTAAACACCACAACGCTCGTCAACTATTGACGTTCAACTTATTACAATCCGATACAATTTGTACACATCAAATTCTATAATTTTAAGCCCATTTCGAGGATTTTATTGACTATAAACATTGCATTGAAAATATTGTTCTAGAATCAGTATCAGACTCTCGTATTGTCTTAACTTTTATCGGTTCAGCCGGAAAAAAGTTCAAAATATTACCTAATTCGGGTGATTATTTTATCTTCCAAAATAAAACTCATCTCGATCGTTTGCTCTTTTAAACGTGTCCCCAAGATGTTTCCCAGGATTCATTGATTTTTTTAAAATTCGAACATTTTGTAAACACGGAGATATTTCAATTTAATTAGTTACAATACCTACTCCATTTGATCCTCTCAAATGTGCTCTCTATATTATGTGGTTTCATAAACGGACCGCGTTACGTAAATTTGCGTATTTATACCTGGTAACTGACAGAAATCGAAAATCGAGTTTTTGGTATCGTTGGATTAAGCTCGTCAAGATCTACAATTCTAGAGTGGTTTCATTCAATTATTTTGGTTAAATTTAATCAAATAATTGAATCAAGTGAGCGATAACTCCTGTTTAAGCAGATTTTATTTTGCAAAAACCTGGTAAGCGCCAAATTTTACATTTTATTTATCAAATACCTAGTAAGTGCCACTAAGCTTCATTGCAAATACCAGGTAAGCGCCAAATCGAACGAACTAAATCACTCGCGACGAAATCGTGGAAACCCATGAAAAACAAGAGTATTTGAAAAAATCGTCTCCACTGAAATATGAGTACACTGTTGGACCGGTTTCGACGATTAAACCATCGTCAGTAACAAAACAATACTATTGTTTAACTATGGTCTCAATGACAATGGTTTAATCACCGAGTCCGGTCTAACAGTGTACTCATATCTTAGTGGAAATAGACGATTTTGGTTTATTATCTTCGATAATGAACCATTGGAATCGCCCAAAGAAAAAAAATTTTTAACCCCCCCTCAAAATTTGTTGGTTTACGTTTCAAGACACGTAGATTCAGAAAATCGAATAAAAAAAAAATCCGTCCGTCCGCCGTACGCCGTACGCCGTACACCGTACGCCGTACGCCGTACGCCGTCCCCCGTCCGCCGTCCGCCGTCCACGCCGTTTTGCCCAGTTAGCGTTGAGCTAAAATTACGAAATTTGGTTTCTGGGTTTGGACCAGCCCCACAATGATCCTCGAAACTTTTCATAACCCTAGGTCAAGGGGAAGGGGTTCAAAACGAAATTTAAAATTTCGACAATGTCATATCTCCAAATATTTAACTGAACCGTGTAATGTTTAGTTCATTTTTGAATGACCTGAAAAATTACGAATCTTTTAAGACCAATTGGATTTTTGTGCGACCAGCTGTTCGTTCACAGTGAGCGCGCAAAGGTTTAGGAAAAACACTAAACTTTCGCGTCGAAAACGGCCGTTAACCCCCAGACGCCCAGAATAAAACTACCTTTTTTCATCTTCCCGGTAAACTACAGTCTAGAAATTTTAACCGTGAGTCGGGGATAGACCACATTGCAATATTTACTCGGTTTCTCATCTGTAAAATTGTTTAAATAATACCTTTTTGTAATAATACAAATTAAATTTTGATGATGAGCTATTGACTTGAAATTTTAAAAATAGGTTAGAACTGGATAACAATGCAATATTCACTCGGTTTCTTGTCTGTAAAATTGTTTAAATAATACCTATTTGTTTAAACAAATTAAATGTTGATGATGAGCTAGATACTTGAAATTTTAAATATAGGTCTGAAATGGATGACATTTCATTATTCACTCGGTTTGTATGACATGGTATGAGTATGGTATGGTATATTATTGTATGTATGATTTGGTATAATACAGTATGGTATGATAGGAAAGAAATTCGTATGGTATGGTATGAGTACGGTGAGAATATGGTATCTTGCCGATTTGCAATACAGTCTGGTATAGACAGAAGGGTGATCTGCACAAGGAAGATAATAAACCGTTGTGTCAAGAATTTGCAGAGTTTTTTCCAATACTCTTGTTTTTCTTGCCAAATCGAACACTAGAGTTACGCTGTTGTGGCCAAATCGGAAGCAAGATTCAATCCCTAAGCTAAACGACATCAAAAGCATGATGCACCTCATACCGAAGGCCGATCATGGGTTTTATCGTCTACTCGTAGGAGATCCTTCAATTGAAGAGTTGGACTTTTCTCCCGAATATGAAAATTACTAAGTGATGTTTTGTGGCGCTCCTTACTCATTTTATGTGATTGCCACTGATAAATGAATGAATCTCTTCTCAAGCACAAGCATAAGAACAAACTTTATTAATCAAACGTCAACCCACTGGAACTCAAAATAAACATATGGTTTGTCGTTCATAATAATTATTCCTGTATCCTATACTTTTCCCCTTCTTCTTCAATGGCCCCTTCTCGTTCCCTTAGCTGATCGGCGTGCTTCCTCTTGAGAACCCCGCCAGTTAGTACTTCGTACGAGTATGGTCCGTTCCTCTTCTTGATTGACCCTGCCGTCCATCCTTGGTCTCGTTCATTCTTAACCCATACCTCTTCCCCCTCTTCAAATTCTCTAGGCTTCCTGTTCTCCGTTTTCCCTCCTATCTGCTGTTTCTATAATTTCCTCTCCATCTGCTTCCTCACGTCTGGCTTCATATTGTCCAATATTGTTGGAGCCCTCCCCGTTGTCTTTTGTGGTGCGTTCCGATAACTAAACAACACATTCTGCATAGCCAGTAGTGGATCGCTGATATCACGTTTGGTGGCCTTGTACCTAGCTTTGAGGGTCCTGATTAGACGCTCAACCAACCCGTTACTTTTTGGATGGTATGGCGTTGTCCGTATATGGTTGATCGCGTTTCTTTTGAAGAAATTTTCAATCTCAGCTGACACAAATTGAGGTCCATTATCAGTAACTACTTCCGCTGGAATTCCGTATCTACTGAACCAGTTCCGTAATCGTTGTATCAGTACTTTTGACGTCGTTGTTCTCAGACACTCCACCTCTGCCCACTTTGAAAACGCATCTATCCCAACTAACCAGGTATTTCCATCCATTGGACCGGCCAAGTCTAAATGAACTCGTTCCCAGGTCTTCTCTGGTACGTTCCAGGGATATAATGGAACTTCTTCTACGTTGTCCCGGTTTTCTTGGCACGCCACGCACCTTTTCACATACACTTCTATGTCCTGGTCAATATGTGGCCACCATACATAATATCGAGCTATTCCCCTCATTGCTGCTATTCCCGGATGGCCACTATGCAAAACTTTCATAATATCGGCTCTCATCTTCTTCGGAACAACTATCCTCCCGAACCATAATAGAACTCCGTCCTCTAACACTAATTCTTCTCTTCTCAACTTGAAATGCCTTAAATTTTCTTCAACATTTTCTGGCCACGACTGATTTTCGACGTATTGAGTTATCAATCTAACCTCCCTGTCCAGTTTGCTTTCTCTCTTCAGCCGATCCAATGACATGATAGTTTCAAGTTTGTCTAAATTTAAAAACTTTATTTCGGTCCGGTCTTGTCTTAAATAACATCTCAAGTATCAACCACGTTTCTTCATCTTCTAAGTGCTCTAGTTTGAGAACGGAATGAGATATCGCAATTCTGATTTCACCATCGTGTTCAGCGTAAAAAAAAAACCTTCTTTGGCGTTTCACTTGTCAAACCGTTTCATTTCGGAAATTTATGGGTGATGCCCTCCGTAAACACCCAAAAACCCTCCTTTGCTTTTAAATGTTTCAACGCTGAATAACGGTGAAGTATTTGTATAGTGTGAAGTATTGAAGTATAGTGGTGTGAATTTTGGTATACAATTTTTCGGAAATACGAGTTTAAAAATTTTGAACCGAGAACAATAGCTTTATTTTCTTCGAAAATTCGCCAAAAACCATTTTGTGTGAAGACATGCAGAGAGATATCCGTAGAATAGACAGAGAGGCTGATCAAAACTAAAGGCGATTTAAAGAGGAAAAATTGTTGATTCAAACAAACTTTAATCTGTTTTCAATAAATTATTGACCGAGCTCAATAGGGAATAGTGGGCTACTTATTTTATATCTGAGATATTTATGTATGTTTTCCATTACGGTTTTCACCAAGTATTTCGCTCTGTTTTATTCAAGATTATGTTAATTCGACTCTGCAAGCGTCTGAATCAGGGAGTGAGGAGAAAAGGAGGAGATGAGACCGCAAGAAATGGATGAGATGGAAGATGGCAGTAGATAGCAATAAGACCCGGTGAAATGATTTCCGGTATTAATCTAAGCCGATTAAAAATGGAGCTATTACACAAGGCAAACGTAAGACCGAGCGGGATGAGCGGGAATCTCCGGCGGGGAAATGCAAATGGAGCGAGCTGGCGGAAAGGGATTACGATGAGAGTTGTGGATTAACGTCAAGTTGAGCAAAGGCTGAAAGATGTGTCACTTTGCCCTTGGACCTAATAGTACGAGGCTTCAGCGTTTCCCGGTTGAAAGGATGAGTCCGAAATTTCAAACGACGGAGATGAGGGGAAAGGCAGATGAGTACCCTTGGCATGGTGGTTTAGCGTAAGAACTAATACGCGGTGCCATTAGTCTCCTAATTGTGTTATCCTACAGTGTCTAAAAGTGGGGGAAACAGACTCCCTTACTTGTTTTTCACAGTTCTCAATCAAATAATCGATATATTATACCGGGTTTGCCGATTCGAAAAAAAACCGAGAGAAAGTTTAAGCCATTAATGATCCAAGACATGCACTATTAAAATTGACTGAGGCACACAGGCTTAGATGGGGCCGAGGAAGATCCTCCACAGTATTAATGATAGGTCAATCCCATCCCAAATACTCCAACGTTCAATGTGAGTGGAGAGAAAGAAATAATAGGGGTTGCAAATTTCAAACGGCCATAGCTCAACAGTACTAGATTCAAACGGTTCAGTTTACCATTTACAGATTTAATTCAACCTTTCACAGATATACTCCATCCTTTTACAAATTCAATTCAACTCTTTACAAATTCAATTCAACTTTGTACAAATCCTATTCAACTGTTCGCCGGATCGGGCGGATATGGAAAGTAGGTAGATGATTGATTTCGAGGAAAGTTATAAGTAGTAGGCTACACGTAGGTGGACAAGTAGGTACATACTACCTACCTACGTGCGTTGCCAATTCAATTGTAGAATCGCTTCTGTTTGCAATGCCGAAAATCTCTCATATTTTCGTGACGCGAGATCAGTTAAAGGGTTGGATGAGTTAAATTTGTAAAAAGTTCAATCGAATTTGTAAAAAGTTCAATCGAATTTGTAAAAAGTTGAATTGAATTTGTAAAAGGTTGAAATAAATCTGTAAAAGGTTGAATTAAATCTGTGAATGCTTTACAAATAGATTTTGACTTCTAGTGAATTAGTGAATCCAAGACCACCGGTAGATGATCAACATATGCCTTAAAATATAGTATACAATGTATTGTAACTCATATTTTAATCTTCTCTCGGTGGTCATGAAAGCGCTATAAATCAAAATCATTCAAAGATACTACGTTTGAATATGTAGTTATGCGATGTTGTTTTTAAACAGCCCAGGGTCATTCCATTGCAATTTTACCGATTCCTACTCGACGACCAAATTTTGTCAAAGGTTCCATTTTCGTAAACATTGGACTTGAGGCTTTTTATTTAACAGGGCAGTAGGTATAGTATTGAATTTCCTTTCGTCAATTGGAAGTTGAGCTGTGAATCAACGTTTTCAGCGGACACTGAAAGCAATGAATAATAGTGATGATTGGAGGGGGCTTACCTAAGAATTGTTGGGCTGTTTTGTATCGTTGGGGGGTCAAGAAATAAGTTCTAATAACGATTGTTTGGACCCAAATTAGATACAAATTTGTGAAACTCCACATGCTTTTTCTTGAGGATACGACATGGGCACGCCAAAATGTTCCCTGAAGTACCCACCAATCGTTACCATATTTCATTCATATTTTCGAGATTATAACTAGTAAATGACCTAGGGAGGAACCACGTAATAAATGACAGACGTTATTTTTCATACAATCGCTAAGTGTGACAGAGGTTTGGTTGCTACCGTTATTTCGGTACAGTCGAAAACTAATTTCCGGTATAATTTCCCCTGAAACCCTCTAAACGTTGAAGGAGGGCTAAGCGGTTTGTTCCAAGGGTTGATTCCAAATGGAAGAGGTAACGTATTCTAGAGTAGAGTTTCCCCGTTTGTTTCCTTTTTTGCGAACTCCAGAGTTATATCAGAGCCTTCTTCACGAGAGGTACTTTTTATGAGTGAAAAATGAGAGCGGTCCCCAAACGGAAACTACCTTTGGGTCCATACGGATAATTAACACAGAAGATATTTTATCGTATTTTGACTACGCGTCCTTGAAAAGTTGTATCACGTGTTCGGGTTCCTTTTTAACTCTCCGCGGTTATTTCCGGATGGTTAATAACACGGGTCTACAGTAAATTCACCACGTCAACTAAAACCGCCACGTCACCTAAAAATGCCAAGGACCATCCCCAAAAAGGAAAAATGTACATTAGTATGGAGGGAAGCAACAACATACCTAATATATTATTATATTTCGCCGAAATAAATCATACAGTTTCTCCGTTACTAGTCACCGAACATGCGTTTCGAATACAGAATTACATCATTGGTTGACTAGTTCATTATAAGTAGGTATAGATTACTTAATAAGTATTCTTTATACTGCCGTCCTAAGTTAAAACGTCCTATCTACAGTAAAATTTTATAAGTGTAACGTAGTAGATACTAAGTATAATAAGTCTTATTCACTATTAGTATAGGCATCCTACGTTAACCTGGTTCAGAGCGTTGACATTGACACAGTAGGGTCCCACCGAATGATTGATTGATTGATTTGTTTAGTTAAGAAAACCAGGGAAGGCTAGGGTCATGAGGCCCTCTCTTCCACCATCCCTGGACACGGATATTCACAAAATCCTTGTAAGAGGATTTTATCGTGTATGCGAATATTATAAGTAATAATACAAAATAATAATTCTTCTAATACATAAAATTATCAGATTTAGTGTCGAAAAAAACCAAATTTTTCTAAAATTTTCACTTACCTACTACCACGTTACTTTCTCTTAGCATAACGAAAAAATATAATTTGCAATCTTCCATAAAGATTATTCGAAAAAAGTCACTTCACCATGATACACTTCAGCACCTCTTATCGCATCAGTCTTTTTGCTAAAAACCAAAAGAAACTAGACACGTGGAGGTCTACTGAGGTTATAACCACGATCAGTGGCGTTGCTTAGTCAAATTCCGGGGGGGGGGGGGACCTCAATTTTCCCAACTGCTTAACATAGATTTCCCAATTATTTTTTAGAAATCCATTTGGATCACTCGTTTCAGAAAGTCCAAAAAATATCGATTCTCGTTTCTCGATCGATTCTGCATCATTTTAGGTAGAACTACACGTTGCAAGATTTTTTTTTTTTTAAATTGCTCACATAATATGTATATTATACGTTTCTTTTATGCCACATAAAACCATGTGTATTGGAAAATCCCAAATCTATGTCAGAAGGGCGACGTCAGCAGTTTTTCGCGTTTCCTGGTAACTTCGGTTTTGTGGACTTGTCGGGTTTCTGAAACAACTTATTCATTAAAGTATAAAAATCATTTTCTCAACTATTTAAACAAATCTACTAATTATTATACTACACTGCACTCACATTCAATTCAGTACTTATTACCTTAACAAAACGTAGCTAGTTTTACACACCTATGTACAAAATTATTCAATTCAAAAAACGTCTAAAAGTTCTACCTACCAATTCATAGTGAAATTGTCAACATAATTCAACTGAAGAGCTACATCGCTTGCACTTTAAACTCTCGCTCTCCCAGATGAATCATCAACGCTGGACAGGATCATGGTAGCCAACATACGTCCAATAAGAACAAAAAAACGTCCAAAGCCAAAACGTCCGGGTAGCCAACATACGTCCTAAGTCAAAAAAATTTCAATGTTTGATGGATTGAAATATTTTAATTTTATCTCATTCAAAAATATATTTTTATTGTATCACTGATTTCCTAACTGTCCAAACTCGATGAATATTCTCCTGCTGCAGACGAACAAGCAGGGGAAGGTGGCAGGAATTAGGAGTGGGGAATATTGTACGTAACCGCTTCAAATAACCTAATACTGTCCAGTAACCTAATACCAGATAACCTATTACCAGAAAACTCCTATTACTGGAATAACTGTTTTGAGAACTTGGGGAAAAGCCTATGAGGGCCTCTTTGTCGCCGGCCATTCGGGATTCCGTGATAATAGGTTGGCTGGGACTATTCCAGGTGAAATGCGTGAAAGGTGTGCGATCGACTGTCGACAAGTTATTTGATTGAGTATTGAGTTAGTTTCGAGTAACAGCAACCGTCTGATAATAATTATTGGTTGTGGTATTAGGTTATCTTGGTAATAGGTTACCGGCGATTCTTGAACCTTTCCAACCGCTGCAGCGCCCAACGCGGACCGGGTTTCGCGCTATAACTTAATAACCTATTACCAAGAAATAACCGTATTAGCCATGCCTACCATGAATGAGACACCTGGTAACATTTACTTACAGCCATTTGAACACAATTTACCCTTCAATTCCAACTAAACATAACGTACTCCCAAATGTATAAAATATTTCGGCCCTATCAACAGTACCTATGTTGGCATATAATTGTTTTGGGATGGCTTTGACGTTTTTATGGGCACTAATCGAGGTAAACATTCGCTGGTGGAAACGTGGAAAGTATTTCGCATTAGGTCTTCTAGAAGCGATCGACCGCTATTTCCCGCTATTCCCTGCACCATTACAAAATAATGGCGAACGATATAACGTACCGCTGATAACGCCAACATTGACATCTCTTGGTAAACCATCATTAGAACCGATGGAAATGATTGACATCTGAAACATTTTCATAGGTAAGGTAAATGTTATACGACGATAATAACTTCTAGATTTGAACTCTATCTTATGCTAGGTATTGATGCTAATTCCTAATTTGGTTATTGTGGATTTTCGTATTAATAAACACAACTAACAAGTTTATTAAAAAATTTAATTACCTTTGAGAATTGACAACTGTGAGGGGTTTTCTAGCGAAACTTGTTTGTTGAGTTAAACTAAATTTTAATTAACGATATCCATTCTTCTCGTTAGCTCATGTGGTTAACTATTTCAGCTACTTTGCTAGCAGAATTTCATTAATTTCAGAAAATAGTAAATCTTGGTAGAATACCTCGAGGCGTTTTTATTTCTATAATTGATGGTATCTTCCTCGTTTTACAACACCGAAATAGACAGTCAGTAAGAATAATGATGGGGGATGTCGACGGTCCGTCAAAAGAGAAATTTTTTATGTGCCAACTTTCGAAGAATTCATTTCTCCATCATCAGGGCCTAACATCAGTTTCACAATTAGAATCAACAATCAGTTTCACAGTAGAATCAACAATCAGTTTCACAGTAGAATTAATAGAAGTTTCGTCGTACTTATGTGTATCGGAAAATATTTTATTTTTTAGTTACAACATTTTGTGAGTATACTAATTTGTAGATTTGGATATTGAAATTTTTAAAATAAAATACAGCATATCTTGAAACAGAAAAATTGACAGGAAAACAACATAATTTTGGTTTATTTACTAGTGGGCTTGTACAGAATATATTGAATATAGTAATGTATTGATGGAATTAACAGCAGTTTTAGTAGTTGTGCAGGAGAATTTATAGTTATAATAATTTGGAACTTGAAAGTAGTGGGATAGTGTATAGAAATTGGTAGTAAAATATAATAATTTGGAACTTACAGTACCTAGTTGAATAGTGTTTACAAAATATATTGAAATTGATTACAAGGAGGTGTATAGAAATTAAAATATATTTTCCAATTACTATTATAGTAATTACTATATTCTCCAAATTAGTGCTATACATAAAAATTTGGCACTTACAGTAGTTGAATTGTACAAGATGGAGTTGGACTCAAACGAGGGAAGCTCTTGCCTCTAGATCACAGATACAACTAACTGGTTACTACAACTACTAATCGAAGATAATAAACCAAAACTGCTATAAATTCCACCAACACACTAATATATTCAATATATTCTGTACAAGCCCACTAGTCAACTTCTCCTATAACTGTAAGTTCTTTTGAACTATTCTACGTACTGTTATGAGATGGCTGTAAAAATGATATTGTTTTCTGTTAATTTTTCTGATTTAAGATATGCTTTATTTTAATTAAAAAATTTCAATATCCAAACCTACAAATTAGTATATTCACAAAATGTTGTAAATAACAAAAAAACCCGATACAACTATCACATTAACTTCTATCAATTCTACATTGTGAAACTGATTTTAGGCCCTGATGATGGAGAAATACATTCTTCGAAAGTTGGCACATAAAACATCTCTCATTTGGCCGTCCCTCGAAATCCCCCCATCATATTGAAATGTTCTATTAAGCGTTCAGGTGTACAGAAATAGTGACAATGTGTAGGTCGGTATCTGTTGATCAAAACACCTATTTTATGGGACGCTATGAATGTAGTAATTTGTTCTTGAAGGGTTAATGGATCATGTCACTTGTAACATGAAAGTGCGACGCCGTCATCCTACGAGTATCCAGGGAGAAACCTATTACTGCCGTGTTAAACATCTCTGTTGAATACCCCATTATGGAGGCCTCAGCTCCCAACCCCTGTTTACGGCAATTTAGATGTAGATCGGATCAGGAGGAGTCGGGAATCGCATCCGTTGAGAGGCCCCTGCATCCCCGTAGAGCTGGCAGTATAGTTTGGCGCATACACGTTCACCGCCCATCTCTCCCCCCCCCCCCCCTTAGTTCAGCGAATTAATTTGACCAGATCTTACTAATCACCCATTGTTCCTCCTCTCAATATCCCCGACGCGCGTGGAGGATCAAATTGCTTATTTGCCGTGGTTACGAGCCCTTTGGTTCTTGTGCGTCGGTTCGCTTATTTATTTTCCACTTCCTGTTAATCATGGAACGTATCAACGGTTAATCACTATGAAGTACTGTTTGGTTCACACTTGCTGCAAACATATGTGACGTGGAGGTCACTCACAGGACCTGATGAGTTAAAGCCCACTACCCCCCGTACCTACCCCCCCGCGGCCCCTCTCCTTAAGAGAGACTGGAGAGAGCAATCAGTGAGTTACGATCGCCGCATCGAACAAGTTCCCTCCCGGCCCCCGTATTTGAAGTATTGCAATTATTCTAATTGTATAAATAAACCCAGTTTCCCCCCTTTACTTTTCGTCATCTTTGACTACACCCGATCATCCAGTACTAAAGGTACGTGAATCGTAATATCCGTATTCACAATATCACATGGTAGCAGAGCGTAACGGTTGATCCAACCTAAATTGTGATGCATGTGTTCCCCGTCTTACCGCTATTTAATCCTTCACTAGCCAGCCCACATCCCATTCAATCATAAGAATTGTGTTTTCCCACATTTCTTACCCCTCAGTAGTGTTTTTGTGTGATCCACAACACTTTTTTTACCCTTTCTGGCCACCGCTCGTTGAAAACATCGCGAATATTCGCTGCAACGGGACGGCCATTTGAAGAACCCCCCCCCCCCCCCCCGCCCAATCGACGGCGAATTCCGCATGCCCTCCTTCAATCAGGACCCCACTCCGCTCCATTTCCCCTTCGCCTAACCCTCACCTCTCCACCTCCTCCCACTCACGGCAACCCCCCCCCCCCCTGCCACTCATCGGCTCCTTCCTGGGACGCCCCACTTACGACAAGTACACCCCCCCCCCCGCCCCATAAGCGGCTCTTGCCCCACCACCCTCGACAGCCCCACCCTACCCCAGTAAGACACCTTTGCACGTCCCCACTGCCCCGTCTTCCCGAACAGAAGACGCCACCCCCCTCCATCACCCGCTGCTCCCATTGAGCGCTCCCCCCCGACCACCACTTCACCTTCCCCCCCTGCCCTTCTCCCGCTCTCCACCGGCTATCTCCCGTTACGAGCCGGCAAAACCCTTCCCCGCCAGCCTCCGACTCCCGCCGTGTTATTCAACAACATGCCTATAACTGATTTCCACCAATTTAATTGTGATCGATGTAGGATCCCTATTCCAATCGATGAAAACGACGACCCAATCTTTTGTGGCGGATGTTGTTCGTCCTATGATTCAAAATGTGCCATGATGCCATATGCAGAATGGAGACAAATGCCCCAACAATTAAAGGATGAATTAGACTGCATTTATTGTTCTAACCCTGAATTAATCTCCACCCCCCTCCATAAGAGGGCGCAACGTTTGTCAATAACACAACCTACTAACCCCCTGCCCCCTCCGGTTGAACAACAGATACTGCCCCAAGTCTCTTGTTCACAGGGTATTGAAGAATGCGACGACCCAGTACCAGTCACCCAAACTCACGTCAAGCAACAGGGCCCAGCACTTGACGCCACTGATACTCTACAACCAGTACTTAGACCGGAAGCCCCACCCCCTCCCCCATCAAGACCTTCAACTGACGTCGTCGTCCAGGAAACCCCAGTCGAAAATCCCCCCATAAAAAACCCACTACCAGAACCCGACTCCCATCCCACATCAACCCAACTCCATTGCGCCCACCCAGAAATTTCAATTGCTGAAATTCCCCCAAATTACCCCCTCGAATACATCTCGATCGAGGAAACATCCCACGATGATGGTAAAAATATTTTTCGAGTCAAATATATTAATTTATCATATCGAAAACGAGGTAAAGTACCTCGAACCCAAATAAAAATAAAAATAACAAAGCCCCCCTTAAATACAACCGCAATGGCCTCCAGCCCCCAAACTTGCCCCCACATTATTTTCATGAATCTTGATCCTGCAACGCCCCTTCACACGTGCTGCACGGATGAAAAGGAACCGAGTCCCTTGGTTTCTGGTCAACGTGTGGTACCAAAACGGCCCCCCACCCCCCACATTATGCTGACATGTTTGTCCTGGCCCCTACTAATCATCCTGGCCACCTCCTTTTCCTAATTCCGGGCTCACAGGTACCTCATCAGCGGCTCCCTCCCCGAAAACAAACAGGCCCTTCAGGCACTTGGGACAAAAATTCAGTAAACCAATTCTTCATATTTTCTTGTATTTTCTAGGGTTTTTTCCCCCACTCTGCTCGTTCCACCACCGACCCAAGCATTTCCCTCCACAGAGTGCAATTCCTGCCTCAGGTAAAATTATTTTCTTGTTATTTTCAACATATTTGTTTTATACCCCGTCAACCACCTCCAATGCTGAAGGTTTTCCAGCACACTCGAACGAGCAGGGACGGTTTTTCCCTAGGGATAGGTATGTCCCTCAAAACAAAAACAATTTTAAAACTTGCAGCCCAAAATACCCTTCCGCCCTTTTTCAACGGAGGGGGAGTGTGACGTGGAGGTCACTCACAGGACCTGATGAGTTAAAGCCCACTACCCCCCGTACCTACCCCCCCGCGGCCCCTCTCCTTAAGAGAGACTGGAGAGAGCAATCAGTGAGTTACGATCGCCGCATCGAACAAGTTCCCTCCCGGCCCCCGTATTTGAAGTATTGCAATTATTCTAATTGTATAAATAAACCCAGTTTCCCCCCTTTACTTTTCGTCATCTTTGACTACACCCGATCATCCAGTACTAAAGGTACGTGAATCGTAATATCCGTATTCACAATATCACACATATTGGCCGCTGCGTCACTTCGAATTGGGTTCGAAAAGAAATCCTTAGCAACTGCGTCCAAAATTAACAGGTGATGCCGACCTCTATCTGACGCTGACGTCACTCCTGCAGGAGGGATAGGGATGGAATGGGACATCGACATCGATGTATTAGGTTGGATGTTCAACATCGATGTTAAGGATAGTCAATACTATCAAAAATCGATGTTTACTATGGTATGTACTGTACAGAGTAAACTATTTCAAATTTGATTTTCTGAGAACATCCTATGTTTACTAGTCTGTTTCATATAAATTCAAAGATTTTGGCTTCGGTTTATCATCTAATGTTAAATTTTGGTAAAGAGTTCGCATGATAATATTACCACTTCCGTCCGATGGAACTAGGTAGGTACTTTATACTAAAATTAGTAGGTATAATATAATATTATTATACTTTTTCATGATTTGGAGATACTTGAGTTATTCGTAACTAGTACTTTATACTAAAATTATTATATTATAGTTTTTCATGGTTTGGAGTTTTTTTAATTTTGGTTTTATAATAAATTGTATTACAATAGTAATATTGTATTTTTCCAACATAAACTATTATTTCCGAATTCCTAGTTGCATTTTCGATGATTTCATACAATTAAGTACTTAATTTTCCGTTGAAAATCAATAATCGTGATTATTTAACCATCGATGCTCTGCACCAGGAAAAACATCGAAAAAACATCGATGTTTTATGACATCGATGTCATGCAACCGATGTTGAAATCGATGTTTTTACTTCGATGTCCCATCCCTACCTCCTAACGCACTTGCCCACTGAGGAATAGAAAAAGTTGTTTTGCAGCAAGTGCACTACACACCTTGGAAGTGAATTGAAGTTAAGTGAGATTTTAAAATCTCGATAAATAATCCGAAGAGTCCACTGTTTTCATTTGAATCGAACCATCCATATAATAATGGTTATCAATAGGTAACTAATTCTTGAACTTCAATTGTTAATGAAATGGCACATGGTTTGCTCTATTCCTTCATTGGTTAATATTCGATACACTTCCACAGGCTTACGAGCTCTCCAGAAGCTGCGGTAGTGTGAAAATTAAATTTTATTAGCAATGTGTGAAACAAATAAGGTTCTTGATCTACTCAACTGCTGACTTACTTCTATCAAGTAATGAATCAAGTTTGGTTCATGTTAGTTCAGATAGCGAGATGAAGGTACCTGTAATATTTGAGGACAGTTACACAAGCTACCATTAGTACAATCTATACTATGGCATTTGATATGTCCAGTGCGAGGAACGTCCTTTTCTCTGTTAGCAAATGCTATGAAGTTCGCCTTAGAAAAATTGATCATCATCCCTATTTCATTTAGACAATGGTTAGCTTTCCTGAGGCAGGCCTGAGCTTTTAAGATAACTTGTTTACTACTTGAGTCCCTTGTTTACTATCACACAAGTACGAATTAATGGTACACCTCTGGTACAGGTGATTATGCTGTCCCAATGCGTGAACGGTGCAACACGAATAGAAGACAAACGGCGATCTGAACGCCAAGTGGGAGTGAATATCACCATGGAAATGTGGGGAGGCGAGCTCGCCCAATTCGAATCGAGTCAACAGTTTTTTCCCAGCGCACATTGTCGGAAAACAGAGGAATTTTTTACTCGATTCGCTCCAATGGTGTTCCAAACCTCCCTCGCTACCCCGCAACCTTGTTCCAACCGATTTACTCCCTTCTTTTCATTCACCTGGCTACACAAACAAAGGTCAGTCAGTAATGGTGATTTCTCGATGCAGAGTAAACTCAATCACAGGAATTTTCAGAATGCTTATATAATGAAATAGTAAGTCCTAGCGGTGAGTGAATTGCTGCCCGAATATCATTCCTCATGCCCAAATTGCAGTAACTAAAGTTATAAATCTCCTCAATATTTCAGCAGGCTGATAAAAACCGTTCATATCCGAAGACGTCATAAAAATCATGAAAATTAGAGAAATTATATGCCTAACCACCACTTGATATTAAATAGGTATTAAGATAAAAAATTAGAATACATTGTATCCACTCCACAATATAATATATTACAGAATACAATATATTATATTCTATTGAAATTCTAAGAGTGCCTAAAAATACAGCATTCACAGGGTCCAAATAAAAAGGGTCCACTTTAAAGACAAACATTGAATAAGAATGCGTTTCAGGTGATAATTTTTCTGTCAACATTCAAATTCAATTCGTATTCTGATTCGAATGAATTTAATAATGAATTAAAATATGCTGTTTTTTTTTTTTTTTTTTTTTTTTTATTAGCATTGTTCAAGACATACAGCCACATAAGTACCATAAAATAAATTAAACTAAATTATACATCTTAATTATTTAACTTAATTATCTTCATAAATTTAACAGGAAACAAAAATTAAAGCCTTATAAAATTTACCTCGAGAAAATTAAAAAGTTCCTTGTACACCTGAACATTTCCTTTCAACATACATTCAAAATTAAACGGGGAGGTCAAAATACGACTTAATTTTCTAAATAACCTATCTCTAGACTCCGCATATTTTGTACATTCCATTACAATGTGCTCTATATCCCCGTCGCCTCCACAATACTCACACCTCCCATCATCATCCCTATCCCGCAACAATCCTATCCTAACGTTGTACTGGGGACATAGTGCATGTCTGCTCCTAAGCCGACACAGTACCCTCACAAATTTCCTCTCTGACTTTAAAAAAAAAAAAAAAAAAAAAAAAAAAAAAAAAAAAAAAAAAAAAAAAAAAAACATCTTGTGACCTCTGTATTGTTAAACTACCATAATAATAAATGTGTGGTTATTTTTATCAACTTTATCTTTCTACTTTTGTTAAGAATTAGAGTAGTTAATCAAACGGTCACACATCACAGATTGTAATGAATTTAATATTGTTATTTAAAAAAAAAATATCTCTCCGCCATATCAAATTGTCTGTTGCCCCTGAAATCATTCCATTTGACTTTGAATTCGTTCATACCGAGAACGACAAACACGACGGGACGACAATCACCACTTCGGTTTTCCTCAGCCTCAACGGAACATTTGATTACGCGACGCCACGTCCATCGGTATTCGCCGTTTATGTGATAATTTAAAACTGTTTGTGTCCGTCCATAACTGAGGGCTCTTCAAAACCAATTATATCGAGCTTCCGAAGTGAAGCTTCGATTCGAACAACTGCACCCTTCAGTATTTGTTTATGTTCGATCATTCGATGCGTTTATATAAAATTAATCGAGTAAACAGAGCTTCGGATTCAATTGGCCTCAAGTCGGTGGATTGAACCGTGAATTGTTCGCTTGATTGTATAATATATATCAACATCATTCAAAGCTCAATTGCAATATGTATTGCCCTATCTATGGTCTACAAGGAAGAAGAATTCATGTTTCCAACCTTCAAAAACGAATTGACGATAGGGCAAACATGTTTTGGGTCATGCCCAAGTACTTAGTTTCATAGGCGTGCGGTATATTCTTACCGCTGAGATGAAGACTTAGTGAGCTTACGATTGGTAAAGTCGACTTAAACTGATTTCGCTCCATTCATTTTGATGTCCAGTATTGGAGTTTTTCAATAGATCTTTTGAGTTTGGGTATCGTTACATGATTTGTTTCGCCAACTGCAAGGACAGGTGCATCATCTGTAAACGTTGCTATTGTATTCTCCTCTCTTTCTGGCAAATCGCTGGTGAACAAGACGTACAGGAGTGGGCCAAGCATACTTCCATGGGGAACACCAGCATGTATTCTTCACATAAAGGGGTTGTTAGCGACGCTAAGAAAGATGGTGTACATTTGCAGAGAAGTTTTCTGCCAAATGAAGTTCGGAGGATGTTTTACTTCGCCATGGATTCGTTTTTTGTGGACCAGAAGCTCCTTATTAAAGTCCTACTAAAGAAGTAAAGAAGATTTCCAACGGATAAGTTATTTAAGGAAATGGGGTCCTTCCACTACCAGATCTGATAGAAAACAAAACTTACCATTGAGGCGTAGGTATAAACTAGTGCGAGACGGTGAATTGTCTTTCCATAATGAGGATATAACAACAGGATATCTACAAACCGATGCTTTTTAGTGATGCTCTTTAGAAGACCACTTCGTGGTCAAGCAGCCTTTGACTATAGAGGTGGGAAACTATTTATTGAACGCTTTGCCTGAACATAATATGTTATACGAACATGCTCGTCATTGGCCCAACTCAAGATTAAACTGTAAAACCTTTAGTATAGTTATTCCTTGTACAATTATGGATATTTTTATCTATGTACAATAAAGTTGATTTTGATTTGAACCTTTACGAGGGGTCCTAAGTGATTCACTACTAATGTTCGGATTCCATTATAACTATTGGTTCTGTTTTGAGAAAAGTAAATTTCGTTTTTGAGAAAAGTAAATTTTTTTTTTGAGCTAAGTATGTTATCGACAATATATTGTAATTAGAATATTGGATGAATTGTTGAGTATAGTAATTCAACTCCTCCCCACAGCGCAAGTTATACTTACAAAGGGGAATAGCATTTAATATCTTAATTTGTAAGCACTACATTGTAATATTTTTGATTTCTTTACACTTTTACACTTTAGGTACTTTTGATTTCTCTGCATTGTAATCTTTATAAAAAAACAAAAAAAAACTGAGGGTCAATCCATAGGGACGCCACACTGATTTTAACTACTACGAGGCCAGCCACCTTAACCACTGTCGTGCTTTCTCAATCAAATTTTAAATCAAATGTTTTGGGTTTTGGCTATTACTTTAATGTTCCTTTTTTGTGTGCAACTCAATGAACCCAATGCAACCCAATCTTTTTCTTGTAACCGCACATTCCTGAACCGTGCTTTCATTTTACGTAAAAATTTAATTGAATATAATACGGTGCACCGCTTTAAAGAAACCTGGGTAGATAGGCAGGTTCAAGACATTAATATCTCATGAAATGCCGGAAATTCCTCCTAAATAATGGATCTCCAGAAAGTTTTCTCTCCGGAAAAATGCCAAGAACGGTCTCTAGCCCTCTTATATACGGTTTACTGCACCTATGCTTCTTAATTCAACCACAAATTACCCAAGGTCTTCCCTCAAGCTCCCCTTCTGCCGTCCGCGAAATTAAAATTATAAATTATAACCTCTAGAGAGAGGTTCAAGGTCTCTAGTAACCAGGGCTGAGGCTGAAATATTCCCAGATGATTTAAGCGTGATAACGCAAGTCTGGAGAACCACCTTCCCGCAATTAGATCTCAACGTTAAGTTTCCCTCGAGTTTTATTTTCCCGCGAGGTCTTTTTTCAATGGAATCAACGAAACTCGTCGGATGACGGATGCTTTGGATTAAACCCAAGAGCATAAAATGTTGACGACCGAACTCCAGCTCTCCGTTACAGCAATGGATGATGTGTCAGCACCGCTCAACAGAACCCAGTAAAACTGATTCTGAGGAGAATCTGCGCTCAAATAGTACCTGTTGCGTAGTGCGTGAAACATGTGACCAGCGGATGTAGTAGGCCCTGGAACAGTATCCGTATCTTGAAATAGGCGAATCATCCTTAGCGAATTCGAGCAGAAACGGTAGGATTCAGCCAAGGAGAATCACGTAGGACATATTATGAAAATAATATATTAGGTACTTATTAGATAATAGAATATTACTGCTAATAGATTAGGTACTTATATATATTTCTGTATTTATGCCTTTTACCTATTTATCTTTTATTCAAGTTTTTATCTCAAATCTTATTCATCTCATTTGACAGTTAATGAAAAAATGAGATTGATGAAAAATCTGAAAATTATGTTTGGTCTTGTACACTAGTACATGATGTTTGTGTGTAGTCTACTAGTTTTTGTAAGATAAATTGAAGTTCTTCCTAAGTTTTAGGCTCTAATTTGTCATGTTACCTAGTGCCTTCCTGAAAAAAAAAGCGAAATGTTAGCTCTACCCAATTACAAGTTATTCTTCAATTGTGATAAATATGCATGTTCCCCTATAATGTTTTATGTGAAAGTTTAATGAAAAATTGAATGAATGATGATCGGAAATTACGTTTTTATTTCCACAAATATTGGAGATTCTTAATGACTTTGGATACCCACATTATCCGGGAGTATCTTTTCGGATACCAACCATGGTTCATGGTCACCGAGGTCCTGAATGTTTCTAGGCGTACAATAATAATTATTGTAATTATAATTATTGTATGCCTAGAAAAATTCAATTACTTCAATTTACTCTACATAACGTGAATTATTCATCTTATTTAGAGTAAATTGAAGTAATTCTACGCATAAAAACAATAATAACTTCTAATTTAATGTATCGGACTTTAAGGGTATCATGTTTGCAGTAAAATTTATTGTGAAAAATATTTAATATTTTTCACACCAGGCGATTGACATAGTATTCACGTTTTCACGTTCTCTCGTTACCTAGTAACAATGGAAGATTTGTTCTTAGGGTACTGAAGGATGACACTTTGACCGTTCATAAACCAAGTTTTGCCAAAATAGGACACAGAGTTGTACCAAGGTACAGATAATAATATTATATTATAATATTATTATACTCGTATAAACAGCCACTTTTGCGAGTTCACTGTTTTTAAAGGCCATAAATTAGTAAGGACAATAAAAGTATTGAATGTAAGTAAGGCAATTCATCGTTCTTGGCTAAACCACAACCATTTGTTCTCAATATCCTTTAGGAAGGAAATTAATTGTATTGTTACAGATATAGTCAATATTTTCAACGCTTTTGATGCATTATCACTCTCGCGTCCTTATGCTTTCTTATATTTATTTGGCTTACCCGACCAACCACTGAAACGTTTGGGAACATGTTAATAAATTTTCAGCTGAGAAAAAAAAGAAAGAAAGATTGGTTGGTGATGGGTGTTGAAAACGAGGGATGTGAAATAAACTGGAAACACCTCTCTTCCGCTCAGCAAGAAAAAGCAATAAATCCGATATAAATTGGGCGATCCGATGTTGGAAAGGGTACCACGTTTATAACCGTTCGATTTCCGCTATAATCACCGGCAACTCCCTCCGACCCCCATCTCCCCTCCCGCCCGGAAACTAAATAAGATTTTGGGCCGAGGTTAGATAAGTGTGTGGAAAACCTTCGCGAGCAACCATTTATAACATGCCCCGGCCTTTTCCAGGATTCCTTGGGAGTGAGGGCTTTTACATAACCCAAGTTTGACACATGAAGCTCGGGGTGTATTGAGATAAATCACCTTTTCCAGAGGAAACCCTACCACCTCCCTCTGCCCTCCACCCTGTTTTTCGTGAACCTGTTGACTGCTTAAACGCCTCCTATAACGTTCCTGGTAGACCTATATACCGCCTACGCGTCGTTAAAGATCCTCACCTTTATTTATAGCTCACCCCTTCAACGCGAAAGTGCCTTCCCAAACCTTGAGATATTGAGATATTCTCTCATCACTTGATTTGAAACAAAGTAATCAGTTGAAAACAGGTACAGATTTCTTTCCTAGTAAGAGCCGGGCGTCTTATGAAAATTGAAAATTGGCGAATCTTGTGTAGAACTCAATAAGCTACTGTTCACCCCAGAACATCAGCTCTCTAGATCAGCGGTTCCCAACCTTTTGTCAATCGCGAACCCCTTGGCGTTTCGGTTTCAGTCGGCGGACCCTCTGACTTTTCAACTTGGAAAAAACTTTGAAAGGTACGGCAAGGTAACATACCTATACAAATGCAGTGTTATTGTAGGAGTTGAGGGTTGAAGCAGTTTTGGCTCACTTCTAGATGTTGTTGTTATTTATTCTTTCCAACATGTTTCGCAACAACGTGTTGCCTCCTCAGGGATCTACAATGATTGGAGCAGAAATTTGGGTTAGGTACATCAATCGCTATGGTAAGTATTATTTAACTTATGCTGTTTAGTAGGGAGTCACTTATTCAGGGTGATTTTAGCGGGATGGTACGCCTTCGCCTTAAGCTAGTAAAATAGCATAAGTTAAAATTAAACTTCAATCGCTAAAATTTACATCAATCGCTATGGTAGGTATTATTTAATAATACCTACCACAGCGATCGATGTAACCAAAATTTCTGCTCCAATCATTGTAGATACCTGAAGAGGCAACACGTTGTTGCGAAACATGTTGGAAAGAATAAATAACAACAACATCTAGAAGTGAGACAAAACTGCTTCAACCCTCAACCCTACAATAATACTAGTAAGATGGCTACCCACAAACAAATTGTTGAAAGGTGAGCGATGAACAACAAAATTGAAAGTGTACTCATATTTATTTAATTTTCATAACAAAATGGTTGAAATATTAAATTTAAAATTTAAAACTTCACTTTACCTTTTCCAATTAAGTGTAATAGGTAATAAAAATAATACCTTTTGGAATCACTACACACGAATAGTAGGTACAACACTTACCTATGTAAGTTGCCAAGGTACGTATAGTAACATTATACATAGCCCGGCCCGTCCAGTCATCACTCTTTCAAAGAGCCAAACCAAATGTCATCATCTGAGTGTGAGACTCATCCTGAAGTGAATGATAACAAATACATCTCAGCATCAAACCAGGAACTTACGTTTTAGCCAAATTCGAAATGCAGTCGAAGAAGAACACGTTTGAACTTCGCTACGTTGACTCAAACGGAGTCATAATAGGTCATGCGACACTTTCGTCGTAAAAGACAACGATATTTGCATAATTAATTATTCAGACATACTAGAAATACTTCCTTCTCCCCGCCCAGTTTTGAATAAAAGGAAAATAACTTTCGTTTTTCCCAAACAAATTAACGTGAAGGAGCAAAAATGAGCTTCCCTTGGAATTTTCTTCACAATTCGTACACATTTCCCAGTAGGTAAGACCGTTTCCTTTTTAGTAAAGTGATGGGATGTACGAGTACATAGGTTTTTTAGGTGATAAGTTTTGGTTCAAAATGTTCATAATAATATTATGATATTATTAATATCTATTCGTTACCTCTTGCCGTCCCGAATGTGATTTAGTTTTCACAAGCTGATTCGTTGTGATTTAGTTTTACAAAAGCGCACTCAAGAGTAAGTGGTACCAAGATCAAGAAATAATTATTTTGACATGAAAGACTGTTAGATAGTTGAAGTTAAGTCTTAGTCGTTGTTCAAGTTTTAAGATATTATTTTCTTCCCATTTAATGACTTTAAATGCTTGTGATATTGCTTTCCTTACCTATTAAATCTAGGGAGAAGTGTTATTCTTTTCATTTTCCACGATTTTAATACACATTGACGTAATTGGGAGTTGATTTTTCTCTTCCTACACCCAAAACTCTCTCCCGAGTCAAGAATTGTCCAGGTTTTCCCTCCCTAGACATAGGACTCCCTCCCTAGACTATGACTTTTTTCAAAAGTCGATATCTCGAGAACTATTCAAATCTATGTGTGCGGACTGCAAGGTGTGATAACTGACAGGTAGTGATGTCCAAACAGGGGAAAAGAAAAAAAAATTACCGAAAGTTTTTCCTCAGAAATACTGGACCCCAAAATACACCGAAATTTTGAAATGACCCATGTGTTTTAGGAAGAATAATAATTCATAATTGATAAAAGATAGACTGATACATGAATTGACTGAAGAACCAAATTTGTGAATCGAAAGGTTCAGATATACATATCTGTGAAGGAGTTAATGGGTTCCTTGAGGCTGGATTATCTCGCTAACTTTCCTGCAATCGGGTTCAATTGTAGATAGGTATACCCTTAAATCCGGAGAAGCGTTGAGCTTGTTCCTGTACTTGTTCTTGATAAAGGTGTATGAAGAACAGCTCCTTTCCACTAGCTGGGAAAAGGCAACAAAAAGGAAAGTGCCTTGTCAGCGAGTTTTGCATAATCCATGCTAACTTCTGACCAGAATGTGACGAGAGCGGTTTCCTCGGTTTGAAATTAACTCTCAAAGAAGAATCCGAAGATATTTCGATCAGCGACACATTTTCAGACGCATCTAGAAAGGTGTTCTTCCAGAAATGGATTCGAAATCCACATGTATTCAAGTTCAGACTAAAAAAAAATTTCGTACCTAACGGTTTTTCGGGTGTGAAAATTCCGTTGATGCATTAGCGGTAAACCCACCACGCATTTAGTTATATTTAAGGTATGATCTCGAGGCAGTTAGGTGAAACTGACAGGAGTAAGTGATAAAAGGTGGGTGGGTGATCAAGGCAAAGAAAAACAAAGTTTTCGATAGTTCAATTCAAAGTAAACGCTTGCATACGAGTCTGCAACACATTGAAACATTTTCATGCTCTAAATTCGAACTCTAAATTCGAATTATGATTGGCGTGTCAAAATTCGAATGTAGTGTTCCCTCAACAGTTTGAATACCGAGTATCAGCTTTCTAGGACGATCACGGCCGAAACTGGCTTCAGGAGCCACTCAGGTGATTTGCGTATCATAATTCGAATTTAGAGTTCCCTCAAGAGTTTGTATACCGAGTATCAGCTTTCTAGGATGATCAGGGCCGAAACTGGGAAGTAATATCAAACTGTAAAGTACCTACCTAATTCCAATAACGAACAACTTCACTTCTGATGGTCATAATCATCATTGTGGCGACTTGGGACAAATTTCGTGACGATTTTTTTTTTATGTGCCATATGAAAGACATGAAAATGTCAAAAAAAAAACTTTTCAAACGATTTGTCCAAATCGAAATGTCCGTCATTACACTAATTTTTCCGCGTACCCCCAACCAAGTCCTTACGGATCCCCCAGGTTGGGAATCGCTGAACCACATCATTGGATCGTGATCAATTTCTGATGAATCCTCTCTCAGCGCTCTTGGTCCTAAATGTGTAGTATGTTCCGGTGGTCTATTTTGCTAAATCGTTTAGGGGTCCAATCACCTGGATATATGTATATCTTTGAGAGTTCTTGGGTCTAATTATCCCTAAGAAGCCAGGAATGTTGTCTTCCCTCATACCTACCATGAATGTTGTTTTCCAAAAAATTAATTACAGAACTCAATGAAATTCCCGAGGTAACCAAGTTGCGTGATTTTTATGGTTTACCGGCGTCAAATAAAACTATAATAATAATTGTTGTGAAATATTCCTGAATATTTAATTACACAAACGTTAAGATACTCACTTGGACATTCCTACCACAATACAATCTTTACCACCCTGATATGCACCGCTGTATTTCAATGGGGTAACTTTCTCTGTTCACAGGCTCAGAATGATGTGCTCAGACGCGCGTTTGTTACGATATTCCGTCAATTGAGACACCACGCGGAAAAATGTGGAAGGATTTAGCCAACTTCATACTTGTAATCTTGATCCTACTTCAGATCAGAGGTGAGTTATGCATGGTAATGAACTTCACTTCTTTAGATACGTTCATCTCTCCCGATTTTACTCATATTATTAGACTTTTATCAATACCGACCGAATAGTTCGATTGGGATGTCAATGGTCCCTATTTGGAAACGCGGTTGATTTCGGAGGATTGAAGCAGATGATTGAACCAGAGGAGCATGTGCACCCCAGCCAATAAACCAAAAATAGTAACCGAATTCTCACTTCCCATTCAAGAGTGAGTTGGGTAATGACAGAAAACGGAATATTACTGTTTGAATCGACAAGCAAAGCAGAGCCACACTGGGCACTTACCAACCTGACATATCAAAAACGCCTCGGAGCAACTGCTTCTGTCTCATATTTCCTTATGACTACCGCCTGGCATTTTTGGTGTGAATGATTGAACAATCATCGTTGAGATTGTTGAGACTATGAGATTGAGAAATCAAAGAGCGCAAAACATCTCTTTTCATCCTTATCTTTCCTCACCTGTTATCTCAAATCAGCCGGAATTCGTTTGTACTTTCGTTTTCGTGGTGTCGTCCATTGTTCCCTGTTTTCTCTCTGTTATCTGGAATGATAATGACGCTATAAATTTCTCCCTCTCCGTCGTCAAAATGAAATGGTACTCCCAGCGTATGCTCCCTACTGATCCTGTTTTACCTACCTGGTAAGGCCCGTTCTCTGCGTCAAACTAATCTCTATGTATATACATAGAGATAACATATGTTATCTCTGGAAGGAGGATGTTTCTTTTTTTTTTTTTTTTAAGTGCATGGACTCTTTTTGGTGCCTTGATTGCAGTCGCCTTGTTGGCAAGTACTGAATACTGGCTAATCATATTGGGAATTCAATTTATTGTAACTTTCAAAATATTATTGTAAGATCAGCATTCTTCAACAACGTTCTATCCAGACAATGACAGAGCTAGTGTACTCATTTGCGACGTGTAAAAAGCCTGCTAGGAACTGATACGTAAACATGTTTAGTTATTAAACATACATAAACATTTATGTATGTTTAATAAATAAATATTTTTATGTATGACATTGTGTCATTCCAGACAATAACTCCCGATAAAATCTAGATAAAAAGTTCAAATTTGCACCAAAATCTGGGTTTAGGGGGATTTTTAAAGGGTTTAGGGGTGGACGTGGGGGGATTACTCATCAATTCCAAAAATGAAACAGTCTGACAAGTGACACGTCATTTTGAAGATTTTTTAACGCTGAACACGATGGTGGAGTCAGAATTAGCGATATCTCATTCCGTTCTCAAACTGGAGCACTTTGAGGGCGATACGTGGTTGTTACTTGAGATATTCTTGACGTTTCATCTGCTCTAATCTGATAACTGAATGAGATATTCAATTCTGACTTCACCATTGAGTTCAGCGTTGAAAAATCTATGAACTTAGGTGTTACTTGGAAAATAATGGGTACCGAAATTTTTTATAAAACCAGTGAAGTAGAGAACCAGACATTTCTTCGAACATTTGCTCTTATAGCCATGCTGCACGACTGTGGATTTTTTCCTTACCTATCCTCATGTCCCTGACTTGAGCTTCACTTCATTTGATCCCCTACAACAGCTCCTGATATGAATCCTGTGAGTTGCAGGGCAGGAGCCGCCACTAGGTACCGCTAGGACCCAATGTTGACAAAATGTAGAGCACCAACCATTGCACAATAACATTATATTGGTAGTTATTTACTAGCAGAA
Organism: Stenodema calcarata; assembly: GCA_963920205.1. Classification (NCBI taxonomy): domain Eukaryota; kingdom Metazoa; phylum Arthropoda; class Insecta; order Hemiptera; family Miridae; genus Stenodema; species Stenodema calcarata. The sequence goes on along the minus strand of OY986056.1, from coordinate 28,905,663 downwards.
TACTTCATTCGGAAGAAATGAAATGAACCACCACATTCTACACCAGTGAGGAACTAGTTACATAACTACTATATAAATATCACAGAAGATACGCAAGATATCTCGACCAATTTATCCTTAGTTGGTCGATTTGCATAACTTGGTGTTGCGTAAGAGCCTGCAGCAATTTTTGTATTCGATTGAGTGCTCCAGTGGCATAAAAGAGAGGGGAAAAAAGTAGAATTGGTCCCTCTTGAAATCCGAGTTTCAGAGGGTTGACGTCAAAGGCGGGTGCTTTGAATTCAACTGACGTAATGTGTCTGATGACGTGAGAGTTGACCATTGTGACATCATGACTGGAGGGTTGATGAAGAGTAAAAAAACATTGTAAAGACCTGACAGTTACAGCAGAGCCTCAAAGTCACAATTCAAGGAATACTTCAACAAAAAATAAAAATAAAATAAATCATAATAATGTAAAGGCCACGGATCCGATTTACAATAAGCACAGTTTGGTACTACGAGCTGATCTTCATATTTATGAATGCATCATCCGAAATGGTCCTAATTATCCGGATGTGCGATATGCAGGGTTCGAAGATGGAACCGAAAAAACGTCAATATCAGCCTGAATCTAACCGTAAAACTTTAGGCAAACTTTAATACCAAGAAAATGTTGTTTGACGTGGTTTTGTGATATTGAGTGTTTCGGGTATTTATTTTGAGGTAACTTCACAGATGTAAAATTATTAATCCTTGAGTTATTGTTATTACAAAAAATTATTATAATTATTTCCAAGTGTTTCACACAATCCGTACCTATTTCTGTGTAATATTTGAAGGGTCCAAGGGAAAAACGATGGGAGTCCACTTTTGGTCGATGTTGAGGTTTCTACTGCATTCTGTTGTTCATTACCTAGTTGTACTATTGAAACACGAACCCATAGGGGGAAAGAACGAAATGCTGTCTAAAAGAAACAGTGTACTGGGGAAAAACGATGAAAGTCCTGCGCGCCATAGGAAGAACGATGAGAGTCCGTGACCCCCCCCCCCCTTCACTGATGGCTTCACTGTCTTATCTTTTTGTCCCAAACTATCAGGATATGGCGTTAATCAACCAAAAATCGTTGGTCGATGGTCCAGAGGAGTGGAGGGATGTTATACGTAGCAGTAGGAAGACCCCCTCAACATTCAATTTGATTGATTGCACACAAAGTTTTCCCAAATCATGGACACAATATCTGAGACCTCTATACAAACCCAATTGCCCCTTTTCCACAAGAGCAATTCGATGCCTCAAAATACTGTCGAGGGTACAGTACCCTCGACAGTAACTGTCGAGGGTACCTAACCAGTGATGTTATGTGGCAACCACCAAACAATAACAAACGAAAACAAGCCCCTCCAAGGAAGCAACTTGAAGTTTCCTACGCAGGACTACCTATTTCCGACTTGCAGCACCTCAAACAATTTCTTCAAAGCAAAGATGCTAAGACGTATTACGATTGCCGGGTCACACACCAAGCTGTTCAATATTTTCACCAAGAAGACGTTTTTCTTGGTTATCCTGAAGACTTCGACTGACTCTTTTAAAAAATCAGCATCGTGATTCTTCCCCCCACTTAACCTTATTCTTATCGTGAGTAATTCATTTTTGGCATTCATTGAAACCCCTACTGTTCCAACAAACGTTTTCACACCGGTACAGAAAATATCCTGTTTTGCTCACACTAAATACAATGTTTTTTCAGAAGAATATAATTTTTCTTGTTCGCTGAATTTACAAAGTATTATTTTGAATAATATTTGACAAGGAATGTTTTTTACGCTACATTTTAGTGGTTAGAATTACATTAGTGGTACACAATACTATCATTCTTAAAGGTTGTTTTTCGATTTCTGGAAAATCAGCTTTTTTGGACTCTAATCGTTTTTCCCGTGGACCCTTCATTTGTTCTATTATTAAAATTAATCTACGGGGTTTTTTTTCTTCTAGATTTTGTGGACAGGGATGCTCAACAAATATAGTGTGTTATTTTATTTGCTCGAGAAATCGACTTTACAAATGTTAGCGTTCTTAATCTCCCCCCTTCTAATGAAACCCTTGCGTAGTCAGGTTTCATTTGCCTTCGTTACCCATGCACATGATTGCGGTACGTCACTGATTTGTCGAATCCAGTTGACAAGGCGTGAGTTATATATTAACCATGACATCATAATAGAATATACTGAAATTATTCCCCTGGACCGGTCCGCACCATTCGATCCCACAATTAGTTTCGTTTTAATCTCGGGATCCGCGAAGTTGACGTACATGTACAGCATGGCTTCCGGTTTGGGCAGGTGACCGAACGAACCGAATCCACAAGCGTAATCTGGCATCAGTACCCCGTAAATTCGTCCGTCGCAAACGAGGGCAGCACCGTGAGATGCGTCTTTGACATCGACGTTGCTTGCGTTCACTAGATGAATGGAGTAACCGCCGAGTTCCCGTGTGCATTGATCGATCATGTATCCACACGTTCTCGGACAGCCAGATGATTTTCGAATTTTAACAGGAAGCAACGTTTTAGTCCTTGGCAACTCCTCTCCACGGTACTGAAATTGAGCATTTTGATGAACCACATAATTTCATAAACATCTAGGAATGTGGTATCGTGGTGGGAGCAAAACAGCCCAAATAGTGATATTAGATTGTTATTGTGCAGGAGAGGATGGGGGCCCATGTGATGAGCAATGCATTGTCAAGCACTCAAAAATAGAAAAATATCCCTCAAACAGATAGGTTAGTTGGCCAGAGAGAACTCGTCATATACTCTCTTTTCATAACCATAATATGTCAATTGGATAGTTTTCTGTAGACATTAAAATTTAATGTCCACAGAAAACTTTCCCTATTTACATAATAGAGTTGGATTTTCTAAGACCATCCGGAGCTTTGTACCAGCTTTTTTCTGGACTATTTTAGATTTTTTGGGCTTGAAGAAAGATAAGATAGACAATAAAAATGTGTTCATCAAAGTGTCTCACAAATGCTACTCCGACTACTGGTACTGATGCCCACTTTAACCAACTGCTTACTGCCTCTTTAACGTTAATGCCGAATTGAAAATGGTGGTAAAAGTCGCATTAGCCCGATTCTCCTTTCACCAACACACAACTAAAGCCTGGCGTTACTGAAACCGGTTAAAGGCACTTTAACTTGCCCTTTAACTTAATTGCTCAATCCTCAGTGAATTAATGTCCCCATTACCTTTAAGTTAATCACTCTTTAGTTAAATTTGGTGAAAGTGGGCATTCGTAAGTAAACATCCTTTAAGTCCCTTCATATTTACCTTCATGATGACAGCATGACATGTAGTGTCATTTCCAATTTTCTCCTTGATAGCAGAATATATTTCAAAGAAATCCAAACTGGGTAGTTTGATCGATTCTATAAGTTTCGGTCTGAATATAATCGCTATCGGAAGCAGAAGAAGAGCAACGTCGTTTTTCCACGTTCCCCCTGGATACGGTTGGTCGCACGTCGGGTGTCGGCGGACTTCCATCACACCCGTCATAACCGGTGTTACGTTGTCCTGAATCGTCAAATACAGGACTACGAGCATTTGTTCGGCCTTTAAATCGGAGAAAAAACTGTATCAGATAGATTTCAGGGGCTGGGTGATTAGGTACACGATAATTAATGAAATGTTCATACATATTGAATTTGAGATTACTTACTTTCACATATAGGAACGTATGTTCTCCCATCGAAACAACAGTAGAGCTACAAGACGTCAGTACAGCTTTATGACTAACTATGCACCCTACGTACAAACGCTCCGTGGGAACGACATAAACTGGCATCAAAAATGGGGCTAAAGAGTGATCTGAACTTGATGGATGAGCATCCATAGGTTCAGTGGATGTTGCCGACGGTTCTGTAGAAACTTTTAAATATTGTTGCACAATTAACTTTAGTTCCATGGGCCAATGATCCGTTTGGTTTACAAGTGATTTCCCCGTACATGCGTCAAAACGGTGGTAAAAATTGGACTTGTTTGAATCCGTGACGATAGCATAAGTCATCAATTGAAAAAGAAAAACGAGAGCACTTGCAAACATGATAAGTGCCAACACACCGCCACAATATGACCCCCTCATACTACCCTAGTTTCATTTTTGAAAGTTTGATCTAAAGCTTAATTCCAATCTTGAACGTGACGTACCGAAGTGCTGGAACCAAAGAGATGTCATAGAAGATAAATTTGGCTTATGCACACGTATTGTAGCATCGGTCGTTAGCAATACTACGTTTAATACCATTTTGAAAGACCATTTGTATAGCCGTTTCCATTTAATATTGTGTACGTAAACAGTGACGCAAATACACAATCAATCGATGTTGAGTTACCAAATGCACCTGAAGCATGCGATCTGTTCATCCGCTTTGGTTAATCACCCAGATAAACATACTGTACGTTTACCTGCACGTTGAAGAGTAATAAAAAACAATGACCGTTCGTAATATGAACAAGTGAAAATCAAGGAGCACGAATGGACCACGAATCTATCAAAATCAGTATATTATTCGAATCGCCGAGTATAGAAACAGGACTGTCCCCAAAACCAAATTTTACAGGAAACGTAGATACTACATACAATCAGGAGGAATGCATTTAAAAATTTGGTAAATTCCCCACATGATGTAGACTCCCAAGGGATGTTTTACATCCAGTCGTGACCATGGTTGGCCATCAGGTATGATCGTGGCAGTCTTTTTTGATGGACGTGTCCTTTTCTTCCACTCAACCATGGAAATTGCAAAGTTGAGGGCACTATTTCATCAATTACGATCAGAGTGAAAAGAAAACAAGAACATTATGAATCAGATTGTAATGTGGAATAATTTTTAATAACTAAAGAATAATAAAACAGAATTTAGAAATTTTTTCACGTGTGTGAGTGACCCTCTGATTGGCACAACAAACTAGGGATGGCCGTCGGTATCCAACATATCGATATTTCGACATTCGATAGTATCGGAGGTAAGGTATCGATGACGATATTTATCGTATAGCTCAGTATCGATACTTTTTGTAACCTTGTCAATTTTCGGGCAATGAGTTTTCGACTACAGTTTTCATACCTATTTAAACATAAGTATGTTTACGACACAGACAAATTAAACATAAATTACGACAAAGACACATACACTCACACATAAGTTTATCGAAATCAACACACAAAGGGTTCCCCTTCTTCTTCTTCCCATTTTCCTGCCCAGGCCGACGCCATGATGGACACATTCAGTGAAATTTACTCATGGAGGCTAGAACGTCCATGGAACTAGTAGAAAGCTCCACTGTTTCACCCACAACACTAAAACTCAGATTTTTTCATTCGACTCAAGAATTTGGGAAATGATGTACCTATACCTATCGGATTAAAAAAAAAAATCGACAGAAACTATTGGTTACTCAAGTATCGATACCCGATACTATCGGACTATGCACTATCGGTATAAAAATATCGATATATCGACTGAAAATATCGATAGGCTACTCTTGACTATCGATGGGCATCCCTACAACAAACAACGACAGCGCTTTCGGTAGAGTTCATCGATTGAGTGAAAAAAGAAGTCCCGTTTTACACTCAACGCCGATTTCGCTCATCAATTTCTACCGCTGAAGGTTACGGTCATGACTCTTTTTCACTAAAGGTGTATTGAAACGAGAAGAACAATTTTTCTGGAAAAACCGATATTGACCAACTTGTCCCTTTTCTACACTCGGTGATTTATTTGGTAGTACTTAACGCAATCAGAAAACCACTTTATGGCTATTTTAAGAATAAAAATGGAAAAGTTGGAAACATAATATGCATATTATGCGCGCTTATTAGGTGCAGAGAAATCGGAATCTTCTCTGTCTGCTCATTCCTGTCAACTCAAAAACTTGGATGTTTTCAGGTGGTTGGTACCGATATTAAAGCTCAACATTGTACCGGGTCCCTTGAATTATAAAATCGTCTCGTACTCCTCCATCCTCCTCAACACTTTGTGTATAGAATACCAAGCTTTAACGATACTATGCATCAAGTGATTTTCAGTAACACTCTGTACCATCGAAAAGGACATCTGCACTATTTCGAACAGAGCGTTATTAATGATCTCTGTAGGGCAAATGGTTCGAAAGCCAATATTGCATTCCCGTATATTAAACAGGCGGAATTGTCGGAGAGCGGGGTCCCATCTTTGACTTATGGCCTCCAATTCAAATCCATTCGAACTAGCGTGGAGAAGGGCGGACGAGGGTACAGAAATGCGGACAATGGTATGCTATATGCACATTGTTGGAGGCGTTGGGTCAGAGTGTGGGGCACTAATGACGGAGGGCGAGTACGCTAACCACTCGGATAATGCTGCAACGCGGTTGGTGAGATTGATGAAACTGATTGAAAATGTCGGCCGATTTTGTCCGGCAATTGCTTGATAGCTCAAGATAAAAATAACGTTTATCGTATTTAGTTTGTTATATTCAATCATTTACATGGACCCAAAAAGCGAAAACGGAATTGAAAAAAAAAAAAAAAAAAGTTGGGAATTCTTACTAAACATTTTATTATTTTCTGTATTTTCTGTATTTCAGTTAATGGGTCTGTTGGTAGCTCCCTCACGGCCAGTTTACTCCAAACACTCTTAACCATGGTTAAAATTAATCATTGATTTATCAAACCAGAGATTTGAATCTTGATTGGACAAATGAGTTTCACCAGTGTAATCAACGATTTAAAAGATTTCATAAACATTGTTTCAATAAAACATCGATTTAAGTTTAAACGACGGAAGCATGGAAGCAGATCGGTACCTCGTCAAAACCGATTTCATCGATGTCGTCGAAATCGTTTAACCTCTCTTTAATCCATCGAGGCTGTCGAATTGAGGAGTCTTCTTCTTCGTCTATAATAATTTCGTCTTCATCTTCATGCCGAATGCCCTAATCAATCCCCGACTCACCTCTAAATAAAGTAATCAATGTGCCAAGAATGTAATAGAATAGAGAAACGGATCACAACAAAACGGGCAAGATGGTAAGTGGTAAATCGTTGATTTAAGCCTCAAACTAGCCAACATCGGCTGGTTAATTTTAATCGTTGATTTATCTCTTTTAATCGTTGATTTATTTAAACCAACGTTGGTGAAACTCGACCTGACATCTTCGATTTAATTATTAAACGTTGATAAAACCGTCCCTCAGTGATGGTCTCGTCAATTGTAAATTCCATGCGGACTATGTATTTCATCGTAACCTGCTATAGCGGCAATGAGTTGTACAACAAATGTATCGACCTACGAATCTCGTGTAGGCAACTTGAAACCTGAACTAACGAATTGTTGGAAGTTAAAAGAAAAAGTTCTCTGACGATTCTAATACTAATAGTTCATTATTGAATTTGGTCAATCTTTGGTTAGATGAACAGGATGTGAGTTAGAACCGACGTGAAATTGAGAACCTTGGCCAACTTTGTCTGACAGCGGTTCGCTTCGCTCGCGTGAAGGATTCCTGTACGTAGTACATAGTACTGCATCACTTCGGAATGCTTGACAATCGAGAGATATTACCTGTATCGTCACTAAGGAAAACTTCATTCACGATGTACTCGTAGGAAGCGGGGGTGTGAAATCTAATATCGACAGAAACCATCCCTGCAACTTTCTGATCACAATGAAGCAGTCCCTATCAAAATTTGTTCAGTTGTTTGGCCGTCTATAGAGAACAAACAAACAGACAAAACATAGAGTTTGATAGTATGTATAGTGGAAGCGCTGAGTTTGTGGAACTCCATTAAACTCCTTCAACCTACTCACATGAACATAGAGTTTAGTATATAAGGTCTAAATATTTCCGATTTCAATATTCTTGGATGCTAACCTTTCTTTTTTTAAATGTTTTATATGTATAATATACTTTTCATGTAATTTGCTTTGTTTCTTTGACCCTTGTTCATCTGATTAGGTCATTCTGCTGAATGGTCATAATCAAACTGCCCATTGTCTCTCTTACATGGTACATTTGATTCATTCGGTTGCATGATCTAACGAAAGCTTCATTGATTGACCATGGTTCGCTCAAGGCGACTCCCGGTTTGATCAACTGCAGTAGGGAATATCATTTTCATTTAATCCAGTATGAAACATCGCGATACAGAAAAGCGGAGGCTCTAATAATTATTCCGAAAGCCCGTGGCAAATTAACTGTCACCCGTCATACTAGACCTCCATTCCTCCTCACCATCCCTTTAGGGTTGAATCATCGCTTACCGGTTAGTATGACCACAACCTCAATTATGTTGTCATCCATTAACGTACAGTATATACACGCTCATTACCTCAGATTACGAAGCTAATAGGATTGCTTGGTCTTCATTATTTGTTCTGCTCCCAAATCTGACTGTAGACCCAAATCACAAACGTTTACGAAGAGATTCCTCAAAATTTCAGGAATTTGTCATTTAGGTAATATCAATTCGTCACAATGTTACAATAGAAACTATTGTTGTCGTATCATTTATCAATTCAAACGGCGTACCACTCGTTTGCGCACTTCTTCCCCAATAAGTGGAAATGTGATCACCCTAACATTTATGGTCGACTAAACCTGAAACAAATTGTAGATAGTATGATTCGCAATAACCGGATGTATAAACGGACGACAAATTTCAACGTAACGAGAACAAAATTAATTTCAGTAGACGGCTAGAAAAAACATAGGAATGAATTTTGTATGAACAGATGACCGAAAAGTAACTGTTAGTGGCGTCCATCAACTACGTCAAAGGCGTCACATTCAATGGATTGTAGGTAGGTAAACCATAGCCACAACATAATTTTAATTATCAACTATTATAGTTAATAATTAATGAAACCGAGGTTATTGGATCTTCCATCTGAAACAGGGAGCGGAAATATTTTTAATAGAAAACGACACAGTTCAACATATATTTATAAAAGCGATTGCAATATTGAACCTGTCATTGTCAAACGATTTCCGTGACTTGAGAAACTACAATTCAACTGCAACAAGTGTTTCTATGCATCAAGTAGTTACTGAAAGTGCCTCTACTACGTGAAAAGTGATATTTCTCCCAAGTGAACCGATCACATACGAGGGGGAACTTGAACGATATAGATGTTAAAGACAGAAATCAGTAGGAAAGCTTGTGAAATGGTGTCGTTTTTTCCCGTTGAGTTCAATGATGTTGCATGCAAAACTTTCTAAACCAACGAAAATCGACAAAAATGGTCGTTTATGAACTAGCAAAGTGGCTATGAAAATTCACATCGATCCATCGTTGTAAATTTTAACTGTCGTGCAACAAGAAGTGCAATAGAAACACCGTAATGTTGATGGTGGAATGGTGAACAATGTAATCAACACTACATTAATTACCCTTTCACAATTTTAAATCAAGCGGTTTTTCATTGCTGAATTCTTGATGAATATCGAGGATTTAAGGGATGAGGTCTTTAAAGTCCCTCTAACCTGCAGATGCCGGAGGAGTTTCTACAATTTGGAAAGTAGTTACGAGTCTCATTATGAACTGAGAGACCTGAAGGAAGTTAGTTATCGGCGGACATAATCGGAAAACAATATTATTGTAGGAATCAGCAGGAAACCTCCGGCATAAACTTTACTCTATTCGGGCCGAATCCTGGCAAGTCTCCTAATTGCTTCCTTTAGTCCCCTGTAGAGTTCACCAGTCTCTCGCCCTCAATCTGACACATATTAATGATTCAACAATCATTAATATTCGTATAACCGCGGCGTCGATTAAGTTGTCACCCACTGTCCCCCTTTCTCGCGTTTAGGCGCCCTGGTCGCTGATGTATGGCGTGGAGGATCCTAGTTCCGGGGTTTTGCAGAAGTGCTGGAATAATTGAATTTCTTCAACCGCTCCATCATTATTGGGAAAGGATCAGGTGGTCCGGTTATCCTTTACAGTCAAAGCTATCGGAGTAACGTGATCTGAGTACCCGCTTCGTAACCGCGAAAATTAATTTATCGATTCCACTCACCTCCTCTTCAACCCTTCTAACCAGGAACTCCGTCACTTTATTGACATTATTTAAACAGGAGGGGGAAAGAGAAAGACTAATGGCCGGAAACCGTGTTTGCCATTCCGAATCACAGTCGTTTATCCTTTTCATTCGACCGCGATGTAATTGATAGTGAGACAATGCTCTAAATTGGTAGAGAAGTGGAAAGCAGTTGACCTTCATTCGAAAGACAGATTTGTCACGATTATTTCGCCTTCAAACATAAACAATACCAAACTTGTTTGTTTTTCCACTTCAACACCAACAGATTGGCTCATCTTCCCAGAAATACAACCAAACTTCGGCATTAGTATTGCTTTTTACATACTGAAATTATGATGATTCCAACGAGACGAGTCAGACGGCTTTTCAATTCCATAACATCGAATAATATCATCGTTCTGCTGAAAAATTTGCTTCCGGAAGCTAAGGTACGTTTTCCTGTACGTTTTCGAAAAAAAAGAAGTCAGGGTCGAAAAATCGACTTTTCGGGTTATTATCGATTCGTATAGGAAATCTAACGTAGCTTCTGAATCTGTAAGCCGTTTTACGAATCGATTACTGGAAATCATCGATACATCGCAAAAACCAACGCGCGGAATAATATACCTCAGCTTCCCAGGGTCATCACCTCATCTCTTGAAGAAGAAGAAGAAGTTTCTTATCGTTTTGTTGTGTTTGATTGATAAGTCTTGCTATCTATTCAAACGGGGGTGCCACGGAAGAAGAATGAATTCTTTCGTTTTCTTTAAATACAATTTCAAGTAAGTCTCGATAGAAGAAATATTTTTTGGACCCCCCAACATTCTGGTTTCAATATTACGCTTGCAACAAACTTGGAATTTAGTAAAACAATTCAAAATTAAATAAAAACAAGTCAAAACGACTGTGGTCAAATTCAACACAAATTTCTTGGATTGTCCCGGGCTCAAAAAAATCCATCTTATAGATGGAAACTTACTCTAATACATTCTCAACAATAGCACTAGTGCTAATAAAAAAAAGAAAATCTTGGAACCAGGTTGGAAAGGTGAGAAAACTACATCAAAACAGTTTCTAAAACTTTGCTAGCATTTTCTCAAAAACAGCTTTTCTGTAATTCAGAGGTTCAAAACATGATTAATTTCAACGGATTAAGATATAGAAAATCTGATAACAGCATCGTGTTCAGAAGCTTCTCGTCTTTCAGGAATGACAATAAACCCGATTTCAAAATGCGGAAGCTAAGGTACCTACGCTTCCCTGTGGACGGTCACATCGGTATGTGATATGAGTGAATGTAAACCGGTTGTAATTAGGTTGAAAATTATAACTATCAAAGATTTAATTGAAGAACTTCACCTACTAATTGATATGCCACAATTTGGTACATGAATAATACGAGTATAAAAATAAAATAAAATATCTTTTTATAAATTGTGTTACATCAATGCAATTTCATTAAATCATTCATTTTCTTTGATTTTATAACCGGAGTTGTCGAAATCTCACATCAATAGTTGGCTATTGAATTCGGAGAAAAGCTGGAATTATTATATGGGATATCTATAGGGCGAGGTCTAGTGATATCAGTGACACCTCGAGCTCAAGAGGAGATCAGCTCGAAGGTTTCAAGCAACAAAGACGTGATGCGAATTTCGAATATCAGGCTCATCTCATCCGTTAGCTTCTTCATCCCAAGCAGAAGGGGAGAAAAAAAGCTGTAGGTCATTACCTTCACCCTAAAGTTTCTCTTTCCCCCAGAATGAGGAGCTTGGGTAGGGAAAACTGATCCCGGTTCCCCTTCAGAACGTGAAACACAAGATGTCCTTCGGGCGAGTCGCCCTCCCGAAAAACTTGTTCCTATTTTACGATCGTCATAAAATCTTATGCACCAGCAGATATAGAAAATGCAGTTACATTCAAATCCCGGAATCCCAAGCCTTCGCTTGGGTCTCAATGTGTGAGACCGGGAAAAGGAAACCGTATAAAGGATTATTATGTGCTCAGGAACCAAAAAATTGTCAGTGTTCACCTGAATGATTTATGGTAACTGCCGAATGTAGGAAAATCCTCGGAAGAAAATAGAATAGGGTCGTTTCCTATTCACGACCAATATCCTCTCCTCTAGCCCAAGTTTCCACGCTTGGTTCCAGTTTTCCTCTATGCGATTCTCTATTTGGATTTTAATAGTACTTCAACTTAACGGGAAGCCATTGCCGTCGACGAACTCCGAAAAGAAAATTTCATATCACCTTCAGCTGGGTTTTTGAATAATACTGTGAATCATCATTGGGCGAATATTACCAATATTGTATGGCAACGCCATGTTCAGTGCTTTGGATCTAATAGCTTGTGAACAACACCGTCTCTTGGTTTTTGTCGAAAAAATGTATGGCGTACTTCTGGCTGGTCTTTAACGTTATAACGTATAAATACGGGTTTTGATCATGTATTGGCGGACGATCTATTTCCAATAATAATAATTATCAAATAATAATAATCAATTATTGATTGTCGATTCAATGCATTCTGAATAGGCTCCAACTCGTTCTCTTGGTTATTTATTTTGGCTCAATTTTCATATTCGGGTATTAAATGATATGTTAGGTATCTACCGTTGATCAGTTAATTTTTATATAAAATTTCCACGTGAAATTCAAGATTTTCCAAACCAAATTCAAGATTTTCCAAAACAAATTCGAGATTTTCCATACCAAATTCAACGTTTTCGAAACCACTCTCACGATTCTTTTTACATTTTAAAGAACCATAATGTTTGTACCAGGATTTGAGATGTAGTAAGTGAGAATAAAGCAGAGAAATAAACCATGTACGAGTGTATTTTGTAGAAAAGACTAATTGAGACGCTCTCCCTGGTGGATAAGAAACAAAAGTTGTTAGGCCCCAACAATGAATACAACAACCTCTTACTTTTCAGAACAACACTGCTTACAAAAATTGTTAATGGAAGTAATAGCCAGCTATAGCGTCAGGAAGCTTGATCATCATGTCCATGAAGTAATTGGCGCAATCATAGCACAATCTTGAATCTGGTTTGGGAAATCTTGAATTTGATGTGGAAAATCTTGAATTTGGTATGGAAAATCTTGAATTTGGTATGGAAAATCTTGAATTTGGTATGGAAAATCTTGAATTTGGTTTGGAAATGCTGAATACTTGTATGTAGTCAAAATGGTTTACAACACTTTAAATTCGGTTTGCTGAGTAATCAACAGAGGGAACCCTTAGAACCCTGAAATATATATATGTATTTCAGGGTTCTGAGGGTTCCCTCTGTTGATTACTCAGCAAAGCGAATTTAAAGTGTTGTAAACCATTTTGAATAATGAGATGTAGTAGAAAAAGCATTGAAGCTCAGTGTCCAATTATATACCATGAAAAGTTGCCTCAAAAAGAATTGAGTGGCAAAGTGTCGCCAAGGTGTAATGATAATTTTGGAATAAAAAGTCTTTAAACAGCGACACGGCTTATTACCGTGAATTATGGTTGTTGCGGGGTAATTGGGAAATTCATAACGTAAAACAGGAACTAATTATCGTAGGGTGAAGAGGTGGGGAACGTTTCGTCCGGAGTAAAGTACAATAAAGGTTCAACAGGAAAGGGCTAATTCGTCGCGGGCTGAGGGGAGGAAAAACGGACGAAATTAAACGGCGGCACCTGTACTCTTTATTGAAGTTAATTAAAACGATGTAGGAAGTGGAAGTGTGGAAGGATAGATGGGAAGGGTGCAGTTGATGTGGTATTATGAAAATTCAACAGGTGGAGCGAGAGGGGTTTCGCATTGCGTCGATGCCCGCATAGCCATCCGTCTTACATCACCCCTTCTCTAGCAAAACGCCCTCAGCCGGCTTCCAGCTTTACTGACCTTATCCTTGTACAATTCACTTTGTACTTTAACACTATTACTTTGCTTGGGTGAGAAGAGCAAGGGGGGCGATAAATTGTGAGCGTTCGACGTTCTTGCCCCTGGGAATAAATTCGTTTTTACGTACACATAGTCCACGATCCATTTCGAAACGCCTCAGCTCGTAAGTTTCCAATGAAGTGGTTGAGTTTCTCAATCAAATCGACAGATTTCTATTTGGGGTATTTTTTACTACTTCATTACTTGTTTAGCCGTCCGTTCACAATAAGGGATCGAAGGTAGTACCCACAAACCCGCTCCAGATAAGCGTGAATCCAAAAGTAAAACTTCAGTTCAATTAGTAATCTGCGGAACTATTAAATAGTTCACATTTTATTTGAATTCTACTATTCAAATTGAATCTACAAATCTTTTATTTGAATTTTACTATAGTAGTAAATAGATTCAAAGTACAAATTTTGTAAATTATCACATCGGCAACGATTACCAACCAATATCCGAACTTTGCTTCTTTAAATTCGATATCAGAATATGAATCATAATAACATTATGACTCATGATGATGATCATAATAATATTATGAATCATGAATCATACGGGTCATTCTCCGAGAAAGCGACATTTTCAAGTCTCAATGTTGACAAAAATAAAAATGCTCCAAACTGTTTGAAAAAAATAGGTACACTCAGGTAACCATAAGTATTGATTATTCATGCCTATCCACGCACGAATACTATTTGTTTTGAAGAAAAAAAATTCTAAAAATAATTTTCGAATCACATTTTCGATACCTACAAAGAGTCCAATTTCCCCTTTAGAGTCATGTTCAGTTAAATAATTGGGTTAGCTTAATTGTACAGAATGTTATGAATAACTTGAAAGTCGACAGCAGTCTTCTTCTTTAACTACCGTTTATTCTCGCGCCTGCTCTCAGTTTCACAAGGGAGGTTGTCGTAAAAATCATCAACATCTGGTGGGAGCATGGTCTTCAACCATTGTAGGTCATTATATTTGTCCTTGGGTGTCTTCGGCCTATCTTTAAGAAGAGGGGGGAAGTCGGTTATTAATCTGGATACAGGTTTGGGTCTGTAGAGGAGGTTTGCAGATCATCAGCAAAGTCAATCTTGTACGAAATTCTTCCATCTGGGTTATACTCGAGCATTCTAATGTCATTCACTATAGTATACTGGATCTCCAGCTCGCTTTACGGGACGTATGGAAGGATAGGCCATCATCGGTTCTTGACCGAAGCCCTTGAAGAAAGTGTGGTCAACGAGGGTAGCATCATACGGCATGGGTTTCTTTCTTGCAGTCTTCGTCTTCTGAACGTAGGGAGGTGTGAGGGAGGTACAAATCGAAATTACAAATCCATTCTCCACCGTACTATGGACGGAATCGCACTCCATCTAGCGTTTGACTAGATATTTTTGTATTACCTATACTTATAATATATAATATAAGTTGATATTATTAACAAGTTAATATTATTAACTTGTTTCTCCACGCTCAAATGAAGTAGCGCATTTAAAAGAGCTGCGTTTCGGTTTTGGTAACCGCATCCGTCCGAAAAGATTGTTTTCAGTGAGCCCTTCAGTAGTTTGCTAATGTAGTCAATCAGAAATGAGGCAAACGTTGATGCACGTTGATGCGTTGGTTCCGATTCATAAAACCGATAATTCAATAAACCATTAGTTACGTCAACAACTGAATCGATCAACTCTTCGTTATTATCATGTTCAGAATTAACATCTACCTGAAAATCACAGCAGTTACTTTGGAGAATGATCTCATCAACTTGCACAGTTCCATCTTCGACCAGATCTGTGAACACTCTAATGCCAACGACTTTTTCATTGGACGATGCCATTCTTGGTAGCTATGAATAAAATTACACGAAATTACTGGAGGAAATGACAGTGGTTGGAGTATCTCAAGGGAACGTGTATCGAGACGAAAATCTGGTTGTCGAGAAAAAAATAAGGTGGTTCAAAAAATCAGCGTTGAGGTTCACTTACCTTGAACGTTGGCAGGTATCAATGGCAAGGTAGTCAAATCATCATGTAAATATGTTTACTATATGACTTTTCGAAATAAACTGCAAGGAAGCACGAGAGGTCAGAAAATTCGAACTGAAACTGCAAGATAGCCCTTGTGGATATTAAGAATAAGACCCCAAGGAGGGTTTTCCCGTTTTTCTGATTGAGCTAGAAAGACTTTTCGCATAAGTATGCATTCCCTACTCATTTTGCCAAAAAACTGAGTTAGACCTTGTGGTATTTCGTCCTTTAAGATCTTGTGGGATCTCAAGGGACGAAATACAAACAATATAAATTCAGAACCCCGCGAAATAATGAGAAAAAAAAAACAATAAAATTACCGATTCTCTTCAACAGACTAAAAGGCTGGCGAAAGAAGAGTTGGGAGCAGTCAGTTTTATGTGGGCAATCCTGTCCTTTAATCAACTACTTAGGTATGGGATAAAAACCGTAGATTCACTTTATCTAAAGCCCTCTATTGGTTCCTTCCTTGATTGCAGGAACTGAATGAAATAAATTTCGGAGAAAAGGGATTTAATAGATATTGAGCTCTCATTAAGAGACCCCCCGGCCTTCAAGCTCATTTGCTGAAGTTTCTTCTAACCCTCTCAATTCTTGGTACTTCGCTGTTACGCCATTTCCTAAAACCCCCTGGTTGCGGCCAGTAATGCGATTGTGGCGAAAATTTTATCTTTTTTCCAACGGACTTTGAATGCATTTTCCCGATGACTTTTCCTCATAGCGGTGAGCTTCAAAATAAATTTGCGACTAATCAAATTCTTCGGAAAGTACGAGTAGTAAATGGTGGTGCATAACGTTTTCATTCAAATGAATGTTCGATGAGTGGATTTGGCATGCCTGTGGTATCATGTGGTTCTCCCAACCCCTGTTAATCATTGTTTAGGATACACAACCTTGAATGGATTAATCATAAGCCTTATCGCAGTACAAAACTGACTAACAGCTCCTACACCAACAACCGATCCACACCTCCTCCACCACTCTTTTATCCTCTTATTATCACTCTGCTACGTTTACTCCATGCAGGTTGAAAAAAACCGCTGCAAGATGAAATTTAAGAGTGGTCAATAAAAAAAAAAAAAAAAAAAAAAAATACTTCAATTTCGACTTGATTTCGTACCTTCCAATATATCGTGAATCTGGTAAATTGAAGGTACCTATCTCAAAAGCAACACCCCTCACACGTTTTCATTGGCGAGAGGCAAAAACTTTTCAGGCGTTGGAATGTGGCAAATAGGAATCGAGAGCAATTACTTCCAGCAGAAAAAGGCTCACTACTGACCAAACTTTGAAAGGTTATAAATTCGATAGAAAAAAGGGCTACTATGTTTAGAAACAAAGTTTTGAAAGGGACAAAAGTTCTGTAGGGCTTTTAGCCTCTGGTCGTAAGGTTTTCCGATGGAGGGGGAAGGGGTAAGTGAGATTTTATTACGAAATACTGTTGAAAAGAGTGTGACGGGTAGTAAATAAATTGATGGAAAGGTTGGTGTAGCTGGAAGGGAAAGTTCTTCACCTTCAATATCTTGCGATTTCGGAACTAATAATTGACGACCCGAACGGCATTTGAATTACTGTACATATTTGTAACTAGTTACTACTATGACAACTACTCAATTCGTGAAACTGGTTTATCTTCAAAATTTGTTGGTTTACGTCCGCCAGTTAGCGTTGTGCTAAAATTACGAAATTTGGTTTACGGATTCGGACCCACCCCACAATGATCCTCGAAGCTTTTCATAACCCTAGGTCAAGGGGAAGGGGTTCAAAACACAATTCATATCACGAAATATTCAATTGGAACGAAATATTCAAATGGAACGGTTAAGAATTTTTTTAAGACCATCCGCGGCTTCGTACACCGTACAGCCGTTCTTTCACAATGAGGGTTAAAGGTTGAACCGATTTAAACCTGTCAACACGATCGTGAATCAAACGGTTGAAATACCTGTATTTCAAATACCTGTAGGCCAATGTTCATACGAAGGAACAGCTGTTTGGAACATCACATGGTTTTTGTGATGTGGATTTCTTTGTTCTGGGGTACTTTTCGTGCTACGGAAAGAAGGTAATTTCGAATGTTTGTTGGTAGGTACTTATAGAAAAATTATTGGCGACGTAGGTAGGTGGAATTGAAAAACCCCAGAATTATGTCGGTACATTTCATTTGTAATTATTTCATCATCTCTATCATCTAGTTTCTGCACCAAGAACATAATAACCCGGTGCTTCAAACAGGGAAAACGGGGAGTAGATACCGGACTGTTTTTATTTTTTTAGCGTTCGTCAGTCACATCTCTGACAACCAGTTCTGATTTTCTTTGTTGGTGAAATCTCCACAGAAATTATCCCGGGGGGGGGGGAGGGGGGAGAATTCGAAGTATATTAACGGGAAAAGGCAGAAAACTTCTTTCAGAACGCTTCATTATTTCCCTCCTGTCGGAATCAGCACTGTAGAGGGATTAGTGGGGTCAAATTTTATTTTTGTTTAAGTAGATGTTATTTATGCTCAAAGAAACATATAAATATAAAAAAATGATTGAAAATGAATGATGTTGAGAATGAGTTAATAAAGTGAAGTTAACCGAAAATATCGGTTGAGCAGGTATCAGAAAAGGGACGTTGGTGAATCCCAGAACACGAGAAAGTCCTGGAACTTGAGATAATTAAATTATATAAATTAAATCATAAATTTTATAACCTTCTTTTCATACGTCTCGACAGCTCGCACTTGTCGAATCTGTTCGAGGAATTAACTCACCTCGCGTGCGGCGAACGGAAATGTAGTAATGGGAATGAAAGGTGGACAACAATGTCGGGTTAGTTCTTCGTATCCTCTTCATCGCCTCTGAAAAATGTCATGTCCCTGGAGGACGGAGATTCGTGGAAGGACCGATTTTTTGAAAAAATAGAGCGGCGAGGGTTCTACGTTGTTCCACATTATTCTACGTGCAAACTGTACCTGGTGGAATAACCGGAGTGAGCATCCGGACCTCAAAATGAAAATTATAAATCAAAATCCGTTCATCCCTCGATTTTGAGTATTTTGTGAGGACTGGGGCTTTCTGAAACGTTTTTTACTTCACATTTACGTAGAGTTTATTTCTAATAATTTTTCGAGCCCATCCGTAGCTTTGTACGACGAGCCGTTCGTCCATAATGAGGGCTCAAAGTTGGAGCAGATCGAAAGTCGTCAACATGAGAGTGAATCGTGATGCAGCTTGTCGGGTCAATTTTTATACTGGCTCTGCTGCTTCGAACAGCACATGGTTTTCAAATATTAAGTTAATAAATAATAATAATTCATAAAAACTCAGCCCTTCGGACCTCGCCAAGGGGCAAGCCCGCTGGACCCTCGGATGGTTACTGCTAAGAGCCTTCGGCTAAAATTCAAGAAACATGGAACACGCTTTAGCAGTGTTTCATTTGTTTCATAACAAAATCTCGCCTAGGTTTCAAGATCCATCTGATTACATTCGTAAAAAAAAAAAAACTCTGCAAATTATTGACACAACGGTTTATTATCTTGTTTATGCAGATCACCATTCTTTCTAGATCACTAAATAATAGATTAATTATTGTTATGAATTATCATTAATTATTAATAATTTTATTAAGTAGTGAAAATTATTATTGTTTATTGTTAGTTATTAATCATTTTTATTTATTATTATTAATAATTATCATTAATTGGGACTAATCAACTCGACGTCTGAAACCATGTGCCCTCATGTTGACGACTTGGCCATGACAAAAGCATTAGGTACCTGTTCGAGAGCGGCTTATGGTTACTTTACAATTTTTCGCTACGGTAAGTATTTCAAATTTATAAATTTTATTCACGGTATCGTCTTTTGTCGATTCTTGAAAACAATGTCATGTGAGAAATATTCGTTCATCACTGCCATACAACATGTAACAATGTAACGTGAGAAATATTCGCTCATCATTGCCACACGTCATGTGAGATATATTCGTTGATCACTGCCATCAAACATGTAACAATATAACGTGAGAAATATTCGTTCATCACTGCCATACAGCATGTAATAATATAACGTGTGGAATATTCGCTCATCTATGCCATAAGTCATGTGAGAAGTATTCGTTCATCACTGCCATTCAACATGTAACAATATAACGTGAGAAACATTCGCTCATCAATGCCATACGTCATGTGAGAAACATTCGTTCATAATTGCTATACAACATGTAACAATATACCGTGAGAAATATTCGCTCATCAATGCCATACGTCATGTGAGAAATATTCGTTCACAATTTCCGTACAACATGTAACAATATGACGTGAGAAATATTCGCTCATCAATGCCATACTTCATGTGAGAAATATTCGTTCATAATTGCCATACAACATGTAACAATATACCGTGCGAAATATTCGCTCATAAATGCCATACGTCATGTGAAAATGTTCGTTCATCATTGACAGACAACATGTAACAATATATCGTGAGAAATATTCGCTCATCAATTCCATAGGTCTTGTGAGAAATATTTGTTCATCATTTCCATACAACATGTAACAATATAACGTGAGAAATATTCGCTCATCACTGCCATACACCATGTAACAATATAACGTGAGAAATATTCGCTCATCAATGCCATACGTCATGTGAGAAATATTCGTTCATCATTGCCATACAACAAGAATAATTTATTAGTAGGTATAATAGATTAGTAAATTATAATGGATTAGTTACGGGAGAGGGCTGGGGAGCTATAAAAGCCTTTCACCGTGTGCCGGCCAGGATGTCTCGGCCGGACCTGGACCCTCCCCCACCCTGACAGTACCGTCACAGGACTCGGCCAAAGGCATGACTGATGGGGGGGAACGCCGAATCCTTCTGACGA
The DNA here is from genome assembly GCA_963920205.1 of Stenodema calcarata. Classification (NCBI taxonomy): domain Eukaryota; kingdom Metazoa; phylum Arthropoda; class Insecta; order Hemiptera; family Miridae; genus Stenodema; species Stenodema calcarata. The sequence goes on along the minus strand of OY986056.1, from coordinate 28,884,800 downwards.
GTCAAAAACCGATGGTAGGAGGGAGGGGGGGGGACGCAGAATCCTTCTGACGGGCCAAAAGCCGATGGTAGGAGGGAGGGGGGGACCGCAGAATCCTTCTGACGGGACATAAACCGTTGGTAGGAGGGAGGGGTGGAACGCAGAATCCTTCTGACGGGCCAAATACCGACGGCAGGAATGATGGAGGGGGGAGGGACGCAGAATCGTATGAGGGGTCAAAAACTTCGATCTCCGAAGTCCGGAGAGGAGGGTGGGTGGGGGGCACACACCGATGCGGCGGGTGGGGACGAACACCAAATATCCTTCCGAAGGGGAGCGTCTGATTTGTCAGCCGCATTTGATATGTCGGTCTCCTGATATGTCGGCCGCCCCTGATCTGAGCGTCCTGATATGTCGGCCGCGCCCCTACGGAGTATAGGATTCTGCTCCAACTCTGGGGTCCGTATGAATCGGGTCCCATACAGACGGGGACATACACAGGCCGGTCTTCCCTTATGGTGGGGGGGGGGGGATTCTACAACTAATTTGTGACTAAAAATGTCCTATGACTCACTTTTGGTTTTTATCTTCAGTAATAATTATTATCGAGTATGTAGTGTAAATTATTAATATTTATTGTTGGTTATTAATAATTGTTATGCTTCAATATTAATAATTATTATTAAATATCATTTATTAACTCGATATTTGAAAAACATCTGCTGTTTGAATCAGCTGAGCCAGTTTGAAAATGGACCCGACAGGCTGCCTCTCGATTCACTCTCATTAGGGATGGGAACCGCAAACTCTAGTATCGATACTAACGGTATCGATACTCGTTTTTTGTTTCAATACCAAGTATCGATATATTGGTTAAAAAATATCGATACTGAACAATATTGAAAGTATTGAATCGAAGAATTCCCGGGTAACCCAAAGGTGCCCTTACTGACAAGGTAAAATGGAAAAACCGCGGGTTAAATTCAAAATGTATTTATTAATATGTATATTTTATCATACATACATTTCACATGTAATAATATATTATGTGTATGATATAAGTCAAATAAATAAAATCTAAAATGATTTTTCCCCATAGACTAGTTTCAACGTTTTGCACTGAGCTTCTTTGTCCTTCTTGTCACCGTACCTAGTCCAGTATTGCCATACATCACTTTTTGTTGGAGCCATTATAAACTTGTAAACACCAGTCAGGAGTCAGTCAACGCAACGCACGAAAACAACAACACGACATGCCGGCTATGGCAGGGGGTGTAGTGGTGGAAACGGGTGGGGGGCGGTGGAGCCTGGCTCGACCGACTCGACACGGCTCGGTCGCTCGGTGGTCGGGCGGCAGGCTGGGCTCTGAGTTTGTGCAGGCTAGCCAACGGTGGAGGTTGGAGGTTGTGAGGCGTTCTGAGCGGTACGCAGGAGTTAAGGAAGAAATTATTCGTGTTTTGTTCAATCGTACACAACACAGTAATTATTTTATTTTTTTATTTTATTTTATTGAAATACACGGGCAAATGCCCAATTACATAATGAACATAATATGTTATATAGGAATGTACATAATATGTTATATAGGAATGAACATAATAGGTTATATAGGAATTATATGAACATAATATATTATAAAGGAAAAAAACATGATACCTAGATGAAAAAATAAAAAAAGAGAAAGGGATAAACATAATCCAAGGATAACGAAAAATAAACACCTAATACAAACGCCCAACAGTCCTCCTCAGTTGTGGCAAAGAATCGTTAAACAAATCAAAATCTCCATTCGCTACCACACGGTTGATGGCTCTCTGCGCTCTGAGAATGGGAGAGTTAAACAAATAATTAGTGGTGCGGGATGGTACATAAAATAAATCCGTATTCCTAGTATTGCGCAGGGGAGCGTGAATGCTCATCATTTCTAACAGTTGGGGGCAGTCTATCCTATTGCGAAACAGACCGAAAATGAACACGCAGTCCGCGATCCGGCGACGACGATCAAGAGTATCAATAGCACAAAGCCTAAGGATACTTCCATAATCGAAATCGAGCCAATCGATACCCTGCTTAAAAGCAACGTACCGGGCAAACCTACGCTGAACACGCTCGATCCGCTCACTCGCATTGGCATAGTAGGGGGACCAGACAATCGACCCATACTCCAAGACAGACCGCACAAATGCATTGTACAGAACGACAAGGGCCCCGACGTCAGTGAAGTCACTTGTGTGACGTTTCAAAAACCCCAGGGACCTCATCGCCCTCGCACAGACACTGTCAATGTGGGAAGCGAATGTCATGCGCCTATCGAAGATGATACCGAGGTCTTTAATTTCATCTACACGGTTCAACAGCGCGCCATTAAAGGTGTAGTTAAAGAGCAATTGAGTGGGCGATCGACCAAAGGTAATAACCGCACACTTATCGACATTCATAAACAAATTATTCTTTACGCACCACACAGACAATGCATCAAGAACATCCTGTACAGTCGAACAGTCGGACTCCGACCCCACCATAGAATAAATTTTTAAATCGTCAGCGAAAAGGGAAAAATGAACATTACTAGGAAAGACCGATGCAATATCATTGACAAAAATGAGGAAGCAGAAAGGGCCAACATGTGAACCCTGCGGCACGCCCGATGTGGCAGCGAATGGAGCAGATAAAGAAGACTTATGTTTAACAATTTGAAAACGATCCAAAAGGTAGCTGGAGAACCATTTAAGAAGCGAACCACAAAATCCAAAAGATTTCAACTTGCTGATCAATAAAGAATGAGGGACCTTGTCAAAACATTTTGAGAAATCAGTGTAGACACAATCTACCTGACTGCCCATTTCAAAAGCACTAAAAATGAATTGTTGAAAGCTAAGCAAATTAGTAACTGTAGATCTTTTGGCCATGAACCCATGCTGATGTGAGGAGAGATAAGTGCCAATTAAGGGTCTTAGCTCATCAACGATTATTTTCTCTAATAATTTGGGAATTGAAGATATGGAACAAATGGGGCGATACTCCTCAACATTAGAAGGGTCGCCCTTCTTCGGAATGGGTGTTACGTATGACAATTTCCATTTAGAAGGAACAATACCGAGATCAAGTGACCGATTGAAGAGATGAAACAAGGGCAAGGAAATACTTTCATTGCAGTGCTTTAGCAGGCTCGGTGGGATACCATCCGGACCCATGCCCTTATTGGCGTCCAGGGCAGCGATTTCACGAGAAATCGTTACTCTAAATTATAGAAGTATCCCGTGTTCAATACTCGATATTTTTCTAAAAAAGTATCGATACTCCCTAGTATTGCTTTTGAGCAGTATCGATACTAAATATTCGATGTATTGAATCAAAAGTATCGATACTTCAAAATATCGAGGCAGTATTGCCCAACCCTAACTCTCATGCTGACGATTTTCGATCTGCTCCAACTTTGAGCCGTTATTGTGAAGGAACGGCTGGTCGTACAAACCTGTGGATGGTCTTAAAAAATTCTAAAGAAATAAAATCTATCAAAAACCTAAATATAAATAAATATAAATAAACCTATAAAAACTAACGGCGATACATTTCCCCCGAAACGGGTCGGTTGTAAGTGAAAATCATTACAAAATCCCGCGCTACTTTCGTTCCACGGTTTCGTCACGTTTTTTCCCAGTTAGGTGACGGCTAAAGCATGTTCCATGCTAATGATAATAACCAACAATAATTTCTAATAATTTACACTACTTGATAATAGTTATTAGTAAACAATGATAATTCATAATAATAATTAATGTACCATTCAGTGATCTGTACAAAGAGGATAATGAATCGTTGTGTCAAGAATTTGCAGAGTTTATATAAATAGCTTATAGCTCGAACTCTGCCTGCTTGGTTATTGGATTACCGGCCACTCATCTGATGAGGACCGTGGCGTTACAGTTACAGTTACAGACGAACGAGGTGCTACCAATCGAATTAAACGTTGGGGCGATGAGTGTTTCCAGATAGTTTTCCCCCGATATTATTCCAAGTGTATTTGAGGGAGGGAGTCAAGCTGATGAAAATATTCAGGGAGGGAAAAAGAAGAATTTAACGCCTCCATTTGTCTTGATTGTCAAAATTAAGTCATGAATATACCTACTTCTTATTACTGTTGGATCAGAACTGGTTTTCAAATGAGTACTTGTAAGTAAATAAATACGTACTAATCATCAGTTCGGCTTGTCACCACTCAGAAAAAAAAACCGAACCTCACAGAACCTAGATATAGTAAATAGTAGAATGAAAGTATTGAAAGAGTTTGTACAGAAGGAATAAAAAGTTTGATTTATTTCGTTAATCTTTAACGAAGAAGTCGTACCTTATCATAAACCAGCCCCCAACTACTATAATATTGTAACATATTATAGTACTATAATAACATACTATGTTATTCAGGCCGGCCATGAGCAGATAACTTTCGCTATTCACGTTGTATTGACTTTGGTATTGAACCTATCAAGTCATTACCCTACTCTTTAGGGACAAAATCATATCCATCTTTCGTGCGAAATTAGTTTCAACATAATTTCAAGTGAGTGCATGTACGTACAAAGTATTCCTATGGCTGCTCTCATATCCATGAATTGTGTACCCGCAACCGGTCACATTGAGCGTCTTGGGTAGACTCTATAGCAGGAGATGAGGGTTGCCTATCTAATGAACTGAGTATCGACTGAGCACTTGAACATCGTTCAGCAGTGAGTCGATTGTTTCCCTCGTAGATAGCGAACCTCTTTCTCAACAATGTCGGATGAAATGATATCGCAGACAGTTTGGGAGATCCTAAACGCAAAGCTGGAAACTGCTCAGAAGAAAAGAACATATAAAAACCCATAGACCCACGAAGTCACTTTTTTTCTGTTCTCAACATTCCACCCCCGAACTACACCCCAAAACGTAGCTTCTCATCTCTTTTTGGAAGAGAGTTGAAGGGCTGAGCAACTACATTACAACGCTCTGTGAATACCGAGTATGCCCTCTGTCCGTCTTAATCTTGAGGATTCTCCTCTATCAGCAATATCCTTTGATCCCGCTGAATATATTAAGGCCTTACTTTTTCCTTTTGTCGGCATGTTTTTTTCGTTTTTTTATCAGCTCACGGTTTTGTGTTTCACAAGAAGTATTGACAGTAACTGTTACTTATGTCAGTCTATGCTTGTGAGAAACGGTATTTCAACTGAGGGGTAGGAACCCAATAATACGGCCTTAAATCTAAAAACACCTTCACGCCCAATTTTATGTAATTTTAATCATTGCAGTCTTCGTGCATTATACCTACTATTGGTGTATACTAATCACTATAATAGTGTTCAAAGCCTAATTTTACTCAATAACTACGTAATCTGAACTTCAAAATTCCTCTTCGTAAAGGCTCCGAAAAACCATTGATCTGTAAAGTGTATCTATAAAACTAACATTCTAATTCTTGTTAACCCATCTTATAAGAGTATTCTTTTCATTATGAAATAGTGTGGTAATCATAAATATGATGCTATTCATCCGTAGTTATGGTCGTTATCCCAATCAAAAGTTTGGGAGCACTCAAGGAAGGAACAGGAATTTACGACTCTTCTCGGTTACTACATCATTTGGCGGATTTACAACCGGATTGCCGCCATAAACCGATCGTAAACATTCCAAATGTAAGGCAATGTAAGATCGGTGTCGATCGTTATGGCCACAAACTGCTCACACTCTCAATCTTTGATTGTGAAGAAGCACTACCTCCGGCACTACATCACATGTGACTTTGTGCACACTTTGCCTCCTCCAATTCTTCCCCGTAAAATGTTTGTCACCTAACAGTTGTGCAGCAGCCACACTTCAGCAAGTAGAATTCAGCAAGTCTGCAAAACAAAATACAGTTGACAAGCTGCACAATTCCACGTTCATGAAAACTGCTGGATCAGATAATAACCTCCTCAGTAAGGATTCCTTACAAAATGATTTATATCAGCCTAATAAACAATACTATTCTTGCCAATGAAACACAAATATATTTTTTCCCCATTGTGCTTGAACTATTTGCTACACATCCGTAGAGCAACTTTTTATTATGCTCTCCAATACTCCTCCTAGTGCTGCAATTTGGTTCAACTGCAGGAACCAATTCACTATATTCCGCTATCATATCGATAACCTGTCTTCCTTGATCCCATTTCTTGAACGCCTAATTTACGTTTAGTACTTAGTGTTCCTCCGAATGCCTTTCAGGACAGTTAGTGTCCAGGACTACTGTATCCTGCATGTGACGAATAATTCGATTTCTCCCTCACGTTGCAGCCTTATTCTTTATTAGCAGCTACCGTGCTGTCTTTGCTGTCCAACCAAACTTCTTTCAACTTGGCTTCAGGCAGTTTTGGGAACTTAAAACTCAGTCAAGTCTACAATATTCTCAGTTCATTCGCAATGATTTCACCGCCTTATAATCCCTAATTCGATTTGAAGAAGTGGCAAAAGAACCCTTTCAACTGGAGATCGAGCCTTGGCAGAATGGTTAATCAGCCAAAATTGTTCCCAATGAAGATGTTGAAACATGATCAACGTGGCCAGTAAGGCCCCTAAGAACCAAATAAAACCTCTTGCAATTTTGGAGATTTTTCTGCGATTTTTTGGCACTTTGAATCAGAGTGCTATTCCTCTAAAGATAGACGAATAGGGAGGGGAGAGGGTTCTGAAATTCCTCATACCTCTATTCATGTCTCATTTGCTTCTGGAGGAAAGAACCGAGGAGCGAAGAAGAGTTAAGATATACTGCAAAGGGTGATAGCGGAAGCAATTGCTGAGATAAAATATGAAAACCGGAAAACATTCCCAGCAGACAGGCCAACGAGGACTGTTGATGGATGTGTGCCGGACATGGTAGTCACGCCAAGGTGGAGAAGAAACACCTACCCATCCCAGCAAAAAGCCAAGGCACCATGACCCAGCTACATAGTTGATAGCAGCTCGTTTCCCTACGCTCAAAACACGATCTCTGACAAGGAAGAATGATCTGTTTATTTCTTCCGGAAAACTCTCCTTCGCAAGATGTTCGGAAACCTCTGAACCCTCTACGTGGCCAGTTGATTCAATGATAGTTTTCTCAACACTCATTGCATGATCTCAAAGCCTCGGTGGGACGACGTGGTAAGAACCAAAACCAGCTCAATGTGTAACGATAATCAGTAGTTTTAAAGCAATTTAATGCAATTTTAAATCAAAAATTTTTGGTCTTGAAATGTAAGCGTCTTTCCTCCAGTTTCCTAGAAATTTTCTCAATAACGGAGACTTCCATGGTGGATTAAACACTTCGTTTGTCATGACTGTTACAGGAAAAATATACAGTATACTTCGACATAGCAAATTAAAAAACCCAGGTTCCAACATTCATAATATGAAACATTATTACATTACAATGAAATTTATTCATAATATGAAACATTATTCATAATATGAAAGTTCCAACATTATTATATTATAATGTTCCGTTGTGCCAAAACTCCTGATCAGGGTAGATCAACTTCGTCATCTAGATCCTCGTGAAGGAATAACCAAATGGCCCTGTTTGCAAGACCCTGATGGTACACGGAGCAAGCAAAACCATAGGACGAGATGGTTTCTGAATGTATGAAACTTTGAGTAATATATTGCGGGTCTTCTTTGATCAACAACTGATGAACTCAACTTACAGGAAAAAAGTTGTTCGCTATTATAGTCACGTATTTGGTGGGGATATGGTAGAATGGGGGGGGGGGGGGGTCGTCAAGGGAAGAAAAGAAGGAAAAGTTGGGAGAATGAAAGGCTAGAGATAATGGAATCACGTTACCCCGAGGCAGTACATGAATCCTTACTCACGGATGTGAATATTTACGTAGCTGAGAGTACGGAGAGAGGTCCCGAATTCCGCTAACCAGTTCGAGAGGAATTTGGAGCACCATTAGTCAACTGTGTGTTTAAACACGCAGGACCTGCATCACGTTGTGGGAGATGGTTAGCCGAATATTGCTCATAAATGGTACTGGTAATTTTTGCAGTACCACTGAACAAGTTACCTCCGATATGATCCAATTCTCGGCATTGCATACTATTTCAGTAATAAATCATCCATCGCTCATAGGGTCAACGTACTTGGGTTTTACAATTTCCTGAGAAGAGACTGTTGATAGCTGTATACGATATATTTTCTGAAATTAGTTTCCGAGTCAATCCCAAGTGAATCTGCTCACACCTGAGCAGATGTTCACAAAGTCATGAAGGACAAAGTTGCCAGTGCATTCATATTTCCACAATTAAGGAGATTGCAAGGCTCAGACTAAGTATGGTGGATTTCTCGAGTGAGGAATAGAAACCATCCGATTAATCAAGGATAATCCTTCTTTTCACTCCACAGTTGTCAGTGATTTACGCATTTCCAGAAGCGGCTCATCGGATTAGGAACCCGTTCATCGGCTATTCGCAGAAATTAGAAAAGGAAAAAGTGGGGCGAGAAAGTTTTCGTGGGTAGGGGATGACGAGTAGGAGCAGGATCCCTCGAAGGAAAAGCTTGCGGAACGAGAAAGAGGGGTTCTAAAGCCATTAGGGCCAGGGTAAACCTCACTGATCTACAAGCGAGCCTTCTACTTCGTCTATTTACCCACCAGATTGGATTTAGGGCGTGTTAGTCAGTAATAAGGATGTGCTTGAGCGTGGGTATGTTCGTGAACGGATCCCCCCCATCATGAGGACCTGGAGGCTTCGGGAGTAACGTCATCAGTTCCAGTATGTTGGTAAAGCACATAACAAGAACATAACCACACATAACAAGAAAACAAATTTATTGTCAAGTAAACTGCGTTTTTACAGGTGATACTCGGATGATTCTGTAAGCCTTATGATCTGACTAAAAATAGATTTATCGTTATTCAGAAATCGGCATTTCAAGGTGTTTTTGAATTGTCATTATTTTTTAATGTAGCGAATTTTTTTCATTGTCATTGATGAACTTCGTACTTATCTATAAAGAAATAACATCTACAAAAATATTGATCACTTCCTTCTCAACCCCTTTAAATTCATGTCGCAACGGAAACTTGTTTCATTTTACCTTCTGGTTAAATTATATTTACATACAAGTACGTGTGGATTTAAGTAGTATTGGAGTTGAAAACATTCGCCCTACAATGTAGGGCGAATGTTTTCAACTCCAATACACAGCATGTCATGCTGTGTGGATACTAAAATCATAATTGGTTGTTTCATAATAGTATTCATGGTTGATGGGGCACTTCTATGTGGCAGTCATGGTCGGTTAATCAGGTTTCGGTCATAATAAACGCCATTTTACTCATATCGGTAATTGTATCCAATTTCTCCTGTATCAGTGGATTCATTTACAGCTGCCATGACAAAAGGTTTACTGAACATAAACATGGAATTGTACGGGATGTTGCCCTTAGGCCCAATAGGTAAAATTTAGAACTTTCATTTCAGTCCTGTGGAAATGGTGTCATGCAAATAGTGCCATTTGATGGCATTCAGTAGGATTGAAAAAGGTAGTTACCTATGTCGAATCCTGACTGAATCCTATTTGCAATCTATCGTAAAGTGGTTTCAACGCACATTGTAATATTTTAATCTTACAAGAAATCGTTTGGACTGCGTTATTTACATGATGGAAAATACCGTATTCCTTGCCAGAAGAACCGAAAAGTAAATTCAAATTAGGAATAATAAACTAATATAGTCAATATTGCTTGAGAATCTCCATGGAACTTCAATATGTGCACATTTACATCAATTCGTTGGCATAGGCAATTCGAAGGCTTAAATAAACATACGTCCGTTCAGACACTCAATACCGAAACCAGGATCAATCCACCTCCTAATCACTGAGTCGTGGATAAACACGATACGACCCGTTAAATAAAGCCTAAATTACCCGAACCCTTCGGTCCGTCCGCACTTTGCGTAATGCACGGATAAATAACGGAGTAATCTGAAATGAAAATTGAGTCTAGCGAACCTCACCGCAAACCGAACGCGCTAATTACTAGATTACCCAGTACGAGTGGGGATAATCCGGAAAATGACATTACCTCGTAATAATTGGCTATCCTCACCCCTGTGGGATTCGCATCTCAAATTTTGAAATCTGCGTTAGACAGCTGTAAAGTTCCACCTAGTAGTGAAGACATTGTATTTACTTGAAATGCCTATCATAATATTATTATTATAATACTATTATAGGGATTTCAACTAAATACAATGTCTCCATTCCTAGATGGCATTTTACAACTGTCAAACATCATATTTGAAAGAACCTATTTGTGAAACTAGCATATATCTCTAGGTCTACAGGAAAGGGTGAAGAACGGGGGCTGACATTTTCAACACGTTATCTTAGCTTAAAACTTCAAAAAAAAATTAATTAAATAACAAATGTTATTTATGATACTCATTTCCAATTCACTGAAATTAGCTGTGAATTCATCCCGATTGTCTACTTGTATTATTTACAGGCTGCACCCCACGTTTTTCTCTTGAAGTATTCCAAATATGTATATCCATTGGCACTAAAGATCCTTCCTCGAAATTGTAGAAGGGCCATGAGAAAATATTTCATACTTTTTCGTCCGTTTTAAAAACTTGGTATATTAAACAACATTAAATAAATGTTATTTAATCAATTTATTATTTTCGGTTTTTAATACTTATGGTGAAAGATTTTAATCGGTTCTGTATATATTGATGAGGCTCTTACAGGGCGGTATAGGAAATGCCCTATGCACTGTACATCCTGTTCAGCTGACAATGTCTGAAATTCAAAATATTTCCTTTTAGTACCTAAAACTCGTACTCGTAGTTCAAATTCTACGAGTATAAATCTTTTAACCCTGAAAGCCAAACTAAAGAAGTAGGTAATCGAAACTTATTCTATTTTTTTCATGTTCACGAATTAAAACCACACAATGTCAGATCCGTCTCTATTACAAGTTCTGCCGTGTAAGCAGTTTGTTAAGAGAGCAGAATACGATGCAGATTCTGCAGTGAGAGATCCGTTTCGTAGTGCCTATCATCTAATTATATGCAGGATACGGGCCTATATTGGAAATTTTAAGTCTCTAGCTCATCATCCAAATTTAATTTGTTTAAGCAAGTAGGTATTGTTTTGAAGAATTTTACAGACAAGAAACCGAGTGAATATTGCATTGTCATCCATCCATGACCCATATTTAAAATTTCAAGTCTTTATCTCATCGAACACTTCTAATTTGTTAAACAATATTTAATGTTGTTTAAACAATTTTACAGACAAGAAACCGGGTGGCAATACATTGTTCTATGTTTCTTCATTCTTGCCATGTTCTTCTTCTTATTAAGTTAAGCAAGGCCACCTCCTCTCCTAGATTCTTGCTTGAATACATTTATTGATAAATAAATAACTTATAATTTGATTAATTTGCTTAATTTATTAAATCAATAAATTGATTTTATTCTTGAAAATTGCCTCTACAGGTCTTTTCAACTTCAATAACAAAAATATGTAATATCCTCCGAAAAAACACTCCGCGTAGAAATCCCTTCACAAAAATATCATTACTTTTTCCGGCTGCTGGAGAATGATATTTGCGAGGCGATTTTTACACGGAGTGTTTTTTGGAGGGGATATGCTACAATTTTCTTGACGAACATAGTAGGGGGAAAAACCTGGTGAGTTTGTTTGGACCAATGTTCATTCGCAATAGTGATTAGCACGCTCATCGTCCACACAGTTTCGTGGGAAATACAACAAATAGAAGGCAAGCTACACCAAAAATACTACTTCAGCTCATCATTTTGGCGCTAAACGCCATTCTAATGCCACCCTGATTTAAATTTTTCGTCAGGTATTCGAAATGGGAATCTTGAGGGAAATCACATGGTGCTACACTCAAATGAGGTCATCAATAATTGTGCTCAATTTACCTGCGACCTCGTTACGGGAGCCACTCAGCCGTTTGGCTATGAATGGCTACTCCACGTCAACAGAGATGGCCGTATTCATATTCACAAATTTGAATACGAATAAAAGTCATAAATCAGAAAATATGACTATGAATACGAATACAGATATGAATACGAACAAATCCATAATCACATCTTTTTGTAAATGTTCCCAGAAATTTACTTTTTTGTTGTTGTGAATTTTACTCAAATTTACTGTATTTTATGTGGATGGCACTCAAAGTTTCCTATTTCATCAGGAATTTTACTTAAATTCAAGTTTTTCCACAAAAATTCACATTTGTTTTGTGAATTTCACACAATTAATTTTTTTGTGGATTTTCCTGCAATTCATATTTCTTTTGTGAATTTTATAAAACCATCTGCCATTTATGGATGAATTACACTAACCTTTCTCCTTTTGACATTTTCGTGTCGTTCATAATATGAAAGACGATTTTTTTTATGTGCCATATTATGGCACATTAAAAAAAAATCGTCACGAAAATCGTCACGAAATTTGTCCCAAGTCGCCACAATGATGATTATGACCATCAGAAGTGAAGTTGTTCGTTATTGGAATTAGGTAGGTACTTTACAGTTTGATATTTCTGATGATTTTCGCTTATAACCGATTCGTTGCTACGGAACTTTATCTTCGCCAGTTATCATCGTACAAAAATCGTTCACCACTCGTTGGATAGCTCTCGATTTACCTAACCATATTGCGTTAACCACTGCGGAGTGCGTGGCCGACAAGCTGCGGTATGAGCGTGATTGTTTAAATAATTGTTTACACACAGGTGATCATTCTCAATAATTTATATTGACAAAATTATGACCATCAGAAGTGAAGTTGTTCGTTATTGGAATTAGGTAGGTACTTTACAGTTTGATATTACTTCCCAGTTTCGGCCCTGATCATCCTAGAAAGCTGATACTCGGTATACAAACTCTTGAGGGAACTCTAAATTCGAATTATGATATGCGCATGACTTGATACGAAGTTTGTTTGCACACAACATGAAAATGTCTCAATGTGTTGCAGACTCGTATGCAAGCGTTTACTTTGGCGTTTATGACTTTCAGCTTGTCTTTTTAACAGGTGTTTTGCATTTCTCTTCAGCTATAACAGTTTGAAGTTTTCTAAGCAAACTTTCAAAGTCCGAGTAGATAACGAATGGAACTTTCATGGAGCGTTTATAATTTTCAAATTGTAAAACATTATCATAAGGTTCTGGTAATTCTACTTTAACAGCTTTATGAGCTCCGCAATATTCTTTATGTTCGTTTAATTTAACCTGAGTTCCAAAGCTATTTAAACACATTTTACATAAATACCTTCTCTTGTGATCTTTTGTTAGCTGACTATGGCCAACCAGTTTCCACAGATCTTTGATCCAACAATAATGTCTTTACGGTAAATTTGACAAAAATGCCAATGTTTTACATCAATTTTACTAAAATTCACTGTATTTCGTTTGACAGTTACACTGTATTTGTTTTTGGTTTATTATCTTCGATAATGAACCATTGGAATCGCCCAAAGAAAAAAAAATTTTAACCCCCCCTCAAAATTTGTTGGTTTACGTTTCAAGATACGTAGATTCAGAAAATCGAATAAAAAAAAATCCGTCCGTCCGCCGTACGCCGTCCGCCGTACGCCGTCCGCCGTCCGCCGTACGCCGTACGCCGTCCGCGCCACTTTGCCCAGTTAGCGTTGAGTTAAAATTACGAAATTTTTTTTATGGGTTTCGACCAACCCCACAATGGTCCTCGAAACTTTTCATAACCCTAGGTCAAGGGGAAGGGGTTCAAAACGAATTTTGAAAATTTAAAAATCTCATATCTCGAAAATTTCATACAGAACGGTATGTTTTTTATTTCATATTTAGATAGAGTTTGTTCCTAAGAATTTTTTAAGACCATCCGCAGCTTTGTACGACCAGCCGTTCGTTCACAATGACGGCTCAAAGGTTGAGCCTGTCGACGCGATCTTGAATCAAACGGTTGAAATACAGGTCGATTAAATACAGGTCGACTCGATTTTCATACTAACTAGCTGTTTAGAACATCATATGGTTTTAGTGATGTCGAGTTTGTTGTTCTGAGGTACGTTTCGTGCTACGGAAATGAAGGTAATTTCAAATGTTTGTTGGTAGGTAGGTAGGACTTCTTTTATAGAAAAATTAAAAAGTATTAAAAACCCTAGAATTATATCGTATTAATTAAATACAAATTATTTATATTTAACAATAAATTATAATAATTTTTACTAGGTATCTACTTGATAAACTTAATAATAATTAGTGGAAATTCATAATAATAATTAATCTAACATTTAGACACAACGGTTCATTATCTTCTTTGTACAGATCACCCTTCTGTCTAGATCACTAGGTCTAAATGTCTAGATCCTAAATGTCTAGATCCTAAATTATTATCAACTATTTCTCATTGCAAACCTGTTCATTGTGTACCCAAGATCCTTCCCTAAAAGACCTGGCAGCGGGAAATATTATTCAACATGGTTTGAAAAGGGAAAAACAAGTTTTGTAACAAATCCCAATGCTCTAGGTAGTAGTCGATACCAGTGACCAACATTTTCTTCAGTAGTCGACATGGTTTTGCACTAGTAGTCTACATACATGTGTTAGAAGTCGACAGTATCACTTGAGTCAGTAGTCGACAGGTTTCGTCATTCCATCGTTTTCGAATTTTACGACATCTAAATAAAATACATTCAACTGTGAATCGGAACTTGAAAATAGATTAATAAGATGTAATAAAGTAGTTATCAGACTTTTTATTTGCAAACAGCTCATTATCAGTCTCAAATTGCAATAAGTACTTAAGTAAAAAGGTATGAAAACTATAGTCGAAAACTCATTGTCAGAAAATTGACATTACAGTTGGGCTTAGGTACCTATTTACATATTTTTTTGACATTTTCATGTCTTTGCTTTGGCACATAAACTGAAACGGGAAAAATTTGTTCCCTTGATTCACCCTTTCCCTCAGATCACGTCAGAACACAAGCGACCGGCGGGCCATTACGTCAGAGCCTATGACGCACGAGCGTATGACGTAAGACGGCTGGCAGGAGGCTAACTAGTACGTCAGAGCCTATGACACACGAGCGTATGACGTAAGACGGCTGGCAGGATGTCAACAAGTACGTCAGAGCCTATGACGCACGAGCGTATGACGTAAGACGGCTGGCAGGAGGCCAACAAGTACGTCAGAGCCTATGACGCACGAGCATATGACGTAAGACGGCTGGAAAAGGGCAACAAGTACGTCAGAGCCTATGACGCACAATCGTATGACGTAAGACGGCTGGCAGGAGGCCAACAAGTGCGTCAGAGCGTATGACGTAAGACGGCTGGCAGGTGGCCAACAAGTACGTCAGAGCCTATGACGCACGAGCGAATGACGTAAGACGGCTGGCAGGTGGCCAACAAGTACGTCAGAGCCTATGACGCACGAGCGTATGACGTAAGACGGCTGACAGGAGACCAACCCCACAATGGTCCTCGAAACTTTTCATAACCCTAGGTCAAGGGGAAGGGGTTCAAAACGAATTTTGGTACGACATGGTATGGTGTATTATTGTATGTATGATTTAGTATAGTACAGTACGGTATGATAGGAAAGAAATGGTATGAGTACGGTGAGAATATGGTATGGTGCCGATTTGCAACACAGTCTGGTATAGACAGAAGGGTAATCTGCACAAGGAAGATAATAAACCGTTGTGTCAAGAATTTGCAGAGTTTTTATTTTACAATAACTTTAACTGAAATTCAAGTTGTTTTACATATCCTACTAATATTTCACAGTAAATAGGCGGAAGGTTAGTGTAATTCATCCATAAATGGCAGTTGGTTTTATAAAATTCACAAAAGAAATATGAATTGCAGGAAAATCCACAAAAAAATTAATTGTGGGAAATTCACAAAACAAATGTGAATTTTCGTGGAAAAACTTGAATTTAAGGAGAAATCATGGTAAAATAGGAAAATTTGAGTGAAATGCCCAAAAAATACAGGAAAGTTTAGTAAAATTCACAAAAAAAAGGTAATTTCTAGGAAAATTCACAAAAAGATGTGATTATGGCTTTATTTGTAGTCATATTCGTATTTTCTGATTTATGAATTTTATTCGTATTCTTATTAATGAATATGAATACGTCCATCTCTGCTCGAGGTACATCACCCACAAACAAAACCGCCCGCAGATAACTTGGTCGTTACTTCCACCTTTTTAAATCCAACTCACTCTCCACAGACGCCAAACTGCTCTTGTACAAATCACTAATCCGCTCATCCATCGCATACGCTTCCCAAATATGGCACACAGCAGCAACCCATCATTACACAAGTTACAAATTACACAAAATAAATGCATTCGACTCGCCACTCACACACCACGCCGCACAAACATCAACACAAGAAATTTGGAACAGATACACTTGAAGCCTTCATCACCAAACAGAAACACAAATTCACAGACAAACTACGAACACACCCAAACACCCTTCTTCACTACATTAACATAAATCACAAACCCCGATGGGGACAAAACACACGGGTGTGGATTTGAGTTATCCCATACCAGTCTACCCCTAAGCCACCTCTGTATATATTTTTGTAAAAGCTGAAAATATGTAAATAGTCTTTAAATGCTGTAAATATGTAAATAGCCCTTGGATCCTGTAAATATGTAATTAGCTTTAGTTTTTAAGACCCCATTATCACCCAAAGAGTTTTATATTGTTTCCCTTTTCTCTTGCAAAAATTCACTCACCCTACGGTTGCGTTCACAAAGAAAGCTGGTTGCAAGCGCTTGTTGGCAAGCGCATGCAAGCTCCAACCGGCGTGAGAAAAGTCTACATTGTATCAAGCGCGTGTGTTCACAGACAAAGCTTGTCCCGGCTAGCAAGCGCTTGCTACAAGTTCAGACACGCACGCAAGAACGTTTTGTACTTGTTCTCCTGCGCTTGTTGACCGAACCAGTCAGTGACAAACAAGTGTGCGGCAAAAATAACTCTTCATCACTTGAGGAAGACATTGTCTCAACGAGAGCTGAGAAAAGACTAGCTTGAAATGTTTGTTATGTACACACAAGCTTGTTTTCAAGCGCTTGGAGCAAGCGCTGAAAACAAGTTACTTGCAACCAGCTTTCTTTGTGAACGCACCTTTCCTTCTTACGCTAAGACATAAAATACAATACTATTTAAGACTAATAGACATTAAAGGCCGGCAGTAGGGGTGTTAGATAGTTGGATAGTGCTATCGATTGATCGATAGCCCTATCGATAGCTTTTTTCTTCTATCGATAGTTTTGTTCGATAGTTTTTTAAATTTCAACCTTGGAATTTCTCGAACGGAAAGGGAACAGGTACTACCTACTACCACTTACCACTACCTAGCTCACCCCTCATTCTAAGAAGAGGTTTGTAAGAAGTTCTTGTTCTTAGTAAGGACTAGAAAAAGATAACCTGAAGGTGTGTGGTTTAGGTTGACCGTCCGTAAGAATGATGTTGAGGGATGTCCGACCCTCGACATCCCTCAACATCGACCTCGACCCTTGACCGACCCTCGACATCCCTCAACATCGATAACCTGAAGGCTCTTCATGTGATTGAATTTCGTTGAATTGGGATTTTTCCTTTTATTGTTCTATTTTCAATATTTGTCAAACTGAGTCAGGTTGTTCCTAATACCCTGATCTGCTCTTTTGTTTCTCCTTCTCGAAGCTGTTTGCTCAACACACACACATGACTTCTATGAATCCCCCTCTATATTAAAAAACGAGAAAGAAATAGCTGCTGGGATTTTGTAATTCCTGGGATTGAATTTCGTTGAATTCATCTCCCCACTCACTAGCAACTACACCTATTCCTTTCTCCTTTTTTTCAATATTAGTCAGTTGACATTCAGTGCGTTCTATAATTTGGGCTCTTTCAAGAGACGAATTTTTATTTTATTATGCCTCCGGAATCTGATGTATGGGATTATTTTGATAAAGATGTGCGCGAGGGGAAATTAAATAGTAAATTTTACCATGTTTTCCCACAGCAAGGCTTGCTGAGTAAGCCTTAAAACATACTAGGAAGGTGGATAATACGTAATTATATGCCGGGCAAAGGTAATCTCGAAAGCAACGTCGATAGACTATCGATAGTTGGTGTTCGATAGTATCGAGACTATCGATAGTCTCAACTATCAACTATCTAACACCCCTAGCCGGCAGTCCGATATTGTTCATATATGTACCTTAAGACACTTGAATTTGACCAAATGTATGTACCTTTATGCCAATAAAATCGTATCAAACCACGTGCAGGGGTGGATTCGCACGTGTTAAGCGGTATCGTGCTCAGTAAATGCTGCATAGGTTTTTCCAGTAAATGTCAATGTTGTGCTATGGCGAGCAAGGAACGGATACCGACTGGAGAGATGATACGGTATATGTAAAAGTTATGCCGTTAGAACACGGAGGGCGAGCCGTCTCATAAACATATTAGTTGAAATAGTGCCATCAGCTCGTTAGTTTATTTGGTGTTGCGTTTGAACAGTGCAATAAAGTGAACAAATTACACGAAGGCGGTGGGGCTGAAATGATTTCCGAAGCACGAAAGATAGCGAGGGAACAAGACTTTTTTTTTAACCCGGTGCCTCCTTTTTATCTCAGGTAATTCGATCGATTGTTTTGAATGTAATGTCGTCGGAAGGCTAGAGGTCTCAGACCTCCGGGATTCAGCTCACGTTCCTCGTCCAATTGTTTCTCCGGGGTTACTCTGGTGGGAGCAGGAGACGGGCATCCCCTCGAGGGAAACGACCCTCCACACTCCACACACCGTATCCTTCCGTATCCTTCCGTATTCCAGCTCGGAAAGCAACCCCCCAACCTTGAATAACCCCTTCCCCATCGCACCCCGACCTCGTACTCCCAATTGACCCTGAAGTAAATATTTTATTTGGAGCACCCGGAGACGGCAGACTCGCTACGGATACGCAGGATTCAGAGAAAACAGCAAAGTGTGGCACACGACGGGTTTTTTTTTTTTTCTTCTTCTTCTCCTTCTTCCCCCTAGAAAGACTGCGGACACCAGAGGGTTATAGCCTCATGCCTCTTACTTCCTTCTAGTACTTCCAGTACCTCGGCCTCTCCATGCTATCAAAAATACATCGAGTTCAAGCCCTTTGTTAGGTTATAGGTTCTTTTTTTCTGTTTACAGTTGGGTTATTGCAACTTGTTGTGTGGCTCAAGAAATACGTGGAGGCTGGAAGTGTAAACACGTCCGATTGGATAAGGTGGAGTAAACAAAGAATGTTTCATAATCCTTCGCCCGGATATTCGTTGTTCCGCCGTATGGCCATGATGGGACACATCCGGAATAGATATTAGAACCGGGATGATATTATTGTCTTGGATAGAAAACACTGAGAAAAAACACAGAGTAAATTCATCCACAATGGGTTAATATTTTTTTTAATAATATATTACATCACTAGAGGGCGGTTTTTCTTTATACAAATGCATATTTCCTCTCTCACCGAATTTCGAAGAAATACCCAGTTTCACGTCTTTCTGTTTCCAAAAACACCCATTTTATTTCGCATAAAATAATATTTTATAATATTATTCAATATTAGTATATCCACCAGATAAATGCATTCAATTGCATATTTTGCCTACCTACATGGCCAGCCACTCGTTTTGAGGGAAAATATGCAGCATGGCTTATAGAGCTACCTACCCCCCTATGTGAAGAGGGACGCCTATGTCCACGTAACAGCTGTGTTCGCTGATCTGATAAGCTTGATATGACTTTTCATCATCAAATCCAACCTCCAATAATGAGCATAGAAAGAAAATCCCTTAAATGGCTTTTTGACGGTATTGGAAACCAAAATCCAACTCTGATACGTGGAATTATCAGCACGAAAATGGTGCGATTAGTGGCTAATTTGAGATTATTGCAACCAAATTCAAATGAAAACACGTTTCTTTTGAAATTAATTTATTACTGAAGTAATTAATTTATTACCGAATCACCACCAGTAAAATAATTGTGTGTACTTAAAATGTGAATAAAACGAAAAATTCCAATGAAACTGAAGAGTGTGAGTAGGTAAATTGAAATCAAACTTGAGGACTTCAGTATCCATTCTTCATTATTTTCTCCCCTCTCTCTATTTTCTGAGTCTTCGTCCCATCCGTTTTAGTGCAGCTATGAAAACTGATACGTGCTATTCTAATGTCAAAATGATCTTTATTCTGATACGCGATATTGAATCCCTTGACGAGAGGTCTGATACGAGGTATTGGAAGCAGTAAGCAAACAAAACTGATACGGATTATTAGAAACTGGCTATTTCTCCCATATTCAATTTTTCTAGAGACTTGGCGACAGCACCATTCGATCGGAAAACTGATCTTATGGGACTGAAAAGGGTAAAAATGAAAATGAAAGAACGGGATCGGTGTTGTAGTGAAAGTACACCCAGATATCTACACATGACAACTCAGCTTTGTTTACTGGCTAATCTTCCCTAATGAAACGAATAGCGATCCGTACAATCTCTTTGCAAAAGTGAACTTGACTTATTTTAAACAAGATCTTTCTATGGATCTCTTCAGTACTTAATGTTCCTGTAGAGGATTAAAACCAAAATCAGCTGCTAGTACCTGCTACTTTATGTTTTTTAACTGTTTCAGTGCTGTAAAACGGTGTTTCGCCTATTGCGTAATTACATCTAACATCTTACATAATATGTATGATAATATTATTATCATTAGGAATCTGTTATTTTTTCCAATATATATTTAATTCCGCATTACCAAGTACGAGTATATTACATTATTTTCAACAGCAATAACATTTGTTTGCATCTACCTCTTGCATTGCCAAGGAGCTCTAGATTAGCACCTTTTGATGAAATTCTGATTGGTACATTATGGATGAATATTTTGGGGTTCATTTTAGACCCCACGTTTATAGCAATCTTTTGTTCAGCGTAAAATGTCCCACAAGAATCTGCATTCAAATAATTTCGCTCCCATAAAATCGGTTTTCCGGCCACTGTGGGGAGTTGGGAAACACTGTGCGGTCCTTTAAAAACAGAATTTGGCCAAAATTCATGATTTCTGTTGAGATTCCTAGTAGGAATTGGGAGTTTGAAACTAGTATGTGGTAGTTATAATTTTCCGTATGAACATCCGGAATTGGCGGTCCGATCGAAAGCTAAGAAATTACTATTCGACGAGCTACGAGCTAACTTCTGTCTGCCGCCTCCCGCCAACTGTCTTCTTGGTGGATCTCAGAACTCGATGCCAACCGCCGCCTCTCGCCTTGTCAAGCCCGTCCGGAGGGTTGAACGTGTAATTTGGTCGGGTTCATTAGGACTTCTAAGACGGGAAGTATCCCCCCTCACCTCGCTAATTATTCAGAAAGAGCTCAAAGTGCTTCGTTCTCTCCACTCCCTGGTATCGGATGTCGGGCCGGCCTGGTCCATTATTTACCCAACAGTTGCTTCGCCTAAATTAACTCGCTCTCATGTATTTATCCAATCACTTGACGAAGGGCGATTTCAAAAAATATTCACTACTTTCGGGATAGGTACTTATTTTCTCGCTAATGAGGAATAATTACGACAAAACGTAGACTGTTACTCCATTTGATCAAAATGAGCGAAACTCAGCTTTAGAAGCTAATGGGCTAACCGTAGGTAAAGGGGACTGTAAAGGGAGAAATTGTGTTCGGAAGTAATTTCGAATATTTAATATACGAAGGCTCTTCTACAATCACTGAAAATGGTATGCTTACATGGGAACTTGCAAATAGGATCAAAACATTATAACCAATAGTACTACTACTAATTGAAGACACAAGTAGATGAAGGTGCTTTGTAACAGAAAGTAAAATGTCAAGAAAAGTGAGTTTGAAGTTTGCATGGGGATGTTCTGATATTATCGTTATCAATGACTTCCTCCCCCCAACCCCGTGGACCGCGTGGAGGTGCCGGGTTTTTGCAGGGGGGTATTTTAGGGGCAGAGGGGTAGATCACTTTCCTATAGGAAGTGATCCATCTTCTATGAAGCTCGGCCACAGTACTCTCCGCCTCTTCTTAAGGTTTGCGGTCCTCCCATCATTGGCAGGCTCTTTACATAATAATATTATGTAGGAGTGTGACGGGTGAGTAGTAGGGGGGGTGTTTACCACGACTACACATGTATAAGACTCAGGGTAAGCAGTACTCAGTGAGTACTGCTTGGCCTGAGGCTTATACATGTGTAGTCATGGTAACCACCCCCCTTGACCCTCAATGACTTCTGTAACCACCCCCCTCCATCCCTAACGACTTCTAACCCCCTCACCAGCACTCCCTCCCTATCTCCCTTGCAGCCCCAACCTGCCCTGAGACATATGTGCAGTCATGATAACCACCCCCCTTGACCCTCAATGAGTTCTTTAACCACCCCCAACCATCCCTAATGACTTCCAACCCCCTCACCAGCACTCCCTCCCTATCACACTTGCCGCCCCAACCTGCCCTGAGACGTATGTGTAGTCATGGTAACCACCCCCCTTAACCCTCAATGACTTCTGTAACCACCCCCCTCCATCCCTAACGACTTCTAACCCCCTCACCATCACTTCCTCCATATCACCCTTGCCGCCCCAACCTGCCCTGAGACGTATGTGTAGTCATGGTAACCACCCCCCTTAACCCTCAATGACTTCTGTAACCACCCCCCTCCATCCCTAACGACTTCTAACCCCCTCACCATCACTTCCTCCATATCACCCTTGCCGCCCCAACCTGCCCTGAGACGTATGTGTAGTCATGGTAACCACCCCCCTTGACCCTCAATCACTTCTGTAAACGTCCCCCTCCATCCATAACGACTTCTAACCCTTCACCAGCACTCCCTCCCCATCCCCCTTGCCTCCCTTAAACTTGCCTTTAGTTTTATGTGTAGTCATGGTAACCACCCCCCTCTACCCCTAATGACATTATCCCCCCCACCCCCTCACCAGTACTTCCTCCCACTTGCCACCCCCAACCAGCCATTAGTCTTATGTGTAGTCTTGGTAACTACCCTATATTGGAATACGGATGATCCTTGAAGCTTTTCAAGGGGTTCAAAATGAACGTTGACAAGTATCAATGTGAATAACGTCATACTTGGAAAATTTTACTTAGAACACTGTGGTTTCTGTACAAATTTAAATAGAGTTCAATTCACAAAAGATCGACTGATTCGACGTCGAAAGACAGACAGACATGAGAAGTTCAGGCCCGTGTCGATATCAAACTCACAAAGAATTTGAACCGGCTGCCTCTCAATTCCACGCTTACACAACTCACAACAAAGTGGGCAGCATAATTTTGATACCTCACACTTCGTCGTTCATCCGGTGTTTGGCTGAATAAAGGTCGGTACTTTAAGGAAGCGATTTGCTCTTGACAAGGTGTTTCCCGTTGTTATTTTCACGGAGGGCGAAAGCTCGTTCCAATATTGATGTACCATCACTGACAACACTGAGGCAGCCCCCCCCCCCCCTCCCATCGCTGTACAGTGGCCGCGTAGCATCCCGCCCGCTCTTCTCTCATCAGCTCGGCACTTACCGGTCTAGAAATCTTTTGTCCGATAACAAACCTTCTCCAGTTGCCACTTTTCGATGTCAAGGCCCTTAACATTTAATAGGAACAAGTTGTTCTGATGGTACCTCAATACCTCACTTACTTCTCTCACGTACTTAATTCTCTAGGTCTCGCTCGACTACCATAAATTGCAGTATTTGCGACCTTATAACGGTGATACTTTCCAGGAGTAAACAATTTACAGGGAATAAGCGATGTTCGGCCGCAGCCTCTCAGTTCATGTTAATTCACTTTTTAACCCGACAATATTAAATATTTCCTAGCATTGATCATTGTAATGCTTCTTCAATTTTTTTGATGGTGACTGTATAAGTTGTCTCCAGCACAGCACTGGCTATCTGCAGCGCAGTGTCCAACAACATCAGCTATCTGATCGTTTTTTTTTTTTCTCAAAAAGTGGTTTTTTGCCTGGTTTCCACTCGAAACTGGACAGAGTAACCATTTTTATGCTAGTTACTTATAGACAATGGACCCAGACCAGGAAAAATAGGAATAAACCATTGAAAACCAGTTTCTTGCTCCTCCTGGAAAATTGGTGGAAATCAGTTAGCCACTGGTGCACTAGGACGACGGTATGTAGGATTATGTTAATTCCTAGTACTTGTTAATGAACCGTCATGTACTCACCAAGCAAGTTTCCAACGTAGGTACCCATTATGAGAAAGGACCTTAATGTACCTCCAACTTATACCTGCAACGTGGTTTCTACTCCAATTGCATCTCGTAAATTGTTCAGGAAGACCAAGTAGAAATTCGGAGACGGAGAAAGCTTGTTGCAATTTCCCAGGGTTACTAAAGGTAATTGCTTATGAAAATAAAATTATTTAAAAAATTATTATCATTATCAACAAATAAAATGATCTAGAAACAATTTCCAGAATATTATATCATCCTGGCTGATTGAAACCGGTATATTCTTGGGTACAATATACCTACTTTTAGAGTTGGGAAGAAGCTATACTTCCGAAACTAGACTAGACTTTTGTAAGAGGGCGTGGAAGTTAGTAAGGTCCGAAAAAATAAGAGAAAACACTCGAAAACTTTCACTAGCAATGAATAAGAGCCGGCTGTCATGATGTTGGTGCTGTTGTCTTCATGCTCAAGAAGAAAAAAGAAGTTCGTAGCGACTTTGACACTTGACCGGATTTTTTTGTTGTGATCGCTCTCTTGAGCTGGAAGTGAAACTGGCGTGAAAGTTATAATGCCTGCTCAGTTGGGTGGTGAACGCCTTTCAATTTATTCGCTATAGTAGAGTTTGTTGGAATGTATTGCAGTTTTGGATAAAGTGGCTTCGGACAAGAGGAAGAAGGGGAGACAGCTGTTTTACACTGGAGGTCTCCTACTTATATCGTATTGTACGAGGTGCTGATTGTGGTGTGACTAGGGTTGTCAACTTTTATTCGGAGAAAAGAAGTACTTTTCAGAAATTTATTGAAAAAAAAGGACGGCCCAAAAGAAAATTTTGAATTCCTCGGTTCATCATCACCACCTCAACATACGGAAATGAGCAGAATGAGCAGCACCTTATTAGCTACCTACCTAGAATACCTACTGTTCATAAACAATTTCTATAACTTCGTTTCCATACTTGGCTATTGGTAGGAAAACTCAAGACAAGGATTTCATGAAAGAAATTTTTATTGCAACAAATACATATTTATTTATTTACTCGTCTCTTCAGTGGCGGACACTGAAATCCTAGTGTAGTAACGACCTCCTCTCGGTCGCGGTCACTAGTTGTTAAATAGGGAAATAAAATTACTAATTTCAGTTTTTTTTGAAAACTTTATTGTAAGACAAATTTTATTATAGTTATGGTAACATAACTATATATTATATAGTTATAATAAGGTAACCTTAATTAACATGGGACTTGATGCAAGGAGCTACTCATCAGTAAGTAGGCTTTGCGTTCTAATAAATTTAATTATGCAAACGATATGATGTTCAAATAATAATAATATGCAACACAGCATAACAAATAGGAATTAGATAACAAGGAGAACACAACATTGGTCAAGAACAATAAATATTGAAGAATAAATGATAGGAACTGATTATGGTAGTAAGTCGGGTGGCCGATTTCCCTTTAAACTCCGGTGATTTAGCGTGGGTGGTGGATGTCGTGGGATCTCGCAAACTATCGGTTTGGATGATCCAACATTTCTGTGAAGCTTTCCATACGCCTCCTTAATTACGTCTGTGACGTAGGGGATGTTCAGATCTGCATGGAGCGTGGCATTTCTAACGTACATTGGTAATCAGCGTTAGGTTTAATAACAGAAAGGTAAATTCGTCGTTTTAGGTGCAGTGGTAGAGGTGATTTTTTGTTGAGCAAAAAATTCAGCTGTTCAGACGGAATATTGTTTTCTGGACAATATTTTTAATAGGGCTCCCAAATTAGTTTTTGATCCAGTTCTAGTTCTAGTATTGAACTGTGGCTTGTTGAGGTTCCACGATCCTTTTTTTTTTTTGTAAATCTAACGACTTTTGATTTACTAAGCCTTCCACTTGTCACACTATCGTCCCACCACATCTGTGAATGCTTGCAGTTCTGTAGATGCCGATTCCGATTTTCCATGAGTTAAAATTTCAGTTTTAAGACGATAAATGAGCCCGATGATGAAGTAAAAGTATTTTAGCGTACTTTTTTAACTTAAGAAAGTTAAAGTACAAAGTAAAAATCATCAAAAAGAAGTACAATACTTCCAAAACAAAAGTTTGTGACTGTGCTGGACGTGTCACAAATGATTACGCATATTTAAAATAACCTGCTCCAAGAGTCGTTCTGGGTTCTTTGTGAGTTATCTGTTGGTTTATTATCTTCGATAATGAACCATTACTTTTTTTCCAATAGGTTTTTTTTCGCAATTGTATAGGGAAATTTTATTCTAGTCATAACGATTGCTATCAACAATACTGACGAGCCTACAATTCAGGATGGAAATGTTTCGAATGCGTATTTGACTTCATGGATGTAACGTGCTCAAACATTTTATATGTTAAAAAAAACTTCTGCATGTATCAACCTGCCTTCATGAGCTGCTGAATGGAATTTTTCCTCTTCGTGTGAAATTCGTTCCTTGTAAACGTTCCTTTAGTATTGATTTAATATTGAGGTGGCCGTATTATGTGAAATTCCATTACTCATCCTTTGTCTATGGCGGGTAACTATTATATGCCTTCGGCGGTGAGACAGCAAAACAATTTACCACTCGGTCGAAGAGCCCACTACTCGTTTTACATCTGCCTATGCCCTCGTGAGAAATACGAGTGGGTATCTCACTGGATACTCGATACGGAGACCCTTCCGCGGAATCTCCCTCGGCAAGCGGGTATGTGGGTGTCAGATGCACATCAGTCTCGGTAGTCGGCCACCCACGGAATACCGGTCTAATTTCCAAGATATTCGAAACGGGCTGTGTCGCGTGGACCCCGCGGGAATCAAACCGATGCTCCAACAACTCAGTGAGTAGGTACGTTATGTTCAAGTGAATAGCAACGTAGGTACCGGACAGATTGGGGATTGGGCGATTTATAAATACCTAATAATATTGTTTGATCAATTCCTAGTGTAATGAACAACTATGTATGTTCATTCAGCGAGTAGCTGAGATCTTTTTTACAATCATAACGTCTTCATGAATGTTGTAGGGAGAGCATAAGTAGGGCTGCCAACTTTTATTCGGATGAAAGAAGTACTTTTCAATTAACGCAAACGACGTTGAGGGAACTGGAAGAACATAAGTACTTCTATTCATCGATCTTCATTCAGAGGGCACCTTAAGTGCCTAAATTACCCAATAAGTTTAAGATAGCCCATATTTGAATGCGATGTAGCCAATCATCACATTTTACATAAAACCAGTTATTTCTTCAAAAATTCGCTCTTATAGCCATGATGCATAACTGGAACTTTTTATTTAAAGATTCAGTTTAAACATTTGAAATGAATAAAAATAACATTCCATCAGAGGTTCACATGATAAGATTATATTTTTAAATCGTCTGTCTAGTCAACACGACCGAGATGCTAAAAGTTCACTATTCATTGAGAGACGTAGAAAATATCGTGTGGGTTGAACCGATAGAGAGAAAATAATTTACAGGCAATTTTCTGGGGAAGCTCGTGGATGAGTGATAGGACGATGTCATTCCGTCGCGTCGGTCCATCAAGCTTCCTGTCTGTTCCAGCCCCCTCATCTCTCTAAATAATAATAATAATTTATATTCGGTCGACTCGGCCTCTCTGCGGGCGGCAGAGTACCTTCAATAATTATTGCACAACAGCCCGCCGTTGTAGGGGGTTAAAAGCTCGGATATCGCCGGTCAAGTAATGAGTTTTGCTCAGGAAATCGCGCACATTGTTTTTTTGCGTTTTCCTGGGAGCGTGATCAATCAAATGATGGGCTTCCAATAGGGCGTGGAGAGTGTATAAACATGCATAACTACATCTAGAAAGATAGCTGTACGATATTTACAGAAAATATCGTGGGGTTGGTGGTAAAAAGTGACCAAGTGCACTTTTTTCACTCAATGAGGTTTTTGCTTATCAAGACACTACAGTACTAAGTATATTATGTATAACTGGAAATGAAAAGAAATATTTTTTGGCAAAGGGATCGAGCGCAAACACGACGAGGGTCGCGGATAGCCATTTTCCCGTCGATTTTAGTTGAAAAGCGTGAAACGGGGGGGGTCTAAATACCATTTTTCGTGTTTGTGGGATTTTTTGGTGTGAAAAGGGATTTTTCAACCCTGACTGTGGGAAAAGAGGAGAGGGCCATCTTGCAACACCAGGTAGGTACTCCACTTCTACGGTTCCCGCTACCATCGAGCACGACGCTCGGTCTTTAATAAAAACCCGATCACCTAGCCAGCCAGCCCTCTGACGTCATAGGCTCTTATGGCATAGGCTGTGACGTACTAGTTAGCCTCCTGCCAGCCGTCTGACGTCATACGCTCGTGCGTCATAGGCTCTGACGTAATAGTTGGCCTCCGGCCAGCCGTCTGACGTCATAGGCTCTTACGGCATAGGATTTGACGTACTAGTTGGCCTACTGCCAGCCGTATGACGTCATACGCTCGTGCGTCACAGGCTCTGACGTAGTGGCCCGCCTGTCGCTTGTGATCTGACGTGATCTGAGGGAAAAGGTGAATCAAGGAAACAAATTTTTCCCGTTTCAGTTTATGTGCCAAAGCAAAGACATGAAAATGTCAAAAGAATGTCAACTCCATCCTGTTGTAGTCCTTGTAGTCCTATGTACATTAATTGTGCCTTTATTTTCTCTGGCAGGTGGCGAATGTTTGAGACTTCTGCGCCTTTCAGTACCGCCGTACAAAATGCGTGGGGAGATGGTGACACTAATTTGTGACTACGAGCTCCAGAATGAGCGCCTGTACGCCGTCAAATGGTACAAAGAGAACGAAGAGTTCTACAGATACGTTCCTAAGGCTCGGCCCACACAGACTGCGTACGAAGTCGAAGGCATTCGAGTCAACGTGAGTATTCCTTCTTCGTATTTAGTTGTAAAGCTCTCCCGAACATATATTTGAACGGAGTTTATTTTAAATGATAGCTGAACAGTTTGGTTTAGGAGATACCAGCAGTAATTTTCGCCAAATCGAATTCTAACAAACTTTAGATCCTTGTAACGCACATTACTCCTGATTCCTTTCAACCGCTTTTAATTGATTCATAAATCAATTACTAGTAATGTAAATAAGTACCTAAGTAAAATTAATAAGTACCTAATATATATATTGGTTACGTATCTTTCGCTTTAATATTGAAGAAGCCTGAACGCCGCTACACTGCAACTCGCAAGGAGTTGCTGAGTCTAGTGGTGGCTCTCATGAAGTTCTATTCATTTGGGCTGGACTTGAATAATAAATTGAAGAAGGAGTAGAATAATGAAGCAAACCCATTTCAAGCAATAGGAACCGATAATCTTTGATCAAAAAGAAATCCAAAACTTCACATAGGTACCTAAGTAATTTATTAACTTGATTATATTAGGTACTCAAGCTAAGACTGATTTCATCTTTTCAATCATCTTTCATATTATATCGATATAATATCGGAAATACCGAAACAAAATATGGATATTCATTGATATCGATAATATCTGAACATCCCTCCCCCTCACTATAAGATCATCATCTAGTCACCTACCTCCTCATAGGAACCTCATTCCCCGAATACCCATGGGACTCGCGAAGATGCGAAACAGTGATCTTGGCTGAAGGGTGATCTATACAGAAAATAATGAATGGTCGCGGAAGAATTGGCCGGTTTTTGGTTTATTATCTTCGATAATGAACCATTGGAATCGCCCAAAGAAAAAAATTTTTTAACCCCCCCTCAAAATTTGTTGGTTTACGTTTCAAGACACGTAGATTCAGAAAATCGAATAAAAAAAAATCCGTCCGTCCGCCGTACGCCGTACGCCGTACACCGTACGCCGTACGCCGTACGCCGTCCCCCGTACGCCGTCCGCCGTCCGCCGTCCACGCCGTTTTGCCCAGTTAGCGTTGAGCTAAAATTACGAAATTTGGTTTCTGGGTTTGGACCAGCCCCACAATGATCCTCGAAACTTTTCATAACCCTAGGTCAAGGGGAAGGGGTTCAAAACGAAATTTAAAATTTCGACAATGTCATATCTCCAAATATTTAACTGAACCGTGTAATGTTTAGTTCACTTTTGAATGACCTGAAAAATTACGAATCTTTTAAGACCAAATGGATTTTTGTGCGACCAGCTGTTCGTTCACAGTGGGCGCGCAAAGGTTTAGGAAAAACACTAAACTTTCGCGCCGAAAACGGCCGTTATGTGACCCAACCACCAGACGCCCAGAATATAACTACCTTTTTTCATCTTCCCGGTAAACTACAGTCTAGAAATTTTAACCGTGAGTCGGGGATAGACCACATTGCAATATTTACTCGGTTTCTCATCTGTAAAATTGTTTAAATAATACCTTTTTGTAATAATACAAATTAAATTTTGATGATGAGCTATTGACTTGAAATTTTAAAAATAGGTTAGAACTGGATAACAATGCAATATTCACTCGGTTTCTTGTCTGTAAAATTGTTTAAATAATACCTATTTGTTTAAACAAATTAAATGTTGATGATGAGCTAGATACTTGAAATTTTAAATATAGGTCTGAAATGGATGACATTTCATTATTCACTCGGTTTGTATGACATGGTATGAGTATGGTATGGTATATTATTGTATGTATGATTTGGTATAATACAGTATGGTATGATAGGAAAGAAATTCGTATGGTATGGTATGAGTACGGTGAGAATATGGTATGGTGCCGATTTGCAATACAGTCTGGTATAGACAGAAGGATGATCTGCACAAGGAAGATAATAAACCGTTGTGTCAAGAATTTGCAGAGTTTTTTCCTTCAGTGTTCTACAGAAAGGTTTTCCATTATTCAAACTTTTGTTCAGAATTCTATAAAAAGTGAGGTTTGTTGTTGCAGAGCGAAAAAAGCGATAATGTTGAAATGTTCAAGCTGAATAAACCTTCCTTCCATTGGACAACATGTTCAATGAGTTCAGATTTGACAAACAACTTTTTTTGTTATTTTCCCCGTAGAAATACAGATGATATTTAGAGATCTCCCCTTTAGGATCTTGAGTGAATAACGGAATATTCACTAGGGTTCTTAGTTTTGAATCGAAATCAATATTGAAACGAGGGATATGATTTAATAATAGGTATGCATGTTGTTTCTCATAAATCGATTCACTTGGTCGGTCCTACGCAGGCATTTCAATCAAGCCTTCGGTTCATCTGAATTGAATAATTGCATCAGGTCGGGCGGCGGTTTTGAAAAATGCATTTATTCGCACGCCTAGAAAACTGAAACGGGACCCCCCACAATCGCTCGGCCACGTGTTGATGGGCATGCGGGGAAAAATGAGGGTTCGCTGATGGAAATAAATCAAGGCCTATCTCCGAAATCGTGTGATGGATCTTCAGGCGTCGCGCCGTCGGTACAGAAACGAGTTAACGCCCATGCATGATATTTGAATAATTGAAGGAAGAGAGATGGGGAGGGGTGTCTAAACACAATTCCCAGCCCAGCTGATGGGAAACGTCTAGCGGAACGAGGAATGTTTCGCATTAACTATCACGTATGGAGGCGTATGAACATTTACTGTTGGTTTTGATGAATCAGTAACCCATTCTAATGTTGGCATAATGCGCCATCAAGACTTGAAAACAGAGGCAACCTCAGTTTTGGACGTCTTCTATTCGTTCACTAGTGACTTTTCCTTTCTCTATAACTGCAAGCAGTTATCAATAAGTTATAGGAATTGTGAATAATTTGTTTTCCTTCCATCGTTTATTATTATTTCAAGATTACCAGAATAATTGAGACGATGTCTCACAGTGATGGGCGTATTCATATTCATAAATCTGAATACGAATAAAATTCATAAATCTGAATACGAATAAAATTCATAAATCCAAAAATATGAATATGAATATGACTACAGATATGAATACGAATAAGCCATAATCACATCTTTTTGTGCATTTTACTTAAATTTACTGATTTTTTTGTGGATTTCACTCAAATTTTCCTACTTTACTAAGAATTTTACTTAAATTTTCCCACAAAAATTCTACAAAGTCACAAGAAATTCTACAAAAATTTCCCACAATTTAGATGTATTTCTTTGTGAATTTCCCGCAATTCCTATTTTTTGTGTGAATTTTCTAAAAACGTTGGCCGTTTATCGATGAATTAGGTACACTAAACTATCTCCTTTTCACTGTAAAACATTAGTGGAACAACTTGAATTTCAGTAAAAGTCATTGTAAAATAGTAAAATTTGAGTGGGTAACATTCACACCAAATACACTGAATTTTACTAAAATTGGTGTAAAATGGCTTGGTCGATTCCAATGGTTCATTATCGAAGATAATAAACCGAAATTGGCATTTTTGTTAAACTTACAGTAAAAAGGAGAAAGTTCAGTGTAATTCATCCACAAATGACAAACGTTTTTATAAATTCACAAAAGTATGAATTGCGGGAAAATTCACAAAAAAATATAAATTGTGGGAAATTCACACAAAAATGTGAATTTTTGTAGAATTTCTGTGGGAAACCTTGAATTTAAGTAAAATTCTTGGTAAAATAGAAACGTTTGAGTGAAATCCACAAAAAATAGAGTAAATTTTAGTAAAATTCACAAAAAGATGTGATTTTGGCTTTATTAGTATTCATATTCATTCTGTATTCGTAGTCATTTCATATTTTCTGATTTAGGTATGAATTTTATTCGTATTCATAATTATGAATATGAATACGCCCATCTCTAATGTCTCAACGATTTTTCTCGATATTTTTACCCGTTTAATAATATGTTCCTACGAGTAGATTCCACGAAATATGCAGTAAGGGTTGCGTTTTTTGAATTGAGTAGTTAAAGTAA
The DNA here is from genome assembly GCA_963920205.1 of Stenodema calcarata. NCBI lineage: Eukaryota > Metazoa > Arthropoda > Insecta > Hemiptera > Miridae > Stenodema > Stenodema calcarata. Next base: position 28,851,694 of record OY986056.1, on the reverse strand, counting down.
ATGTTCCAGTAATGTACCTCTGTAGGGGAAATGCGAACTACTGAAGGAGTGATTATGTGACCTGTACAATGGTAGTTCAACAGGATACAAGTGACCCCAACTAGGTGAATAGTATTGTTGAGTCTGTTTGTGCTGAGAGAATATCTAGGCTGGGGCCCGTTTGGGAGCTACACCGGTATCCTCAATTAGCGAAATGTATTCTCTTCGAAGTGGAAGCGGTGCTCAGTCCTTACCTAAAAGGCCTCAAGCTCGTCACCACCCCGGTCTTGTATGCTCCTGATGTTTGCCCGGAAGACCCGCTGTCAGCCGAACAGGGTTAAACTAACGAGGTAGATCTCCATCCACTGTTCTCTTCTTTTGCCTCTCTGCATATTTGATTTACCGGTACCGTTTACTCTGCTTTTAAGCTGAAACACCTTAATGCTCATGATCCGCCGAAAAAAGGGTAAAAATTGGAAATTAATATCTTGCGCTCAGTTATCCTCGTGTTTGTATGGCCATGGTTCATGCCTGATGGACAGCTTGAAAGAGAATAATCGTGTTGATACGTTTGTAGTCACTCGTGAATCCGATCAGAGACCAGGTTCCCTATGACTGTTCGCAATTCTTTTTCGTCATTTTTAGAATTTTTTAGGCTCCAATTGATCAAACTAAATTCAATAAAGATTTCACGTTACTTTCGTTTACATTGCGAGGCAATGTGGTTGTCACATGCTGAAATCTGGAGGTTAAATTACATCCATTACCCTTGAACATCCTCGCTTTGAAGAAAAGTGACGTTCGAATCAGGCGAACATTGGATAGTAATTGGGCCTCACCGTACAAACTCCCAACAAAGTTTCTGGTCAAGCCATATCTATAATATTCTTATACTTGTGCAGTCTATATAATTCACTAGGTACTGATAAGAATAAAATATTTGGTGATCTTTTATGGGTTGAATTATACTCAACAGGTACCTACCATGAGACTTGATGTGGTTGTGAAATCAAAGGAGAGACAACATTACAATGCAGTTACGGTAGGATCAACTAACAAGAACCGACTGTTGAATTTAGCTCCTGGCGTTCACATCGGTTTCTATACTCAACTCACTCGTACTCTCGGCTTTTGAATTTTGAGAGGAACGTTAATGGCATTAGTCCCTCACCCCCGTCCTGTGAGATCCTTGGAAATTCTCTCACCCAGCATCGGTGCCTTACTAATGCATCAAAGGAGGGTTGGGAGTAGAAAGCCCGAAGTCAACAGGAATCGCCAATGACAAATGTAGCGGCTTCGATGTTTATTTAGCCACTTGTACGATAGTCTCGGGATTATTCACAAAACAATTTGCATCGGTAAATCGGTAGTTTTATTGGAAAATACAACTGAAAAATATAGGAAGTTTGGGAGCACGAAGTTATACTGGTAAAGCGATTAGACTGACTGGTCGTTCGGGGGGGAAACCAAAATGGCGTCACACGACGCAGTTTTGCAATGTAATTTATATGTAGGTACTTCATTGCCCGTTTTCTCAGCATGTTACCCCAACTGGCATTTATAATTCGGTAAATAATAATCTGGAAATATTATGTGTCGGGTGAATAGTATTAGTGTTGTTATTCGGTGGTAATGTATAGTATAGTGAATGGTCGGGGCGCTAGTGGGCTACGGAACTAACTGGGTCATGGAATAAGGGAGAGCTAAGGCGCATGGAGGAAGGAAACTGAGGCCTCACAAGGGCCGAACATCCTCCCCCCCCCCCCCCAAGGGAGCACCCCGGGGGCGAAAGGTGGCAGCAGGAACGTAGGAAGGTATCGGAAGACATAGGAGCAGGAAGAAGTCGGGATGTCGGTGCAGTTGGGAGTGATTGTTGAGACACATTGTCCTAGGAAAATATATTCATCCAAAAATGATGTATAGGCAGCTTGTAGCGTCGGGTTTTTGGAAAGTTTATTTCGGGGAACATCGTTTCTATGCTTTTGTATGTTCACTAGGGAAAGTAACGGGAGGTCGTTTATTATCTGGTGAAATGTAACTCGGTTTTTCCTCGGGAAAGTTTTGAAAGATCTGATAAATTTCGTTCTGGTAAGTTTGGGAGAATCGTCAAATACGATCGGGTCAATGTTAAAGGAAATATCGTTAAAATTGGGATCTGTCAACGGAAGTTTGGAAACTTCTGGCCAGTGGGTAATCGGGAAGGAATACGTCGGTGATTGGGAACTCGGGTTTTCTAACACTATAAAGGTGACAAATTTAGGGGAAAGTTTTTGGAATTTCGGAATGGCGGAATGTTTTGGAAAGTTGTAAAGTATTTATTGGAAGTATCGGATTTTTTTTATTTTTTATTTTTTTTTTATTTTTTATTTTTTTTTATTTATTTTTTTTTTTTTAAGTATTTAGTTTTTAGTATTTTAGTATTTTAATTTTAGTATTAGTAATTTTTAGTATTTTTAGTCAATTTTGGGAATTGTGTGTGTCCGTATGTCGGAAACTGAGTTGTCTCGGTAAAAGGTCTATATGCCGTGCTGGTAAGGATAACAATGGTTCAGATGATGGTCGAGTGGCAGAAAGACCTCGCGAATTTACAATGGGACGGAAAACAGGTGAAGTGGTAGATGTTGAATTTGAAATGGGCCAATTTAGTTCTGAAGACAAGCGCCCATCATCTGAACCTTGAGAAAGAACATGTGGGCTTACAGATCGACGATGCGAGGCGGGCGCTGAATTTCGAGCCGGTGAGGATGGCGTCCGTTGTGGAGTGCGCTGGGAGCACCGTGTAGGTGTCATCTGGTTGTTTGGGAGGAAGGATGGGGACACTGGTTGCTCATGTGGCGCTGATCGGAAAGAGGAACGAGCGAATCGAGGTGGGTGAGAGGTAGGAGTAGGGGTGGAAGAAGGTGATTGGTATGAGACAGCTTTAGCAATAATGCTGTCGGGAATTAGATCGTTCGGGTTGCCAGAATCATGTAAAAAGTAGTGATGGCGGCGGGAACACTTAGAACACACCCTCGGCGAACTGCAGTTGGCGACTGGATGTGTTCCGTTGAGGCAATTCACGCATTCTCGGGTGACATCCACAAATTTCATCCGGTCGGTGTAGCGCAACTGGAGAAACTCCGGACAGCGATACAAAAAATGCCGGCAGCTACAATAAGGGCAATTTCGGGTTGGACCACGGATTTTTGGTTTTGGAACTGAACGCGGAAATCGGTTTTGGAGGGGCCCCAGGGCCGGATCTGGTGAATAATTGCGCGTGTGGACGGAAGAATGGGTTGCAGCTTGGTCTTGAGTTGATGAGCGCACATTCCGAGTCAGGACTTGATTACGTTGTTCACGGGAACGAAGGAAGTCAAGAAGAAGTTGGGTTGTCGGGAGATTCTGATTCCGGGAGATATGTTCATCAAAAAACGCCTTATGTAACGAGAGGGGCATACACTTGACGGCGTGATGATAAATTAGGAAATCGGTGATGTTTTCGGTTTTAATAGAATTGACTGCCATTACATACCCTTGAGTAGCCTGAACAAAATTGTGCAATGTGTCGGGATGGTCGTCGGTAAATGGTAGTAATAAGTCCCTCTTGTCCAGTTGAGCCATAGCTACTTTGTAAGGGTTGGAGTGAGTCGAAACCAATTCATCCCACACTTGAGGAAATGGGGTCCCATTTGATATGTGCGGCGTAATCCACTGTTGGAGGGAGGGTCCCAATTTTTGTTGTAGGGCATGTAATTTGTTGACGTCGGGAATATCGAGGGTGAGAATAGAGTCCGAGAAAATTTGGCAAAATTGTGCAAAGTCGAGTACATCTCCATCATAAGATGGTACAGTCGGTAGGAGCAACGCACACGTTTTCAGGGAATCAAACCGTGACGAAGCATCAAGTGTCGGGACTTGAACAGGAGAAGTTTCAATCAGAAAATCCTCAAAGGCCGCCCTCGCCTCCTCGAACCGGAAACACACGTATTTCCGAACGGCCCTCGAAAATACCGCGTGTTTAAAATGCTTGCCGAGAGCAAGGGAATGAAATTTAGCGATCATATCATCGAGTCGGGCAATTGATTTCGAAATATGCTGAAAAGATGGCCGACCCCTAGCCGCCGCAGACATTGAATCGATCGTGATAAGGGTCGTTACCACAGACTCGAGCACTGAGTAAGCCGATTTTGGTATAACATCGGAACCCAAATGTTCCATCACCCATCGGGCGTTATCGTCAAACGTTTCCGTACTTACACCGAGGCGAAGTTTCTGGCAAATTAATCGGGCATCGGTAGTCAAAGAGCCGTCGTCGGGCTGGTCGGGCTGGGACTCTGGTTCCATGACGGCAATCGCGGAAACTCACACGAAAAATACGCACAATTACCGTATAATGGGTTTTCGGCACCATGTACGATAGTCTCGGGATTATTCACAAAACAATTTGCATCGGTAAATCGGTAGTTTTATTGGAAAATACAACTGAAAAATATAGGAAGTTTGGGAGCACGAAGTTATACTGGTAAAGCGATTAGACTGACTGGTCGTTCGGGGGGGAAACCAAAATGGCGTCACACGACGCAGTTTTGCAATGTAATTTATATGTAGGTACTTCATTGCCCGTTTTCTCAGCATGTTACCCCAACTGGCATTTATAATTCGGTAAATAATAATCTGGAAATATTATGTGTCGGGTGAATAGTATTAGTGTTGTTATTCGGTGGTAATGTATAGTATAGTGAATGGTCGGGGCGCTAGTGGGCTACGGAACTAACTGGGTCATGGAATAAGGGAGAGCTAAGGCGCATGGAGGAAGGAAACTGAGGCCTCACAAGGGCCGAACACCACTCATTATCAACATAGAACCTCTCGTATGGTTTTATGAGCTGTTGGGAGGCGCTAACCTCCACACTCTCGCGTTCCATTACTGACGGTAAGTTTCAAATCAGCTCACAACACCGCGGATGTATCGTACATTATTTCATTTTCTGTGAGCATTTTAATAAAGTACGATTTATACCTCAGTAGAACGTATGAAATGACAGTAAAACTCGACAAATTGACCTGCCCTCGGGTTCATGAGGTTGTTCATTATTTACGACTCAATATCAACCAAGCGAGCATGTGAAATGTTGGCTACATCTCACGAGTCAGTCCACATTAAGCCGGCGTATTCCATCGATAGATACATTTATTCGAAACGACGCCTCTAATTAAGAATGAGTGATATAAACATAGCCTACTCGACCTGCATTTGTGTTTAACGTTAAAATGCAGTTTTCTCTCCGTCTCGAGGAATTTCACAATTTATTATAGGTACTTGTTTATATTATATAAGTTTATATGCTTATCAGAAAGGGTATAGGTAACATTATTATACCTTTACTGATAAGCCTGTATTGTTCATGGTTAACACGTTGACTGCGAATTAGACCCAACATAGGTCTAGCAAAACTCTCACGTGAGGCCATGAGACCCATGAGGCCATAAGGGTCTAGGGTGTTACCTACGCTTTTATGAGGCCTTTTTTTGAGCGAACACGAAGTGTATTTCAGTTTTACGGTATTTATAGCATCCATTGCAACTCTTAGCATCGGAAAATATGTTAGCAATTTATTCACAGTCATGGAAGAAGTTGAACCACTTCGAATCGCTAGTTGCTCTGTTTACTTATAGAAGGCTGGTTTGTTTGACTATTCTTCTACACTGTTTATGTCACAGGTGATATTAATTTGACTTTCTTGTGATAATAGTTTACTGCACATAGGTATTAGATTGTAGGAGATAATAGATTATTTTATTAGACCCGTTTTGGGTCTTGTGACCCCGAGCCATGAATTCCTTCACTTGGGCCAATAAGACCCCAAAATGGGTCTAACCGAAAAACTGTTTTTTTTTTTTTTTTTTTTTTTTTTTTGTGGTAAAATATGGACAAATATCACATTTTGACGAATAAATGCTATAATTACCATAGAACTGAGATACATTTCGTGTATCGCTCAAAACAGGCCGCTAGGAGCGCTAAAACCTCATAAAGGTGTAGGTAACATCCTAGACCCACGTTTGGTCCTATGGCCCCACGTGGGAGTTTTGCTAGACCCATTTTGGGTCTAATTGGCAGTCAACGTGTTAAAGTATTAATTTTCATGCGAATTGGTTTTCGATTTTAATATCTACCTAAATCTTGGAAAGTACGAGGACATCTGTGGTTTTCGATACCAGCTTTTCCACATACCTAATTGATTTAGAAAATGGATAAACTACTATTGACTTATCGGCTGAAACTCAAGAAATAGAATGTCTGTCTATCAACGGTTGATGAAAAATCAATCGTCTCTCAATGAATTGATTATCTTTTATCTTAGGGTTACGTATTCATCTAAACCTCCAATACCCTAAATTTGATTACAAAACCCCTCTCAAATAAGGGGTTAAGTTGATGCCGATTGTGGCAGACTCCAGGTGGTTCTAATAGTGAACAGCTTTGTCGCCCTGATATTATAGTTTAATGATTCCATCATTACCGAATTCTTTTTTACCGTTTTTCCACCGCTGCATTATTAATATTAAAACAGTTAACGACGTTTCAGAGCAAACAATCATTGCCGTGGATTCCGTGTAAACAACGTTACTCTTGAAGGACACCGTCGTTCCCTCTATTTGAGTTTCTCATCAGAATATTCATCGAGTTCCGTCGGTGTCGGGCGCGTAGGAATCTGTGGATAAGACATTGTTAAACCGTTCAGTGCCAATTTCCCTCTGTCAGTGTTGGTTGCAGATCGCTAACATAATATCAACACTGAGGCCGACCAGCATTTACATTCATGCCGCCCCCAATGACAGAGTAAATATTTTGGGTTGACTCTCCGTCTATGACGTAAACTGGTTCAAAATACGTTTGCATGATATCGATTTACATTCATCAATTTGTGTATGCGTCCACCACATCTCTCTGGTAAATAGAATCAGTTTATAAAACGTGGAGCATTCAAACTTGAAACCATAATATGCGGTATAATACGAGTATATATGTTACGTAATATGTTACGTAATATATACGTAATATGTTACTCGTAATATGTTACGTTACATATTATGTCTAATTTGTGAGCCCTCTAAAGGCAAATACTTCATTGCAATAAGAGATAATTTAGTATCTCCAATACTGAAATATCACGAATATTCTATTTCAGTATTGATGTTTAGGTTTGACCGTTATACTCCAGCTCACTCCTTCTTTTAGCAATGTACACGTCACCTGACATGGCAACAGATACCCAACTCACTGCAAATGAGGTTTTGTTATTTTTACGCGTCACTATAAGTTCACTGTAGGTGGTGTTCTCGAGACATAACAATTATTTGAGAGAATATTGAACATTGGGTACGGTGATAACAGTGATAAGATGTCAGTCATTTAAAATATGTTTAGGTACCTATTCAAAACAGTGCTGGCGGTTATTTATACGTGTAAGGTGAAAAAATATAAATACGAATTGTAATGTGAAACTTCATCACGAAATTTCATCTTGACGCAGTCCTATGCCTTTGAAAACTACCCCAGCCGATTCAGCGTCAATAATACTATGAAAACGATACCTCACATCATCACGCCATCGATAATCATCAACCTAATTTTCAAGAACCCTGCTTTTTGGCCTATGGGCATGCATCTCGTAGGTAGTAGGTAGGTACATATTTTTAGCGAATTTTCGAAAAATTTTCATACCAAAATCCGTTTCAGATGCGCTCTGGAGCACTTTGAAGATGAAGAAACGTGGTTGATACTTTAGATATTCTTCATGTTCTGACATTTTAAATAAAACCAATTATTTCTTCGAAAATTCGCTCTTATACCCATGCTGCATGACTGGCTTTTCTAAATACGATCAAATGTTTTTAAAATATTTTATTGCATGAAATATGTTTGTTATTGTACCTACCTATTTGGGGAGTATCTATCATAGGTCGCACTAGAAACTTGTGAAGCACTGAAACTTGTAGCACTAGAAACGGGCGAGCATCTACTACTGAGATGTACCTAGTAGGTACGGATCGCTATTGCATCCGAACGGAATGCGCGTCCTAACGTGTTTATTGAGTGCGAATGGGAAGAAGGGATTTGAGCGTGAAAAATGGGATTTTTGAGATTTTTAGGGAAAATAAGACAAAATAACTAGGAAACTGTTAATTTATTCCGTATTCTATTCTGAAAACACTATTGGGACGGATAAAATGTACAACTAAACAATATTTTTTGGCAAAGGGATCGAGCGCAAACACGACGCGGGTCGCGGATAGCCATTTTCCCGTCGATTTTAGTTGAAAAGCGTGAAACGGGGGGGTCTAAATACCATTTTTCGTGTTTGTGGGATTTTTTGGTGTGGAAAGGGATTTTTCAACCCTGACTGTGGGAAAAGAGGAGAGGGCCATCTTGCAACACTAGGTAGGTACCGACTCCCCTTCTACGGTTCCCGCTACCACCGAACACGACGCTCGGTCTTTAATAAATTTGCAATGCTTTTTGCTCTAAAATTATATTTTATCTCCTTTATTATCGTACGTCCTCAAAATATCTCTCCAAGACCAGTTCATATGATCATAACAGTCCGTTAAATATTTTTGTGAGCTACGCATGTTCAATTTCTGAAAAAACGGCAATCTTTCCAATTTTTCCAATCTTTCGGAAATATTCCACGAAATATTTCCACGATTTTATCTTTCCGGAAAAATAAGTACTCTAGTTTCTACCGACTGTAAAACGATGGTAAAGCCGGGTTGTAGCGCTCTTTGGGAAACCTTCAAGATTACGTTGGATCCGTAATATTCGTGGGACTGCGGTAGGAGTGTGAAAAGGGAGGGGAGTAGTGGAGGCCTCTTTCTACGCCACCTCTACATCCACCCACAACATAAATTTTATGTTCGGGTGGGTGCGTGAGAGAAGGGTGGGTGGGAGAGAGAAATGGGTGGTAGTGAGGGGAGGGTGGGTGAAAGAGATGGGTGGCAGTGAGGGGCGGGTGGGTGAAAGAGAAATGGGTGGTAGTGAGGGGAGGGTGGGTGAAAGAGATGGGTGGGTGAGAAACAACTGATCGAGAGACAAGTGTCGCTAAGTGACCTGTTACCTTCGGCACCCAGACAGATTAGAAACGGGTGAGGGAAACGAGTTATTAGGAAAAATCTCCTAACGTTTGAGAGCATTTTCGGAAAGTCATCTTACGAGTATAACAGCCGATCAAGAACTCGGTTTTCTGCATAGGTTTGGATGTGCCACCCACAATTTGGTCAATTGTGATCGAATACTACCCCAACATTTTCAGTTTGGTAATGCTAGGTACGTTATAGTAAATACATACCCATCTTATAATCCAGAGAATGTATGTAATTTCGTTCAGTGAAAATATAATTTAGCTTGAACTCTTGTTTAAACCAGCATTGTGCGTTCTAGAATTATTACAAAAAAAAAGTAGGGAAGTTAGGTACTTACCTACCAAGGTATTTGTACCTGTCCGTATTAGCACAATTGTTCCGGCCCCTAGATACCGCTCAAAAATATGGAAGGGGGGGGGGATCACTAATTAATCCAACCTCGAACGCATTGACGATCAGTCTAGTACATAAATGAAATGGGTGGACCATGTTTGGCCACCAATGAGAATCGGAAATCTCGCTCTGATTTGGGACCCGTCGCTATTATACGTCTCTTATACTTTGGGTGCGGGTAAGGAATGTAAAAATTAAAGCTCAAATACAGACAGAATGCAAATTTTCAAAAATCGCTAATGGGATTTGGGTGAGGTAAGATAAGTTAATACAGAAGGAAATGCGAATGATTAGTCGCCAGTCGCAGTAAAAATTATTCATCAGCCTTCATACAAATCAGATCAAAACTGCAGGTTGACTAAAGAAAAGATGAATAAAGTTGCAGACTTCGTAGGTAGGTAGGTATATTTGCTTTCCACGTAAAACCTAGAAATACTAATATCACATCTTGTATTATTACACAGGCACCTACCAAACATTTTGCTATTGTACAGTGACTCAGCTCAGAACTATACGGTTGTCAAAGTAAAGTTGCAGTTCGTAGGCTTGTGATATCTACAATAAAATCTTGTAAAAGCTAATAATATCACGTCAAGTATTATTACATGACTTATAGTGTATAGGTAGGTACCCGACATTGTTATTATTATTACCTAATAGTACTACTTAGCTTAAAACTGCAGACTGTCAAAAGAAGAGATCAATAAAGTTGCCGAGTTTGTAGGTATACATCACAGAACCTATCTTTTAAGTAGGCATGTGTTTCCGTGGTATATCTACATGAAATGAAAAATAATACTTAGGAACTTTAAAATCTTCGATGAACCATGTTTACGAACGGACGATAAACAACTAACTAGTGATAAATGCAGTCTTGATATGAAGGTTAGCATAACGTTCGCTAGATAGCGTTGGTAAAGCGGCCTCCGGCTGTAACTCCAGACTCTTCTCATTCAGAATCCAAGCGATAACTTAACCGACAAGAACGTGATTATCTTTATTGATGTTTCCTGAATATCGTCCGATGTTACATCGGTATCGATGTTGAGATCGAATATGTTTTCTCTCGATGTCCCATCCCTACTGATTACTATTCAGGCCATGGCAATCAGGCGTCAGTGCTTTCACTAAATGGTTATATGGTCCACAGTGGAGCCGTCATCCAACTTGCCATAAATAAAATAAAAGTGAGATTGATAATTAACTCCCGTAGGAGTTGTCAAAAATTGACAGTAGGCTTGGTATTTCACAAGCCAATGTCGGGGTATTGGTTATAGTTTTCAACTAGCAATAATCGCACCTCAGTAGAACTTCATTGGTTACGATATTGCCTCTGCGCAAAGATAGCGTTACTGAAAACAGCTCAAGGGGTGGCCACGAGGTCGTTCTTCTACCGACTCGAGAAGGAAACTCCACACTACAGCTGCACACTTTCAAACGCGAGAAATCCTCACTTGAGCGCCACCGTCGCACAGCACTCCAGAACCCCCCCGACAAAAACCTGATCGAAACTCCATTTTGGTTTATTGGAATCGCCCAAAGAAAAAATTGTTTAACCCCCCCCCCCCCTCAAAGTTTGTTGGTTTACGTTTCAAGATAAGTAGATTCAGAAAATCGAATAAAAAAAACTGCCAATTCTTGACACAACGGTTTATTATCTTCCTTGTGCAGATCACCCTTCTGTCTATACCAGACTGTGTTGCTAATCGGCACCATACCATACCATACGAATTTCTTTCCTATCATACCATACTGTATGACACCAAATCATACATACAATAATATACCATACTCATACCATGTCATACAAACCGAGTGAATATTGAAATGTCATCCATTTGAAATTACAATATTCAGTCGGTTTCTCATCTGTAAAATTGTTTAAATAATACCTATTTAAGTACATATGTTTAGGGATGTCGAGGGTCGGTCAAATCATTTGACCGACCCTCGACATCCCTCAACATCATTCTTACTGACGGTCAAAAAAATCACACACACCTATTTATTTAAACAAATTAAATTTTGATGATGAGCTAGACACTTGAAATTTTAAATGGATGGGTTTTTTTATTCGATTTTCTGAATCTACGTATATTGAAACGTAAACCAACAAATTTTGAGGGGGGGGTTAAAAAACTTTTTTCTTTGGGCGATTCCAATGGTTCATTATCGAAGATAATAAACCAAAATAGAATGGTTGAAGATCAAAGAGTGGCGTTTGTAGAAATTGGGGGTTGCTCTATTCAAGATTTTGAAGTCTGAATATCCATTGTACCTTAGAGAAGCAGTAACGTAAAGTTACTGCTGTTGTAAACAACTGTTGTTTATAATCATGATGTCAATGAACGTGATAACCATGATGTCAATGAACGTGATAATCATGATGTTTATAATCATGATGTCAATGAGTCGAGGGAAACCCGTCTTTCGTACATTTCCAATCGGTTTTGGGGATCTCGGATGTACCTTTCGGATATTTCGGATTTATACAAGACCACTCAGAAAGCGCAGTATCCACGTCCTCTCAAGTATGAGAAGACTGAACGGTCATCGATGAATTTCAAATGTCAGAAACACTCGTAATTCTGCCTCACGCTCAGGACACTGCACCACGTTTCATCATCATGGTTTCAAGAAGCCAACTGTTAGTCGGTAATGAAGTGAAGATCTACTTCAGAAATGATCCTGTAGAAGTATGATCTTAAAATTTACCGGTTAATGGGTTCCGCCCGACCTCACTGGCGAGGCCTCGAGGAATCGAGAAGGACACTCATAGAAAAAGAACAGTCCTAGATCTCGACACACGAAAACACGATCGAAGTCGTAATTTTTTCGCTTGAAAACGATATAATGAATAAGTGACCCTCTATGATGTCATCTACATACTGGTAAGTCCTAAATGTAATTTGTTCAGCCGCTAATATCGTTCGCTGTTCAACAACTAACCGGTGACAGCGCTACCTGTGGAGGAACTCCTCAACTAAAAACCCGAGAGTTGTCTACATCCAACACCAATCTCACTACGCCAGACGTCGGCAACCATTTTTCCTTGGTGTGCCGATTTTTCCAAATGAATTCATGGATTCTTAGGGGACCGCTCCCGAAAATCATGAAATTTCATTAAAAGTTCTCATTTTGCTTCTTTGAATAAAAAAAAGGAAAAAGTTCCAGTCGTATGAGCGAATTTTCGAAGGAGTAACATTCATAAGAATAAAATTTATTTAATGAAACAGGAGTAGTCTTACGCAAAGTAAAATTTGGGGTGGAATCAAAAATGTATTCTATTGAATGTATTCTATTGAATGTATTTTTTATTGGTATTTTTAGCTCCAAATTTTAGAACATCTGTGAAAACCGCACGTTTGTACGCCCCTCCGTTCACGAGTTATGAACTTGATGGTTAAGTCCTGTTGAAGAAGTGAAGCCCGTAAAATAATATTTTGCACTCCCCCCCCCCCCCCCCAATATGATTTTACAATTGCCAAAATATGCACTCGTGCAAAAAAAAAAAAAAAAAAAAAAATGCACTCCACCAAAATACTATAATAAGACGATCAAGTATCTCAATGATGACCTTGATTTGTCTAACGTAGGTACAAAGGGATACAAAAGCAATAAAAACAAACATTTTCAGTTTTTTACAATTTATTACTTTATTCATTAAAATCAAATCATTGACAAAATGATTGAATTGAACTACCAACACGTTTCCAAGTTTTCCACAGAAGGGTGCAAGGGCTACAAATTTTTCCTCTGGCATGTTTTGCTCAGATCAACCGTTGAGCAGGAAATGCATTTGAGCAATCTTGAAATGAACACCCTGTATACAGTGTGTCTAGTGTAATTATGTACGAGTAATTATGTATGAGTGTAATTATGTTCGTAACAAACTCAGGTAATTGACTTTTCAGGTAATTTGCAACAAAAAATGCCTCGTGGAGTTTTTTTCTTACTCAACTAAAAATCTGACTTTTTGCACTTGTAAGATTTTGTTCGTCTTCTCGACCTTGTCTCTTTGACACAAAATCTGATTTTTTTAGTCTGGCCTAACTGGTAAAAAAATGGCCTAATTTAAAAATTTGAAGATTTTCTTGAAACCACCGTTTTTTCTTTAGTTGTTCGCTTTGTTATTACGGAGGTGACTCGGCGGATTGGGCAAAACTTGCCTGGAATCTCAGCTTTCCCACGGTATAATTATTTTTTATTTTTTAGGGGGAACTTTTTTGAGAAAATTCAGTTTTTATGCGATAAAACGTGTATTTTAACTTAAAATTTTTAAGGCACATTTTCACGCTGAACAGAATGGTGACGTACTCAGACCTCCCTAGCAACGAAGTAAATGAGTTTTCAGTCGCAATATCTTCATTTCAGGGTGTAGAAAGTGTCAAGTCAACGGCATTACTTAGGAAATTTCATTTATTTGTGAGGGAGGGCCTTCATAAAATAAAATTACATGAACTGTTCAAAAACGTCGCGGATGCAGAGGGTCGTTCGTCTGCGAATGGAGTTGACCGCATGGTGAAGGTCACGGTGGTTCTGGCGAAACAGATCCCCGAGAACGAGGGATATTTTGACACTTGACGCTTTTGGCCTTTGACTTGACACTTTGTACATCCTGAAATGGAGATATATCAATATATTGCGATTGAAAACTCATTCAATTCGTTGCTGGGGAGGTCTGAGTACGTCACCATTCTGTTCAGCGTGAAAATGTGCCTTAAAATACACGTTTTATCGCATAAAAACTGAATTTTCTCAAAAAAGTTCCCCCTAAAAAATAAAAAATAATTATACCGTGGGAAAGCTGAGAATCTGGGCAAGTTTTTCCCAAGGAGTGTCCGCCGAATCACCTCCGTAATAACAAAGCGAACAACTAAAGAAAAAACGGTGGTTTTAAGAAAATCTTCAAATTTTTAAATTAGGCCATTTTTTACCAGTTAGGCTAGACTAAAAAAATCACATTTTGTATCAAAGAGATAGGAAATTTAACGCTCCTTCTAACGGTATCCTCAGATTTTACTTCACATGATAATTTGAAGGATTTAGGTCCGTTTTACAGAGACAAGGTCGAGAAGACGAACAAATTCTTACAAGTGAAAAAAGTCGGATTTTTAGTTGAGTAAGAAAAAACATAGTTACACTAGACACACTGTATAAATAAGAGAATTAATGAAGGGAATTTCCCTTCACCTATTAGACTTTCCCTTCGAGGGGTCTCATTGGGTCTCTATATCACAGAATCATCCCAAAGTTGTCAGTTACACTTACACTTACACTCAGAAAATGAAAAAAGTAATTATGCTATTTCATTTTATTGGTAAATTTACTTGTTTATTTAATTATTTTTTGAAGGAAATATTTTTTTTTTAAATCTAGTTTTTTTCTTCAAAAGGTTCAAATTTTTAGCAGGCCGCAAATATTTGCCAGGTTGCCGATCTATACACTGTGCAGTCATCTCAATTGGAAACTTCTCGACTGAGTGAATCCAGGAAAACCTTCGCAAGATGTAAAATTAAAAGTACTTTACGAAAAAAGTGTATTGAGCTGGTTTTGATAATAAACTTAGGAACATAATATTATTATGTTAATCATTCACCTTGATAAAAACATATATTTTTTTTTTCATTTTAGGGCAGGAGTGTTAACGTGACGTTTTATTTTATAAAACGTTTCAAATTTATAAAATGTTTCAAACTGTAATGAAATTATACCGACAAGAGAAATAGAACAAAATTAATTTAAAAGTAATTTCAATCTCCTCAGTCGCTTTTTCCTCACCAGTCCCCGATATCGTCCCCTCACCGCAAACCACCCTTGTGAGGAGACTTGTCACCCACGATGAGGAGTTCTCTACGCCCTTAGCGGCCACCACCCACCCACCGCGTTGCCACCACCACCCACCGCGTTGCCACCACCACCCACCGTGTTGCCACCCCCAGTTTAGTCCCCGTTGGGACTCCCAACAATTCCCCCTTCCGGCTCTTTTAGTCACCCCATTTAGCGTCGGACTACGACCTAGTGGTCACTATTGAACACAGGTGCGTGCGAATTTTGTCAAGATCAGGAAGACAAAACTGCTACTGTCAAAGGTCAAGCCTCACCTCCTTGACACGTACTACCGTATCCTGTTGTCACACTTGCCGGGACGAACCATTTCTGTGAGCTGCAGTGGGGCCGGCCGTCTCCGGTTCGGTCAGTGTTGAGTAGGGATGGGCATCGAATATCGATATTGTTCCTCAAAATATTTTCTGGTATTTTTTCATATTTTTTTTTTTTTTTTTTTTTATCGATATTGAACAAGTTCGATATATCGGTTTTTTAAAGCCTTCGACTATCAGCTTTGTCTCCAGAAATTTTTCAATTTATAATCCTAATATCACATTACCAATGACCTGTTCAGAAATGTTCCGGTTCAATTATTGATGAAATATCGCTGGCAAACTCGGACGTTACGTCCATCCATCTTCGTTCTACGCCTAAATTTTCTGTTAATTTTGGCCAACCACAAAGCTCTTCTCTTGGAAGAAAGTCCCTTAGTTTTTTCACACTGATTGGAGATGACTTTAGGGAGGGCGAACATTAGCACCGTTTCACTGGCTCCACCCCGTCCCCACGAATTGTTGCACTACACAATAATTATTGTGCAATTACGCACTTCAAAAGAGGGAAAATACTTCCGCAGCTATGGAAGGGTCAAAAAAGCAATAAACACAAACTCAAATTAAAAAAAAAAAAAAAACACACACACAGGAAACCGTGTTATAGTTTAAAGTTGAACATGAGCTCTTTTAGTAATATCTCATACCATTGTTGAGCCGATATTTCGCCCAACGGTGATATAGAGATACCTATCGAGGAATGATGATCACAGATTCGCAGTTGTTGTCGTTAGTAATGAAAAAAAAAAAAACACCGTAAATATTCGAAAATGACAAGTAAAGGCTACCAGAGAATCGCAGTGGACAGAGCCAAAATGGCGGATACACGGAAGATTCAAGATATCGATAGCTCGTGACGTCACGAGAACACCACCTTTTGGTTTCACCAAATTGTTTTTACGTAGTATTAGAGTAAGTAGTCAGTTCGTGATATTGACGAAAAGTAGCGCAACGCCCAATGTGGCACTTCTCCAAATTCGAGGTAACAAGTTGTTATCACGATTGGTCCGTGTGAAGTTTATTCCAAACTCGAGAAACCCCGACGGAAGAGACATCCGCAGTAACTGTTAGGTTACAGTGTTGCCGTGAGTTTTACTGCCTTAAACTGAGCAAAGTCCTAAAAGAGCTATGAGCTCCTTCCCCAGACCGCCCCGGGAGAACCTGATAAGGTTGGGGGTGGTCCCGCCTCGCACGGCCGTTAGTTTCAGTCTATTCATCTTCGTTTCTTGGCGGTTTTAAGCTAATCCTCTACTGAAGCCTTCCACCTTCGCTCCCCCCGTAGGTCTCTAATTTCATTCCCCCATTTTATTCCATTTCCCACTCTTTTGCCGAGTTCACCTCTTCACTTACTGTTTGTGTTTTTCAAACATTCTGCCTCCCGATGTGATATTTTTTTCTTGCGTTTATTCAGATAACATCTAAACATTATGTCACTTTTTTCGAAATAGGTATTTTCACTCCCTCCACGTTGAGCGCCACGCCAAAAAAGTAAAATCACCCCAGGGACCAACCGCGTATTTTCTTACCTTTCCCCTTCTAATCCCTATTTGGATACGTTTTGTTGAATTTTTAGGTTCATTTTGATCAAAAATGGCGCATGTCCCAATTTGGGTTAGGTGGCCTGTGGGGGAGAAACAAGATGCAGTTTGTCATCTGGGGGCCTGTTAGCGGCCAAGTGTACATTGTTTCATTTACGAGCTCGTTTCATGTTGTAGGTACTAGTGCATTATATGCCCGGTGAAGTCGATTATCGAGATAATCGAATGTTGCGATTATATATCGATGATGTCAACATTCGATGGTAACATTTGTGTAGCCTTCCGAACATATTTCCATATAATATATTGACATATTATGCCCAACTAATCTATATGGTATGATCAGTTGTTTGGGGGATGTTTTCATTCCGCAACCCCGTCCACTTGATCTGTGTGTCCAACTAATCTAGAATAAAAACATCCCCCAAACAACTGGTTAGTACCATATAGATTAGTTGGGCATATAGATCAATCTAAAGTCGTAGGTATATTGCATTGTAAAAATGAAAATATGTCAGTTTGGGAGAAACTGGGAGAAACAAGTGAAATCGATATATAATCGCAACATTCGGTTATCTCTATAATCGAGTTCATTGGGCGTATAATGCACTAGTACCCATGTTGTGTTGTGATATCGTGCGTGGATAAGTGGTGTCGGTGGTCCGTGATCCCAAGACAAATCTATCAGGATACGTCGTGAATGATCTTCTCCCCTCGCATGACGTCACAATCCACGATTTCGCCAGCAGTCTCTCTTCAGCCCTTCGCCAGGCCATACTATCAAAACATCACTACATTTGCGTCATCAGAATCCCACCTGACAAACTGATTATTTCATCATCTGCTCGAGTGTATCATCTACCGTAGATGATACACTCGAGCAGTTGACGAAAGAGGCGGTGTTCGGGATTCTGATGACCCGTAGATGACGTAACTACGTACTACGAGCCCCTCTATACATGCCCAAGCTGCACTAACATACTTATGGATTGCCCTCATGTCCTCCGTTATAGGTACTCCGGGTAGCCAGCAGCACCGTATCATCTTTCGTATCATCTTTTCTTCACATCTCTCTGGATCATCTCTTCGCATCACACATCGTCCATCGCCAGCTGCTGCAGGTGCCGTCGTTTTTCACGCATCCGCAACGTGCACACGCGCGTGAAGCTCCCCCGAAAACGATCAGACGTTATAATTTAATAATAAGAAAGTTTATTTCAATATTTTTATATACCTTATAAATCGTTAGCAAGGAGCTCCTTAACTCATTTTATTTTCATTCATTTTACTTATAAGTACCTACGAGCTTGAACCGCAATAAAGGTTTTGTTGCCTTGGGTTACAAGGAATCTTTCAGTATACCCTTGTGCAATCCAAAACAGGGCCAACATAAGTATGACCCAAATTGGGCATGTGTCATACTGAAGAAGCTCATGTTTTGGGACCTGACTAGTTACGTGTTAGGTACTGTACCTTACACCCCAAATGACAAGGGAGTTCAACTAACTGCAATCACAACTACCTACTATCTATAAGTAAACAAAGTTATCTACTTCTACTTCTTTCACATCCATATTGCATTTCTCCATGGATGTAGCATGTGTTTTCGACAATATGAGGTCATCATGGAAGAATCCCAGGACCTGGCAGGAGAACTCCATTCCGTCACGGAATTTCCATGACGCGTGCCCTCATAATGTCGAATACGCGTCTTTCACATCGTCATGTTTGTGGATTTTTTGGTTTATTATCTTCGATAATGAACCATTGGAATCGCCCAAAGAAAAAAAAATTTTAACCCCCCCTCAAAATTTGTTGGTTTACGTTTCAAGATACGTAGATTCAGAAAATCGAATAAAAAAAAATCCGTCCGTCCGCCGTACGCCGTACGCCGTCCGCCGTACGCCGTCCGCCGTCCGCGCCACTTTGCCCAGTTAGCGTTGAGTTAAAATTACGAAATTTGGTTTCTGGGTTTGGACCAGCCCCACAATGGTCCTCGAAACTTTTCATAACCCTAGGTCAAGGGGAAGGGGTTCAAAACGAATTTTGAAATTTTGAAAATTCCATATCTCGAAAAATTCCCATCAAACGGTATGTTTTTTATTTCATATTTAGATAGAGTTTGTTCCGTAGAATTTTTTAAGACCATCCGCAGCTGTGTACGACCAGCCGTTCGTTCACAATGACGGCTCAAAGATTGTGCCTCACAACACGATCGTGTATCAAACTGTTGAAATACAGGTCCATTTTCATACTAACAAGCTCTTTGGAACATCATATGGCTTAAGTGATGTCGAGTTTGTTGTTCTGAGGTGCGTTTCGTGCTACGGAAATGAAGGTAATTTCGAATGTTTGTTGGTAGGTACTTCTTTTATAGAAAAATAATTTTTCTAATAATAATTAATAATTATTATTACGGACGTAGTATTAAAAACCCCAGAATTATATCGTATTAATTAATCATAATTAATAATAATTATTATTAATAATAAATACGATTATTAATACCTAACAATAAATTATAATAATTTTCACTAGGTACTTGATAAAATTGTTAATAATTAGTGATAATTGATAATAATAATAATTATTATCAATAATTATAATGATGTCTAGATCCTAAATGTTAGATTAATTATTAATCTAACATTTAGGATCTAGACATTTAGACCTAGTGATCTAGACAGAAGGGTGATCTGTACAAAGAAGATAATGAACCGTTGTGTCAAGAATTTGCAGAGTTTTTATCTTTGCGTGTTCTTTCTATTTTAACTTGGTATCTAATGCCATGCTAGGTATTTCGCTGAATTTGCACATGTTATGGTAGTCCGATTTAGTACCGGAGGGATTGGTAATGTCTTTTTATTCGTGAAGTTGACATGTGTTGATTTTGTTTCATTGAGTTTCCTCCACCACTTCTTCGTCCATTCATTTACAGCAACGGTGGCTTCTTGGAGTTTTTCTTTGGATTCTTCTACTGAATCTGCAACAGCTAAAATTGCAGTTTTATCTGCAAACGTGGCTACAGCTGTTTCTCCTGTTATTGGCACATCCTAAAACGCTTCCATGCGATTTACTGTGATACTATTGACATATTTTACAGTTCCAATGAAAAGTTCCCCCTACTGCCCTCTCACCCAAATCAATTACATTGATCATAAATGCAATTGGTACCGAGTCAATTACAAAACCAGAAATTCCCGTGCATGGCAGATCAATGGAGTTGGCGTATAGTCGTTATTAATTTTTATTTCAAACGAAAGATAACAGTGGAGTTGCAATATGAGGTTTGGAGTAATGAGCGCAGGAGGATGGGAAGGAGTTGATAATGATGACATCAACCTGCCTGATTTTAGGAGCTGAACGTAGTTCCTCTTACCTGTTAGTAACACTAACCTCTGCTAACTTATCTTTAATTGGAGGACACATTCTTGTTCGCGTTACTCGCTAACCTGTGCATTTCATTAGAAAACAGAAACGAGAACTTTTAGTTCCCACTGCGCATGGATCAAGTTTCAAAGTGAACTACCAACTAAAATATGTATCTAGGAAGTCTAAAGGCTCAGGTTCAAAACATTCGTTGATTAAATTATAACCGACAGATGGTGCAACAGGAATTATTTGTGTGATTTAATGCAACTCCGGGTAAAGTTGGTTATAAAGATGCGTTATGGACATAGACCGGATTTGTGTGCAGCGAAAGTAGCCAAAATATGCAGTATAAATGGAATTCACAGTATAAAAGCAATGAAACAAGCAACAAATAGGCAGCAAAAATATGAGTGATAAAATTCGATGATCGAGTACCTCATTGGCGGATAAAAAGTGTACACGTGCTTAAAATTCCATTCAATAAAAAACTCTGCAAATTCATGATACAACGGTTCATTTTCTTCTTTTTACTGATCACCATTCTGCCTAGATCACTAGATGAAAAATTAATTATTAATTTTTATAAATATTAATCATTATTACATCATCATCATCCGTCTGCGGATATATATATACATTTTATTTTAGATTGGGGAAACAAATAGAACAGATAAAACTTACATAATATCGTTTCGCACCAAGCGTCGTCGGCAGACCCCATTTACTTCATATATATACATGTATATACATTGGAAGGGTTTCCCGTTACTGTTTCAGTTGGAACAATCAACCCCTACGCAGGTCTCACTGAGGAACGTGAACCTCAAGTCAAGTGGAACCTACAAATGCGAAGTGTCGGCTGAAGCCCCGTCGTTTTCTTCAGCGAGTAAAGAAGCCAAAATGGAAGTTATATGTAAGTTTCAGAATGTCTCATTTACTACATTTTATATAATTGTACCACACCTCTAAACGCGTGACTACCGTGATTATGTGTCTTGAAGAAATTCGTTTCTTGTTCCGCCACCCTAATTCCACTTGGAGTATTTGGGACATTTTAGACTATCGATCTGTTTTATTTGGTCAGTGCTGCGTTACAACATTACGTTGTTGAATCGTTTACAATACAAATGAATCAGTCGTTTCAGAAATCCGATTCCGCATCCGTTCCAAGTAAAAGCCGACTTGTCCGGGCATTGGAACTGTGTTGTGTAGGGGCTTCAATATAACGTGTCAGCAGAAACCCGACTTGTCCGGGACTGACCGTATTGCAATCTTTGAAGACTTTTGAAGATTGACCATGAAAACAAAAGTGGTTAGTGTGGTAATCAAGCACATCATGTTATCTCCACAAAAAAATTGAATTTTAACCAAAATATAAAAATTAAAATATATTATGTAGGTACCTACCTGTTTTTTTAATTTTATTCTATTTATTTATTTATTTTAATGATTCCAGTCTTATAAGATAAATCTGAATGAATGTTTTCCATAATACAAGAGGCATTTCTGCACACATTAACTCCATGTTGCTTCGAAAAAACACGACATGAGATTGAATTTCAAGTTGAGAGTCAAGAGAAACACGACAAGTCCAAATTCAATGCCATTTTAAAACGATTTTTTTTTAAATTGCTCACTTATACTGCCAAATAAAACCATGTGTATTAGAAAATCTCAAATGTATGTCAGATGGGCGACGTCAGCAGTTTTTCGCGTTTCCGGGTAACTTGGGTTTTGTGGACTAATCTGTTTTCTCAATCGGCTGATTCAAATGTATAGGTACGACAGTGCATTGCGTACTTGAAGTGAACACCAAAATGAAATAATTTAGAAAAAAATAATGAATTTCACAATTTTTACACGGAAAACTGATTCATGATTTAAAAAAAAATCGTAAGTGAAAGTTCAATTCACCTATAAAATCGGCATTTAAAAATCGATTTTTTGGAAAAATCGGAAATCGATTCCCATCCCCACTTGTTAGGTCACCACGCGTCCTTTTCTTTCTTTTGGTTCCTGTTTCTATAATTTTCATTATTCTGTAGCCAAGTCAGTCCTTTTTTCATTTCATAATTTTCATACAGGTTTGATTTATTTTCCATTTTCAAGGATCTGTTCATTTCTATTGTACCAGAGAAGGAGGTTTAATTTATTTTCCACTGCGTTTTGCACCATAATGATATTATGGTACGAAACGCAATAGGTATATTATATTATATTCATTTTCCCTTATTAAGTATTTTCTTTTTTTCTTCCCTTTTCCAGGGTGTATTTTTTTGGGTTATTATCCCTGGTTGTAGGCCGTGCTGACTATAATATAATAGGGTTTATCTTTTTTCCACTGGCCCTATTATATCACACAGCTGACCAAAAAAATATAGAGTTCAAGCATGTCGTTGTAGTTAAAATATAATACGAGTACCGGGCAGAACAGAATTGAAAGGTCGGAGCTCAATATTTGTCGTATTGATCTAGAGAACTACGCAATTGGAATAGTGGGCGATTCGATGGTGATTCAGATGCAGGGGCGGCTCGTGGGCTCAGAAACTGGTGGGGCACCAGGGCAATATTTAGGTGCATACCTACCTATTAGGTACTCACTATAGGAACTAAACTCAAACTACCCTTACAGCTAAACTGCTTCATAATTAGTGGTATGCAGCATTTAGCAAGTCAGGAAACATCGTTCTCCAAAGAGTTCTCTTGAGGAGAGGGTCGGTTACTGACCAGTATCCAGGATTACCGACGAGGAGGTGGCTGCAAGGCAATCCCACCTACCCACCAAAATAATTATCTTCAAAATTATAGGAAGAATAAAAGAGAAATTGTGACTGTACGAGTACTATTCAAAGAGTACATTATAAAGGTAGTCAAAAAATTATATTATTGGAGTTTCTATTACTGGGGTTTTTAAAAATTAGCAATCGCGACCATCTGCTTCCTAGCCGAGTGGTACGTTGAAAACCCCCTCTAAAAATGTCCTCTTATGCCCAGATTGCACATACGTTTTCTTATCCAATCGTATCAAAACATTTTGAGCGATCACAGAACAGCAAGATTGATTTCAACTAGCTTTTAGAGTTCGTTGGTTAGCTCAAACAAAGCTCGAGTCAACGAAGTCACCATCAGTTTCAGGGATAACAAATAAAACAGTATTCTCAACGGTTGGCTGAGCTACATAATAATATTATGTATATTACTGTTATTAACGGTTATTAACTGTTATTAACTTACAGAATGTAGAAATCAACAAATGAGATTCCCTTGGGCGAATAGTGATCCACGTAGTATAGTAGGGTTTTCTGTGGATCCACTTCAGTCTTGACGACTAGCAAAGCGTTCACGCGTTGCACGTGAGATATTAAATTTCAATGTTTAGTTGATTAATATTATGGAGACAATAACTCACTTTTACTATGATGAGTAAATACGAAGCTAAAAACCACCAGTCAATGCATTCAAAATAATATTATAACGTCAGGCAACGTTTTGATATCATTCTTATCAAACATGGAAGAAAGCATGGAAGAATGAAACTCGTTCTTCCTTGACAAGGAACGATTCAACGATCGATTGTTTTCGGCGTTCAACTTGATACGATATTTTGGCCACCGCCCGGAACGCCTCCTATCTCGCAACACAGAGTGCCTTCCCCCACCCCAGGAAGCGCCTATACCTTCAACATTGAGACTGGGGCACTTCTGGTCGATCCGATAATCGACTTTTTTAATCGATAAATCGAAACAAAATGCGACTCAGTGGAAGTGGGTAGTCATGGAGGAAGGGAGATCTCCCTTCTTCCATGGTGGGTAGTAGTAGGTAAGATTTTTTTTCTCCTTGTTCTATGTTTTTTCTGTTTTCCTTTGCAAATTTTTGGGTGGGGCGAGGGCCAAGGTGGCCTTATGGACGAGCCGCCACTGTTCAGATGGTGATCCATAGGCACCGAGCGAAATGAAACGAAACGACGGCGGAGGCGTTGATGATGCCGCCGGCTGGTTGTCAGTAGGCGGCCACTAGCGGACGTGCCGAAACCCATCACGTTCACTCCACCACTAGGATTTATCCCAATGAATTCGAAACCCCCTTCCTCGTATCAATAAGGGTCTCAAGCCCTTCCCCCTCCGATCACTTCGGCTTTCTCCCGCAACGGACAAATATTTGTTCCTGGTTTTGAAGGTCCTTGGAAGCCCCGGCAAACTCGAGGCTCTGATAACTTGTCAATCTGTCCCGGGAACAGTCTTCACTTTCCTGTTTGTTGTCCGATCATTTTGTCGGGGCGTCAAAGGTTCTGATAACAACTGCAACGGGACGTAACGGCAACAAACAATACTATGAAGCTTAGTTAGTAGAGAGACTTAGCTAAGTAGTAAACGAGACCTTCAGAATAAAAACTCTTCAATTTCTTGACACAACGGTTTATAATCTTCTTCGTGCAGATTACCCTCCTGTCTAAATCACTAAATGGTAGGCTGATTATTATTATTTAAAGTACTAGGTAATATTGAAGTGGATGTGTCTAATTTGTGAAAATGTAACACGTAAAGAATGCAACGTTTCTACTCGTATTTCGGTCGATTTTCACGTACAAC
Organism: Stenodema calcarata; assembly: GCA_963920205.1. Lineage (NCBI taxonomy): Eukaryota > Metazoa > Arthropoda > Insecta > Hemiptera > Miridae > Stenodema > Stenodema calcarata. The sequence goes on along the minus strand of OY986056.1, from coordinate 28,826,536 downwards.
CTACCCGTTGCCAATTTTGTTAGTTTCTCACCTTATTCCCAACCTTACAAGGTTCATTATTGAAAATTCATCATTGAATACATGTGACCGAACCGAATTTACGTGGACATGGTTATATTCAATTTAATACGGATGAATGAGAAATAATCTGGTCGCGTCCAGGATGCAGAAAATTAAAGTCTAAAGGGAAAATAGATCCACCCGGAGGCTAGGATGAGTCGGTATAGTGGTCATAAACAATGAACTGTGCCGATTCCTCCACGCAGAGTTAAGTACAAAAGAAACTCGAGGACCATGGTTCCCTGATAAAAACGTGTCGGTCTCAATGCCCAATACACCCAACGAATTCTTTTTGAAAAATAAAAAAAAACCCTACAGGAGGTTTTTGAAGGGTTTTGGAGGCTCGCTTTAGTTTAGTTGTCAACCCAGATCGTTGTGAGGTCAGATCCAATTTAAAAGAAGAGAAAAGGGGTATTGTTTCGATAATTGATTGGGAAATTCATTGTCAGGAAATAGGGAGGGGGTGACTCCAGAGTATAATTTAGGAATAGGACGGAGTGACTCTGTTGACTGAGAAAGGGGAATCGAACCCCGGTTCGCCCTAACAAAGCTTGACATATCCCTGACTCCAGCGGATGCCTGTCGTAGATCTCCCCCTTCCTTTTGCCGTTCACTGCGAGTAATCCAAGTCACGATAATGATTATTTCCCTTCAATCAGCTCCGTTCCGAGTTTATCTGAAGAGTTCTCAATCTTCCTCGGTTTCCTACGGCGAGTGCTACGCCCGGTTGAGAGGTAGATACACCGCACGGGTTAGAACCTTTATAATTGTACAATAGCCCGTTTTGATTATGTGTCACTATAGTGATGTGGCGAATTGAGGGCACCGCCCCAACAGATTCCAAGAAAAAACGATGGTTTGAAACGATCAGAACCTGAATTTTTGAATGAAATGTTTAAATACCCGTTTCGGAGCACTCTGAATATATCTTTAGATTTTAGTGCAATTCACGAACATCCTTCCGCAGGATAATAGGATCGGTCGTTTCAGAAACCCGATTAGTCCACAAAACCCAAGTTACCCGGAAAAGCGAAAAACTGCTGACGTCGCCCATCTGTCATAGATTTGAGATTTTCCAATACACATGGTTTTATGTGCCACGAAAGAAACGTATAGGTATGTGAGCAATTTAAAAAAAAAAAAACTTGCAACGTATAGCTCTTCCTCAGAGCAGAATCGATCAAAAAACGAAAATCGATATTTTTTGGACTCGTCGGGTTTCTGAAACGGCTGATTCATTTGTCTTTGCAAATATTCGACTATTATGTACTCTTTGAATTTTTAAACTTTCAAAAACTACTCAAAAATAGTAAATTTGTTGGTTTTTATATCCCCCAATTCCACGAGAAACGAAACAATTTGATGTATTTCCTACATGAAAATTGTGATGGTTTGCTGATCTCGTGTTCTCGAGTTTTTGTACGACCGCTCTGGGGATGGACGGCTGTGGAAACACAGACTGGGAATGTTGGATCGACTTTCAAACTTGATAAGTCCATCAAATTTTATTCACCCGCTCACCAGTTCAACTTGAAAATGCTGACCATTTGTTCGCAACATTTTATTATCAAGCGTAGATAATCCCACTGGATCGTTCTCTATTCGATGTACCTAATTGCGATTGAACTAGTTCAGTGATGATCTGGTTTTTTGTCCAATTAAAGTCCGGATTCGCCCAAATGTTTGATTTTTTCTGTTTTCAGTTTTTCCTTCATCAGGACCTCTCATTGCTGGAGCAAAAAATAGTTCTTATCTAGCGGGGGAAGAGCTCAAAGTGAACTGCAGTTCACAGAAGTCTTATCCTGCTCCAAATTTAGACTGGTACATCAACGATGTAAAAGTAAGTGCAAAATTATCCGTTAAAATATAAAATATAATATATATTGGTAAAAGTGACCAAGTAACATATTCATAAAAATTCATACAAATTTTACAGGAGAGCCTTCCAAAGTTTCTCCGTCTTTCTGAATCAAGAAATGGGCATTCAAAATCAGTATCTTCCTTCGTATTCCCATTTACATAATTGAATGAAGCCTTTCTAGTGCCTTACTAAATTTAAGAATTCTCCAAAATCCCGTTAATATCAAAATTATAGTGATTTTTCTGCAGAAAACGGACTTGGCCTGTTTTACCATTAGAGCATTGAAACCCATGTTGCAGATAGTCAATGCGCAAAATGTGTCCATCTGGCACATGGTCACTTTTACAAAACAAACTTCTCTATCCCCCGTAACAGTGAATTGAAGAAAAACTGAACATTTGCCACTTGATTAATTTTACCTGGAAACGAAATGAGCGCATTCCGTTCATGAACACTTCTACCAGCGGAATTCTGTCCAACCAGTGGAATCGATTGTACGGGTTAATGTAATCATGTGCCAGATGGTCATATGGTGGTCATATAATATCATTATAAACCCGTTTTCAGGTTATAAATCAACAAATTCTGCATCATATTCACTCAAAACATCTTTTTCTCAATGAATGTCACTTGGTCACTTTTACCAATCACCTCACGATATATTCGTTCCAATGAAAAATCTATATATATTTTTTCATTGGAACGATGAGAAATGGAAACTTGGAAGAATTGGAAAGCTACTCACCTCGCACTTTTTCTCACTTCAATTTTCATCAAATTCTTTCAAAGAATTCTTCATCAGAGTGTCATTCTCCAGTAGTATCGACTGTATGAACAGAGAGTCAATATCGGCAGAAACGTTTACCGATACAATCAACACTCTTCGCTTTGATACTACTCTACTTGTGTAGGTACACAAAATATTAGTTTGTGTGGAAGATCTTATTTAGTTAGTCTTGGAAGACACTATTTGCGTATTCTTGAAGCAGTGAAGTCGTCAAACCACATATACCATGTTTGATACGAGGTTTCTACACATTGATTATATTATAATTGACCACCTGTATTTGCATTTGAGCCCATTGGGAGGAGATTTTAGTCGTTGCTTACGAACGAACTTTGAAACCGCGCAAAATTGACAGGGATATTTCAAAATATTCCCAATGGCCTGAAATGCAAATACAGGTGGTCAATAATGATATAATCAATGTGTAGAAACCTCGTATCAAACATGGTATAATAATATTATACATAATATACGAGGTACATAATATCCATATTATGTACTCGTAGGTACATAATATCCATATTATGTACTCGTAGGTACATAATATCCATATTATGTGGTTTGGCCACTTCACTGGTTCAAGAATAGGCAAATGGTAAACGTTAGTTTATACTGAGGGATTATAATATAATTATAGTATAACAATATGGTATATAATACCGTACGTTATATAGAACACCTTGCTTAGTTAGAGTAATAAGGGTCGAATAGGATGAACATCCTAGAGAAATAAGAAAATATTTGTGTAGCATTAGTGAAGCATTGTCCACACCTGATGAAGCGGTCCAACCTTTGATGAAATATAAGAAGATGAATGATAAAAGTACCTACAGGATACCTTGAATCATAACGCCTGCAAATACATTGGTAAAGTCCTAGTAAAAACCAGCCGGTATATCGTGTATATACGTGGGGTGGTCGGTAAAAGTGACTAAATGACCTTTTTAGGAAAATGATGTTTTGAGTGAATATGATGCAGAATCTGCCATCTGGCACATGATTACATTAACCCGTACAATCGATTCCACTGGTTGGACAGAATTCCGCTGGTAAAATTGATCATGAACGGAATGCGCTCATTTTGTTTCCATGTAAAATTGATCAAGTGGAAAATGTTCAGTTTTTCTTCAATTCACTGTTACGGGGGATAGAGAAGTTTGTTTTGTAAAACTGACCATGTGCCAGATGGACGCATTTTGTGGATTGACTCTGGAGGAAGAACTGACCAAGTCCGTTTTCTGCAGGGAAATCACAATAATTATCACTATAATCACTATTAACGGGATTGTGGAGAATTTTTGAATTTATTAAGGCACTAAATGCTTCATTCAAACATGTAAAAGGGAATACGAAGGAAGATACTGATTTTGAATCTTCAATTTTCGATTCAGAAAGACGGAGAAACTTAGAAAGGCTCTCCTGTAAAATTTATATAATGTTACTTGGTCACTTTTACCAACTACCCCACGATATTATTCACTAGAGTTTGATTTAATAACAAGTACAAACCGGCGCCACCTGGAAGAGTTCCACCTCATCATTAGAAGTTAATTCCAAAATGAATCCGAGGAGTGGAGCTGAGGGAATTTCCCGGGTTGCGGTCTCGAAACTCGGATGATTATCTCAGTGCGGCAGTTGGTCCGGTGAGAACATTGAGACCTTGTTAATGATAATGTGGCGACCCCTTCAGGGAGGGGAACGTAGGATTGAAATAAATAGGAACGACCCGTATATCCGGGAGGAAAAACGCCATGCCAAGGGAAGGGGTAGCTTGGGGGTATTATGAAGACAAAGAATTGCCCAAAGAAAAATCTACTGTGCGAGAGGGTGCTTCAAGAATTCCGAACGGGTCCTTTGTGGGCGGTGAGCAAAATAATCATTGTATGAATCGTGATCTTTTGTTTTCTTACCGTTAATGACAATTTGAGTGAGGGAACTGGTGATGAGATTCTAATTGTATTATTCAACAATAACCACGGAGGCTACGAGTGATCAACGATTTCCCATTAATACGACCCGAGCAATAATTCATTACTGCACGAATTAAGTCCATGAGATTAAAGAAGAAACACGTGGTCAGTTAGCTTGTAGGATAACCCAATTTACTGCCTACTATTCAATTGAACATCTTCCGCTGTATGAACAAACATGATTGGGCCATTGACATGGAGCAGCATGTAAGTCACAAAAAACTGTCGGGAAAAGCTCGGGGTTGTGGAGCAAACCCGCGTTTAATCGACAATTGCTCTTCTTGAAGGTCTATTCGATTTCAAATGAACACCTTGAGTCGATTTGAAGTCGACCTAATTCGAGTTTTACGACGTATTTAAACCGACAATTGCACTTCTTGAAGGTCCATTCAATTTCAAATGAACACCTCGAGTCGATTTGAAGTCGACTTCATTCGAATTTTATGACGTACTTGAATCGACAATTGCTCTTCTTGAAGGTCCATTCGATTTCAAATGAACACCTTGAGTCGATTTGAAGTCGACCTAATTCGAGTTTTACGACGTATTTAAACCGACAATTGCACTTCTTGAAGGTCCATTCAATTTCAAATGAACACCTCGAGTCGATTTGAAGTCGACTTCATTCGAGTTTTACGACGTACTTGAATCGACAATTGCTCTTCTTGAAGGTCCATTCGATTTAAAATAAACCCCTCGAGTTGATTCGATTCGACTTCATTTGAGTTTCACGACGTAAATTATCTGAATCGACAATTGCTCATCTTGAATGTCCATTCGATTTCAAATAAACACCTCGAGTCAATTTGAAGTCGACTTAATTCGAGTATTACGACGTAATTGAATCGACAATTGCTCTTCTTGAAGGTCCAGTCGATTTCAAATGAACACCTCGAGTCGATTTGAAGTCGACTTCATTCGAGTTTTTCGACGTACTTGAATCGACAAAATTGTCGATTTTGAATTTTGTTCTTCTTGAAGGTCCATTGGATTTCAAAGGAACACCTCGAGTCGATTTGAAGTTGACTTCATTCGAGTTTTACCACGTATCTGATTCGACAATTGCTCTTGAAGGTCCATTTGATTTCAAATAGTCGCCTCGAGTCGATTCAAGTCGACTACTTTCAAGTTTTACGACGTATTTGAATTGACAATTGCTCTTCTTGAAGGTCCATTCGATTTCAAATAATCACCTCGAGTCGATTCAAGTCGACTTCTTTCGAGTATTACAACTTATTTGAGTCGACCATTGCTCTTCTTGAACGTCCATTCGATTTCAACTAAACACTTCGAGACGATTTGACGTCGACTTATTTCACCTTCTTCTTCTTCTTAGATACCTTGGCTTAACGGGGACGAATCGCCATCATATTTCGCCGGTGGGGATGAATCGCCGGTTGCCCGCCCCTTCACGTACCACCAACACCATCTTTAAAAGTCTATAGAAACTAAACTCTTCGTCTGAGCCACTTACTGGCTTCTCCACGCCGTTGGCCTTGGTTCTTACTATCATTTCCTTGCAAAAACTAATTTTCGGATTTTTTGTGACTTACATGCTTTTTCATGTCAACGCCACAATTAGAAACGCATCTTATATTTTCTTTATTATATCAGCGTCACCGAAATAATTTTCTACCATCCAGCGTAGAGTTGCCAGGAGCCAATTAGCTTTCAATGTCAAGTAATGGACGACTTTTTTTCTTGTATTTTTTCTCAGGTACCGGAAGTTGGTGGGAGCCTTCAGAGGTTCGAACCGAAATATTTCCTTCACAACCTTCAAATTTCTCTAGTGACGCTACGGCTACGAGTCCTGTCACACTATTTCAAAGGGGGTGAGATGAAGCTCAAGTGCGTTGCAAGTCTGCCCTCGTCCTTTTTCCAGATTGACAAAGAGAGCGACGGTCAAATCGTTGCTCCCTTGCTCGAACAACGGGAGTCAGTGCTCATTGGTGAGTCTTGGTAGTGTAGAGAACCTTACTAATGCACATGAGTTTAATTTGTATACAGGGTGTTTGCCAATTGGTGTAAAACTAGACTAAAAATGGAGTAGAACGCCGCCAACCGCACCTTTCTATCTCAATCCGTTCCCAAGAAATATTTTTTTAAAGTTTGTTAAAGATCAATTTACCTGAAACTTATTAATTATTTACCTATTTACCCTAAAACTTGTTTGTTAAAGAATTATTCATTTTTAAAAAAGGATTAAGTTATTTTTTTTACAGAATCAACAATTAATAAAATTGGGACGCCAAAAAAACTATTTTCTTCCTTATCAGGGAGGCATGGAAGTGTCACCATTCGATTCAGCGTCAAAAATGCATAAATTGCAATACCGAACTCACTTCCATGAAGTGGAAAACGTTCATTTTCACCTAAAAACCCACGTTTTTCAGAACTCAAACGTCATTTTCTCTACCAATTTAATTGTGAAAAACATTTTTTGTGTACCTTTGGAAAGCTGAGATTCTGGTCAAGTTTTTCCCGAGGAGTGCACGCCGAAGAAAGAACCCCGTACTGCTAGCGCAAAATACGGAGGAAAACGGTGATTTCTAAGAAATCTTCAAATTTTAGACTTTGGTCATTTTTTCATCGATAAGTACTGTCTTAAAAAATCGGATTTTATATCAGGGAGATAGCAAATTTAACGCTCTTACTAACGGTATTCTCAACTTTTATTTGAAATATTAATTTTAAGGAGTTAGACCCGTTTTACTGAGACAAGGTCGAAAACAAGAAAAAAATCTTAAAAGTGAAAAAAGTCGGTTTTTAGTTGAGTAATAGAAACCTCTAAGAGGCACTTTTTGTTGCAAATAAGCTATAGAATGGACTCCTTGAGTTTGTCCCATAATTTCTGTAGACACCCTGTATAGTACTAATATACTAATATACACGAAAATTCTGTACCTTCATCAAATAAGTGTCAGTTGTGAAGCTCAACCTCATACTGTCTCTCATATTGCCTTTAGTCCACTGGTGGTCAGAACGAAATGTCCAATTATACAGGTTGGTAAGAGAAACGGTAAAGAGTTTCGGAAAGTGGCGGGAGTACAGCAGTATTGAGGTAATAACGTCGAGCGCTCCTCCACAGTCGTAAAGTCTTGGTTTTTATTGTAGCCGGAGAAATCAAGATGGATACGTCACGACAGCCCGATAAGTTGCATGTGTTACAGCGTTAAAACTAGCTCTCAGAGACGAGGGCGGATATTTCGGGTGGCGAACCGTGTTTATTAGCCTTGCGTTGTTCAGGGACATATCCTCAACATGGTCTAGCCCTCGGAAGGATTTCATTTCCATTATTCTACATCCGGGTTCTAAATTCACAACCCGTCTGCTTTTCGCCCCCTTAGCACGGCGTTCTAAGGTGAATGCCGTGGTAACTAAATTACTGATTACAGACGGAGTTCAACAGGCTTCCATCACATGGTAGCCCAAACTACACTCTCGCTGAGGATACTCGTTGATTGTCAGTTATACTCGTAGCTCAACATCAACAAGAAAGTTCATATTGCCTTCGATTCTGACCGAAAAACGGAATCTTGGTCGTATGATATGGAAAGTTTTCTCCACATGATTTGGAGCTTCCTTCATCGTCAGTTCCATTTGCCTCCAAACCAATTTCAGCGTCCCTTACATGAAGAAATTGGCCACGAATATATTAAATATATTCAAGTACAAATTGTGTACTTTTAATTTGTAACGAACCTAAGAGACACCGATAATAACTATTTATTACATCTCTTATAATTATATTAGGTACATACCGGAATGACATTTCCGGTATTTTTAGAATAAACAAAGTCTGCCTAAAATGTGGTAAAATATTTTTGTTTGAGACTTTTTTAATTGAACCGCGTTATGCAAATACCTCTTAAGCAACAGCAAAGCATTTTTTGGGAAATCGCGAATAAAGATTCAGACCGACTGTTACGTCTGGAGGTCGTTGTTTTCGGCCGATTTTAACGTAACTTCGTAGTAACGCAAACTTTGGTGTGCTGATGGCGTCGAAACAACAACAAAATCCAAAAAAAGAGCCCATCTACCGGTTTTGTCGCTTAATAGCTCTTTGCAAAACCAGAACATAGCCCTTCTTTTCCCTGTACTTTTTCCCTAACTTTTTGAATGGCTACACAATGGTGATGGAATATTCATATTAAGTAATTCTTTTTGAATGTCTTACTAAATAATTAAGAGTGAAAAATATATGAACACTTGCGAATATCATATATTTCCCATTTTAAATAAATAATTAATTGTGATACGAACCCTTATTATAATTAAATATGAACACTGGAGAATATTAAAAAGGAATGTGTGGGGTATCAAATTTGTCAGGCTATGGTTAATGAATATAGCCAAAGACACTTATAGCCACCAAAGAGTTTATATAGTCAATAAACTTTTCATGACTCTTCTTCTATTTCAAAATCCAGCCACCCATTGAGTCCATGCATAGCTTTTCCAAGTCAAATTCAAGATTTTCCGAACCAAATTCAAGATTTTCTAAACCAAATTACCGATTTTTCAAACCAAATTCAAGATTTTTCATACCAAATTCAAGATTTTCCAAACCACACTCAAGATTTTTCTTTCAAACCAATTTATTATTTACATTTTAATGAGCCATAATGTTTGTACCATGATTTGAGATGTGGTAAGTGAGAATAAAGCAGAGAAATGAACCACATATTTGGTTCAATTGATTTGGTTCAGAAAAATTGATAATATTATGCTCTCCCCAGTGGATAAGAAACAAAAGTTATTAACCCCAACAATCCAATCAATTAATACAACAACCTCTTACTTATCAGAACAACAATGCTTACAAAAAATGGTAATGGAATCATTGCCGGCTATAGCGTTAGGAAGCTTCATCATCATGTCCTCGACGTAATTGGCACAATCTGTGCTATTAACAGTGGAGAATCTTGAATTTGGTTTGGAAAATCTTGAATTGGACTTTAGAATGCTATTTATACCGTCCTCTATATCTTCTCGGGAAATCAAAGTGTATTAAAAGGCTGTTCTACTTTGGGAATGAGATGCAGAATGCTTTGCAAGTTGCTTGTTCCAGGGAATTAGATACGTCAATCCAAACTAACCACCAATTCATGTGTCGTTTGTTTGGTAATTGCATAACTTTTCTCATGGTGTTGCGCTTATTAGGTAGGTAATTGCAAAATTCAAAATGCCTTTTTTGGTGAATGTCGCTTAGTATATTAGGAAATAGTTTATTTCATAACAAAAAGAGGGCGCTAATACCCAAAGAAATCGATTCTACTCGCCGAGACGAATCCAACGATACAAAAAACTCGATTTTGGAAATTTTGTCACTTAAGAGGTATCTGCATAACGCTGTCCAATTGAGAACATGACATGACATGTCATTGTGTACCTACCTCTATAGTCAGAATGTGGCTACAGGTTGGACTGTTTCTAGGTTTGGTGAAAACTGCCGTATGAATTAATGGTGAATCTAAACGAAAACTCGCTGTTCTTCAATCCCCAGTTGAATGGAAATACGGTAATGTTTTGAAAAAAAGTGACGGCAATGAAATGTAAAAGTTCGAATAGGTATTTCCTTTCTCGCTTTGTTGTTGAAATTACGTTCTTGATTACTTAAAACGCATTTTCACAAACAGAATATTAAAATGGGCCTGAAGTCGAAAGAGTACATCTGACGAACCGCTTCACAAAAGACAACAAGAAACGGGGCAGAGCATAAAGGAATTCTACTATCTGGGACTAAACTAATTTTATTCCCCTCTCTCACTGGAGGAAATAAATGGACGGATTCAAATAAGCTTGTTTGAAGGAAAAGGGATGAGAGAGAGAAAAAAAAAATGCAGTTCTTCGCGCAACGCGGGGTGCTTTTTAATTTCTTTTGATTTCCTTGAAAAACCATCTCTAAGGATACGAAAACATTAACGGACGAAGGAGAAGAACAAAAGAGTGATGCAGCATGATGCGGCTGAACAAAACGAAGAGATAAAAGGGTGGTTAAGAAAAAAAATTACGAACATTTTTTGTAATTGTGTGCAGAAAAATGAAATCTCAGTGAAGAACGGGTTTGGTTTTTTTTATTCAAGTTTAAGTGGGTTTTGTGGAGAACGGTTGAACTAAGCGATTAAAATTATCTGTGTCAAAGGGAGAGAGAAATGTTCAGAAGGGTGAGCGACGTGCTATCGTCGGTTCAATTGGAGTTGGTTGGATTCCACGAAACATTCAGTCGTAATACGAGTGAAATATTTCAACAGCATGTAAATATTCAGATTTGTTTATAGAATACTTGCTGGAATATTGCTAAAGTCTGGGAATCCGAGAATCAAATTTCTCTAATGCCGTCTAATGGCTCAATTATATTTTGATTTCGCCGAATGCCTACCTACTTCCTTTGTTTCGATTAATTTAATTCACAGTAATAATTCACAGCGGGTTTGTTACACAAGTCCAAACATGGGATTGATACAGCTTTCCTCGATAAGAAAGCTGCTCTAGTATAAAGAAGACAGCCGAACCTAAAATAGAGAAAGCTGATTACGTTTGCAAGTTTTCCTGAAATTTGACAGTTTCATTTCACACTTTTTTTTAAGGCTTTTTTAATGTTGAACACGATGGTGAAATCAGAATTGCGATATCTCATTTCGTTCTCAAACTTGAGTAAGTACTTTGAAGATGAAGAATACGTTCTTCATGTTAAGTCTGCTCTAATCTGATAACGGAATGAGATATCGCAATTCTGACTTCAACGTCGTCTTTAGAATTGAAATGTCCAAAATCTGAGAGGGGTTTAGGGGTGTTGGGGGGGAGGGGGTACCCATAAATTCCAAAGATGAAACGGTCTGACAAGTGACACCTCATTTTAAAGGTTTTTACAGGTACACGCTGAATACGATCGTGAAGTCGGAATCGCTATATCTTATTCCGCTCTCAAACTGGAGCACTTTGAAGATGAAGAATACGTTCTTCATGTTAAGTCTGCTCTAATCCGATAACGGAATGAGATATCGCAATTCTGACTTCACCGACGTGTTCAGCATTGAAATGTCCAAAAGCTGAGGGGGGTTTTGGGGTTTGTGGGGGGGGGGGGGGTTATACCAAAAAATGAAAGTCTGACTAGTGACACCTCATTTTAAAGTTTTTAACACGCTGAATACGATCGTGAAGTCGGAATCGCTATATCTTATTCCGCTCTCAAACTGGAGCACTTTGAAGATGAAGTAACGTGGTTGATACTTGAGATGTTCTTCATGGACATCATGTTCTTTAATGGAGACATTTGACATAAAACCAGCAATTTCTTCGAAAATTTGCTCTTATAGCCATGCTGCATGACTGTAGATTGTTCCTTTTAGACGAAGTGGCAAACACCAGCATTTCGCTGTAGCGACGATATTTAGTTCCTCCTCCTCTGTGATAGACACGTTACCTGGGCCAACGCGGTATCCTTTGAATACTAGAGAAGTTTATCAGTCAAATGAAGAATCTTGAAAGTTCCTTCGTTAAATTCCTCTCTCCTAAAGTTCAGTGAGGTTCATTATGTGAATGCACTGATTTTTCACTTTTATGATTTACAATAGAGTCGTGTGCGCTACCATCTCTAAGCCTCAGTTGAACAGTACAAATAAATACTCATACAAGCAAATGTTTGAAATTGACATTTTGCTAATCCACTTGATGGGGGCGCATTTAGACATCTCTTTAAGCGTAGAGTATAAGGGAATCGGTTGAATGCCAGAATAATCCCCCACATTAATGCTCCTGTTTGGCCCAAGATGAATCTGTACTAAATATCTGTTGTGTGGGCGATTAGACTTTGAGATACCTTGGTGGTTTTCCTTAGCTTGGTTAGTTCGGGACCCGCTCTGTACAAGGAAAGTATGTACTGACGGGAGATGGAACTGATGGAGGCCATAGATTCCTGTTTTACTTCAACAATTTAATAGTGAGATAATTGGTAGTGGTTTCTACTAGAAACCACTACGTACGATGAAAAATCCTTTATTCATTAGTTCTGACGATGGGGATGATATGGATATTTATTGGATGTGGTTTTACTTAGATAGTCAGTTGAAGTCAATTATGCAATCACGGGAATGCTGGTAGGTAACCAGAAAAGAAATGCAATTCACAACTAAATTGAATTTTACGGTTGAGAGGTTTGAGGAACGCCTGGTTTATGAATATTTACCACGTGTTTAAATTGAATTTAAAATAGGTACGCCACCACACCACACTCTTTGGAAATAATTTATTTGGTTTTCGGGTGGGAACGGATCAGAGAGACAGAACGGGCCGGAGAGTGAATACATTTCAGGCCTCACGCATCGGACGAGGGACGAAGTTTCGAAAAGCTCAAAAGCTCGGGCAGATGAGTGGAAATAAAACGGGAGTAAGAGAGATGTGTCTGGATATGTTGTTTCCAGCGTGTTTTACTTTTTATCAGCTCGGAAACCGAGTTTAGCGGGAAATAAAGGGCGTTTGCCGAGAAGATGTTCTCCATAGTGAGGAGGATCAGCCTTTACGTGACTGTACCGTTCCGTTCCTAAAAACCTGCCATATGACGCCGTCTAGCACTTCCATATCTCCCGTCTGAACCTTTCCCCATCTCGTTTGGTACAAGTCATTCTAAAAGCTACCGCAGCCTCACCATGAAGAAACAACGCATTTTGAACCAGTAATGTCGGTTGAATAGAACGTGCCGGACCGTTGAAGAAGAAATGACGAGGTGCGGAATGCATCGAACTGCCACACTGTGGCAGCCACAGTTACGCTCACTGAATATCTCGGATTACAGTTAGTCCAATATGGAGAGATCATATGAATTGCATTCTAAGCTTTGTCAATGGAATAAATTAAGAAATCATTTAATTAATTTCTAGCTCACGAACGTGTTCAAATCAGTAATCTGTACAAACTTTCCGATGTCATATAAATATTATGTACATCGGAAACCTACTAATATGTTTTAGTTAACGGAACCCCCCCCCCCTATTTTGGACCTGCCCTTTTCGATGGTGAAGTCCGAATTTCAAAATTCGATTTGGAAGTGGGGGAAATTCTGACCTTAAACATACGACAATTGGTAAAACGCCTCAACGACACGCTGTTAAAGTAAAATGCCTCAACTCTAGGATGAAAATGCCCCAAAACTTATTTATTTTCGCGCTATTGTTAAGATAAGACGCCTAAATACCTACCAAAACACTTATATGCACGGAAATCAATATACGGATCATTTAAATTGAACAAAGGAAAAAAGTTCACCACCTCATTCAAGATACTTGGAATTCTAATATGAAATGAAAACTTCTCACATCGGTTTATCATTTTCTGTGTATATCACTCCTATGTCTACCTCACTTTTCTTTATACCTTATGTGATGTACATTCCATATCTATACGAAACTTGGTTCTCTCCAAGTACGGGATACGATCTCGCCAATACGCCAACTAAATTCCGAGCAGACCTTCAACATACCTAATTCATGGGTTATTACGCTAAACTGCCCGATAATGTAAAATTGCAGCTACCGTGCTGGACCACGTTCGGAATGGGTGGGAATTATTCTACACAGGTTAGGCCCAAAGGGTTTTAGTTCATGAGTGGTGAACTTCTGAGGGACTTGGTCTTAGAAGGTTATTGACGAGTCAGGGAGTACCTAGTGTTCAAGGAGTCATACCAATTACTTTCGTCAACTGCTATAACACATGCAACTCATCGAACTGGCTCAGGGACTAATATATCATGATTGTCTTAGCACCTATAAAACCTGGAGTTTACGACTGCGGCGGAGCACCCGTCTTTACTACCACCATATTATACTTCTCTACCTCCGCCATTTATCCAAACTGTTTATTGTTCCAGTCATCTGAATTAGTCATTTGGCTCCTTAGACCAGTTGATTCTCAAGCTTTTTTGACGTTTCTTCGGAGTAGATATTGTATCAATAAACCAATGCTATATACCCTTTATCTGACGAAAAGCAATAGTCACGAGCCAGAAACGTAAAGATATGTTCACTTACAGCAATATTCATAATATGAATCTATTACTCCATATTTCTGCTGACATCATCTTCAGATGACGGTATCACATTAAAACAACGCATTAAAATTAAAAACTGACCAAAAAATGCGAGAATCTGATAAGAAACACTAAAATGATAATGTCATCATAGCACATGTCAATCACGTTTCACTGCTTCTTTTTGTACAGCACTTTGCCTACAAGATATTAGACAAAACTGGCCTAAAACTCGTAATGGTTCGCTAAGTTTTCCTGGTGCTCGAAGTTTTGGGTCGACCACTCTGGGCATACCTAGGTCTGTGAAAGCGGACCAGGATATCCCTCTGGGTCGGGCGTAATTGCCTAATCTTTCCCGGGTTCAGGGGCAACTCAGAAAACCATTCATTACAAACTTCATTGTTGCTAACAAACAGAAAAAATGGAATGTCTACAGTAAAATTACGAGAGAAATAACGAAACTTACTGATGACGAAGCGCTCTCCATGGCATCCATAGCGATTCTCCTAATAAGGATGGGAGACACTTACTGCAGTGATGGCAAAACTGGCGAATATCCGGCGTTGATCCGAGCGGTTTTCTCGGCAAACCAGATATTTCAGGAAATTTGTCGCCAAATTTCGAATAAAGATTGATGAATAACTCAATACGGCCAACAGTTGAGATATGTCATGATGTCCCTTAAACGACAATAGTATGGAGTAGGTATAAGTTATACCGTATAACTGGCTCATGTTGACTTTTTAGAGGTCCATTTCAAATTATATATTACCTACTGCAATCATTGTAAATCCGATAAATTTGTAGCTCGGATGTGCATATTATGAAGGATTTTGACCGATGAAAACCGTCGTACCCATGAATTAAACGCACCCAGTACCCAATTGCCTTCTATGATCACACGAAAAAATCAAAGTATTTACAACGTTTACGAATTTCTTTCGAGAGTCCACATTTGTTTTAGAACATAGTACTTAAAGTAGTTGAAACTTGACCATAATAATGATTCTCTGCTTACTACCATATTCATAATTTGTCTCCCTTAAATCTTGTATATTGTTTTCAATCAAACAGTTATGACTGAATGTTTCAGTGAAAGCAAACGGGTCGCAACCAGCGTCCGCGCTCATTTGGATCACGTTGCTAGCATTTATCACTCTAAGCATTTGAGTGTCGACCCATGTCATCAGCGTTCTGTGATACAGCGGCTGAAGGATGAAATCACGTTCACTTCGAACGTCTGCCAAAATTTTGACGAGATGAATTTATGTGTACATAAAACCCAAACATTTATAGCGTGGAAAAAATATTGTGAAATCTATGGAAGTTATTTTTGTTTAGTTAAAGTCGTCATTTTACCTACTTGTAAATAAAGAAACTCATTTTGGACTTTTGACTTTGTTATAACCTGTCACATTAATCTTTAATCACACATTCAAGCTATAACTGGGGATGAGAGGACAGGAAATGTAACTACGTATTGATTTTTTAACTTTCCACTTGGACTCATATGAGTTACGTTAAGTATGCACTACCACAAAATTTACAATACTTTTCTACAAAGCATAGACTTGACTCATAAAACTATTCACCAGCATTCGAAGATAAGGAATCCGTTCTATTTATCCCTTACATTGATCAGGTATGCAATATATTTGTAGACAATATACAAATCCTCAGTTTGACTTACAGCAAAAATCTCCTGGAAGTTGGTTATTACCGTTGAGTTTTCGTGACTGTGGCTGAAAGGGAAATCCTGATACCCAACGATTGAGAAGGGGATGACGTGGAGAGAATATGTTTCAGAGTATAATGGTGTTTACTGTTCCTCTGCTTTTGGCTCCGTTATAATGATAACTCACTGGTCAGAACTCCCATGGTTTGAGGAGAAAACAGATGAAAGGAGAGAGAAAAATAAGTAAACGTCCGTCTTGAACAACGTAATACTGAATGGGCACCAGCTTAAGGTAGGGTAAGTATTGACAAGAGGGAGGAAGAGGTAAACATAGCATCCCATTGTGGATAGGGTACAATCATCTTCAAGCCAAAGAGCTCCGGCATTTCTTGTTATCAGGGATCGTATGAAATACACCACTAAAATACGTCAAAAGCGACCGCATCCCGAAAAATAGGAATACACTTTTTTTTTTTTAATGCATTTATTTGAAGAAGTTTACAGAAAAGTAATTACAGGAGTAATGTATACTACAAATGCTACTTCCCACCATAAGTCTAGGACTTGTGCTCTGAGGAGTTGCAATAATAATTGAAGAGTTGAAATTCATAACAGTCTAAGTGCCAAAATTGTAGTTCCCAGGAAATTGAAAAAAACGCGCCATTTTTTCACAGTTTATATTATTGATGTGCCCAATTTGTGAATGAAAACTTTCAAACAATAGTAAAGCAATAAAGTTAAGTAAACTTTGAAAAAGAAAGTGGTTTTGTGAAATATCTTTTTTTGAAATTCAAAATTCTCGAAAAAGTCTAAGTCCAATATACATTTAACACTAGTCTAAGTACCTACCTACCTCCAAAGTGAAAAATTATTGTTTTTTACTTGACAAAAATGTTTGAAAATACGAAACTTAACTAGAAAGTTACCTATTTTTAGGATCATTGATATTAATGTAAATTTAGAAATTTTTCCATACGCTCCATTCTTCTAAACTGCAATGTGTAGAATGTAGCCTCTTCCTAGCTCAGGAGCTACTGCCTCTTCTCGTAGGATCATCTCCTTCTTCCAGCTCTGGTCGGAAACCATCTTCTTGCTCTCGAACCAACTGCTCATAATAAATTTTGGCTTCAGGGTTTTCAAGGTAAGCTATCATATTCTTCAGATCAGTGAGTTTCTCCGCTGAAATCCGACTAGACGTTTCTAGGGGAGGTATGTCCAGATTTTTTATTGTTTCAATGGAAACATTCTTTTTGAAAACTTTCACTGCATCCCATCGAGTGAGATCGTTGTGGACTTTCTTTGTTTCTATAACGCCTTTAAGAAGGTTACCGTATGAAACTCGAATTTGTGATAACTGGGTTATGTTAAGCTTACTGGTGTTGAGGGTGGCGTTCGCAAGCTGTTGTAAATTTTTAAAATCAGTCTTTTCCAACTCTACTGGTATGAATAGTCTCGAATGCTGTGTTTCTTTTATCATGATGCACACGTCTTTCGGGGTCATTGTTTTAGTAGGCACTTAGACTGTTGCCAACCCCTATGGCACTTAGACGTGCTGCGATCTTTCGGGAGTTCTGGGAACCCGTGAGAAACTCCTAGGCTCTTAGACTGGTTTGTAGGTTGTTGGCGACGGTTCTTAGACTACATTGAAATTATTTACTCATTTTCGAACTTTTTGGCACTTAGACTGTTATGAATTTCAACTCTTCAATTTACATCACAATTAGGTAGGCAAAAGAAAAAATGAACAAAAATGAATTGGGTACAAGTTAAATTACAAAAAAAAATAACTTATTTGTTCCTGAAAAAGAAAAAATGAACAAAACCTGAATAAAACGAACCAAAAGTTCGCTTATTTCGACCTCAGTTTCAGAAGCGTAGGTTTCGATTTCGATTGCAAGACATCGATTACTGTAGCTATATTCCGATAAAATGCTCGAATATCCATTATGGATACTCTGTCTTCTTCTTCTTCCCAGTTACTTGTCTTGGCCGCAGCCATGCCAGACATAGGTTGGGACAGAGAGAGAGAGAGAGAACTCTGTCGAGTCGCTGTTGACTTCGTGAAAAATGCTAGGTGCAGTATACAGAAGGAAGTTCAAATGCCAACTGGTTGGCATTTTTTTGTGTTTCTGGATGCCGGGGCAGTGGCCCAAGTGGCCTTATGGACGCAACTCCCCTGCAATAAAATTAAGTATTGTAATCTATTTTTACTATTGAGTTTATTTTCATTTTTTAAGTAATTTTACTTTCAACGATCTAATCAGGGTTTGTGACCGAAAGACTGTAAAATTTACTGAAAGAAGATTTTCAAGACTGAAAGACTTAATTAAAGAATCTGGCGCAATGCACTTTTTGCCAAGACTATATGTGATTTTTGAAAAGAAACTTGAACGTGATAGTCAAGCTTTATATAAATTATGTCCTTCTTATTGAAATTACCATTAAAGAGTTATTACTCGTTTTTGCAGTACATTTTTCAATCCAAAATACCAGAAAGAGGTTCTTATCAATTCAGAGAGAAGAACCAACCCGCGTGGTTCAATTCAATCATTCTAAATCGGCAGTTTTCAAAATATGTGAAAGGAACCAATCCACAATAAAGGTGATATCCAACCGCTACTATGATATACTCGTAATATATATATTTTTATTTATTTTTTTTTGGTGATGGAAGATGTAGAACAATAATATTATGTTGATTGTGAGGGAAAGAGAAAATAAAATATTTGGAGGGTTCCTGATTTACAAGAGCCAGTTGACTTTGACTTCAGTTTGCTCGAACCGAGTTGCGTGTGGATTGGTTCCTTTCTTTTTAAAGCCGTCCATGTATTAGACGTCCTAGGTTCGGAACCACAAAACTTCGATTATATTTTCATAGGTCATATTTGTGTTCAGGAATGTTTCAACTTTTCAGTTTGGTTCCTACCCCCCACAAAAAGAGCTAATATCACAGTCGTGTAGGTACAATATTCCGAACATATTGATCCTCTCGAACAGTTTCCTCTACAATCTCCTTTGAACTGAAACTACATCGAAATGAACTTGGTTTCCACTATCCATTTTTATTTTTTTCCTCAATCCGATGAAAAATAGGATGAGAGGGAAAAGGGAACTTCCATGACCGGACGATGAAATTCGATGCTACGTTTGCTACAGACTGAAGTGCTGTAAAGAAAGAGTCATCTAGTGAAAGTCCAGTCAGGGCATATTGGATCGTGAATTAATTAATCTTTGAGATGGCTTCATCACAGTTTTTTGAAAGAGATTTTTCATACTTTTCTCTTCCCACGTGTTCGTCAAACAACCTACGGTATCTGTCTGGTGTATATTGAATGACCAGCGATTTTGATTCATGCAAAAGTACTGGTATACGTTTGTTCGACGATTCTTAAGGCAAGATAAAAACTGTGTGAGGTTTAAAATTAAAATTCAATGCATTGGTGGATTACCTGATCACTGACTTGCATTGCAGTGACATAATTGGTAATTAAGAATTAACATCGCTGGTGTCTGATGGTTGCTGTGCCCCTGTTCTCGATCGTTTTGTACGACCGCTCAGGGGATGTACGGTTCTGTGAAAGCACAGACTGGATATCCCTCTGAGTTAGCATATTGCCTTACCTTTCTTGAACAGGGGCACTCGACAGCCATCCATTACAAGTGAAATATTGAAGTGGTTTGATACACAGAAATAAACATAAATTGGACATTCAGACTAATGGTTTTGTTTTTGTAAACCTTATTGAACAATGAGATTATTGAGAGTTTAGTGATTAATCAGCCATTATGAAATACTACTTGCTCTTTCCCATTTACCTATATTTCAAATATTGTATTCCAGTGAAATGTTATTGTAAATATACTCAGAGATTGGGTACGTCGATCTATCAATCTTCAAAGTAGTTTCATCTCTGTTGTATCTAAAGGCTCCAAGTTTTAGACCCAAACGCCTTGAATAGCCTCAGGGAGAATGTTGAACCCAACAAACAATATGGCCATCCCATTAGGGGATCAGATGAACGTACATTACGAGTGGGAAGGGCAAAGAGAGTTGTAAATTTTCGAAGTTAGGTGGGCCCCATCTGTATTTCGGGAGCAACTTCGCGACCCACCTTCTCTCCTGACATCGTCCAGACTTCAAGGTAAGTCTCAGCTGAATCTTTAGTCTTCATTGTAAGAAACTTTGCCTACCATCCAGTATCAACTTCCACTTTGTAACATATTCATCTCATCGAAAAGGCATTTAGATAAGTGTGATGAATATTCATCAAATAGTGAATGGCGTTCAACTTTTTGGTGGACACTGGAAAACTGTATCTTTAAAATAGTTGATTACGACGGTGGGGAACCACTATAATATGTACCTATTGTGATAATTCTACGAAGAGCAGCACACCGAGGTAGCTACCCCTGAGCTACCCGTAGGGAGAGGCAGTCCCTATACATTGACCAGCCATAAGCAACTATGACAGTATGGTAGAAGCTCTTGGTACGACCTTACTCATATTCAAGCATTCTCATTCAACCCAAAAACCTTTCCTCAAAGTTAGCCTAGTTGGTCAAATTCAGCTCTCTTTAAAATTGGTCAGTTTTTGGTCAGCAGATACAAGTATACAAGTATCTGATGTGCAGATACAAGTATCTGGTAACGACCGCCAACTTATTTCGCATCCTCTTTTACCTCTCCTCTCTATAACAAAGTGTGCAGATATCCATATCTGGTAACACTAAGTGTCTTGTTATATAACAAGGTGTGCAGATATCTATATCTGGTAACACTTGTTATATAGCACCTTTTCCTACGGTCCGGAGTACGGAGGTTAACACCAACGGTAACACAGATCATTTCTTTTACTACCTTCTCTTTAACTTCTCCAATGTGTAACAAGACGTGCGGATGTACATATCTGGTAACACTTGATACACAATGTCATAACCCTTAGGTACCTCTAATTTGGAGTGCGGGGCCTAATTCCTCCGGTAACACAGATCATCCTTCACGCCATCTCAAAAACCTTTTTCCAAATCTACTGAACCTAAAATCGAGCTAGTACCTACCTTCCTCATTGGAAGGAAATGTTTAAATAGTGAGGTACCATACTGCATCACAGAAAATAGGTCCGCACAACTGGTGACCCCGAAAAAAAAAAAAAAAAAAAAAAAAAAAAAAACAAGTATAATGGCGTGAGAATAGAATGATAAAATTTGTTCTTCTAATGGATCCTGCATTTAATGGATCCTGAGTATCCAAAGACCTTTTGAGGATTGGGAGGTAAGTGAAAGGAGCTGATGCTTCCAGTGAGATCAAGACTATACTTAGTATAGTTATACGAATGGAAGACAGTATGACATACACATATGACACATATGACATACTATACAGTATCACATTGTGATGAGTTGTATGAACATACTTGGAATGTAAGTAGTCCGTTTCAGATAAGCGAGGGACCCCTTGAGCATAACTCGATTCTGTTTCCATTACTCTGGGTAACCTTAACCCGACATCGTCAGCTCGTAGTAAGTCCTCGTGGTCTTTGTCAAGCTTCGTGAATGTCTGGAAAGAAAATTGAACGCCTCGAGGGACCGTCTGTGTAGCATTGCACCAATGGATTTCCGGGATCGACCTAAAGGATTCACACTACGTTCGATACATCATAATATGATGTTATGTTGCTGATGTTATGTTAACATATTATGTTGCTCCTGTGCTGGCGAGTCTGTTAGAGGGATTCAAGTGTGGACTTGAGTTTGAGTTTTCGTGACTTAGTTTACTATCGGGTTTACCGATAGTAAACTTGCAACTTTAGTTACAACTGTGCAAGTTTGTTGAGAGTGGGTACCACTGGTTTGGCAGCACCTAAAAATATCCTCAAGGTAGATTCAAAGGGAAATCTGATGGAGTTCAAGTATATTGTAATATTTATGTATTATTAGATTTGAGACTGGTATTTTTAGTATGTGTTGACGATTGAAGACACCAATCTCATTTTTTACAAACTGGTGGCTCCGTTGAATTTTGGTATCGTTCAATAGTGGCTTTTGGATTGATTATCTACCTTTCAAAGGTTTCATCAAGAACCTAGAAATCTCCGCTACATCCAAGTGAAACTTGAACTGCGTTAATACATTTAAGCAAAGTGGTAGCATCGGACTTGGAGATGTGCCAAACTTGAAACAGCCTGGACTAACTTCATTAGATAGCCGTTTACACAGTAAGATGGACCGCGTGAGAGCCTGGTACGCTGTCCTGCATGAGTTTTCGAGTTGTCTCAGCCTCTCGAACTCCTTCCGCCCCTCAAACGAGTTTGGGTGCTGAAAACCGAGATTTAATTGTCAAGTCAAACACCTAAACCAAATTAGCTCCCGTCCAACCCCTCGAGACCGATGTATGAATGCACAAGTGCTTGAAACGGGTCTTTGGCGGGCTTATCATAACGGTCCCTTCTCTCCCGGCCAGACTCCGTACCAACTTCCTGGAAGAGGGAGCAACGCTCGGATGACCGTCACCCCTTTGCCTTTGAGTATCACCGGACCCGTTCCTCACAACGATTTCCACGTGCATTGTATGCCATGGAAGAGCTATAATATATTTGGGTGCAACTAAGATTATACAATAATATTCTATGATTAATCGTTCTTCCCTGTCACCTCATCAACGCCCTCTTAACTGAGATCTCAGTACCTAGGGTTGCCAACCGTACTTTTTTTAAACAGAAGTATTGTACTTACTTGTTTTTGATGATTCGTAGGTACGCTAAAACACTTTTTTAAAATAATTTATTGTCTTAAAACTGAAGTTATTTTCTGAAACTGAAATCTTAAAACTGAGGGGTGACATTCTAACCTAAAACCCACATACAACCTAAACCGCATCACCATACCAACGCTGAATATGCTAAGGAAATCTACAGAACAAGAAACAGAGCTCTATATATAGCTCTATATTATAATCCCCCCCCCCCCGATCGCCACAACCAGCCCTTCAGGTACATTTTGTGAAATAAATTGAATTGAAATTAGTCATATTATTTCTCTATTTAGCAACTATTGACCCCGACCGAGAGGAGGTCGTTACTACACTAGGATTTCATTGTCCACCACTGAAGAGACGAGTAAGTAAATAAATATGCATTTTTTGCAATAAAAATGTCTTTTATGAAATCGATGTCTTGAGTTTTTCTACCAATAGTCAAGTATGGAAACGACGTTATAAAAATAGTTGATGAACAGCAGGTATTCTAGGTAGGTAGCTAATAAGGTGCTGCTCATTCTGCTCATTTCCATATGTTGAGGTGGTGATGATGAACCGAGGAATTCAAAAATTTCTTTTGGACCGTACTTTTTTCCTTTTTTTAAGAAAATGCGTTTTTTTTTCAATAATTATTTGAAAAGTACTTCTTTTCTCCGAATAAAAGTTGGCAACCCTACCTGTACCCGTCAACCATATATCCTACTAGGATAATCCTATTACTCGTATCAGTCATGTATGCAGTATTAGTTAAGGTATACATTAAATACGAGTTATTCTTAACACAAGAAACGCACGGGTTATGGTATATTACACGGTTCTGTATAATATACCATAACCGAAAAGTAGAAAAAATCGTAGAACAAGAAAACCTAGTTTTGAGAAAAACGTAGGTGAAGTTTCAAGGCCTAAAATGGTGCGAGTTTCAATATTTTGACATGATTTGTTCGCCGGTTGATTCGGAAGTTGTTTCTCCGTCTACACGAGGTAGGCAACCAATTTATGATGATCTACATATTACTACACTACCTACATTACTACATTATCTTACATACTACTTCAATTTGGATGTTGAGCTAGTGACGTGACTTTTTAAACATGGGTCGCAGATGGATGACAATGCAATATTCACTCGGTTCCCTGACTGTGAAATTATTTCAACATTAGCTATAGGTATGTTTAAACAAATTAAATTGGATGTTGAGCTGGAGACGTGAATATTAAGCGTGGGTCTAAGATGGATGACATTGCAATATTCACTCGGTTTCTTGTCTGTAAAATTGTTTAAACAATACCTATTTTTTTAAATTAAATTTGGATGATGAGTTTCATCTATCAGTTCGTTTTTAATATCAGTTCGTTGAGCAGATCTGCTTGAGGTGATCTGCTCAAAGAAGATAATAAACCGTGTTGTCAAGAAGTTGCAGAGGTTTTCTGTCGTATTCAATCTTCTTTCACATTCGATATCCTTGAAACAGCGGGAATAGTTAAGTTTAGAAGGAGGTGCAGGTACCTGGGGGAGCCCGCCAGTCCCTTCTTTTGAGACTGCTTCAGTCAAACAGTCCTGAAGCTTAACCCATTCAACCCGGGTGACAGAGCCTCACCCAGACGGCATGGCAGTGCCTCACTCGGTCGGGTGACTTCTTAAGAAGACAAGAAAGAGCCACCCACACCCGGCCGGGTGAGAAGACATGGCGTTACCACCTACTCTGCTCTCGATTCATACGTATCGTCTGGGATGGGGAAGAGTAACTCCGAGTAAGACAAACACACCGGACAAAGTACCTACACTTGTTGTCGGTACTTTGTCCGGTCTGTTTGTCGTTCAGTAACCTTCAAGGAACCGCTCGTTGGGGGTTCGGCCATTTCGCCGTCTCATCTCAAATCTAAGATAACATCTCAAATCTAACATACAGGGTGTCTAAGTGTAACTATGTAACATGTTACTCAACTAAAAATCCGACTTTCTTAACTTTTAACGTTTTTTTCGTCTTCTCGACCTTGTCTATGTAGAACGGACCTAACTCCCTTAAATTAATGTGTAAAATAAAAGTTCAGGATACCGTTGGAATGAACGTTAAATTTGCTACCTCCCTGATTTACAATCTGATTTTTTAGGACACTACTTATTGATGAAAGAATGGCCAAAGTCCAAAATGTGAAGATTAATCTTCAGAAAAAACAGTTATTTTAAGAAAATTTTCTTAAAATAACTATTTTTTTTAAGTGTTCGCTTTGTTATTACGGAGGTCATTCGGCGGGCACTCCTTGGGAAGAACTTGCCTGGAATCTCAGCTTTTCCAACGGTATAATTAGTTTTCATTTTTATGGGGGAATTTTTGGAGAAAAATGAGTTTGTATGCGAAAAAACGTGTATTTTTAGGCACATTTTCAGGCTGAATTGAATGGTGACGTACTCAGACCTCCTTAGCAACGAATTAAATGAGTTTTCAGTCACAATATCTCCATTTCAGGGTGTAGAAAGTGTCATGTCAACTGCGTTACTTAGGAATTTTATTTATTTTTTGAGGGAGGGACTTCATAAAATCGAATCACATGAACTGTTCAAAATGTCCCCCGTTCTCGCGGATGCAGAGGGCCGCTCGTCTGGGAATGGAGTCGACCACACGATGGTTCTGGCGAATCAGATCCCCGAGAACGGGGGGCATTTTGAACAGTTCACGTAATTTTATTTTATGAAGGCCCTCCCTCAAAAAAAATCCTAAGTAAAGCCGTTGACTTGACACTTTCTACACCCTAAAATGGAGATATTGTGACTGAAAACTCATTTGATTCGTTGCTAGGGAGGTCTTGGTACGTCACCATATTAGTTGAATTGAGTGCGGTACCCCTATGTCCCTAGCCACGCTACGCCACTGGTGACACTTGATCAAAAACTTTACTTTGAATTCCTCGAAAATTTTAAAAAATGTCGCTTGGATCCTTGTTGCATAACACCGTCCAATTTTGTGATCAAGTTTTCAATAATGAAACAATCCTCGAAATGTCAAAAAACGCAGCATTTTTCGACCTAAAATACTAATTTGACAAAAATGGTGCGTGGGATTTTCCGACTTCGGATTGGTGTTCAGCATAATTCAAAATGTAATACCTACAACAAAACGTTTGTTGGAAGGAGTATTTTGATGCAGAACAGTGTTATTGGAGTAATGAGTTACACACATGTGTGTTTGAAAGGGTACCTAACCAAATACATTGATTGGAATATTGAAATCATGTGAGATGAAATACTTGGGGGTTGTTTTTGATAGTCGTCTCAAATGGGAGTCGCAAGTAACCTTGGTTACCACGAGGCTCAGAAAAATGATTTATGTATTTGCTAAGCTCAACAAAATTATCAGTGTCCCTGTTAAAAATGATTTATTTAGCACTTGTTCAATCTGTGCTGTTATATGGACTACTTATATGGCTTGGGGATGTTCGCATCCCACTGCTCTTCAACCAATTGTCACGACCCTGAAGCGATTAATAAGAATAATCGCAAAGAAACGATTCCTGGAGCATACGGCACCGATATACAAACATCTTCTAATCTTGAATTATGATAAGCTAGTTGAACTGAATTGTATCAAGCCAGTATTGAAAGAGAATAGTTTTTCTAAACCACATTAGATTTCCACACGATTCCAAGTTGGCAGTTTTATGACGACTACTTATTTCCGCACCACCCTTGGGTATAACTCCTGTCAGGCAATGGGAATACGCAGATTCAATGCACTACCTGAATATTTGAGAACTAAAATTCATCTTAAACCTTTGAAGTGTTATAGGAGATTGAAAAGACATTATATTGAAACTTATTTTAATTTCTTTACATTTATTGCATTGTATTTGAACATAATTATATTTCATTATTATGACTTTTATTTAAAGGTATTTAATGTCTTAATGGACTTTTCACAACGCAATGTACGACCGGAGACGTGACTCATCTCCCTACCACGGGCTATGCCCACATATGGAATTAGTTTCTGTAAACTGAAGTGGTACCTAATGTTTTCTATATGTTTCCTTATTCTATTTGAAGATATATTACATTTTTTATGTAATATGTAAAATAAATAAATAATTATTAAAAAAGAAAAAAAAAGTCATCTCCGAGTGAAGGGGGGTTAATTATTTTGTTGCTCTCCCGCCTTTTACTGGTTTCTCACCTGGAAGTACAACTGAAGTTTTGAGTTCAATTGAGTCATCAAATAACAATACTGAAAAGTCAATTTCAACAATAACAGCCCGAATTCCGGGAGGAATCTGACGTAATGGGAATTGGGGTTTGTAACGTTCTTGATTGCGTAATGATTAGTGGGGTGTGGAAAAATTCGGAAAAGTGCTCAGGGTTTGGAGGGGGATTTCGAACAAAAGGCCGTGCGTGCCGGTGATTGGCCTACGGGCACGACCCCCTCACCTTCCGGTCTACACTTTTGCCTCGTGTCCTGAATGCATTAGTTCGCCCTTCCACCGCTTCCATCTCTTCTGCTCTTTTTCTTCTCGCGACTCGACTGAACCACTCTCACACAACTGTCCATCCATCATTCCTAGTTCATCTACGAGTAGTTCACCTCTGGTATTTATCATCCTCTTTTTCTATGGGACATATTTTTCATTTTATATCTTCACTGAGATATAAACTGAAGGAACATTTTCCTGATACTCTGTTCAGAGTATTAAAATCATACCTGTCAAAGAGAACATTTACGCCGGGTTTACACATTCGCACGAGTGCCACGAGTGGCGAGGTGACGAGGCGAATGTGTAAACGGCCGCTCGCCATTCGCCTCGCCCGCTCGCCTCGCCATTCGTGGCATTGAGGTTTTTCTGGTTCAGGAGCGGTTTGTCTGGCACGAGTCAAAGGGACACGAGCGCCCGAAGGGTGTTTACATATACGCGCGACCTTTCGCACGAGATAGGTAGTTCGTAAGCACAAAGTCCATGGAATCGTGTAGGTTTCTAGCTGTTGTTGTGGTCCTTCAGTTCACGTTTAGGTTCAGTTGCCGTTTGGTTATCGAATGGAGTGGACCAACAAAAGAGTGTTCAAGTTTTTGGAGGTGTTTCAGGGTGAGCCAGGGGTGTGGAACCCTAGACACCCGGATCACAAGAACAAGAAGAGGGTACACGATTGCTGGACTAGAATGTCAGGTACAATGGAAGTCTCCATCAGGGAGTTAAAAGCGAAAAAGAATTCCCTGATGGAACCAGTTCTGTGACCCTAAGAAGGAGCTGCGCTCCAGAATCGGACTTGCCAGACAGGCATTCCTCTAGATAAGGAAGTTTTTCATCCGATCGGATATCATTTTGAGCCTGCGGGGTGTCAGGTGTTATATATTCTCGGTGTTTCTGTATGGCTGCGAGAGCTGGACACTTGATCCCGTCTTGGAGGGGAGGATGAATGCACTGGAGTTGTATTTTTATCGTCGCATGCTCCGAATCTCCTGGGTACATGAGGTTACCAATGAAGAGGTCTTGGCAAAAATGGGCAAACAGAGGGAGCTGGTTCTGACGTTTAAAGCACACCGTCGAAGAAAAAGAAGCTTCCATTAAATCTGGCGAACTAAGGTGAAGAGAACTTGAGGCGAATGTGTGTACGATCTACTCGCGTTGGGCCAGGAACGCGAGCACGAGCGCCTCGTGCGAGCTCCACGAATGGCGAACACGAGGCGCGAGCGCGTTAAAGAGTATGAGAATGAAGTTTCCCGGTCCTTCGAAATCCACGCAGGAGTGCTCCAGGGCAGTGTGCTTGGGCCTTTTCTCTACCAGGTTTATACCCACGATTAACCAGGATGCAACAGTTGCTATAGAGTTACTCTATAATGAATCATTATTAATGATAGCTCATTTTGCGGATGACGTTGCGGCGCTTTCGAAAGACTCTAACGCTGAGGTGGCTAATGAAAACTTGCAAAGCTTTGCTCAGTCTGTGGATGAATGGTGTTCAAGAAGGAGAGTGAAGGTTATTCCCTCCAAATCTCAGCTCCAAATTTGGGAACAGTTTCAAATGAACAAGGAGACCACACACGTAACGCAATTTCTCGTGTTTTTTGTTTGCAAAACTGTGTAATCGGAGTAAATTTTTATTATTTTGCATAGTGACATGACTCACAAGGATATTGTACGCAGTACTTACAGCGATGAACACAGAAAATAATTAACCGTTTTGGAAAAATTTGGAACGTGGTAATTTACCTAATGGGACGGAGTGAATTAAAAATTGACTAACCCACTTATAAAAGTGGTCCCGCCAGAACTGAGACTGGAAAGAGTGGCTAAATATTTTACGTCATTGAAGGGAGGTAACTCAAATTTTCGCACTCCTGAATCCAAATGAAATCAAGACCAAGTCGCGAAAGGCTTTTGTTTACATACCCCGCGTTTCCTCGTTCTATTTATTTTAACATTGAGTTGTATATCCGATACAATAAAGTACAGGTGTTTATTTAGATGATAGTTGACCTAAGAATATCAGTTGTATTTACTTTTCGATGATAACTGACCGCGAGTATCCAATGCCGCAGTGCGGAAAGCGTGGACATTTTAATTAATACACGGGGCACCAAAAATTAAATGGTTTTCTGTGATAAACAACTCAATCAGTAAATGGATATTTTCACAGGTACCAAATATTCGGAGAATGCAAAGTTCTCGCAATTCATAGCGTTTTTTTTTTAAAATATCAAACTGTTTGTTTGCGTTCTGCAAGCAAAAACAGTTCGAGAATAATCAATTAAATGGAGATTTATTGTGTGGAAACAATGTCGTATTTAGGAAGCGATATATTATTATTAATTATTGGTCTGTTATGGTGAAGGTAAATGGAGTTTTGCCTCATGTTGATGAATATCAGGGGAATCACTATCCCGTTACCACTCATCAGACCAACCACGGGAAATTCTATGGATGTATTAGTTGACCTATCAACATTCATTGTGTCATTTAAGTAATTCATTGCGTCGTACTCTTCATTCATTATGGTCCTCCGTAACGAGGTGGCGAACAAAGATAAAATTCAACTAAGGTCGAAGTGACAAACACGGGCTTCTAAAAACTAGTGGCAATCAATTTGGCAATAATAGTGGCAATCATTTTGTTCTTCCCCCATTGAACTGATCGTCATCTCTAGACTTCATGAGTTAGAACTATTTCCTCTGTTCCCTCGCTTTTTCCTAAGGACACTTCATGATCCGCCGTTTACTGCGAACTTACTGCGGAATATTAGGGGAAATCAGAAGAACAAATGTTTTGTAGTCAAATCAAATATTAGGTATTATCCTTGTGCTAAAAATTAATTCAGAGGGCTAATTCTCAAATTTTACGGTGAATAAGGTGAACTGCAGTAACTCCAGAAACGTCAAACCTGAGCCAAATCGGTTTCTCAATTTTGTGCCTTGCCAACTTTGAAAAACCTTCTGTTCTCTATGAGAGAAGGATCAAAATTTGCAAAGCCTTTATTGCTCCCTAATAGACGGCTGAATCAACGTGGTATTAAAAAACGGCATTTTTCGAACCATTTTGATGGGGCTGGTGGATAGTGCACCAGGTGCAGTATCCACCAGCCCCATCAAAATGGTTCGAAAAATGCCGTTTTTTAATACGACGTTGATTCATTTTAAAAGGTCCTTAGCTTGACAAATGGACATGTTACCACGCTGTATTAGTGTAACTCCGTACAGGGATATATACTGCGTTCCAGCTTAGCAAATTATTTATAATTTCTACTCGAAATTGCAGAAAAATTCTATTGTAAGTGGTCGCTACAACTGCATTTCAGTTCCACAATGAGTTGTGCGCTGTCATCCAACAATTAATATTTGCAATTTTGCTGCATGATAAAAATCAAAATTTGGAGTTACTCTCATACTAGAAAACATGTAGACTTCATTCACAATAAATAATTGATAAAAAAAATTTTAAATTGTAAAAAGAATAATTACAACATCAACAATAATATTGTTATAGTAAATGCTCAAGAAATAGCATAATAATATTATTTCAAAAATATCCATAGCGTTTCAGGCTCGCGGACAGTCCTACTCCTCATAGCAGTAAGTCTGCGATTGAACTATTGACACAAAAATGATGGCATACTAAACTAATTCCCTTTGTAAAGTAAATCCCTTTGCTACGCTCAACAGAAGTAACTCCAAAAATGTGGCCTGGAAATATTGCAGTCAAGCGTAGTAATGGAGGGTACTGCATTTCAACTTAGCATTTCATTACGGAGGTGGCGTTTACTGCAACACTCGTAACCAAATTGAGTTTGAAAACGTGCATTTTCCCCGCTTTCTTCGCACCCATATGATATATTGCCCACCTGCAAACCTCCGGAGCGTTCTAACTCAAAACCGCCAAAAAGTCGAGTAACTGTGCTGTTGCTTAGCACGGCAGTATAGGTACTCCTACTTTTCAGTTAGTTTGAATAATTTGCGTCCCCAATTCTGTACCTCAGAGGTAAATCATCATAAGTGCAATTTTTCGTTTTTGAGATTTTTCATCATTTGTGCTCACTTTGGGCATTTATGAACACCAGTTATGAACCACCATTTTTCTTTCATACACTGTTCCTACTTTGTTTCAAACTTGTGTTCATAAATTCCCAAAGTGAGCACATAATATTATAGCATGTAGCACCTATAATATTAATATTACCATAGCATATAGCACCTCAGAGGTAAGTCATCATAAGTGCAATTTTTTGTTTTTGAGATTTTTCATCATATGTGCTCACTTTGGGCATTTATGAACCACCATTTTTCTATCATACACTGTTCCTACTTTGTTTCAAACTGGTGTTCATAAATGCCCAAAGTGAGCACATAATATTATAGCATATAGCACCTCAGAGGTAAACCAGATGCAAAAACGAAAAATTGCACTTATGATGTTTTACTACCTCTGAGGTACAGAATTCAAAAAGCTAACGTTTTATGAATTCTCTGAAATATCAACGTCGTAAATTCGTGAGGACTGCCAGACGTCGCGAATTTACCGGTGCCACGACGCTCTGTAGCCCATCGATCCATTAGTGACCGCAAGCTTGTTTACCAACCGTTGTTGACTTATAACAGGAGAAACGCAGCTACCGATCTCTCACAGTCTGTCGGATCTCTAACTGAATTCCGGTTGCTTCTCTAACTTCTCCAACTTTTTGTGTAAAACACTTACATCAGATGTATAATTTATATAATATATATTATAATACATATTATGTAACTATTTGCAGATTAATCGTAGATCTATTATAAATTGAATTACATCTATTTTCCACAGAATCAATGTACTTTATTAAGAACTTGTATTGAATGGCCCGAGCCCTTTAATAGATGTACCTACATGGGCCAATCAATACCTTTTCATTTCAAAAATAAAAGTCGGTTTTGAGGCTCTATTTTTTTATTCCAGGTTCATATATTAATAAGTGGCCATATGTGATCATTTTACGAGCTTAAAATCATCTCTCGCAATCTCAAAATATCAATTCATTTCCAAATTGCAGAAATTTCTCTACTGTAATCATGCTAATCTGACGATTTTGAGCACTTAGCATAAAAATATGAAGTTAGAGGGTAGTGAACAAGTAACACGAAAAAGGTAACTACAGGAGAGTGATGCTAATAAAACCTTAACAAGGAATGATACGGAAAACTTCATAATACCATGGGAAGAGGAGATGAAACATTGAGAAGACAACGAGTCCCGTGAAGGCTGAAAGAGAAACCAAGAAACGAGAAAATGGAGATGAAGAGCTGTCTCGATATATACGTATACATATATGTATATACGGAGAGCTGAAGGAAACATTAGAGGAGTTCTGGTGGGAACGGTGCCTTTCTGCAGTGCATTACTCTAGTTTATGAGTCCTTTCCTACACTGCCCCTTCTCGCTTGGGGTATATTCCGGTGATATACCGTCTGCAGATTTGCGACGGTGCCTTTGGTTTGAAACCTGTAAAGGATATGTGGGACGAAGGAGCTACGAACATTTTGAATGGCTGAACATTAGATCTGGTCGGCACCTACCGTTATCAGGAAGATATTGTCTCGGCCTTCCGAGGGTGTCGTAATATTTTCTATTTTAACCCCAGGGGAGGAGGAGGGTCGTTCAAATTTGAAATATACCAGACAATAATCGGTACTTAGAGTCCGGTTATGGTATGACGGAAAAGGAAAGACCTTTATAACGCGAATTGACTTAATATTGTTAAGCAGCTCGTATTGAACTAAATATCGTGGCATTTATACATTTGGAAACCAGCATAGATCCAGGTGTGTACTAAGCAGTCACACCTAAAGGGCACATGGATCTAACGCAGAGGTGTAACTTTGATTTCAGGATCTCGCATGAACTATTGAACCAACTCTTCATTTATTTTGGTTTAGAATCCCTTGATAATGAACCGTTGGCATGTCCCAAGAAACACTTTTTTCAACACCTCCTCAAGATTTGTTGTTTTACGTTTCAAGAACGTAGATTCAGAAAATCGAATAAAAAACTGCAAATTCTAGTCACACCGATTCATTAACTTCTTTGTGCAGATCACTCTTCTGTCCAGATTACTATTATTATGAATTATCATTAATTTGAAGTAACGTAAATGTATTAATAATTGATTATTTATTAGTAATTGATAATAATTATGATTAGGTAATTATTATTAATTAACTCGATATCTGAAACCATGTGCAGTTCCATTATGAACATTGACCCGATAGACTGCCGCATGATTCACTCTCATGTTGACAACTTTTGATCTGCTCCAACTTTGAGCCCTCATTGTGAACGAACCGCCGGACGCACCAAGCTCCGGATGGTCTTAAAAAATGCTAAAAGTTAAATACTTCTCAAATGTGAACCAAAAACTACACCATTTGATTTGAATTTTTCGAGATATGAATGTTTCAAAATTTCGAAATTCCGTTCGTCCACCTTAAGCCTATCGGTTCAATGTTCACACTGGCAGGACAATAAATAATAATTATTATTAGTAATTAAATTAACAGTAATTAATAATGAATAGGTAATAATTAATGATAACTAAAACTTATTATTATTCCTTGATCATCAATCTGTAATTTAGTGATCTAGATAGAAGAGTGATCTGCACGAAGAAGATAATAAACCGTTGTGCCAAGAATTTGCAGAGTTTTGAAAATCGTTTATCCCTATAATCGAATCTCATCGAGTTTATAAATGGTTATCGTTCCAGTGGCAGTATTTATAAAATAATATTTTATAAATGACATATTATGTCATGGAGTGAACTTGAGAGGTTAAAAGGTTGATGCAGGAGGTTGAAGTTCCAAAATAATGTTACTTGTAATACAGCAAATGATCACAACGGTTACGCGCCGCCCTCGGCGTTTACCTTAATAATGAACAACCCACGCAGATTCCTTAACTAATTCAACGGTAATCAACATTTCTTTCAAAATAATCGTTTCTGGGCCAGAGGCTAAGCAACGGGTTTTCTATTCTGGTTCTGACAAACGAAAGTCAGAGTCGAACGGAAATAAACAGGTTCCATTTTAATAATAACGCAGCCTTTGGCATAAGGAGCTTTCATTATTACGAATTTCACCCTTTTCACCAAACCAAATTATTTACTCAAAAGAAGTTCCGGAGATAGATGTTTTCTGGCGGGGACCGCCGTTGTAAGCCTATTAAAGGGAAACTCTAGAGTTGTAATGAGCTCAAAATATGTTTTTAAACGCGAGACGTTGGTAATAATTTATTAAAATAGATTTGAGGTGAAAACAGACACTATATTTGAATTTAATGAATGGATATATAAAGAAAGCCATTTTCGAAATCAAAACAACATTATCTTGTATACCTACGTATTCGGATAAAGCTGGAATTATTATAGAAGGCAACAAAAGTTCACTCTATTTCCAGTTCAACGAAAACTCGAAAGGATGTTTATGTTAGTACAGTTTAGTCCTGCGGGAGTTATTAACTGGTTATACCGATTGGGTAGTTCGCCTTACAAGACCAGAAACCATTAGATTGTGCATAATACCACCACTATACCATGATACTATAATACATTCGTTTACATAATATGTGTGTACAATAAAGGTAGGTACATTCTATGTTAAAATAATATGTTATTGTTATTAACTTGATGGGTCTGAATGCTCAGTTGTTATGTTATTGATGTTGTATTGAATATATGGATTGAAAAAAAAAAAAAAACACTATGTTATGATAGAGCTGATAATTTTCACTAGTTTGTCGTTAATTCTTAATCCTATCAGCACGCCTTGGCCCAATCACCCAATTGTAATATCATAAATGTATAATATCGACAGTACAAGTGCGGAACCATGTATGTTGTTTTTGGAAATTTTACAGGAGACACAAAAAACGTACCTATGTATTACCTCATATCCGAAAAATGTTTTTTTTTTCTACTCGAGCAACTGATATTCCCGAGATCTTAGTCGAATAACCAAAGATCCAAATCGTGTTAGATAAAATGAAAAACACAAGAGTTATCTTTTACTGTGAATAACAAACGGAGAGGTCACAATCCTCGGGACATACATGGTAATACAACCACAGATGAAGGTCTCTGATTTACAGGTTTTGGTTTATTATCTTCGATAATGAACCATTGTTTACACTTGACCACAGAGAAGTTATTTATCGATCAAGGCCCTAGGTCGATTAATCCATTGATCAAGACCCTCATTTTGCATAAGGGTAGCAAAAACCTTATTTCGACCGAAAATTGGACATGTCCAAGTGTATGTCACATACAAGGTTTTGAACTTTCACTATCGATATAAGTCATAAATTTGAATGGCAAACCATACGGATTGAGAACAAGGGAGGAGTGTTCTCTTTGCAACTTACGTGCTCGTGAAGATGTATTTCACTTTTTGTGCATTTGCCCAGTTCTGAGAGAGTTCCGGGTTCAAGCCTTCGAACATCCCATACTAACTCGTGAGGAAGCGCTTCATATCTGAAA
This sequence comes from Stenodema calcarata, assembly GCA_963920205.1. Classification (NCBI taxonomy): domain Eukaryota; kingdom Metazoa; phylum Arthropoda; class Insecta; order Hemiptera; family Miridae; genus Stenodema; species Stenodema calcarata. Next base: position 28,790,423 of record OY986056.1, on the reverse strand, counting down.
TGTTGGGATAGGCTGGCCCAAGCTGACCCAATACTACCGCCTTGCATGGAGGTACAGGTTATATCTAGTTCAGCAGTCTAATTTCTAAATTTGACCAGAAGAGTCTCTTTTATTTTTCTTGTTTGAATTTTGGTTTTGAATTATTTATTTTCCTAAAACTATTTCTAATTATTATTGTATACACTCAAACTCCGGCGGATGGCTGCATGCAGCCATGCTGTATTGTTTATGGGCATACTTATGGATATTTATGCAAGATGCAAATTTCATCTTGCAAAAAAGATGCAAAAAGATCCAATTTCTACTAGTCTTCTGTAACCTCCATTTTGAGTTCTGTAAAGTTCTATGACGAAATGAAACTTTCCAGAATCATTCCCCGTTTCAAGGGCTGAGGTTTTTAAATACTTCTCTTGCAGTCGCTCACTCGTGATCATAAGGAGAAATAAAAAAAGGTTCACCCATTTCGAGTCACGTTAAGGAAATGTAATAAAGTCTGTTGCTCGGTCGCTAGGCCTAGCAGACAACCCACATGCTGAGGGAGTAAATTTACAGTAGTAATAGCTCGCGTGGCTAGTTGGTTGGATTGCAATGTGAAACAACATTTGATGGGGTGGAAGAGGTTTTGTGCTCAACGGTTCGTGCTTTTAGAACAGAGTGAGACAGGTACACAGTTTTCTTCTGATTTTACAAATAATACTGAGTTGGTGTTCGCAATAATTTACAATCTGAAAGTAGGATGTTTGTTTAAAAAGTTTTGATTTCGTTCATTCTTTGGGATCTCAACTTTGATATCAAATACAAGTGATGATGAAAATTAATACGGAGGACATCACAATCAGAATATCATGCATAGATGCAGGTTGAGTAGTTAGTAGAGAGTGGCCGGTACTGGGGAAACAGTTTAAGGTTGAAGTGGAAGGAGGTAAAGCGGTAAGTCTGAGTTAGTGGTGGCATTATTCTCATTGGCTACAGCCCTCTTCGCTTACGCCTAACTACAAACTACCCTGGCAAAACTTGAATATTAGTTCTGGGGCTTCACTCCCTTCACCCAATCGATGATGGGATGGAGGGGGCAAAAACCCCCATTTAATTATACCGCTAGGGGTATGATTTAGTGCGATACAACGTCCCTTGCCTAAGATAGTTGGCTCTCTCTTGCCTCCAGAAGCACCTCGTAGAGGTGGAGGGAACTTCTTATTCATAGACTATTTTATCACCCTCGTACACCTACTCTATCACTTTGCGGAGGGCCAACTACGAGTTGCAGTGCTCACCACGCACCTTCCTTGATCTTGATGAGGCAGCAAGCTGGTGAAAGGCGTTCAAGTGATGTTTTACATAAGGAAATTACACCTGCTAATCACCTTCTAACCTCAACGCTCCAACTTTTAGGGTCACTCTCCCCAGTGTTGCGTTTTGTTACAGTATCCAGATACTAAAATGTGGAACCTCAAAAAATATACGCAGGAGGGCGAGTAACTCCTCCCATAAGAAGTCTAAGTACGCATATGATATATGTGACACCATTCATATAGTTATAGATATTACATCAATATAGACTTCAAATAGATGTTACTCCTTGAATAAATGTTGTTACTACTTAATCCAAACAGCTCATGTAAAAAAAAGATGAGATATACAGGTATTGAAGTATAACATTAAGCACATATGCATAATGCATGTATATGTTTGAATGTAGGTATAATTGTGATAGAAAACATTTAGAAACATTGAACAAGCATAAATTTCACGTCACTTGGCAGTTAACAACAGGTTAGAGTTAAGGATACTGCAAGTGACAACTGTCAGCTGGCGTGTAGTGTTCCACAGGGAACAATTATCAGCCCAGCGTTGTTTCTAATTTATGCGAATGACATTTTAAACGTCAAAATAAGTGGGAAATTGGTGTCGTACGCTGATGATACCGCCATGATAACTACCTGTAACTCTTGGGAGGAAGTCAAAAATAAAACAGGAGATGACCTAAGAAAGCTTAACTTGAATTTCAGCAAACTACATCTAATATTAAATCATGACAAAACTAAATACATGGCCTTCTCCCTCAGGAAAAAAGGTATTCCATATGAAAAGCTCTAGGATTCGGGAACGAATAGAACTTGAATTTCAGCAAACTACATCTAATATTAAATCATGACAAAACTAAATACATGGCCTTCTCCCTCAGGAAAAAAGGTATTCCATATGAAAAGCTCTAGGATTCGGGAACGAATAGAACTACAATGAAAACGTTTTGAACTAGATACAGAACAATGAAAACGTTTTGGACTAGGTACAGAACAATGAAAATCCGAACTAGTACCACGTGAACGAATTGAAAAGCGGTTATAACTCATATCAATAGGACAGTCCATCCAAGCATGGATGCTACAACATAATGCAACAGTGTAGTGAAGCTGGCGCGACATGGTAGGCGGAAGAACAAGGAACTAACAGTAATTCTATGAGGCACAAGGCCAAACATTGTAGTTGGAAGAACAAGGAACTAATAGTAATTCTATGAGGCATAAGGCCGAACATTCTCCCCCCTCAATGACATCAGTCATTACTCTCTGATTCCTTGGGGAGGGGGCACAATTTTACCAGACCCCTGGCGAGCTCACCCAAGACTGTGCGCACCTTGGCCACCCTGACCACTCCATCTGCTCCTGGACTAAGACCCATTATGACGCCCATTGGCCATTCTAAAGGAGGACATTGTCTTCCATGATCAACACTACATCACCTAGTACAGGGATTCGAGAGAGGGTGTTCCATTTTTTGACGTGTTTGAAGATCTAACCGATATTCGGTACTCCATTTTGGTTTTGGTTGATTATCTTCGATAATGAACCATTGGAATCGCCCAAAGAAAAAAAATTTTTAACCCCCCCTCAAAATTTGTTGGTTTACGTTTCAAGATACGTAGATTCAGAAAATCGAATAAAATAAACCAAAATCCATCCGTCCGCCGTACGCCGTCCGCGCCACTTTGCCCAGGTAACGTTGAGCTAAAATTACGAAATTTGGTTTCTGGGTTTGGACCAGCCCCACAATGATCCTCGAAACTTTTCATAACCCTAGGTCAAGGGGAAGGGGTTCAAAACGAATTTTGAAAATTTGAAAATATCATATCTCGAAAGATTCATATAGAACGGTATGTTTTTTATTTCATATTTAGATAGAGTTTGTTCCGTAGAATTTTTTAAGACCATCCGCAGCTTTGTACGACCAGCCGTTCGTTCACAATGACGGCTCAAAGATTGTGCCTCACAACACGATCGTGAATCAAACTGTTGAAATACAGGTCCATTTTCATACTAACAAGCTCTTTGGAACATCATATGGCTTAAGTGATGTCGAGTTTGTTGTTCTGAGGTGCGTTTCGTGCTACGGAAATGAAGGTAATTTCGAATGTTTGTTGGTAGGTACTTCTTTTATAGAAAAATTATTACCGACGTAGTATTAAAAACCCCAGAATTATATCGTATTAATTAATCATAATTAATAATAATTATTATTGATAATAAATACGAATTATTAATACCTAGCAATAAATTATAATAATTTTCACTAGGTACTCGATAAAATTGTTAATAATTAGTGATAATAATTATTGATAATAATAATATGATATCAATTATTGATAATAATAATTAATCTAACATTTAGGATCTAGACATTTAGACCTAGTGATCTAGACAGAAGGGTGATCTGTACAAAGAAGATAATGAACCGTTGTGTCAAGAATTTGCAGAGTTTTTTCCAAAAGGATTGAACTATCTGGTTGACAAAATTCCATTTGGGAACTAGCCTAGAGCTAACAGGGGGGGAAGCGTCTGACTCAGGTAATGCGGTCAGGGGGCGCTGAATTTAAAAATGCCCTGGAGTAATTACTAGTATATTGTCTGGGGACGCAGACTGGTAAACCAATGGTCTGCTGTTCAGGACAGCCTCTACTCGAGCAATGATTGTACTGAACGTTTGGTAGTTCACCGTTTGATCGCAAAGGTTAACCCTGATCAATCGTTTAGCGGACTTGACTGCCGCCTCCCACAACCCACCAAAATGTGAAGATCGAGGGGGAATGCATTTCCACTCCTCCCCCCGAGCTGCCAACTGAGTCACTAGGTCCTGAGCTACACCTTGACCTAGAGCTACACGAACTTTTCTGAGCAAGTTGGGAGACCCAACAAAATTTGTTCCGTTATCTGAATAAACTACTGAGGGAACCCCTCTATGGGCCATGAATGAGTTGGGTCGGAAAGGTTTTGGTTTGATTGACAAACATCTTCAGCACTTGGACAAGACTCTGTTCACTACGTTGCGACCATCAATTATCCATAGGGTGGTAAAAAGATGAGCTAATGTTGCCCGTTGACCTACATGAATGCACCTCTCATGTGCTTGCCAAACTACCAAGAGTGTTAGAACGTCCTTAGAGGGGAGTGAAGCAGGGTGCTGCGTCTCATATGAGTTGGAACTATTAACTAATCTACCTCCTACACGCAGCAACCCAAGGTTGTTTTATGATCTTTGTTCTAGGCCCAGATCTATCAAGAGCTAGGGCAATGTCGGAAATGTGCCGATTCTGAGCTCTTTTGATTAGAGCAGTGTCCGCATATCTAATTTCCATTGTAGATAAGGGAACTACATGATTGTGGAGCGCATCCAGACTTCCAGTATGAGTCCATGACCTACTTGTATTGGTTTGTTTTGATCTACAACTGCTAAAGAATCTGAGTACCCAAGCAGTTACTCGCCTGAGTCGATTGTAAGAACTAAATTTCTGTACTAGTTCGTCCATACAAATGTTTAGGTTCACTCGCTGACTGGAAGATCGGATTTCTCCTTCGAAGGTCTCAGAAGTGAGATTAGGACAAATACGGCGAATTGGCCATTGGGAACGACCTACCAGAAGCCAATCAGGGCCCTGCCACCAGAGCTGATTATTAACTAATTGAGCTGGCAGGTTTCCTCGGGAAACGACGTCTGCTGGGTCATCCAATGTTCAGCTGGCAGGTTTGACAGTGTCTTTGCTACCCGGTTGCCTACAAACACCTTCCAGACAGGTGCTGGTTCAGCTGTCAGTCATGATAGGGCTACAGAACTATCGGAACATGCTACTACGTAATTGTCAGGTACGTGTGAAAAGTGAGAACGAATTTTTTTCACAGTTTTCCCTAGTAACTCGGCTGCTAGCAATTCTAGCCTTTCATGGGAGCTATCCTTGCTCTAGAGATTACTAACCGCGTAGCCTGTGCATTCACATGATACACAACGCAAGCATACACCCTCTCAGAAGCGCCAGCAAACCCTACCAACCACTGAGTTTGATGTACAGAACTAACTTGACGCAGGATGCGCAATTTAGCCAGTTCCTCCATAGAGCTAGATAGGTTGGCCCAATCATGAACTAAGGATGGGGGGAGGGGATCGTACTTAGCATGACATACTTCACGCTGTATGGATCTAGCGAAAACTGATACGGGCATGACCCATCCAGCAGGGTCATAGATTCTACCCACCTGACTTGCCAGCTCACGTTTGGTAGCCACCTTTGGAGTGGTGGGTACTTTGAACATGAATGAATCCAATCTGGGATCCCAACAAAAATCCTCCTCAATTCCCAGATCTACAGCCTCAGTAACAGGCAGCCTATGCTCAAGCAGGATGCCATTTAGCAGATGTTGATCATTAGATGCCCATTTACACAACTCTTGTTGGGCGGTAGCTAGCAGATCTATCAGTTCATCTCTAGCTTGGACTGCCTCCAACAGAGTACGTTCTGTTGAGCAGAATCTCTGCACCAAGGGGGTAAGTGTCCCTGTTGGACTGAGCTAAGTGCTGAATCACTCGATTTGCTAAGAATGGGGCAGAAGCGGTACCATAGGTAACAGTGGACAGTTCATAGTCCCTAACGTCCTGATCCGAACTATCTCTCCACACTATCCGGAGTATATCATGATCTTCAGTGGGATGAAGGAGCTGTCTAAACATTTTACTGATATCAGCAATGAATACGAACTGGACTGATCGGAATTGACAAATAATGTCACAGATGTCAGGTTGCAACTTGGGTCCTACCAATAGAATTTCGTTCTAAGATCTGCCATTGGACGTGCGCTGAGATGCATTGAACACTACCCGAATCTTTTCAGGAGGATCATTGGGCCTATGTACTGCATGATGGGGTACGTAATAATGAGCTAGATTAGCAGTTGGTGGGGCCACTTGATACATATGACCAAGATCTATATATTCCTGAATGAATGAACGGTATGCTGTGGCTAACACTGGGTTGTTCCTGAACTTGAACTCCAATCTGTAGAACTGCCGCAGCGCCATGTTTCCAGAGCTACCCAATGATGATCTATCTTGAGCAAACGGGAGGGGAACTACGTACCTACCTGAACTAGTCCGCCGGACTTGATCAACAAACAAGTTTTCAGCTGTCAATTCAGCAGGAGTCCATGGCAGGACTTCCTCTACAGCTTTGATTTCAAACATGCGACGGAGGAGGTGATCTGTGTTGTTAGAACTAATGGTATGATTGGCAACAGAGCCATGAACTGCCTGCATGTCCTCACCAGAACTAGAAAGGGCTAGTGAGGTAGGAATGACTGCCTCCAAACTAATAGTGCAACACTTCTGAGCTAACGCAAACAGTGATACCTCCTTCACTGCGCTCAAGAGTGGAGGAACAACTGAGAATAGACTCCGAACCCAAACTACCTTTGATGAACTATTACCTACATCTTCCTCAATGTGATCTGACTGAATTGGATCCAATGATGACTTGGGGACTACATTTTTATCTACTGATGAACTAGCTGATTCTGACCTTGTCGATGAATTTTGACGGTTGACTACACATAGAATCTTCATGATGCTTTGAATTTCATCAGACTTAGGGCGGAATTCATAGTCCTGCCTAAAGTAAAGAAATATCTAAACTTCCGAAAGTAAAGAAATATCTAAAGGAAATGCTTAGTCTGATTTCTAATTCATAGTCGTTGACTTCCGGAAGTCAAGAAAAATCTTTACTTTAGCAAAAAAAAAACTTAACTTTCGTAAGTTAAGAAAAATCTTTGCTAAAGTCATAATTTTTCTAAATACTCTTGTTGAACCTGAAGTTGGCAGCTCCGACGGTGGGTAACCAGCCAGAAGGTTGCAATTGTGTTTATATTTTGTACGTGATTTTATAGGTTTGTGACATTGAAAAGAGTTCAATTTGGACAGTTCAAACTTATTATCCCCTTAGGAACTGTCTAATAGTGATTGTGGGGTCGTCGAACTGTACTCAAGAGATGAAATCATGGGTTTTCCCAAATCCTTCAGCCCCGAGCATTACCAGTCTTCAAATCGTCGTCACCTCGATTTCAAACCGTTTGTTATTCCTGATTTTAAACATATTTGGCTTTCTCGACCCTGGTTTTAAAATATAGGGGAGAAGTGGAAAACAAAAAGGGCGATGCCGTGTCTGTGATGAAAAAAAGAAGGCATGGGAAAAGATAGCCGAAGAGTTCAACTGCTCGACAGGACAACGCTGCCAAGTAAGTTCAGCATTCATCATCTTTTTATTATAATTTAGGTGATAATAATGATTAACAGGACGTTTCCATTTGTTTTTCGACCGGTCACGTCGAGGCGAAATTGCTTGGTTAAGATGTTTTCCTCATATTAGAAAGAAAGTTCCTCGATCGATTTTCACAACCGTCCCGTCACGATATAATGAAATAGCGTAAAATTAATCATTATCATTATGATCTTTATGATAATGATTATTATCTTCACCTCAATGATAATTATCATTATGATCTGACTGTAGAACCGTAGGTCTACCGTTTGTTGTTAATGTTGTACCTAGTGGTCTTTCGTCGAATATGATACATTTATCTTCCATTTATTCTAGTAATGTTTCAATAAAACGAAAGGGTAGGGTTTTGAGCCTGTAAAGTTGTGGTTGGTTCTATGCCGACAAGTCTAACGTTATGGATAAAAATAAGAACTGTCACTTTTCTTCTATATCATGCGTCCGAAGATAAGAAAAAAATCATTAAAAAATCGTGATTTCCTGGACATTTTTCATTAAATAACCTGGAAGGAAGCATTCTAGACCCCAATATGGGGGTATATTCGGATTCGTTGTTCAATTTTCTATAGAAGACACATTTTTTGGGAATGTTTTGAGTTCTTTGGAAGGCTACATATTTTTTGAATTTTGGTCATATTTGAATAAGATATTCCAAACATCACAATCATATCAAACATCACAATCATATTCGACGAAAGACCACTAGGTACAACATTAACAACAAACGGTAGACCTACGGTTCTACACTCAGATCATAATGATAATTATCATTGAGGTGAAGATAATAATCATTATCATAAAGATCATAATGATATGGCGAAGATCATAATGGCGAATTTTGGAAGAAATATCTGGGTTTATGTAACATGTGATGTTACATAAACCCAGATATTTCTTCTAAAATTCGCCTGTTTAGCGTCATTCCTAAAATTTTGGACCCATTGCAAATTCGATTCAATTCACTCACTCATTCATTCACATTATAGATTTAAAAAAAAAATTAGTGTACTTTTAAACAAAAAATAACATAGTTCTCAGTGGTAATTTAATAAACTGTTGCAGGAAAGAAATCCAGCATGGATGACTTCGAGGTTCGCATCAAACAAAACCAACAATTCATGGAGCATGAGTGAAGGCGGAAGAACTGAAAAATGAGCTCTTCCAAAATCAAATCCGCCATGAAGAGGAACTTTGTCAATCAGGAAAAAAAAAAAAAAATACTCATAAAAAAATAAATAGGTTAGAGAAGGAATCAGAAATGTAATTACTTAACTGAAAACTGTAATTATACCTTGTTATTATACCATATAACTATACTTTATTACTATATTACCAGCATTATACTTCATTACAAACTTCATAATATGTGAAGCATATAATATATTATTATTATTATGCAAGTAAGTATATATAAGTAAGTATATAAGTAAGCAAGTATGCAAGTAAGCATATTATGTGGGATGTAGAGGATCTCGAGGTTCGGTCACAATTAAAGACGTGTTTTCCTACGTTTCGACTATTTATTCAGTCATTTACAAGGGCTACGACAGAAAAGATAGCACAATCCGGACTTAATAAAACTATTGGCTTAATTTGTATGGATGGGTACATGTAGCTAATATGCTAGGCGATTTTGTGTTCTTACTTACAGAGTGCAGGCTTCTTCCAAGTCGGCAAAATGCACCATTTACATAGCTCACTTAGGTTTAGGAGAATTACTAGTTAGGCCAACTAAAGCTGTGGAATTTGGATGTTTCGTGAGAGTATCAACACTATTTTTGTGAGGATTCAGTCTCAACTTGAGGTGGGAGTGGCCTATGAATGTTTTCCCACATTGACAAGGCATTTGGTATAGCAAATCTGATTTCATTGATGACACAAAAATAGTTGGATATGAAAGCAATAAATTTAAGAGGGAGATCAGGGAGATGATATTGATAGAACGAACCAAAGAATCAGTAGTTAATAAGAGATCAGATGTAAAGAATTTGAGCAAAGTATACAGTAATGTCATTCATACTAGTTTTAAGAAAAATCCTATGAGAACCAGTGTAAACCCTTCACCCAGTCATTAGTATACCTACCTACATATCTACAAACAGTACCTTTCTGCCCAACCCCCGCTAGTTTCATGTACCTACCGTTAGGCCATATACACCGTTATCCTCCAAATATCAGTGTAGTCTTTAGTTGTATAGTGGAATCCAGAGGCACATGTGCTCTGTAAGTACGAACACAAAATCGCCTAGCATATCAGCTACATGTACCCATCCATACAAATTAAGCCAATAGTTTTATTAAGTCCGGATTGTGCTATCTTTTCTGTCGTAGCCCTTGTAAATGACTGAATAAATAGTCGAATCGTTGGGAAACACGTCTTTAATTGTGACCGAACCTCGAGATCCTCTACATCCCACATATATATATCGGAATATGGTCGATAACCTTCTCCACACAAGTAAGTATATTATATACTTGTAGGTTCCTAGTTATACCAGTTGAATTATAATAAACCAAGCGTTACATTGTGTTCTTGTTTTGAATTGCATCAACTCAATTTGTTCTGTATTTGAAAATTGGGCACCTACTTAATGAATCATACAAGTTATTCACAAAAGTTTATTTACAAGAATTTTTCAAAATTTTTCTCTTTAAAAACTAAATAATGTATCTTACATTATTCTCAAAATGTAGGGCTAGCATGAGGGAAACAATCATAACCCAACATGAATATTTTTTCTCGGCATATGAAGATATGGCATAAAACCACAACCCTACCAGAACTTGTGTAAGGGAAAGCCTCTGTTATTTGGCGACCATGGATAATGATAGGTAATGATCAATCACGGTATCCTTCCGAAAACGGAATCTTCCCCTGAATTGCTCGTCGTCCATTTCCATAGGGTTCTGTGCATCCCGTATGTACCTATAATAGATCAAAATATTTCACTTCGTTGTATCTGCCTCATTAAAAATACCTACATATATTTGAACTTTCTATAAGTATAAAAAAGAAACACACACAAAAGCATGGAAAACAATTGATTGTTTTCCAATAAAGGTTGGAAAACAATTGAAAAAAAACCACTTCGCCAGGTGTTTACATACCTTCGGGGCCTTCGAACTATCGTAATACGATCATCCTGGTCGTCGAACTCATCCCACTCATCATACTCGAAAATGTGTTGATACTCCATAATGAAATGAAAATGCGAAATGAAATGAAAGTAACAAACGAATGTAACAACGGAGATCTCCGTATCTATACTAATCACGATGACTTCAGTTAAGGAAATGCTTAAGGTAGGTTCCGAGCTACCTCTGATTTCGGTGCGAAAATGGGGCTGAAAGTAAAGTAACGACTTGACTTTCGGTCTATGAATACGGCCAAAGGAAATGCTTAAGCATTTGCTAAAGCATTTCCTTAGTGACTGACTATGAATTAGCTCAAGTCGCCGTTTCTCCTCACATCGTCACTTAAGCATTTCCTTTCAACTTAGTGAGGACTATGAATTCCGCCCTTATACTCTTTCCCCAACGATGGGAATGACCTAGCTGGCCTGATTCTTATCAAGCTGGATGGCATTCCACTGTCAAAGTAGTTCGTCTTGTCAACTGGATTGAACTTAACAGTTTTCTCATTGGCCCTTCCTGCTAATTGACCTAGAACCAACCAACCTACTTCTGATCTAAGCATCCAGGGAGAACTACCAACTGGGGCCCGCATTTTTGGTTGAACTAATTGCATGAACACATCCGTTCCTAGCAGAAGATCAATATTTGCAGATTTATTGAACATTGGATCTGCCAGGTCGCCACCAATAAGGACCCGTTGATCTATGGAAAAGTCCCTTGCTGGTAGGGGGACGGTGACCATAGGGAGTACGTATGCAAAAATAGGAATTCTACGACCAGCCCAGGTATGTAGAAAGAATGATGTCACTCCTGATACAGTCTGCAATTTTCCACCCACTCCAAAAACCTGTATATCATGCCTACCCACCTGCCATCCAACCTGAGGAACTAAGGAGTGGGATACCAAATTGATCTAATCTAAGACCCAGTGCCCAACAAGGAACATGCTGTAAACTTATTGTCACAACCATTATGGGACACTGTCACCCTAGCGGAGGGGAGCAATGACAACACTGGTTGAAGTGAAGGTTAGATCTAGTGCCTCCCTGTCTACTGTGATCCCAAGGAGATTTCAAACTACAGTTAAGCACAGGGGAACGTGAGTGACAACCTGTATTCACATTCGTTTGCTTTTGGTTTATTATCTTCGATAATGAACCATTGGAATCGCCCAAAGAAAAAAATTTTTTAACCCCCCCTCAAAATTTGTTGGTTTACGTTTCAAGATACGTAGATTCAGAAAATCGAATTAAAAAAAATCCGTCCGTACGCCGTCCGCGGCACTTTGCCCAGTTAGCGTTGAGATAAAATTACGAAATTCGGTTTCTGGGTTTGGACCAGCCCCACAATGGTCCTCGAAACTTTTCATAACCCTAGGTCAAGGGGAAGGGGTTCAAAACGAATTTTGAAAATTTGAAAATATCATATCTCGAAAGATTCATATAGAACGGTATGTTTTTTATTTCATATTTAGATAGAGTTTGTTCCGTAGAATTTTTTAAGACCATCCGCAGCTTTGTACGACCAGCCGTTCGTTCACAATGACGGCTCAAAGATTGTGCCTCACAACACGATCGTGAATCAAACTGTTGAAATACAGGTCCATTTTCATACTAACAAGCTCTTTGGAACATCATATGGCTTAAGTGATGTCGAGTTCAAAATGAAATTCAAATTTTCGACAATGTCATATCTCAAAATTTTGGATGTTTGTGCGACCAGCCGTTCGTTCACAGTGAGCGCGCAAAGGTTTAGGAAAAACACTAAACTTTCGCGTCGAAAACGGCCGCTACGTGGGTCAACCTCCAGACGCCCAGAATAAAACTACCTTTTTTCATCTTCCCGGTAAACTACAGTCTAGAAATTTTAACCGTGAGTCGGGGATAGACCACATTGCAATATTTACTCGGTTTCTCATCTGTAAAATTGTTTAAATAATACCTTTTTGTAATAATACAAATTAAATTTTGATGATGAGCTAGATACTTGAAATTTTAAATATAGGTCAGAAATGGATCACAATGCAATATTCACTCGGTTTCTTGTCTGTAAAATTGTTTAAATAATACCTATTTGTTTAAACAAATTAAATTTTGATGATGAGCTAGATACTTGAAATTTTAAATATAGGTCAGAAATGGATGACATTTCAATATTCACTCGGTTTGTATGACATGGTATGAGTATGGTAAGGTATATTATTGTATGTATGATTTAGTACAGTATGGTAAAATAGAAAAGAAATTCGTATGGTATGGTATGAGTACGGTGAGAATATGGTATGGTGCCGATTTGCAACACAGTCTGGTCTAGACAGAAGGGTGATCTGAACAAAGAAGATAATGAACCGTTGTGTCAAGAATTTGCAGAGTTTTTATGATTATTCCTGTCAAATTGGTGTGCGCCTGGAACTACACCTAGGGGGGAAGGCAGCACTGCAACCCTGGGATGGAGCTTATGAACTAGACTATAACTAACCGTCTGGTTCGTGCAATGAGGGACCCCGCTGCTGCGTTTTCCGTCCCAATCTGGGTGAGGTGTCAAGACAGCTGAGGTATCGTCACCAGAGGTCATAGGTACTATCATGCACACATCATCAGTGACAGCCAAGCTACTGTCCAACGTCTTACAGTTACACATCCTACCTACGGGATCAGAGCAAACATGAAAATCATTGATCTTAGAACTAGTTTTACCTGACCTAACTACATGTTGGGGCTCAACATGTTTATGAACTAGATTCTTCCTGCCGTCTGACAAAACCCGCCTACTGCCCCTATCAGAACTAGTCACAGAACTAAAAGGGGATCTGTCAGCACGGCAGCTTCAACTATCGTCAGATCCTCTACTCTCCAACAACACAAGAGAGCGTCCGCAACTTCAGGCTGAAGGCCTACTGGGCTAGAGCTGCTGTACATGACCTATTCTCTCTAGATGGGATAGTCTGATCCATTGGGTCTACAACTGACGAGGGACGATCAAGCTTCACCAATGAGCTTACCAGCTAGCGCTTGATATCTTATTTCATCAGGTAGATCTAGTATCTTATGAACAGCTCTTTCACACAAGTTCTTGAATGCTGCAAATTTGGTGATGTCGCCATCGTACTTAAGGACAGTAGGGAGTAACATTTGCATGTATTAGACCGCCTCAAATGTACAGTTTTCTCCCGCTGTCATACAAGTGGTTACCCATGCTTTCACGAGGTCATTCCACCATTCGTTTTGTAGAGCTGCACACACTTTCATAGACCAGGCTCGAGCCTGGCCATAAATGGCCTTTTGCGGCTTGGTTAGTAAACGAACAACTTCCGCATCCAAACAGATCTACGTAATTAAATACACAAGGAACTAAGCGAATCAGCGGAACTGAAGATCTAACCTCTCCCGGAAGTCCTGACTGAATATCTCGGCACTCGCGGACAATATTCCCGGGTTTCACGGCACCAATGAAAAGCTCTAGGATTTGGGAACGAACAGAACTACAATGTTTCTCGATGACTTGATCTATTTCTCATAAAAACGTTTTGAACTAGGAACGGAACAATGAAAAACCGAACTAGCACCACTTGAACGAATTGATTAGTGGTTATCACTCATATCAATAGGACAGTCCATTCAAGCATGGATGCTACAACATAATACAACAGTGTAGTGAAGCCGGCGCGACATGGAGGAAGAACACGGAACTAATACAGTAATTCTATGAGGCACAAGCCCGAACATTGTAGATGAAAGTAAAGGATCCGTGACAGAAACGCACTTGTCAAGAGATAATTAAACTTTAATAAAACGAGTGTAGACAAAAGATTTATGCAACAATATACCTACTGCTGGTATTACGACGCCATGCAAGAAAAAGAGGGAAAGGGACTAGTTGTCTGCGAGGGTCCTAATGTGAATAACCTGTATGTACTAACATTCTATTCTGGAGCGGGTGCTGCTTTGCTGACCAGTGAGGATGTTTCGATGCACAGACGGATGGGTCATAGTTCAGCCTACCCTACTGTCAAACCCTGTGAGATCTGTATGCGTGGTAAACAGACGAGGAACCAGTTTCATGATCTACATGTGGACCGGAAACCCAAACGGATACTGGAAGTTATCTCAACAGATGTGAGTGGCCCTTTGGAGGTGAACCTCCACCATGGATGGAAAGCGGTACTTTGTGACATTTATGGATCACTGGTCTCATTTTTGTTGTGTTTATCCTATTAAGACAAAAGATCAGGTTTTTGATCAGTTTAGGATATACCATGCTTATGTCACGTCCAAGTTTGATGAGAAGATTGGGCGTTTACGTTGTGACTCAGGTGGCGAGTACAAATCCAACCGTTTCAAGGAATTTTGTTTGAAACAAGGAATTTCTGTGGAGTACACCATCCCTTATACTCCAGAACAGAATGGTGTAGCTGAACGCCTGAATAGAACTCTAGCGGGTACTGTTAGATGTCTATTGTTTGATGCTAAGCTTCCCAAAGCTTTTTGGGGTGAGGCTTTACTAACCTCGGCATTTCTAATTAACAGACGACCTACCTCATCACTTGACGTCACTCCTGCTGAACGATGGTTTGGTTATGCACCAAATATGAGCAAGATTAAGCTGTTTGGATGTCTTGCGCATGCTCACATTGATAAAGAGCTTCGCCAGAAGTTGGATGACCGCAGTCGGTTGATGGTGATGGTCGGCTATGCACCAAATGGCTACCGTTTGTGGGATTTGAAGAAGCAACAGGTCGTTTTCAGAAGGAACGTCATTTTTGACGAATCACGAACCTTGGCTGATGTCAGATGTGTGGATCTACCTTCTCTTGGACCCTTGATGACTCCAGTGAATCTTGATGTTGGGGAACCTGTGATTGAGACTTCATCTGATCCTCCTGATGACAATATTTGTAGATCCAGCCAGCAAGATGTGTTTGGTGGTGGAACCAGTCAGGAAGGTACTGGTGTAGAAAGTCGTGCTACAGATCAGGACATATTGGGAGCTCGTAGGTCTGGACGTTCACGAACGAAAATTACCATCATGGTTGAATGTTTATTCCCTAAACTATATGGAAACCCTGTGTGCAGGTGCTTTATTGGATGAGGGACCTAAGTCATTTGAGGAAGCAATTTCTAATGGTTGGAAACCTTCCATTGATGAAGAGCTAGCTTCCCTTTATAAAAATAATACATGGAACTTGGTAGAACTCCCCCAAAAATGTGAAGATAATCGATTCTCGATGGGTATTCAAAGAAAAGACTGTGGGTGAAGAGAAGATCCGTAAATCTCGTTTAGTGGCTCGTGGCTTTCTTCAGGGGGAGATATTGGATGAAGAAATTTACTCTCCAGTTGCGGATGGTCACTGTCAGGACACTTTCTAGTTCTTCAGCTGAATTTGTGGCTCTTGCAACTGCTGCAACGGAATGCCTGTTTCTCTCTCGACTATTGGATGAGCTTTTATCAAGAGATGTTTCACCTGTTGTCATCTATGAAGACAATCAATCTACAATCAAGATGGCGAGTACTCTTGAGACGAAGCGTTCGAAACATATCGATGTCCGTTTTCACTTTTTAAAGGACTTAGTGAGTGACAAGAAGATAGATTTGCAATATATACCTACAGATATACAGATAGCTGATCTTCTCACTAAGGGACTGTCTCCTGTTAAATTTTCAAAGTTGCGTGAAGCGTTGGGACTTAGGATTGTTTGAAAATGATGTACAAAATGTGTAATAACTTTGTGATGAATAATTTTTTTTTGTATTTGTTCAATTTTCTGGTCTAGCATGTATCCTGAGATTGTGGGGGAGTGTAAGTGGCAATTCAAGGCTACAAGCCAGAGAAGTGGTTTACTCCACATTAGGTACTCATTTTGTGCAGTGATGCACCCAGCTGTCTTTTGGTGTTGTTATGTTGGACAACTAGTCCCTTTCCCTCTTTTTCTTGCATGGCGTCGTAATACCAGCAGTAGGTATATTGTTGCATAAATCTTTTGTCTACACTCGTTTTATTAAAGTTTAATTATCTCTTGACAAGTGCGTTTCTGTCACGGATCCTTTAGAAAGTACAAGGAACTAATAGTAATTCTATGAGGCATAAGGCCAAACACCATAATAACGATTTTTGTACGATGATAACTGGCGAAGTTAAAGTTCCGTAGCAACGAATCGGTTGTACGTGAGAATCATTAGAAATTGTTCATAACGCTTTCTTCGTCACACCGTAATGTCACACTTTTTGAGTTATGTGCCATAGTAAAGACATAAAATGTCAAAAATACTATAACCATTATTAAATAATTCTTATAAACTATTACTAGCAGGAAAACTAAGTTTTCCTGCTAGTAATAGTTTATAAAAATTATTTTTTAAGTCTTGAAAGAAATAAAAGTACCTATTTCTAGAGCGACGGATAAAATACAAGTGGAGATTCCTAGACGGAGGAAAACAGCAGGACATAGAAGTTTTGACACAACTATATTCAATGAACAAACGTTTGTAGACCAGGTACCACCAATGAGCTTGCAGACTTTAAAATTTCTATTAAAAAGAAAAAAGAAATAATATTAATCAACAAAATTGTAATGAAAATTATACGATTGTTCTGGTTTAGGTAAAGATGGAGACTATGTTTTATTTTAATGGAGTAATCTAGTATTTTGTGTCGTTTTCTGATTTTGTATAATTCATATTTGTGTAATTCATATAGGTAGGTACTCCACTCCAACCCCAACAAGTTCTCTTAGGGCGGTATTTCTATTTCCATTTAGGGCTTATATTTCAATGAATGTATAGTTCTATGTCTTTTGTGTCAATAAATGCCTTTGAAAAAAGAACAGAAAAAAAATTTACATTAAAACATAGTGACGCCATGAAAATGATATCGGGAATTTCTGATTAGTTATTTACGTAATTGTGTTATTTGTATATTACACGACGTTCGGCGAGTTATTTATTTATGAACCCTAACCAGAATCCTCCTTAAAATTTATTGATTTACATTTAAAGGTACGTAGATTCAAAACAAACCACCTTGTACAAATCCACTCTTGTAATGAGGAAACTCTCGGAATTAACGCAGGTACTCACTAATACTCTACTGATATTTTATTAAAATCATAAGACCACGATAACAGAACTGGAAAAAGACAAAGTTGGAACTTTTTCTGTTCACGAGACCTAGATTAAAACTTCAAGTGTTTCGTGTGAACCCCGGAATTGGAGAGTTCATTGATTTGGATTGTCAAGCCATGAGTTCACCGACAATCCCAAATATCTTTTAAGTCTCCCAAAATTTTATAGAACATTGCATTGTTCTAAATATAAGTTGACGTTCTGGACTAACGAAAGAGAAAAGTTTGCGATATAATAAACTCTCTAAAAATAAAGTTTGACTCAAAATTGCTACCTTCGGAATTTTATGAGATGAACTATCCTCGACTCTAGTTTTCCCATCAGGTTAAACGGAAGGCGGACGAATCCTGCGGCATTCACACCTATAATATCATCTCCTCTCTTTTTCCTCCCTTCAAGAAAAAAGTTCCTGCAAACTTCACAAGGTTTCTCTTCACTTTTAATACCTTTGTAACTTACCGTTGTAAACCCCCTGAAGCCATCGCATTTATGAATCCGAATAGGTACCTACCATTTCACGGAGGAAATACGGAGCGGGAGAATGAGCTCGAAAAACAGGACGAGGAAATAGTGCACTTGGAAAATTCCTCACTCCACTGTTTCACCTTTTTCGAGGACACCAAAGTTTTAATTAGAATTCTGTTTTTCATTAGTGCTCAGGAGAAAGGTTCAGCTATATATATTCACCTCGCGAGGAGCACTGAGATTTTCTCAACAATAATATTTTGGTCTCTTCTGTTCTCGTAGTTTTTCGGTTTCTCGATTATTACGTCATCAAAATCGTTTTTCCTCTTCTGCTCTCCTTACAACGGATCTGCAAACGTTTAGAACTCCTTACAATTGAATAACGTTTAGTTACCTATTTCTGTTTGGTGCTCGTTCAAGGCAATTAGTATTGGGTGAAACACCGATTTTATTAATCGGCTACCCGGGCATCTGTATGTGATTCAACGTGTAATTTGGGATCAATTAAACTCTAGTTTTTTGAAACTATGAGTGGGGTTTGTGGGGGAAAAATATCGTATTCTATCAATGTTAGGGGTATGAAACCATGTTTGAAAAACTAAGTTTCCCTTCTCAAAATCAGCTCATCTAAGTGGTAAATGGAATATATCAACTTAAGGGGGTATCCGTATGTGAGCGGAAATTGATGTCCTCTAGGGCCTCCGTATGAGATGGGAAACCGGCGTGTCGGTTGAAGAAGGAAAAGGAAAAAATAAAAATGTATACGCTACGTCGGCGTAAGGAAGAGAAAAAAAGAAGGATCGTGACAGTGATAATGTATGCAGATTGTTTTGCTTACAGTCTTATGAGCAAACATATCAGGTTTGCCTGATACGCATCCCATGAGGCTGATATATTTTCCTCGGTATCGAATGGGATTTTTCAATTGAATATTCCCTCAACATGAGCCCTTCTCTCGGCTATCATTGGAAAAAGGGAACATCGAAACTTGGCATTCGGGCCTTCATTAGAACGGAACACTTTTTCGTCAGGCATTCTTAAACAGATCTTTGTCTCCAGCATCGTAGGTATATTTTTTCCGGAACGTTTTGTTTAGAAAAAAACAGATTTGAAGTTTCAAGCGATAAAACATCATCATGAGCGCATTAGGGACAATGATCTGAATAATTCAAATTTACTTTTCGTAACCACGGGAAGGAGCCAACATTGTGTGGTATACATACCACACAATGTTGGCTCCATGTACATGTACTTGATGATAGACGTAAGTAGGCACGTGGTGTTTAATCTTGATTGAGGGGTGATTTAATTGTAAGAATGGTGTAAGTTAATAGGCAGAATCAGGCCACTCTAACAGGGAGTGAAGGGAGGGGGGGGGGTCCCATAAATTCCCCAAATGAAACAGTCTGACAAGTGACAGTGTTGAAGGGATTTTTTTTACACTGAACACGATAATCAGAATTGCGATATCTTATTCCATTCTAAAACTGGAGCGCTTTGGAGACGAAGAAACGTGGTTGATACTTGAGATGTTCGTCATGGTTTGTCTGCTCTAATCTGATAACGGAATGAGATATCGCAATTCTGACTTCACCATCGTGTTCAGCAATGAAAAATCAATACGCTGAGGAGTTTCAGAGCGGGGAGGGGAGTGGGGGGGGGGGGGTTCAGGAGGTTTGGGTAGTTGGGGGGGGGATCACCCATAAATTCTTAAAATGAAACAGTCTCACAAGTGACACCCCATTTTAAAGGATTTTTTACGCTGAACACGATAATCAGAATTGCTATATCTTATTCTAAAACTGGAGCACTTTGAAGATGGAGAAATGTGGTTGATACTTGAGATCATGTTCTTCAATGAAGACATTTTAATTAAAGCAAGTTATTTCTTCGAAAATTCGCTCTTTATAGCCATGCTGCATACTGTGGATTTTTAAAGGTTTGACAGTACCGACAAGATTCGGACAGCAATGTATTATAATAGCAACAGTATATTATACTGCCTATAATATTTATAATAAACTGCCTGTAGGCAGTTTGGTGGTGGATCACTGGTGTTTCTCTAGTCAATAGGTACCGATGTGAAATTTGGAGTCTTCCTCAGAAACTTGAAGAGGGCAAGTCGCAAAAGCGGATTAAGTGGAAAGATTGAAAGCGGCTTTAATTATCGACGGCGGTCGAAAGTGAATTGGAACGAGAGGGCGATGACCTTTCCGAAGTTTTCCTGCTTGTTGACGGACATGATCGCCAGTCCATTCCAATTCATCCTCATAATAATTCCATCCGACCTTTTCCAGGACCGAAGTGAAAACCTCTCAATCACGGAGTCCTCAATATTTGGAATCTGAGAATTTGTGTTATGGCGCTGCTATGGATTCTGAGAATCGGCAATTGTGGCATAATGTAGACATGAAAAGGACATGCAGTTTGGGTACAGCAAGCACTTAAGGTTTAGTACTTTATACAATTATTGTACATGGAGAGTTTTTGCAGTCATCTAACCAAGGGTAGTTTAGCCTATCAAAACTTAAAAATCGTATATCGTCGTTCCACGTCTTACCAAGGTCCTTGGTATAGGGGAGTACCTATACCAAGAGATGGGTGGCGTCTGTCCCTTTTGCAAGATAAATTCCTCTTACTACTGGTCTGTAGAGCAGATGAACCGTGAAGAACATCTGAAGTAACCACTACATTTTTTCACCTTCAAAGTGCTCCAGTTTGAGAACCGAATAAGTTATCGCCATTCTTACTTCACCATCGTGTTTAGCGTTGAAACATCTATAAACCGAGGTGTTACTCGGCAAAAAAGAGACAAAATATTTTATAAATCCAGTAAAATAGAGACATTTTACATAAAACCAGTAACTGTTATTAACTGTAATAACGAATAACTGTTATTTATTCGGAAATTCGCTCTTATAGCCATGCTGCATTACCCCCCCCCCCCAGACACCGGTTAGCCCCCCCCCCCCCCCGTACGGTTCTAGATCCGCCACTGTCTATGAACCACAATACGTTAAAATTAACTAACAGAGTTTAGTTACTAGATGTACCTAGTACCTATATCGTCGGTGAAACAGCAACATGCAATTAACATGAATTAGACATAATTCCTTATTCAAATTTTCGCGCCGGATCGACTGGAGAAGTCAGTTTCTCGAAAAAACGACTCCCTGGGAAGTTATTGATAGTGTTGCCCAAGCTATAATTCAGTTTTACTGCTATAGTTGTTTCACAGTGCAGTTGTGGCGAGGCAACGACTCAGCATGGAAGACAACGAAAGTTTTGTAAACAGTTTTCTGTCTCTCCTGAAAAGTTGGGAGCATGTTGCTGTTTCACCGACGATATGCAGTTGTAACAATAAAGATGATTTAAAAAAATAAAAAATGTATTTGCAGAATTTTCGCATTTGTGTGCCAAAGTAAAGACTTGAAAATGTCAAAATAATTACCTACTTGTTATTTTTATGGATATTGGATGCTGAATCGATTATTGAAGTGTATGAGGTAGGTGTGGTTATGGTATCGATGTTGGATCCGTGTTTAGTATTGTTGCCTGCCGTTTAGGACCTGTTATTGATGTGGACGTAATAGTGAGTTTATGGAAATGGCAGTGATACCTACTCAATGATCGTAACACTACCCACTGAATTCAACACAACACGCGTAGACATAATTAATTCATTGCACGACAAGTTTACTAGTTTACCACTCAGTAGGAACAACTCAGTAGATCGAGGACGTCGAAGGGAAAAGCATCACCTGTTGAAAACGTGGAGGTCTGCGTTCCTCCGGCCCGAGTCATCCTGCGACCCCATAACCCGGTAGTTGGTGTTTATGGGTCCCCGATGAGACTGTAAGGGTGTAAGGGTGTGGAGGGGAAGGGGGGGGGGTCAAACGAAAGGCCTCGGGAAGCTAAGAGTTATGACGTCATAATGAACAGCTCCTTGCGCGTCCCCATGATTAATCCTACCGTCCTCCCGGCAGGCTCATGAATCCCAATCCGTGCCGCCCCTAGTTAGCGCTAAGTTAATCACGCGGAATTAGCTTCCTCCTCGGGCCGCCCTCATCCCCTCATCCGACCTCAAACCACCCGTCACTCTTCCTCAAACAACTATTCTTTTATTGCTGCTAATTTGCCGACGGAATTTCGTTAAAGGGGGGTACCTACTAAATAGAGGGGTACCTACTATTTGTAACACTTCTTAGAATCGAAAAAAACTTCATTTTTCAAGAAAATCATTTTTAAATTCACGATTTTTCAATCTTATGGTTTATTATCTGCAATAATCAACCATTGGAATCGACCAAAGAAAAAAATTGTTCAACTCCCCCTCAAATCTTTTGACATTTTCTGTCTTTACTATGGCACATAAATGAAAAACTCTGCAAATTCTTGACACAACGGTTTATTATCTTCCTTGTGCAGATCGCCCTTCTGTCTATACCAGACTGTGTTGCAAATCGGCACCATACCATATTCTCAACGTACTCATACCATACCATACGAATTTCTTTCCTATCATACCATACTGTACTATACCAAATCATACATACAATAATATACCATACCATACTCATACCATGTCATACAAACCGAGTGAATATTGAAATGTCATCCATTTTTGACCTATATTTAAAATTTCAAGTATCTAGCTCATCATCAAAATTTAATTTGTTTAAACAAATAGGTATTATTTAAACAATTTTACAGACAAGAAAACGAGTGAATATTGCATTGTGATCCAGTTCTGAACTATTTTTAAAATTTCAAGTCAACAGCTCATCATCAAAATTTAATTTGTATTATTACAAAAAGGTATTATTTAAACAATTTTACAGATGAGAAACCGAGTGAATATTGCAATGTGGTCTATCCCCGACTCACGGTTAAAATTTCTAGACTGTAGTTTACCGGGAAGATGACAAAAGGTAGTTTTATTCTGGGCGTCTGAGGGTTGGGTCACATAACGGCCGTTTTCGACGCGAAAGATTAGTGTTTTTCCTAAACCTTTGCGCGCTCACTGTGAACGAACGGCTGGTCGCACAAAAATCCAATTGGTCTTAGAAAATTCGTAATTTTTCAGGTCATTCACAAGTGAACTGAAAATTACACGTTTCAGTTAAATATTTTGAGATATGACATTGTCGAAATTTTAAATTTCGTTTTGAAACCCTTCCCCTTGACCTAGGGTTATGAAAAGTTTCGAGGACCATTGTGGGGCTGGTCCAAACCCAGAAACCGAATTTCGTAATTTTAACTCAACGCTAACTGGGCAAAGTGGCGCGGACGGCGTACGTAAAAATTTTTTTCTCGAAGATAATAAACCAAAAGCGTCACGCGGGGGAGCGTCACGCGGAGAGCGTCACGCGGAGTTTCTGATGATTTTCGCTTACAACCGATTCGTTGCTACGGAACTTTATCTTCGCCAGTTATCATCGTACAAAAATCGTTCACTACTCGTTGGATAGCTCTCGATTTACCTAATCATATTTTGTTCTACGCTTCAAGATACGTAGATTCAGAAAATTGGATTGAAAAACTCTCTGCAAATTCTTGACACAACGGTTTATTATCTTCTTTGAGCAGATCACCCTAATCTAATTAAGGAAATGATAGATGAAACTCTAGCTCAACATCCAAATGTATTGTTTAAACAATTTTAATGTCAGGAAACCGAGTGAATTTTGCACAGGTAGACATCCAATTGTGACCCATGTTTAAAAGCTCAACATCCAAATTTAATATGTTTAAACAAATAGGAATTGTTTAAACAATTCTACAGCCAAGAAAATGAGTGAATATTGCATTGTCATTCATCTGCGACCAACTTTTGGTTTATTATCTTCGATAATGAACCATTGGAATCGCCCAAAGACAAAAATTTTTTAACCCCCCCTCAAAATTTGTTGGTTTACGTTTCAAGATACGTAGATTCAGAAAATCGAATAAAAAAAATCCGTCCGTCCGCCGTACGCCGTACGCCGTACGCCGTCCACCGTACGCCGTCCGCCGTCCGCGCCACTTTGCCCAGTTAACGTTGAGCTAAAATTACGAAATTTGGTTTCTGGGTTTGGACCAGCCCCACAATGGTCCTCGAAACTTTTCATAACCCTAGGTCAAGGGGAAGGGGTTCAAAACGAATTTTGAAAATTTGAAAATCTCATATCTCGAAAAATTCATATAGAACGGTATGTTATTTATTTCATATTTAGATCGAGTTTGTTCCGTAGAATTTTTTAAGACCATTCGCAGCTTTGTACGACCAGCCGTTCGTTCACAATGACGGCTCAAAGATTGTGCCTCACAACACGATCGTGAATCAAACTGTTGAAATACAGGTCCATTTTCATACTAACAAGCTCTTTGGAACATCATATGGCTTAAGTGATGTCGAGTTTGTTGTTCCGAGGTACGTTTCGTGCTACGGAAATGAAGGTAATTTCGAATGTTTGTTGGTAGGTACTTCTTTTATAGAAAAATTATTACCGACGTAAAAACCCCAGAATTATATCGTATTAATTAATCATAATTAATACCTAATAATTATTATTAATAATAAATACGAATTATTAATACCTAACAATAAATTATAATAATTTTCACTAGTTTTGTTCTGAAATACGTTTCGTGCTACGGAAATGAAGGTAATTACGAATGTTTGTTGGTAGGTACTTCTTTTATAGAAAAAATATTACCGACGTATTATTAAAAACCCCAGAATTATATCGTATTCATTAATCATAATTAATTATTATTATTATTAATAATAAATACAACTTATTAATACCTAACAATAATTTACAATAATTTTCACTAGGTACTTGATAAAATTATTAATAACCATTACTTGATAATAATTATATAGGTAATTATAATAATTATTATAATTATTATCAAGTAGTGGTTATTAATAATTATTAATCAAACAGCACATGGTTTTCAAATATCGAGTTAATAAATAACATTTAATAATAATGAAGAATAATATTTATTGAAAATGAAGCATAAAAATTATTAATAGCCAACCATAAATATTAATATTTTACACTAGGTACTAGATAATAATAATTATTATCAAGTACCTAGTGTAATTATTATTATTACAAATTAATGATAATTCATAATGTTGAAAGGACACTCCAGTACCAACATATGTGAAGTTTATAATATTCAGTTGCATTGCAACAGCTGTTCTTTCAACTTCCTTCACTTCTCTTTTGTCCTTCACTTGTCACGGTTTACGAATATATTGCTCTCAACATTATTAACCAAAAGTGTTCTCATTTTGCGGCGCAACGACTAAATAACTTATTGAAGTCTTTTCTGGAATATCCGGTGAGTGTATTGTTGATATAATTTACAAGGCATTAAACCAATGTTCATTCACATAATAATAATTAATCTATCATTCAGTGACCTAGTCAGAAGGTTAGAATTTTTTAACGCCATCCGCAGGTTTGTACAACCAGCCGTTCGTTCACAATGAGGGTCCAAAGTTAGAGCAGATCAAAAGTCGTTGACGTGAGCGAAGAAATAACTGGTTTTATGTAAAATGTCTCCATTTTTCGTTTTCACGAAGTATTTGAGCCGACAATTGTTCTTCTTGAAGGTCCATTCGAACTCAAATAAACACGTCGAGTCGATATGAAGTCAACTTTTTTTCGTTTTCACGGTGTATTTGAGTCGAAAATTGCTCTTCTTGAAGGTCCATTCGAACTCAAATAAACACCTCGAGTCGATATGAAGTCAACTTTTTTTCGTTTTCACGAAGTATTTGAGTCGACAATTGCTCTTCTTGAAGGTCCATTCGAACTCAAATAAACACCTCGAGTCGATATGAAGTCAACTTTTTTTCGTTTTCACGAAGTATTTGAGTCGACAATTGCTCTTCTTGAAGGTCCATTCGAACTCAAATAAACACCTCGAGTCGATATGAAGTCAACTTTTTTTCGTTTCCACGAAGTATTTGAGTCGACAATTGCTCTTCTTGAAGGTCCATTCGAACTCAAATAAACACCTCGAGTCGATATGAAGTCAAATTTTTTTCGTTTTCACGAAGTATTTGAGTCGACAATTGCTCTTCTTGAAGGTCCATTCGAACTCAAATAAACACCTCGAGTCGATATGAAGTCAACTTTTTTTCGTTTCCACGAAGTATTTGAGTCGACAATTGCTCTTCTTGAAGGTCCATTCGAACTCAAATAAACACCTCGAGTCGATATGAAGTCAACTTTTTTTCGTTTTCACGGTGTATTTGAGTCGAAAATTGCTCTTCTTGAAGGTCCATTCGAACTCAAATAAACACCTCGAGTCGATATGAAGTCAACTTTTTTTCGTTTTCACGAAGTATTTGAGTCGACAATTGCTCTTCTTGAAGGTCCATTCGAACTCAAATAAACACCTCGAGTCGATATGAAGTCAACTTTTTTTCGTTTTCACGAAGTATTTGAGTCGACAATTGCTCTTCTTGAAGGTCCATTCGAACTCAAATAAACACCTCGAGTCGATATGAAGTCAACTTTTTTTCGTTTCCACGAAGTAGGTATTTGAGTCGACAATTGCTCTTCTTGAAGGTCCATTCGAACTCAAATAAACACCTCGAGTCGATATGAAGTCAAATTTTTTTCGTTTTCACGAAGTATTTGAGTCGACAATTGCTCTTCTTGAAGGTCCATTCGAACTCAAATAAACACCTCGAGTCGATATGAAGTCAACTTTTTTTCGTTTCCACGAAGTATTTGAGTCGACAATTGCTCTTCTTGAAGGACCATTCGAACTCAAATAAACACCTCGAGTCGATATGAAGTCAACTTTTTTTCGTTTTCACGGTGTATTTGAGTCGAAAATTGCTCTTCTTGAAGGTCCATTCGAACTCAAATAAACACCTCGAGTCGATATGAAGTCAACTTTTTTTCGTTTTCACGAAGTATTTGAGTCGACAATTGCTCTTCTTGAAGGTCCATTCGAACTCAAATAAACACCTCGAGTCGATATGAAGTCAACTTTTTTTCGTTTTCACGAAGTATTTGAGTCGACAATTGCTCTTCTTGAAGGTCCATTCGAACTCAAATAAACACCTCGAGTCGATATGAAGTCAACTTTTTTTCGTTTCCACGAAGTATTTGAGTCGACAATTGCTCTTCTTGAAGGTCCATTCGAACTCAAATAAACACCTCGAGTCGATATGAAGTCAAATTTTTTTCGTTTTCACGAAGTATTTGAGTCGACAATTGCTCTTCTTGAAGGTCCATTCGAACTCAAATAAACACCTCGAGTCGATATGAAGTCAACTTTTTTTCGTTTTCACGAAGTATTTCAGTCGACAATTGTTCTTCTTGAAGGTCCATTCGAACTCAAATAAACACGTCGAGTCGATATGAAGTCAACTTTTTTTCGTTTTCACGGTGTATTTGAGTCGACAAATGCTCTTCTTGAAGGTCCATTCGAACTCAAATAAACACCTCGAGTCGATATGAAGTCAACTTTTTTTCGTTTTCACGAAGTATTTGAGTCGACAATTGCTCTTCTTGAAGGTCCATTCGAACTCAAGTAAACACCTCGAGTCGATATGAAGTCAACTTTTTTCCGTTTTCACGATGTATTTGAGTCGACAATTGCTCTTCTTGAAGGTCCATTCGAACTCAATTAAACACCTCGAGTCGATATGAAGTCAACTTTTTTCCGTTTTCACGAAGTATTTGAATCGAAAATTGCTCTTCTTGAAGGTCCATTCGAACTCAAATGAACACCTCGAGTCGATATGAAGTCAACTTTTTTTCGTTTTCACGAAGTATTTGAGTCGACAATTGCTCTTCTTGAAGGTCCATTCGAACTCAAATAAACACCTCGAGTCGATATGAAGTCAACTTTTTTTCGTTTTCGCGAAGTATTTGAGTCGACAATTGCTCTTCTTGAAGGTCCATTCGAACTCAAATAAACACGTCGAGTCGATATGAAGTCAACTTTTTTTCGTTTTCACGGTGTATTTGAGTCGACAATTGCTCTTCTTGAAGGTCCATTCGAACTCAAATAAACACCTCGAGTCGATATGAAGTCAACTTTTTTTCGTTTTCACGAAGTATTTCAGACGAAAATTGTTCTTCTTGAAGGTCCATTCGAACTCAAATAAACACGTCGAGTCGATATGAAGTCATCTTTTTTGCGTTTTCACGGTGTATTTGAGTCGACAAATGCTCTTCTTGAAGGTCCATTCGAACTCAAATAAACACCTCGAGTCGATATGAAGTCAACTTTTTTTCGTTTTCACGAAGTATTTGAGTCGACAATTGCTCTTCTTGAAGGTCCATTCGAACTCAAATAAACACCTCGAGTCGATATGAAGTCAACTTTTTTTCGTTTCCACGAAGTATTTGAGTCGACAATTGCTCTTCTTGAAGGTCCATTCGAACTCAAATAAACACCTCGAGTCGATATGAAGTCAAATTTTTTTCGTTTTCACGAAGTATTTGAGTCGACAATTGCTCTTCTTGAAGGTCCATTCGAACTCAAATAAACACCTCGAGTCGATATGAAGTCAACTTTTTTTCGTTTTCACGAAGTATTTCAGTCGACAATTGTTCTTCTTGAAGGTCCATTCGAACTCAAATAAACACGTCGAGTCGATATGAAGTCAACTTTTTTTCGTTTTCACGGTGTATTTGAGTCGACAAATGCTCTTCTTGAAGGTCCATTCGAACTCAAATAAACACCTCGAGTCGATATGAAGTCAACTTTTTTTCGTTTTCACGAAGTATTTGAGTCGACAATTGCTCTTCTTGAAGGTCCATTCGAACTCAAGTAAACACCTCGAGTCGATATGAAGTCAACTTTTTTCCGTTTTCACGATGTATTTGAGTCGACAATTGCTCTTCTTGAAGGTCCATTCGAACTCAATTAAACACCTCGAGTCGATATGAAGTCAACTTTTTTCCGTTTTCACGAAGTATTTGAATCGAAAATTGCTCTTCTTGAAGGTCCATTCGAACTCAAATGAACACCTCGAGTCGATATGAAGTCAACTTTTTTTCGTTTTCACGAAGTATTTGAGTCGACAATTGCTCTTCTTGAAGGTCCATTCGAACTCAAATAAACACCTCGAGTCGATATGAAGTCAACTTTTTTTCGTTTTCGCGAAGTATTTGAGTCGACAATTGCTCTTCTTGAAGGTCCATTCGAACTCAAATAAACACGTCGAGTCGATATGAAGTCAACTTTTTTTCGTTTTCACGGTGTATTTGAGTCGACAATTGCTCTTCTTGAAGGTCCATTCGAACTCAAATAAACACCTCGAGTCGATATGAAGTCAACTTTTTTTCGTTTTCACGAAGTATTTCAGACGAAAATTGTTCTTCTTGAAGGTCCATTCGAACTCAAATAAACACGTCGAGTCGATATGAAGTCATCTTTTTTGCGTTTTCACGGTGTATTTGAGTCGACAAATGCTCTTCTTGAAGGTCCATTCGAACTCAAATAAACACGTCGAGTCGATATAAAGTCAACTTTTTTTCGTTTTCGCGAAGTATTTGAGTCGACAATTGCTCCTCTTGATGGTCCATTCGAACTCAAATAAACACGTCGAGTCGATATGAAGTCAACTTTTTTTCGTTTTCACGAAGTATTTGAGTCGACAATTGCTCTTCTTGAAGGTCCATTCGAACTCAAATAAACACGTCGAGTCGATATGAAGTCAACTTTTTTTCGTTTTCACGAAGTATTTGAGTCGACAATTGCTCTTCTTGAAGGTCCATTCGAACTCAAATAAACACCTCGAGTCGATATGAAGTCAACTTTTTTCGTTTTCACGAAGTATTTGAGTCGACAATTGCTCCTCTTGAAGGTCCATTCGAACTCAAATAAACACGTCAAGTCGATATGAAGTCAACTTTTTTTCGTTTTCACGAAGTATTTGAGTCGACAATTGCTCTTCTTGAAGGTCCATTCGAACTCAAATAAACACCTCGAGTCGATATGAAGTCAACTTTTTTTCGTTTTCACGAAGTATTTCAGTCGACAATTGTTCTTCTTGAAGGTCCATTCGAACTCAAATAAACACGTCGAGTCGATATGAAGTCAACCTTTTTTTCGTTTTTACGGTGTATTTGAGTCGACAAATGCTCTTCTTGAAGGTCCATTCGAACTCAAATAAACACCTCGAGTCGATATGAAGTCAACTTTTTTTCGTTTTCACGAAGTATTTGAGTCGACAATTGCTCTTCTTGAAGGTCCATTCGAACTCAAGTAAACACCTCGAGTCGATATGAAGTCAACTTTTTTCCGTTTTCACGATGTATTTGAATCGAAAATTGCTCTTCTTGAAGGTCCATTCGAACTCAAATAAACACCTCGAGTCGATATGAAGTCAACTTTTTTCGGTTTTCACGAAGTATTTGAATCGAAAATTGCTCTTCTTGAAGGTCCATTCGAACTCAAATGAACACCTCGAGTCGATATGAAGTCAACTTTTTTTCGTTTTCACGAAGTATTTCGGTCGACAATTGCTCTTCTTGAAGGTCCATTCGAACTCAAATAAACACGTTGAGTCGATATGAAGTCAACTTTTTTTCGTTTTCACGAAGTATTTCGGTCGACAATTGCTCTTCTTGAAGGTCCATTCGAACTCAAATAAACACGTCGAGTCGATATGAAGTCAACTTTTTTTCGTTTTCACGAAGTATTTGAGTCGACAATTGCTCCTCTTGAAGGTCCATTCGAACTCAAATAAACACGTCAAGTCGATATGAAGTCAACTTTTTTTCGTTTTCACGAAGTATTTGAGTCGACAATTGCTCTTCTTGAAGGTCCATTCGAACTCAAATAAACACCTCGAGTCGATATGAAGTCAACTTTTTTTCGTTTTCACGAAGTATTTCAGTCGACAATTGTTCTTCTTGAAGGTCCATTCGAACTCAAATAAACACGTCGAGTCGATATGAAGTCAACCTTTTTTTCGTTTTTACGGTGTATTTGAGTCGACAAATGCTCTTCTTGAAGGTCCATTCGAACTCAAATAAACACCTCGAGTCGATATGAAGTCAACTTTTTTTCGTTTTCACGAAGTATTTGAGTCGACAATTGCTCTTCTTGAAGGTCCATTCGAACTCAAGTAAACACCTCGAGTCGATATGAAGTCAACTTTTTTCCGTTTTCACGATGTATTTGAATCGAAAATTGCTCTTCTTGAAGGTCCATTCGAACTCAAATAAACACCTCGAGTCGATATGAAGTCAACTTTTTTCGGTTTTCACGAAGTATTTGAATCGAAAATTGCTCTTCTTGAAGGTCCATTCGAACTCAAATGAACACCTCGAGTCGATATGAAGTCAACTTTTTTTCGTTTTCACGAAGTATTTCGGTCGACAATTGCTCTTCTTGAAGGTCCATTCGAACTCAAATAAACACGTTGAGTCGATATGAAGTCAACTTTTTTTCGTTTTCACGAAGTATTTCGGTCGACAATTGCTCTTCTTGAAGGTCCATTCGAACTCAAATAAACACGTCGAGTCGATATGAAGTCAACTTTTTTTCGTTTTCACGAAGTATTTGAGTCGACAATTGCTCTTCTTGAAGGTCCATTCGAACTCAAATGAACACCTCGAGTCGATATGAAGTCAACTTTTTTTCGTTTTCACGAAGTATTTGAGTCGACAATTGCTCTTCTTGAAGGTCCATTCGAACTCAAATAAACACCTCGAGTCGATATGAAGTCAACTTTTTTTCGTTTTCGCGAAGTATTTGAGTCGACAATTGCTCTTCTTGAAGGTCCATTCGAACTCAAATGAACACCTCGATTTGATATGAAGTCAACTTTTTTTCGTTTTCACGAAGTATTTGAGTCGACAATTGCTCTTCTTGAAGGTCCATTCGAACTCAAATAAACACCGAGTCGATATGAAGTCAACTTTTTTTCGTTTTCGCGAAGTATTTGAGTCGACAATTGCTCTTCTTGAAGGTCCATTCGAACTCAAATAAACACCTCGAGTCGATATGAAGTCAACTTTTTTTCGTTTTCACGAAGTATTTCAGTCGACAATTGTTCTTCATGAAGGTCCATTCGAACTCAAATAAACACGTCGAGTCGATATGAAGTCAAATTTTTTTCGTTTTCACGGTGTATTTGAGTCGACAATTGCTCTTCTTGAAGGTCCATTCGAACTCAAATAAACACCTCGAGTCGATATGAAGTCAACTTTTTTTCGTTTTCACGAAGTATTTCAGTCGACAATTGCTCTTCTTGAAGGTCCATTCGAACTCAAATAAACACCTCGAGTCGATATGAAGTCAACTTTTTTTCGTTTTCGCGAAGTATTTGATTCGACAATTGCTCTTCTTGAAGGTCCATTCACACTCAAATGAACCCCTCGAGTCGATATGAAGTCAAGTTTTTATCGTTTTCACGAAGTATTTGACTCGACAATTGATCTTCTTGAAGGTCCATTCGAACTCAAATAAACACGTCGAGTCGATATGAAGTCAACTTTTTTTCGTTTTCACGAAGTATTTCAGTCGACAATTGCTCTTCTTGAAGGTCCATTCGAACTCCAATGAACACGTCGAGTCGATATGAAGTCAACTTTTTTTCGTTTTCACGGTGTATTTGAGTCGACAATTGCTCTTCTTGAAGGTCCATTCGAACTCAAATAAACACCTCGAGTCGATATGAAGTCAACTTTTTTTCGTTTTCACGAAGTATTTCAGTCGACAATTGTTCTTCTTGAAGGTCCATTCGAACTCAAATAAACACGTCGAGTCGATATGAAGTCAACTTTTTTTCGTTTTCACGGTTTATTTGAGTCGACAAATGCTCTTCTTGAAGGTCCATTCGAACTCAAATAAACACCTCGAGTCGATATGAAGTCAACTTTTTTTCGTTTTCACGAAGTATTTGAGTCGACAATTGCTCTTCTTGAAGGTCCATTCGAACTCAAGTAAACACCTCGAGTCGATATGAAGTCAACTTTTTTCCGTTTTCACGATGTATTTGAGTCGACAATTGCTCTTCTTGAAGGTCCATTCGAACTCAATTAAACACCTCGAGTCGATATGAAGTCAACTTTTTTCCGTTTTCACAAAGTATTTGAGTGAACAATTGCTCTTCTTGAAGGTCCATTCGAACTCAAATAAACACCTCGAGTCGATATGAAGTGAACTTTTTTTCGTTTTCACGAAGTATTTGAGTCGACAATTGCTCTTCTTGAAGGTCCATTCGAACTCAAATAAACACCTCGAGTCGATATGAAGTCAACTTTTTTTCGTTTTCACGAAGTATTTCAGACGAAAATTGTTCTTCTTGAAGGTCCATTCGAACTCAAATAAACACGTCGAGTCGATATGAAGTCAACTTTTTTTCGTTTTCACGGTGTATTTGAGTCGACAAATGCTCTTCTTGAAGGTCCATTCGAACTCAAATAAACACGTCGAGTCGATATGAAGTCAACTTTTTTTCGTTTTCGCGAAGTATTTGAGTCGACAATTGCTCCTCTTGATGGTCCATTCGAACTCAAATAAACACGTCGAGTCGATATGAAGTCAACTTTTTTTCGTTTTCACGAAGTATTTGAGTCGACAATTGCTCTTCTTGAAGGTCCATTCGAACTCAAATAAACACGTCGAGTCGATATGAAGTCAACTTTTTTTCGTTTTCACGAAGTATTTGAGTCGACAATTGCTCTTCTTGAAGGTCCATTCGAACTCAAATAAACACCTCGAGTCGATATGAAGTCAACTTTTTTCGTTTTCACGAAGTATTTGAGTCGACAATTGCTCCTCTTGAAGGTCCATTCGAACTCAAATAAACACGTCAAGTCGATATGAAGTCAACTTTTTTTCGTTTTCACGAAGTATTTGAGTCGACAATTGCTCTTCTTGAAGGTCCATTCGAACTCAAATAAACACCTCGAGTCGATATGAAGTCAACTTTTTTTCGTTTTCACGAAGTATTTCAGTCGACAATTGTTCTTCTTGAAGGTCCATTCGAACTCAAATAAACACGTCGAGTCGATATGAAGTCAACCTTTTTTTCGTTTTTACGGTGTATTTGAGTCGACAAATGCTCTTCTTGAAGGTCCATTCGAACTCAAATAAACACCTCGAGTCGATATGAAGTCAACTTTTTTTCGTTTTCACGAAGTATTTGAGTCGACAATTGCTCTTCTTGAAGGTCCATTCGAACTCAAGTAAACACCTCGAGTCGATATGAAGTCAACTTTTTTCCGTTTTCACGATGTATTTGAATCGAAAATTGCTCTTCTTGAAGGTCCATTCGAACTCAAATAAACACCTCGAGTCGATATGAAGTCAACTTTTTTCGGTTTTCACGAAGTATTTGAATCGAAAATTGCTCTTCTTGAAGGTCCATTCGAACTCAAATGAACACCTCGAGTCGATATGAAGTCAACTTTTTTTCGTTTTCACGAAGTATTTCGGTCGACAATTGCTCTTCTTGAAGGTCCATTCGAACTCAAATAAACACGTTGAGTCGATATGAAGTCAACTTTTTTTCGTTTTCACGAAGTATTTCGGTCGACAATTGCTCTTCTTGAAGGTCCATTCGAACTCAAATAAACACGTCGAGTCGATATGAAGTCAACTTTTTTTCGTTTTCACGAAGTATTTGAGTCGACAATTGCTCTTCTTGAAGGTCCATTCGAACTCAAATGAACACCTCGAGTCGATATGAAGTCAACTTTTTTTCGTTTTCACGAAGTATTTGAGTCGACAATTGCTCTTCTTGAATGTCCATTCGAACTCAAATAAACACCTCGAGTCGATATGAAGTCAACTTTTTTTCGTTTTCGCGAAGTATTTGAGTCGACAATTGCTCTTCTTGAAGGTCCATTCGAACTCAAATGAACACCTCGATCCGATATGAAGTCAACTTTTTTTCGTTTTCACGAAGTATTTGAGTCGACAATTGCTCTTCTTGAAGGTCCATTCGAACTCAAATAAACACCGAGTCGATATGAAGTCAACTTTTTTTCGTTTTCGCGAAGTATTTGAGTCGACAATTGCTCTTCTTGAAGGTCCATTCGAACTCAAATAAACACCTCGAGTCGATATGAAGTCAACTTTTTTTCGTTTTCACGAAGTATTTCAGTCGACAATTGTTCTTCATGAAGGTCCATTCGAACTCAAATAAACACGTCGAGTCGATATGAAGTCAAATTTTTTTCGTTTTCACGGTGTATTTGAGTCGACAATTGCTCTTCTTGAAGGTCCATTCGAACTCAAATAAACACCTCGAGTCGATATGAAGTCAACTTTTTTTCGTTTTCACGAAGTATTTCAGTCGACAATTGCTCTTCTTGAAGGTCCATTCGAACTCAAATAAACACCTCGAGTCGATATGAAGTCAACTTTTTTTCGTTTTCGCGAAGTATTTGATTCGACAATTGCTCTTCTTGAAGGTCCATTCACACTCAAATGAACCCCTCGAGTCGATATGAAGTCAAGTTTTTATCGTTTTCACGAAGTATTTGACTCGACAATTGATCTTCTTGAAGGTCCATTCGAACTCAAATAAACACGTCGAGTCGATATGAAGTCAACTTTTTTTCGTTTTCACGAAGTATTTCAGTCGACAATTGCTCTTCTTGAAGGTCCATTCGAACTCCAATGAACACGTCGAGTCGATATGAAGTCAACTTTTTTTCGTTTTCACGGTGTATTTGAGTCGACAATTGCTCTTCTTGAAGGTCCATTCGAACTCAAATAAACACCTCGAGTCGATATGAAGTCAACTTTTTTTCGTTTTCACGAAGTATTTCAGTCGACAATTGTTCTTCTTGAAGGTCCATTCGAACTCAAATAAACACGTCGAGTCGATATGAAGTCAACTTTTTTTCGTTTTCACGGTTTATTTGAGTCGACAAATGCTCTTCTTGAAGGTCCATTCGAACTCAAATAAACACCTCGAGTCGATATGAAGTCAACTTTTTTTCGTTTTCACGAAGTATTTGAGTCGACAATTGCTCTTCTTGAAGGTCCATTCGAACTCAAGTAAACACCTCGAGTCGATATGAAGTCAACTTTTTTCCGTTTTCACGATGTATTTGAGTCGACAATTGCTCTTCTTGAAGGTCCATTCGAACTCAATTAAACACCTCGAGTCGATATGAAGTCAACTTTTTTCCGTTTTCACAAAGTATTTGAGTGAACAATTGCTCTTCTTGAAGGTCCATTCGAACTCAAATAAACACCTCGAGTCGATATGAAGTGAACTTTTTTTCGTTTTCACGAAGTATTTGAGTCGACAATTGCTCTTCTTGAAGGTCCATTCGAACTCAAATAAACACCTCGAGTCGATATGAAGTCAACTTTTTTTCGTTTTCACGAAGTATTTCAGACGAAAATTGTTCTTCTTGAAGGTCCATTCGAACTCAAATAAACACGTCGAGTCGATATGAAGTCAACTTTTTTTCGTTTTCACGGTGTATTTGAGTCGACAAATGCTCTTCTTGAAGGTCCATTCGAACTCAAATAAACACGTCGAGTCGATATGAAGTCAACTTTTTTTCGTTTTCGCGAAGTATTTGAGTCGACAATTGCTCCTCTTGATGGTCCATTCGAACTCAAATAAACACGTCGAGTCGATATGAAGTCAACTTTTTTTCGTTTTCACGAAGTATTTGAGTCGACAATTGCTCTTCTTGAAGGTCCATTCGAACTCAAATAAACACGTCGAGTCGATATGAAGTCAACTTTTTTTCGTTTTCACGAAGTATTTGAGTCGACAATTGCTCTTCTTGAAGGTCCATTCGAACTCAAATAAACACCTCGAGTCGATATGAAGTCAACTTTTTTCGTTTTCACGAAGTATTTGAGTCGACAATTGCTCCTCTTGAAGGTCCATTCGAACTCAAATAAACACGTCAAGTCGATATGAAGTCAACTTTTTTTCGTTTTCACGAAGTATTTGAGTCGACAATTGCTCTTCTTGAAGGTCCATTCGAACTCAAATAAACACCTCGAGTCGATATGAAGTCAACTTTTTTTCGTTTTCACGAAGTATTTCAGTCGACAATTGTTCTTCTTGAAGGTCCATTCGAACTCAAATAAACACGTCGAGTCGATATGAAGTCAACCTTTTTTTCGTTTTTACGGTGTATTTGAGTCGACAAATGCTCTTCTTGAAGGTCCATTCGAACTCAAATAAACACCTCGAGTCGATATGAAGTCAACTTTTTTTCGTTTTCACGAAGTATTTGAGTCGACAATTGCTCTTCTTGAAGGTCCATTCGAACTCAAGTAAACACCTCGAGTCGATATGAAGTCAACTTTTTTCCGTTTTCACGATGTATTTGAATCGAAAATTGCTCTTCTTGAAGGTCCATTCGAACTCAAATAAACACCTCGAGTCGATATGAAGTCAACTTTTTTCCGTTTTCACGAAGTATTTGAATCGAAAATTGCTCTTCTTGAAGGTCCATTCGAACTCAAATGAACACCTCGAGTCGATATGAAGTCAACTTTTTTTCGTTTTCACGAAGTATTTCGGTCGACAATTGCTCTTCTTGAAGGTCCATTCGAACTCAAATAAACACGTTGAGTCGATATGAAGTCAACTTTTTTTCGTTTTCACGAAGTATTTCGGTCGACAATTGCTCTTCTTGAAGGTCCATTCGAACTCAAATAAACACGTCGAGTCGATATGAAGTCAACTTTTTTTCGTTTTCACGAAGTATTTGAGTCGACAATTGCTCTTCTTGAAGGTCCATTCGAACTCAAATGAACACCTCGAGTCGATATGAAGTCAACTTTTTTTCGTTTTCACGAAGTATTTGAGTCGACAATTGCTCTTCTTGAAGGTCCATTCGAACTCAAATAAACACGTCGAGTCGATATGAAGTCAACTTTTTTTCGTTTTCACGAAGTATTTGAGTCGACAATTGCTCTTCTTGAAGGTCCATTCGAACTCAAGTAAACACCTCGAGTCGATATGAAGTCAACTTTTTTCCGTTTTCACGATGTATTTGAGTGAACAATTGCTCTTCTTGAAGGTCCATTCGAACTCAAATAAACACCTCGAGTCGATATGAAGTCAACTTTTTTTCGTTTTCACGAAGTATTTCAGTCGACAATTGTTCTTCTTGAAGGTCCATTCGAACTCAAATAAACACGTCGAGTCGATATGAAGTCAACTTTTTTTCGTTTTTACGGTGTATTTGAGTCGACAAAGGCTCTTCTTGAAGGTCCATTCGAACTCAAATAAACACCTCGAGTCGATATGAAGTCAACTTTTTTCCGTTTTCACGAAGTATTTCAGTCGACAATTGTTCTTCTTGAAGGTCCATTCGAACTCAAATAAACACGTCGAGTCGATATGAAGTCAACTTTTTTTCGTTTTCACGGTGTATTTGAGTCGACAAATGCTCTTCTTGAAGGTCCATTCGAACTCAAATAAACACCTCGAGTCGATATGAAGTCAACTTTTTTTCGTTTTCACGAAGTATTTGAGTCGACAATTGCCCTTCTTGAAGGTCCATTCGAACTCAAGTAAACACCTCGAGTCGATATGAAGTCAACTTTTGCCGTTTTCACTATGTATTTGAGTCGACAATTGCTCTTCTTGAAGGTCCATTCGAACTCAAATAAACACCTCGAGTCGATATGAAGTCAACTTTTTTCCGTTTTCACGAAGTATTTGAATCAAAAATTGCTCTTCTTGAAGGTCCATTCGAACTCAAATGAACACCTCGAGTCGATATGAAGTCAACTTTTTTTCGTTTTCACGAAGTATTTGAGTCGACAATTGCTCTTCTTGAAGGTCCATTCGAACTCAAATAAACACCTCGAGTCGATATGAAGTCAACTTTTTTTCGTTTTCGCGAAGTATTTGAGTCGACAATTGCTCTTCTTGAAGGTCCATTCGAACTCAAATAAACACCTCGAGTCGATATTAAGTCAACTTTTTTTCGTTTTCTCGAAGTATTTGAGTCGACAATTGCTCTTCTTGAAGGTCCATTCGAACTCAAATAAACACCTCGAGACGATATGAAGTCAACTTTTTTTCGTTTTCGCGAAGTATTTGAGTCGACAATTGCTCCTCTTGAAGGTCCATTCGAACTCAAATAAACACGTCGAGTCGATATGAAGTCAACTTTTTTTCGTTTTCACGAAGTATTTGAGTCGACAATTGCTCTTCTTGAAGGTCCATTCGAACTCAAATAAACACCTCGAGTCGATATGAAGTCAACTTTTTTTCGTTTTCACGAAGTATTTCGGTCGACAATTGCTCTCCTTGAAGGTCCATTCGAACTCAAATAAACACGTTGAGTCGATATGAAGTCAACTTTTTTTCGTTTTCACGAAGTATTTCGGTCGACAATTGCTCTTCTTGAAGGTCCATTCGAACTCAAATAAACACGTCGAGTCGATATGAAGTCAACTTTTTTTCGTTTTCACAAAGTATTTGAGTGAACAATTGCTCTTCTTGAAGGTCCATTCGAACTCAAATAAACACCTCGAGTCGATATGAAGTGAACTTTTTTTCGTTTTCACGAAGTATTTGAGACGACAATTGCTCTTCTTGAAGGTCCATTCGATTTCAAATAAACACGTCGAGTCGATATGAAGTCAACTTTTTTTCGTTTCTCACAAAGTATTTGAGTGAACAATTGCTCTTCTTGAAGGTCCATTCGAACTCAAATAAACACCTCGAGTCGATATGAAGTCAACTTTTTTTCGTTTTCACAAAGTATTTGAGTGAACAATTGCTCTTCTTGAAGGTCCATTCGAACTCAAATAAACACCTCGAGTCGATATGAAGTGAACTTTTTTTCGTTTTCACGAAGTATTTGAGACGACAATTGCTCTTCTTGAAGGTCCATTCGATTTCAAATAAACACGTCGAGTCGATATGAAGTCAACTTTTTTTCGTTTCTCACAAAGTATTTGAGTGAACAATTGCTCTTCTTGAAGGTCCATTCGAACTCAAATAAACACCTCGAGTCGATATGAAGTCAACTTTTTTCGTTTTCACGAAGTATTTGAGTCGACAATTGCTCTCCTTGAAGGTCCATTCGAACTCAAATAAACACCTCGGGTCGATATGAAGTCAACTTTTTTTCGTTTTCACGAAGTATTCGAGTCGACAATTGCTCTTCTTGAAGGTCCATTCGAACTCAAGTAAACACCTCGAGTCGATATGAAGTCAACTTTTTTTCGTTTTCACGAAGTATTTGAGTCGACAATTGCTCTTCTTGAAGGTCCATTCGAACTCAAATAAACACCTCGAGTCGATATGAAGTCAACTTTTTTCGTTTTCACGAAGTATTTGAGTCGACAATTGCTCTCCTTGAAGGTCCATTCGAACTCAAATAAACACCTCGGGTCGATATGAAGTCAACTTTTTTTCGTTTTCACGAAGTATTCGAGTCGACAATTGCTCTTCTTGAAGGTCCATTCGAACTCAAATAAACACCTCGAGTCGATATGAAGTCAACTTTTTTTCGTTTTCACGAAGTATTTGAGTCGACAATTCCTCTTCTTGAAGGTCCATTCGAACTCAAATAAACACGTCGAGTCGATATGAAGTCAACTTTTTTTCGTTTTCACGAAGTATTTGAGTCGACAATTGCTCTTCTTGAAGGTCCATTCGAACTCAAATAAACACCTCGAGTCGATATGAAGTCAACTTTTTTCGTTTTCACGAAGTATTTGAGTCGACAATTGCTCTCCTTGAAGGTCCATTCGAACTCAAATAAACACCTCGAGTCGATATGAAGTCAACTTTTTTTCGTTTTCACAAAGTATTTGAGTGAACAATTGCTCTTCTTGAAGGTCCATTCGAACTCAAATAAACACCTCGAGTCGATATGAAGTGAACTTTTTTTCGTTTTCACGAAGTATTTGAGACGACAATTGCTCTTCTTGAAGGTCCATTCGATTTCAAATAAACACGTCGAGTCGATATGAAGTCAACTTTTTTTCGTTTCTCACAAAGTATTTGAGTGAACAATTGCTCTTCTTGAAGGTCCATTCGAACTCAAATAAACACCTCGAGTCGATATGAAGTCAACTTTTTTCGTTTTCACGAAGTATTTGAGTCGACAATTGCTCTCCTTGAAGGTCCATTTGAACTCAAATAAACACCTCGAGTCGATATGAAGTCAACTTTTTTTCGTTTTCGCGAAGTATTTGAGTCGACAATTGCTCCTCTTGAAGGTCCATTCGAACTCAAATAAACACGTCGAGTCGATATGAAGTCAACTTTTTTTCGTTTTCACGAAGTATTTGAGTCGGTAATTGCTCTTCTTGAAGGTCCATTCGAACTCAAATAAACACCTCCAGTCGATATGAAGTCAACTTTTTTTTCCGTTTTCGCGAAGTATTTGAGTCGACAATTGCTCTTCTCGAAGGTCCATTCGAACTCAAATAAACACCTCGAGTCGATATGAAGTCAACTTTTTTTCGTTTTCACGAAGTATTTCAGTCGACAATTGTTCTTCTTGAAGGTCCATTCGAACTCAAATAAACACGTCGAGTCGATATGAAGTCAACTTTTTTTCGTTTTCACGAAGTATTTGAGTCGACAATTGCTCTTCTTGAAGGTCCATTCGAACTCAAATAAACACCTCGAGTCGATATGAAGTCAACTTTTTTTCGTTTTGACGAAGTATTTGAGACGACAATTGCTCTTCTTGAAGGTCCATTCGATTTCAAATAAACACGTCGAGTCGATATGAAGTCAACTTTTTTTCGTTTTCACAAAGTATTTGAGTGAACAATTGCTCTTCTTGAAGGTCCATTCGAACTCAAATAAACACCTCGAGTCGATATGAAGTCAACTTTTTTTCCTTTTCACGAAGTATTTGAGACGACAATTGCTCTTCTTGAAGGTCCATTCGATTTCAAATAAACACGTCGAGTCGATATGAAGTCAACTTTTTTTCGTTTTCACGAAGTATTTGAGTCGACAATTGCTCTCCTTGAAGGTCCATTTGAACTCAAATAAACACCTCGAGTCGATATGAAGTCAACTTTTTTTCGTTTTCGCGAAGTATTTGAGTCGACAATTGCTCCTCTTGAAGGTCCATTCGAACTCAAATAAACACGTCGAGTCGATATGAAGTCAACTTTTTTTCGTTTTCACGAAGTATTTGAGTCGGTAATTGCTCTTCTTGAAGGTCCATTCGAACTCAAATAAACACCTCCAGTCGATATGAAGTCAACTTTTTTTTCCGTTTTCGCGAAGTATTTGAGTCGACAATTGCTCTTCTCGAAGGTCCATTCGAACTCAAATAAACACCTCGAGTCGATATGAAGTCAACTTTTTTTCGTTTTCACGAAGTATTTCAGTCGACAATTGTTCTTCTTGAAGGTCCATTCGAACTCAAATAAACACGTCGAGTCGATATGAAGTCAACTTTTTTTCGTTTTCACGAAGTATTTGAGTCGACAATTGCTCTTCTTGAAGGTCCATTCGAACTCAAATAAACACCTCGAGTCGATATGAAGTCAACTTTTTTTCGTTTTCACAAAGTATTTGAGTGAACAATTGCTCTTCTTGAAGGTCCATTCGAACTCAAATAAACACCTCGAGTCGATATGAAGTGAACTTTTTTTCGTTTTGACGAAGTATTTGAGACGACAATTGCTCTTCTTGAAGGTCCATTCGATTTCAAATAAACACGTCGAGTCGATATGAAGTCAACTTTTTTTCGTTTTCACAAAGTATTTGAGTGAACAATTGCTCTTCTTGAAGGTCCATTCGAACTCAAATAAACACCTCGAGTCGATATGAAGTCAACTTTTTTTCCTTTTCACGAAGTATTTGAGACGACAATTGCTCTTCTTGAAGGTCCATTCGATTTCAAATAAACACGTCGAGTCGATATGAAGTCAACTTTTTTTCGTTTTCACAAAGTATTTGAGTGAACAATTGCTCTTCTTGAAGGTCCATTCGAACTCAAATAAACACCTCGAGTCGATATGAGGTCAACTTTTTTTCGTTTTCACGAAGTATTTCGGTCGACAATTGCTCTTCTTGAAGGTCCATTCGAACTCAAATAACCACCTCCATTCGATATGAAGTCAACTTTTTTTCGTTTTCCCGAAGTATTTGAGTCGACAATTGCTCTTCTTGAAGGTCCATTTGAACTCAAATCAACACCTCGAGTCGATATGAAGTCTACTTTTTTTCGTTTTCACGAAGTATTTGAGTCGACAATTGCTCTTCTTGAAGGTCCATTCGAACTCAAATAAACACGTTGAGTCGATATGAAGTCAACTTTGTTTATTTGAGTTCGAATGGACCTTCAAGAAGAGCAATTGTCGACCGAAATACTTCGTGAAAACGAAAAAAAGTTGACTTCATATCGACTCAACGTGTTTATTTGAGTTCGAATGGACTTTCAAGAAGAGCAATTGTCGACTCAAATACTTCGTGAAAACGAAAAAAAGTTGACTTCATATCGACTCGAGGTGTTTATTTGAGTTCGAATGGACCTTCAAGAAGAGCAATTGTTCACTCAAATACTTCGTGAAATCGAAAAAGTCTGCAAATTCTTGACACAACGGTTCATTATCTTCTTTGTTCAGATCACCCTTCTGTCTCGATCACTAGGTCTAAATGTCAAGATCCTAAATGTTAGATTAATTACTATTATGAATTTTCACTAATTATAAATAATTTTATCAAGTACCTTGCGCAAATTATTATAATTTATTGTTAGGTATTAATAATTCGTATTTAGTATTTATAATTATATAAATAATAATTGGGCGATTCCAATGGTTCATTATCTTCGATAATGAATCGTGAGAATCTAATGACAAAATCGTGAGAAACTTAGTTCTTTAATAACCGCTGTTAATCCACTTGTCTTAAAGATGATAACAAAATGATTGGAGTTTAGTTTTCAAAACCTGTAAGTTTCAAAAACCTTATATTATTATATATACTTATTATAATTCTCTTCGGTAAGATAAGATATTATTAATGTTTATTATATAATCAAGTTGCGCCGGTTTTTCAACTGTTTGTTCAATTATGATTGAACATAGTACTGATCTGAATCCCATGACCTATTCATGGATTAAATTACTTATTTATAGAACTAGGGGGAAATCATGACTGGGAGTATTAGAACTGATGTTTGATGATCTGAGTGGTGAGCGACGGTGTGATGATCTGAGTGGTGACTGGAAGGGTGGATCTTGATAAAAATTAGGCATTTAAAAGTAAAATACTCGTAAT
The DNA here is from genome assembly GCA_963920205.1 of Stenodema calcarata. NCBI lineage: Eukaryota > Metazoa > Arthropoda > Insecta > Hemiptera > Miridae > Stenodema > Stenodema calcarata. The sequence goes on along the minus strand of OY986056.1, from coordinate 28,745,913 downwards.
CATATAAATACCTACAAAAGAATTATAAATATACGCTTTTTTATTTATGATTCATAAAAATAAATTTTTGTTAGGTCAGCCCGAAATTCAGTTGGAGTACAGATGAGATAGTTACAGACTCAGCTAGTTATGCTCACAATCCCTAAGAAGGGGTTCTACAGTTTCTACAGTTTTCTATCGTCAGAGAACACTGAGGGCGATTGAATCTTTACACGAAGAAGGGAGTACGTCGATAAATCTTTATTTTACCGACTAGGCCGGATGAGATGGTGTAGGTAATTTGATCGAGATTCGATCAAGAACGAAAAAAATAGCAGGATAAATAATCTTGACTGTTAAGGGAAAAACGGAGAGAAGTTGGGGATTCCGGTGGGAGATCTCAAATCGGGAGGGTCACCAGGAGGAACGTTCCTACGTATTCCAATATGGAAGGAGTGGGGGGGGGAGGTAGGCTCCCTTTGACCTCTGAATAAAGTACCAGTTTTGGCCCATAAATGAGCAACCGAGGGGCGAAGGCATCAATTGGTTCGACGTTGGGCATTAATCCTTGGGAGAGCTCCCAGGGAGAGGAGGACGAAGGAGTAAACTGATTGTGAGCTTCCCCCTTCTGCAGGAGAGCGCCGTTAAATGTTAATATTTGACGAGGCGAGGGTCTTAGGTGGGTGTCCGGCGATTCGAGCTTCCGAACGCCGGGAGGTTTCAAAGGATTGACTAGAGACCAGAGAGTGTGATGGGATGGAGTAGAGATTCCAATCACCTCAACAACCAACGCACGGTAAGACACTGACCAATCGAAGGTCCTCACTGGAAAGCAATCAAAGAATATAAGTAATACATATTTAATACCTGTAGGGTAAGAGGACTAGTAGTTGGGCACTCAAGCAGCTTTTTCCCCAATAAGCCCCCCTCAATATAAACCTTTCGCTAAAATCGCAAGAGTTTGTGTTCACATATACACAGCGATTCTGTACGAAGAGAATGGCGAGTGAAATTTGTTGATTGATCGAACAAAGGATTTTCAATCAATTTCCCAAGTCATTTCATGATTGTGGCCCAGTAGTTGGACAGTCCTAATGTTGGACAGTGATGGCCCTGTAGTTCGACGTTCCTTAATCAGAATCCATTATAACAATTTTTCGATGTTTTCGAGTCTTTTTTGGCCCATTTCATCCTAAATGAACCCCTCAATTCGATTCAAATTACACCTTTTTCGAGTTTTGGAGTCGTTATTGGGACGTTTTCGAGTCGTTTCTGGTTGATTTCATTCTGAATGAACCCCTAAATTTAATTTAAAATACACCTTTTTCGAGTTTTTGAAACGTTTCGAGTCGAATTTCCGATGATTCAACCTAACTCAATATTCTTCCTTAATCAGAATCGATTATAAGGATTTTTCGAAGTTTTCGAGTCTTTTGGTTTATTATCTTCGATAATGAACCATTGGAATCGCCCAAAGAAAAAAAAATTTTAACCCCCCCTCAAAATTTTTTGGTTTACGTTTCAAGATACGTAGATTCAGAAAATCGAATAAAAAAAAATCCGTCCGTCCGCCGTACGCCGTACGCCGTACGCCGTCCGCCGTCCGCCGTCCGAGGCACTTTGCCCAGTTAGCGTTGAGTTAAAATTACGAAATTTGGTTTCTGGGTTTGGACCAGCCCCACAATGATCCACGAAACTTTTCATAACCCTAGGTCAAGGGGAAGGGGTTCAAAACGAATTTTGAAATTTTGAAAATTCCATATCTCGAAAAATTCCCATCAAACGGTATGTTTTTTATTTCATATTTAGATAGAGCTTGTTCCGTAGAATTTTTTAAGACCATCCGCAGCTTTGTACGACCAGCCGTTCGTTCACAATTACGGCTCAAAGATTGTGCCTCACAACCCGATCGTGAATCAAACTGTTGAAATACAGGTCCATTTTCATAACAAGCTCTTTGGAACATCATATGGCTTAAGTGATGTCGAGTTTGTTGTTCTGAGGTGCGTTTCGTGCTACGGAAATGAAGGTAATTTCGAATGTTTGTTGGTAGGTACTTCTTTTATAGAAAAATAATTTATCTATAAAATAATTATTATTACCGACGTAGTATTTAAAACCCCAGAATTATATCGTATTAATTAATCATAATTAATAATAATTATTATTAATAATAAATACGAATTATTAATACCTAACAATAAATTACAATAATTTTCACTAGGTACTTGATAAAATTGTTAATAAAATTAATTTTATAAAACTAATTTTAGTGATAATTGATAATAATAATTAATCTAACATTTAGGATTTAGACATTTAGACCTAGTGATCTAGACAGGAGGGTGATCTGTACAAAGAAGATAATGAACCGTTGTGTCAAGAATTTGCAGAGTTTTTTGGTCGATTTCATCCTAAATGAACCACTCAATTCGATTCAAATTATTTACACCTTTTTCAAGTTTTGAGAAGTTTTCGAGTCCAATTTTCGATTAGTCAATCTTACTCAATATTCTTCGCCATTAAGTTCCTTGATGGCTTCCTCGCGGTCCAAAAACGCTCAGCGGAAGGCAACTACCCGAGACTCCGCCAGGGCAGGACAGGCACACAAGAAGTGATACGTGTCCAATTTTTGTGTCGATTGCACATGGAGCACTCCTCATTATGGTCCCTGAAAATGGCTTGCAGTTCAAGTGCAGTAACTCTGCTTGAAGCTTAAAAAGCCATCTTCCTCCATACACGTCCACATCATTCTCCCTCATCAGGCTGGCAGACTTCGTTTGAGGATTCAGCTGCTTATATAGGGTGAAATTGTTTGATGACTCAGCGCTCCTCCATGCTGCGTTCTTTTTTTCCTTCTTAAATGCAGCCAGTAAACGCTGTGAGTCCAGTTTCAGATCCATGGATGGCAGATTATACGGCAGCCCATGTTTTGTGGCATTGGTGCACCAGCAGTTGGCCCAGTCCAGATCCCCAGCTATCAGCTCCCCTGCCACTATTCGGCAAGTTTGGCCACCTTCACTTCGCCATTTTGGCCACCTTCACTTCGCCATTTTGGCCACCTTCACTTCGCCATTTTGGCCACCTTCACTTCGCCATTTTGGCCACCTTCACTACGTATTTTCGAAGCTGCTCTATGAGCGCTTTCTCAAGGTCCTCTTCGAAACGAATTTGACGCAGGAGTGAAATGAAATCAACTTTCGCTAAACTGTACACTCACGAAACACGAGTTTCCCCTTTTGTCACACATTCAGGCTTTGCAACTCGCAATTTACCGCAAAGTTTTTCCACGAATACTAAATTCACGATTTCAATAATACCTTCGCGATTACAAAAAGCTTCACGATTACTATAACACGTGCTACGGTTTATCCTCGTCACCACAACTGAGGTGTATATTGAACGGTAGACGATTTCGAACTGAACTGTTTATTAGGATCCTTATCGTATTCATGAATGAACTGTTTATTAGGATCCTTATCGTTAAAGGAACAATCTCAAACTATCAATCGAGTTTGGGCCAAATGAAACGAGGAAGCTTCATGTACAAAAATGATCCAACATTCACAAGTACGCATATTCACCCCTCGAATTTCAGTGCATATAAATCTTCCAACTTGTGCACAATCTATCGACTATCAGGCTGTAAAAAATCGAATTTATTTCAAATTCTCTGAAAGAAACAAGTGGAAATTGTGATTATGGAGGACAACAATATCTTTCCGTTCTTGTTCCAACACAAGGTTTCCTTACCTTAGGTAGCGAGGAGGCGAAATTTCGCCCAATTGTTGCCGCTAAATCATGATCAACCTGAATGATGACACCATAAGCTACCTCTCCTCCTGTACGAGTAGAAATAACGGTACGAAAACAAAACAAATATAAACAACGCCTTTTCGACAGAAAATAGCCGTACCCTGCCAGCTTGTGAAGTAAGCGGAACGAAATTATAAGAAAGAGGTTGAATCTCAGTGGCAGACAAACATCTCGCGTTACAGCAGCTGTAGGATGGGTCGCCCCATAGGCCCGCTGGTGCCTTGTACTGTTATTGCTTTCAACCAGGATGATGTATGCAAGTGTCGGGTTCTCCTGCCCAAGAGAGTTCCCTCTGTCGACGAGTTCTGCTTTTCATTTCGGAAACCTCCTTCTCGTTATTTTTGTTTTTCTCAAGCCCGGGCTACGATAAAAAGGAGAAACTGAGGAATGCCGCCATACGTTTGAGTTGGTTAGAAAAATACGAGCCTTATTTTTCACTAAGAGGAATTTCATCGTTTATTGTCGAAGGTACTGCCAAATTGTTGTATTTCTCAATGATGGGGGTCAGTTAGGAATACTTGCTAAAACTGCTGAAGAATGTAGAAAAGTAAGCAATCTAACATTACTAATTTCCTGCTTCGTGGGAAAATTATTGAGTCATCCATTTTGAAAACTTGTAATTGCTATACCTCCTCATTCCCACCAAATGGGCTGATCAGTTCGCCTGTGTAAGTTTAATATAGAATGATACGCTAAAAAGATTGGCTTGTGAATTTCTCCTTCGTCTTTGAAAGGACAATACACGTAGAATCGTCTCAGATGTATTGGAGAACTTTGATTCCCATTTATGTGTTTAAACGAGGGCGTTCAGCAAGAGTTGCGGTCTAGAGATAGTGTTGTGACAGAGTTAGGAAGGGAATATATAATAGAGATAAGAGTGAGAGGAATGGAGATTCCTCCAACTAAACGATGGCAGGGTGCGGTCGAGAGAGATTCAGACGGAAACACCCAAAGTTTACACTCTTAGGCGGCGCTCTAATGAATTACAATTTACATAAGCCAATCCGCGTGGGCCCGTCTTTCTACGTCTCTAAAGACGTTTCAGGCTCCCATAGGGAAGCCAACGTATTTTCAGGAATTCCCCTAAAAATATTGGGAAAACAACAGAATCCTTGGGGGAGTTTTAAGAGTTCACAGCAAAATAAATCCGTCGAAAGTGTGTGGGCTTCAATTTGACTTATCTTTCAATGATCATGAATTGGATTTCAGGCAACCTTTTTAACAAGTTACATCAGCAGTAGCTAGTTATGAACAATAGATACTAACTGAAGATAATTAAACATTACACTAATCATTGCTAGTCATAAACACTAGGGACAAACACTGTACCACGCATAGGATTTGATCCGTCTTCCGGGCATTGCGCTCGATGTGATTTGGGTCGAGTAAGGGGTGATTCAATAGTTTGATGAGAAGAGATGTGTGTTCCTCCACTAAAGTAGTTCAACAAGAGCGTGAAAGGGATAAGCTGAAAGGGCTGTGTCGAACTTCGTTCGCCGATTGAAGATGGTTCCCATCAAAGGGGGATGAGCGATGTGGAATCTATTCGTGTGACATAATCGCGGTAATGGGATCTCAGAATTGGAGCGGTGGGAGGCGTGGTGCGGAAGGTCTAGGTTGTCCCGTGACAACGTGAGGAGGTTAATATCCGTTTTGATTTAAAGACCGGAACTGTAAGCGTCTGCGGTCACCTGTACGTGTTACCTAATTAGCCTCCAAGGTGGGTCTCAAGTCAACTGTTAACCGAGATGTAATGAGGTTGGTGAATTCTCATCAAAGAGGAGATCTCACGCTGGAGATGACAGGCCGATTATTATGATGCTCCTCGACGAACGCACAAAGGTTAACACTATTACGACCGATTCCAGCAGTGTTTATTGCATCTATTGCAACGCTTCTTCAGCTCTGGCCACTGCACCTGCACATGCGCATTGAAAAACAAAAAAAAACTTCAAATGAGTTCATAATTTACCCAGTTCAGTACCTACTACTCATGGGTAAATTATGAACTGGTGTAGCCAGTGTGTAGTATTATGGGGACGCCTATTGTGCATTAGTACAAAAATAAAGGAGAAAATGTTATGAAATGTTTAGTTTTGGTTTATTATCTTCGATAATGAACCACTGGAATCGCCCAAAGAAATTGTTTTTAACCCCACCTCAAAATTTGTTGGTTTACGTTTCAAGATACGTAGATTCAGAAAATCGAATGAAAAAACTCTGCAAATTCATGACACAACGGTTTATTATCTTCTTTGTACAGATCACCCTTCTGTCTCGATTACTGAATGAAAGATTAATTATTATTATGTATTATCATTCATTATTAATAATTTTTTGCTTCATTAATTATAATTACTATTAAATATTATTCATTAACTCGATATTTGAAAACCATGTACTATTTGAATCAGCTGAATTTTTCGAGTTTGTACGACCAGCCGTTCGTTCACAATGACGGCTCAAAGTTGGAGCAGATCGAAAATCGTCAACATGAGAGTGAATCGTAAGGCAGCCTGTCGGGTCCATTTTCAAACTGCCCAGCTGATTCAAACAGCACATGGTTTTCAAATATCGAGTTAATAAATAATATTTACTAATAATTATTAATAATGAAGCATAAAAATTATTAATAACCAACAATAAATATTAATAATTTACACTACTTAGTAGGGGAAATGGGGGGCATTGGGCATTTAGCAATAATTTGCGCCTCGGTCCGAGGCAACTAGTGCGCGACATTACCGTGGGTGCGGGACCTCTCTCCGCGGCCTTTTTCTACCACAACCAGCCTATTCACTTATCGTACGGGGGACTTGAGGCATTAGTTTCCCATAAGTATCCCTTATTGTCTATTTGCATATTCCTCAGTATCTCGCATAAGTTTTGGTCAGTATCTCTCATAACTGTCGGTCAATATCTCTTATGAACGTGTCTGTCTTGTAGGTGTCACTTTGAATCAACAACATGTCGGTCAGTTTCCCTTAAGTATCCGTTATTGTTTATTGTCATATTCCTTGGTATCTCGTATAATTTTTGGTCAGTATCTCTCCTAAATGTCGGTCAATATCTCTTATAAATGAACGTTGTTCTTGTAGGTTGATTGGAGGAGAGATATAAATTGAACAATGTCAAGAATTTGAACTGCCAATATAAATGCTTATACGTTAAATGGGTTTGATCCCTATATAGGAGTCCCTTCTGGGAAAGCTCCTCGGATTTCAAAAGTAGTGGTTGAGGTATCGAGGCAAAGTCTGTACGTACCTACCATCCACGCTCTGCTTCCATGTAATGGATGGCTGCTGAGTCCCCTGATCAAGGTGGGTCAGGCAATATGCCCACCCAGTGGGATATCCGGTCTGTGCTTCCACAGAACCGTCTGTCCCCAGAGCGGTCGTACATCACCATCAAAACCCTATGACCTGTGAGAGTGGGGTATGCTGTGAAAACTAGTTCAGGGAAAAACTGATTGAATGAACCCAGTGTGTCTAGTGTTACACCAATCTAAAAAACTCTGCAAATTCTTGACACAACGGTTCATTATCTTCTTTGTACAGATCACCCTTCTGTCTAGATCACTAGGTCTAAATGTCTAGATCCTAAATGTTAGATTAATTATTATTATCAATTATCACTAATTATTAACAATTTTATCAAGTACCTAGTGAAAATTATTATAATTTATTGTTAGGTATTAATAATTCGTATTTATTATTAATAATTATTATTATTAATTATGATTAATTAATACGATATAATTCTGGGGTTTTTAATACTACGTCGGTAATAATTTTTCTATAAAAGAAGTACCTACCAACAAACATTCGAAATTACCTTCATTTCCGTAGCACGAAACGCACCTCAGAACAACAAACTCGACATCACTTAAGCCATATGATGTTCCAAAGAGCTTGTTAGTATGAAAATGGACCTGTATTTCAACAGTTTGATTCACGATCGTGTTGTGAGGCACAATCTTTGAGCCGTCATTGTGAACGAACGACTGGTCGTACAAAGCTGCGGATGGTCTTAAAAAATTCTACGGAACAAACTCTATCTGAATATGAAATAAAAAACATACCGTTCTATATGAATTTTTCGAGATATGGAATTTTCAAAATTTCAAAATTCGTTTTGAACCCCTTCCCCTTGACCTAGGGTTATGAAAAGTTTCGAGGACCATTGTGGGGCTGGTCCAAACCCAGAAACCAAATTTCGTAATTTTAGCTCAACGCTAACTGGGCAAAGTGGCGCGGACGGCGTACGGCGGACGGCGTACGGCGGACGGACGGATTTTTTTTTTATTCGATTTTCTGAATCTACGTATCTTGAAACGTAAACCAACAAATTTTGAGGGGGGGTTAAAATTTTTTTTTCTTTGGGCGATTCCAATGGTTCATTATCGAAGAAAATAAACCAAAATGAAGTAGGTACGAGGTACGCGGTGTAGGTGTGGGAGATGAGGGAGGGGGCGCAGAGACATAAAAGGTCTCGTCGTATGACGCACTAGTTGGCCTACTGCCAGCCGTATTACGTCATACGCTCGTGCGTCATAGGCTCTGACGTACTTGTTGGCCTCCTGCTAGCCGTCTTACGTCATACGCTCGTGCGTCATTGGCTCTGACGCACTTGTTGGCCTTTTGCCAGCCGTCTTACGTCATACGCACGTGCGTCATAGGCTCTGACGTACTTGCTGGCCACCTGCCAGCCGTCTTACGTCATACGCTCGTGCGTCATAGGCTCTGACGCACTAGTTATCCTGCTAGCCGTCTTACGTCATACGCTCGTGCGTCATAGGCTCTGACGCAATAGTTGGCCTCCTGCCAGCCGTCTTACGTCATACGCTCGTGCGTCATAGGCTCTGACGTACTTGTTGGCCTCCTGCCAGCCGTCTTACGTCATATGCTAGTGCGTCATAGGCTCTGACGTACTTATTGGCCTCCTGCCAGCCGTCTTACGTCATACGCTCGTGCGTCATAGGCTCTGACGTACTTGTTGGCCTCCTGCCAGCCTTCTTACGTCATACGCTCGTGCGTCATAGGCTCTGACGTACTAGTTGGCCTCCTGCCAGCCGTCTTACGTCATACGCTCGTGCGTCATAGGCTCTGACGTAATGGCCCGCCGGTCGCTTGTGTTCTGACGTGATCTGAGGGAAAGGGTGAATCAAGGGAACAAATTTTTCCCGTTTCAGTTTATGTGCCAAAGTAAAGACATGAAAATGTCAAAAAAATGTGTAAATAAGTACCTAAGCCCAACTGTAATGTCAATTTTCTGACAATGAGTTTTCGACTACAGTTTTCAAACCTTTTTACTTAAGTACTTATTGCAATTTGAGACTGATAATGAGCTGTTTGCAAATAAAAAGTCTGATAACTACTTTATTACATCTTATTAATCTATTTTCAAGTTCCGATTCACAGTTGAATGTATTTTATTTAGATGTCGTAAAATTCGAAAACGATGGAATGACGAAACCTGTCGACTACTGACTCAAGTGATACTGTCGACTTCTAACACATGTAGGTCGACTACTAGTGCAAAACCATGTCGACTACTGAAGAAAATGTTGGTCACTGGTATCGACTACTACCTAGCATTGGGATTTTCTACAAAACTTGTTTTTCCCTTTTCAAACCATGTTGAATAATATTTCCCGCTGCCAGGTCTTTTAGGGAAGGATCTTGGGTACGCAATGAACAGGTTTGCAATGAGAAAAAAACCGAGTGAATATTGAAATGTCATCCATTTCTGACCTATATTTAAAATTTGAAGTATCTAGCTCATCATCAAGATTTAATTTGTTTAAACAAATAGGTATTATTTAAACAATTTTACAGACAAGAAACCGAGTGAATATTGCATTGTGATCCAGTTCTGACCTATTTTTAAAATTTCAAGTCAATAGCTCAGCATCAAAATTTAATTTGTATTATTACAAAAAGGTATTATTTAAACAAGTTTACAGATGAGAAACCGAGTGAATATTGCAATGTGGTCTATCCCCGACTGACGGTTAAAATTTCTAGACTGTAGTTTACCTAGAAGATGAAACACTAGGTCTAAATGTCTAGATCCTAAATGTTAGATTAATTATTATTATCAATTTTATCAAGTACCTAGTGAAAATTATTATAATTTATTGTTAGGTATTAATAATTTGTATTTATTATTAATAATAATTATTATTAATTATGATTAATTAATACGATATAATTCTGGGGTTTTAATTACTACGTCGGTAATAATTTTTCTATAAAAGAAGTACCTACCAACAAAAATTCGAAATTACTCATACTTGCATTTCCGTAGCACGAAACGCACCTCAGAACAACAAACTCGACATCACTTAAGCCATATGATGTTCCAAAGAGCTTGTTAGTATGAAAATGGACCTGTATTTCAACAGTTTGATTCACGATCGTGTTGTGAGGCACAATCTTTGAGCCGTCATTGTGAACGAACGACTGGTCGTACAAAGCTGCGGATGGTCTTAAAAAATTCTACGGAACAAACTCTATCTGAATATGAAATAAAAAACATACCGTTCTATATGAATTTTTCGAGATATGGAATTTTCAAAATTTCAAAATTCGTTTTGAACCCCTTCCCCTTGACCTAGGGTTATGAAAAGTTTCGAGGACCATTGTGGGGCTGGTCCAAACCCAGAAACCAAATTTCGTAATTTTAGCTCAACGCTAACTGGGCAAAGTGGCGCGGACGGCGTACGGCGGACGGACGGAGTTTTTGGTTTATTATCTTCGATAATGAACCATTGGAATCGCCCAAAGAAAAATTTTTTTTAACCCCCCCCTCAAAATTTGTTGGTTTACGTTTCAAGATACGTAGATTCAGAAAATCGAATAAAAAAAAATCCGTCCGTCCGCCGTACGCCGTCCGCGCCACTTTGCCCAGTTAGCGTTGAGTTAAAATTACGAAATTTTTTTTATGGGTTTCGACCAACCCCACAATGGTCCTCGAAACTTTTCATAACCCTAGGTCAAGGGGAAGGGGTTCAAAACGAATTTTGAAAATTTGAAAATCTCATATCTCGAAAAATTCATATAGAACGGTATGTTTTTTATTTCATATTTAGATAGAGTTTGTTCCGTAGAATTTTTTAAGACTATCCGCAGCTTTGTACGACCAGCCGTTCGTTCACAATGATGGCTCAAAGATTGTGCCTCACAACACGATCGTGACTCAAACTGTTGAAATACAGGTCCATTTTCATACTAACAAGCTCTTTGGAACATCATATGGCTTAAATGATGTCGAGTTTGTTGTTCTGATGTGCGTTTTGTGCTACGGAAATGAAGGTAATTTCGAATGTTTGTTGGTAGGTAGTTCTTTTATAGAAAAATTATTACCGACGTAGTATTAAATACCCCAGAATTATGTCGTATTAATTAATCATAATTAATAATTATTATTAATAATAATAAATACAAATTATTAATACCTAACAATAAATTATAATAATTTTCACTAGGTACTTGATAAAATTATTAATAATTAGTGATAATTGATAATAATAATTAATCTAACATTTAGGATCAAGACATTTAGACCTAGTGATCTAGACAGAAGGGTGATCTGTACAAAGAAGATAATGAACCGTTGTGTCAAGAATTTGCAGAGTTTTTTTATTCGATTTTCTGAATCTACGTATCTTAAAACGTAAACCAACAAATTTTGAGGGGGGGTTAAAATTTTTTTTCTTTGGGCGATTCCAATGGTTCATTATCGAAGATAATAAACCAAAAAACTCTGCAAATTCTTGACACAACGGTTTATTATCTTCCTTGTACAGATCACCCTTCTGTCTATACCAGACTGTGTTGCAAATCGGCACCATACCATATTCTCACCGTACTCATACCATACCATACGAATTTCTTTTCTGTCTTATCATACTGTACTAAATCATACATACAATAATATACCTTACCATACTCATACCATGTCATACAAACCGAGTGAATATTGAAATGTCATCCATTTCTGACCTATATTTAAAATTTCAAGTATCTAGCTCATCATCAAAATTTAATTTGTTTAAACAAATAGGTAGGTATTATTTAAACAATTTTACAGACAAGAAACCGAGTGAATATTGCATTGTGATCCATTTCTGACCTATATTTAAAATTTCAAGTATCTAGCTCATCATCAAAATTTAATTTGTTTAAACAAAAAGGTATTATTTAAACAATCTTACAGATGAGAAACCGAGTAAATATTGCAATGTGGTCTATCCCCGACTCACGGTTAAAATTTCTAGACTGTAGTTTACCGGGAAGATGACAAAAGGTAGTTTTATTCTGGGCGTCTGAGGGTTGGGTCACATAACGGCCGGTTTCGACGCGAAAGATTAGTGTTTTTCCTAAACCTTTGCGCGCTCACTGTGAACGAACGGCTGGTCGCACAAAAATCCAATTGGTCTTAAAAGATTCGTAATTTTTCAGGTCATTCAAAAGTGAACTGAAAATTACACGTTTCCGTTAAATATTTTGAGATATGACATTGTCGAAATTTTAAATTTCGTTTTGAACCCCTTCCCCTTGACCTAGGGTTATGAAAAGTTTCGAGGACCATTGTGGGGCTGGTCCAAACCCAGAAACCGAATTTCGTAATTTTAACTCAACGCTAACTGGGCAAAGTGGCGCGGACGGCGTACGGCGTACGGCGGACGGACGGATTTTGGTTTATTATCTTCGATAATGAACCATTGGAATCGCCCAAAGAAAAAATTTTTTTAACCCCCCCTCAAAATTTGTTGGTTTACGTTTCAAGATACGTAGATTCAGAAAATCGAATAAAAAAAAATCCGTCCGTCCGCCGTACGCCGTACGCCGTACGCCGTACGCCGTCCCCCGTACGCCGTACGCCGTCCGCCGTCCACGCCGTTTTGCCCAGTTAGCGTTGAGCTAAAATTACAAAATTTGGTTTCTGGGTTTGGACCAGCCCCACAATGATCCTCGAAACTTTTCATAACCCTAGGTCAAGGGGAAGGGGTTCAAAACGAAATTTAAAATTTCGACGATGTCTTATCTCCAAATATTTAACTGAACCGTGTAAATTTTAGTTCACTTTCGAATGACCTGAAAAATTACGAATCTTTTAAGACCAATTGGATTTTTGTGCGACCAGCCGTTCGTTCACAGTGACCGCGCAAAGTTTTAGGAAAAACACTAAACTTTCGCGTCGAAAACGGCCGTTATGTGACCCAACCACCAGACGCCCAGAATAAAACTACCTTTTTACATCTTCCCGGTAAACTACATAGACCACATTGCAATATTCACTCGGTTTCTCATCTGTAAAATTGTTTAAATAATACCTTTTTGTAATAATACAAATTAAATTTTGATGATGAGCTATGGACTTGAAATTTTAAAAATAGGTCAGAACTGGATCACAATGCAATATTCACTCGGTTTCTTGTCTGTAAAATTGTTTAAATAATACCTATTTGTTTAAACAAATTAAATGTTGACGATGAGCTAGATACTTAAAATTTTAAATATAGGTCAGAAATGGATGACATTTCAATATTCACTCGGTTTGTATGACATGGTATGAGTATGGTATGGTATATTATTGTATTTATGATTTGGTATAATACAGTATGGTATGATAGGAAAGAAATTCGTATGGTATGGTATGAGTACGGTGAGAATATGGTATGGTGCCGATTTGCAATACAGTCTGGTATAGACAGAAGGGTGATCTGCACAAGGAAGATAATAAACCGTTGTGTCAAGAATTTGCAGAGTTTTTTTTATTCGATTTTCTGAATCTACGTGTCTTGAAACGTAAACCAACAAATTTTGAGGGGGGGTTAAAATTTTTTTTTCTTTGGGCGATTCCAATGGTTCATTATCGAAGATAAACTGCAAAAGAAGCCAAGTACGGACTCTGTCTTCTATTTAGTCACACATATTTTCATATTAAACAATCCTGGCGCAATAAAATTTCCAGGAGAAAAAAAATTAATCAAAATATAAGAAACGATAGAAGGAGGCTATACCAGCCACCCACTTCCCATACATGGTCTGTAAGGTTTCAGTATCAAGTAAGCAAGAATTACTATCTCCGCGGCACTGAATGACATTATCCATTTACTGACGTCAGTCAACACCAGAAAAATGTCGTCCATTCAAAGTGGAGGGAAAAACGAAGCTTGACGTCCCATATTCCCATATTCTTCCACTTCTGGGAAATTCATAAATCAAGTTAGCGGGAGGCATTTCGTGGTTGCTTGATCCTTACTTCCACTTGAATGAAAATAAGTGACGTAGGGAGGGGGGGGGGGAACGGGAAAAAGGTAGGGGAAGAAACCTGAATAAATAATCTCTCTTCCCGAACCCGCGGCTGTCGTTGGCAGATGCGTCTCCGCCTCCTCGAACAACAGGATTAGCGATTTGAAAGCTTTTGTGAACATAGCCTTCCCTCTTATCCCTTACCCCCGTGCCCTCCAAGAGAAAAAAAAAGTATAGAAGTTGAGAAATGGCATCATCTCAGAGAGTTATTAGGTTGAAGAGGGTAAGGAGCGGAAGTGGATGGGGAGAAGAGGACAGATTTATTGCGGCCCTCCTATTGACAAATGATAACATTCCCTCCTCCTGACGAATGAAACGTCTTACTTTTTTGGTTTTTTTTTTATATAGAAGAAGGAACCGTATGTTCTTAAATAACAATGTGCGACACTTTTCGGTTCCACAGGGAAGTAACGGTTGTTCTCTTCAGAAGAAACATTTGTACCCGTCAGTTCGGGTTCCAAAGCTTCTGCCTAGACAGTGTCCAGGTGGCCTGCGGTTTTCGCGGACATTACTTTTTCTTCCGGGTCGAGACCACCTGTTCATTTTTCCACAATCTGTCGTCCCTATTCCGGCAGAACGTTAATTCATCAGTTTCCCTCCAATAACGAAGATTTTTTTTTCTACATACCAGTAATTTTTCCTACTTTCACATTTCGTTTGAAAAGGTGATGAATAGTTCGAGAAGGGCGTACGTTACTTTAACGTCTCTATTCCACAGAATTAATTGTGCCTCCCATTTCATTTCAATAGTCACGAACCAACCGTATGAAGTTCCCTGAAGAATATCATCGCCCAAATGACTAGGAAACGATTATCCCTAATCGATTAGTTCGATCGTATCAATCCAAGAAATTACACGTCATTGTAGATACAGAGTTGTTCTGACTGTGGGTAACAAGCGCAAATTCGCGCTAGTACCTGCCACACTCGTGAAATCGCTTAGCCTAACTGGAATGACCCTTTGCTAATTGCTAGGAGCACACAATTGCCGTAGCAGTCTTATGTGTATAATGTGTAACCACCATAAAACACAAAAACGTTATGTATTACCTACCTACTCACTAGCCCAATTTTGTTGTAATTTATGCTATTGAGTTCTTTGAAATCCAAGGGTGGCACTAATTTTTTGAAATCCAAGGGTAATAGTACCACCTGGTTTATGTTCAAATACATTAAATGTATAGCCGACTATAACCTATCATTAATTTGATTGACCTGAAACAACTGAATGGGTATTTACATTACTGTCTCCACAGACATGACACCATCGACTAGGATCATTAACTCACCATTATAGTCACTTTCAAACTTTTCACGTGTGTCTGATTGCGAATTCTCTTTAGTAATCCGGAAGCCAGGGGCGTAGCGTCAGGGGAAGCACAGGAAGCGGCGCTTCCCCACAAGAAATGAAGAATGAAGGTAGAATTTGAAGATGAATAAATTTATTGAGAGTACAGTAAAACATTCAATTGAAAATTTGAATCGCCCGCTTATTACGCCACAGATACCTACAGCTACGGACCTTTGATGGTTGCATGGAATCACAAATCCAATGACTAGCATGGCTGACGCCAAGTCATTTGAGAAGAGGAAGATAAAGAAGAATTCTTAAGAATCCTTAAGGATTACAAACATCGGATTGCAGTGAGGCCACCGAAGATGTGGCCTTCAGGGGAACCGCTAGATTTATTTGGGGGGGCCTTGACGCCACCCGTACAGCGTATGCGTCAGTTCTGGAGCCCGGAGGATCGATAATATCCATCGATTCGATATGTATCAACTTTCAGAAATTCTAGTTGTTGTTTGATTGTTCATACTTTTCAGTTGTTCGTTTAGTTGTTATCCTCCTAAAATGGATAATTGCTGCATCAACTGTTCAGCGGTCGTTTAGTTCAAGAGATTTTAGCGATAAATTCGACATAATTACAGCCGGCCATTCGACTTTGCAGGTAATCGTGAGTACACTCCACATTTAAATCTGATCTAGCTAAGTCAGAATTTACCTCAATCTTGTTAGATTTCATCTTAGTATGTCAGTTTATTTTATTTTATTAGTATTGACCGTTCAGCAAGTGCTCTATTCGATCATGTGTGCACTATTGGAAATTCTTTTTCTTTTGAAAATAAACTGGTAGGCCAAACATAAGACGGAGCAGCGATAATGTTAGGCCATTTGTCAGGATTACACTCAAGAGTTGTAGTAAAATATCCTGAGGCCACTGTTACGCTAACTCTCTAAACCAGTTAAGTAAGTACCAAAAAGTACCAGTTGTATTAAGAAGAGTCGAGTTATTTCCTAACTTTAAATGGATTGATTCCTGTTTTCCCACATTCCACAGCCAAGTAAAACCTTTTACATCATTTTATTGAAAAACCGATTCCTTCTTTAGCTCGGACTAGGTGGGATTTCGCCTCAAGGCTGATGTTCATGGTAAAAGAGCACCGTGGTTTGTTTGTTGATTTTTTCAATTATATTGTTGAAAACTCCAATCAATGGAGAAAAAAAATCATAAAAATGGTGGGATAACCAATTGACAGCTGAAACCATGAAACCATATCCGCCATGGCATAATTTCATAAACAAACAGATTGACGATATACTAAATGAGGGGAACGACTCAGAGCCTAAGACATCCACTCAATTAACTCAACGAATGAGAAATAACAATCGCGAAGCATGTGAAAGCCAATTAATATTTGGTGCGAGTCGACAGATGAGATACGACCTCCCACGCTCGTATTCATCTCTTCCCACGTGTGAACGAAGATAACGCGCTTCCGCAGGCGGAAAATTGAGGAGTTTCGCACACAGCGAGGATGGATGTGAAGAGGAAGGAGCCTGTTGACTAGGAAATTCTACTGTGACAAACTCCGGTGTTTTTAATGAGAGCTCATCCGTTGACAACGTAGAGCCTACTGAAACTCGTCGACGGGGGTCCCCAGGACAGTATATTCCGTTTGGTTTATGCGCGTTTACAGCTACGCAAAACTACATTCCTAAATGAGACGGGTCTCAGAGAGACAATTCCAAAAAAACCACAGTCATGCAGCATAGCATTTCAAGACTTGAATACTTAGTATCAACGATGTTTCTTCATCTTCAAAGTGCTCCAATTTGAGAACGGAATATCGAAATTCTGTTTTCACCATCGTGTTCAGCGTAAAAAAACCTTTAAAATGAGGGGTCACTTGTCAGACAGTTTTATTTTGGGAATTTATGGGTAATGGTTCCCCCCTAAAATTGCCGAAAACCCCCCTTGGAGTAGCCCGATCTACAGACTTAGCCTTCCGATTGCCAGGACTGATTTTTTTGTGCAAATTTGAACTTTTTATTTCAATTCTGTCGAGAGTTATCGTCTGGAGTGACACATACATAAATATAAATATATGAGTCTGCCGACGACGCTTGGCGCGAAATGTTCAGACGAGTAGGTACGTGAGTTTTTATCTGTTTTGTTTTTGGCGTCTTTTGGCAGTGGATTCAGGATGGTCTGAAACGGATTTTGGTATGAAAATTTTTAAATTCGAGTTTTAAACATTTTGGATCGCGAACAGTAGCTTCATTTTCTTCGAAAATTCGCTAAAAGTGAAAATGCTCGGTGACGGTGAGGGACTAGTTTGAAGATACTCTCTCATTCTCAACATGTGTTCCAAATTAACGGATGGAGACCTATACGTACGAGAGAGACCTATACGTGGAGACCTATATCGTGCATAATATTATGGAGACCTATATCGTGCATATTATGATATTAAATAATTTAATTATGAATAATAATTGTAAAATTCCTTGGACAAGAGTGAAATTATGATGAAGCAAGCCACAAAGTAGTAAAGTTTGTTGAGGGTAGGACATCACAAATTATCCGGTGTTACACTTAGCGTCGCCGCCTAATGCTTCGTGCCTAACGGGACGAGAGCGCCTTACAAGGTTGGACAACCGCGTACATAATGCAAAGCCAGTAGGTACACTGAACTAACGTTAAGTTCCCGGTCGGTCTCCATAAGGTAAAACGGTGGACCAACAGTATTGACACGCTGGATTGGGGGTGGGCTGCGCGTTTTACGAGAGAATCTACCGACCTACCGAACGAGGCGACAAGGGGAAGAGAGTACGTATGCATTAATAAAGAGCAGAACAGCCACTTAGCCTCCATTAGAAAACCACTACCGAGCCATTAGGAAAAAGAGCCAAACTTACTTTTTAGAGGGTTGACCCTCACTTGCTTCCCCTCTATGGCGACTTTAGGTACAACCGCTGGTCCTAACCTCCGTTTACCTCCTCAAAGAGAGGACTGTGGTCAGTCCCAATGCAACCCGCTTTGTAAACCGCTATTCTATTGGAAATGTAAAGGGAAAAAACTTCCCTCAAGGGCTATAGCGCTTTGCTATCAGTGTACACAGTATTCTATGTTTGCGGATCTTCTAAGCTGCAACTGACCAAAGCAAGGTATTTGTGTGACTACTCTGAACCACACCCCACTCATCCCACGTTTGTGGGGAATAGTGTGGATCTTTGGGTACATTTCTGTTTATGAAACACAAGGTATGATAGAGAATGAAGATTACCTTAAACAGGCCTTAAGCTCAAAACGGGACATAGGAATGAATAATATTAATTTTACAATAGTCAAACATGTTCGTGTGCTTAAGCACCAATTGGTCACGTAATGAACATCTGGTAAGTCGTAATAAATGATCACATTAAATGATGAATGAAACGTGGTAAATAGGTACCATGTATTCATGGAAATCATGTTCTTCCATGGAGACAATTTTCATGAAACCAGTTATTTCTTCGAAAATTCGCTCTTACTGATCAGTAACATATGAGTTAAAGAGAAAAAATCCACAGTCCCGGAGCATGGCTATAAGAGCGAATTTTTGAATCATCAATGATGAAACCAACTGAACTTTCTGATTTTTCTTTATCGTCCCTCACTCCATTTTGATTTCATCATATTTTAGTATCAATTTCACTATACTGCTTTCCTATCGTTCCATACAACGTTTTACGCAGAAAACAATGAAGAACTCATTCAATAATTAACCGCGTAACAACCACTCAACCCCCATTTGAAAACTTCTACCCAAGCCATTAGACAGAAGAGCCAAACTCTTATTTTTTCAAGGGCTGACTCTCACGTGCTTTCCCTACCCCTTCTCACCATCACTACAAAAAAGCCCTTACCAACCCCATCGCTCCTTTTAGGCCGGGGCTAGCCTAATGCAATGTCACCGACCCAAATTGCCCATTAAACGCCCTTGACAACCGCTTGGAGGGTTAAACGACATGCAATTAAACGAAATAACTTTTTAAGAATTATATCCCTCTCGCTTACCCCCAATGATCCTCGCAAATAATGGCAAGCATATATCGAGCTTACTTCTCATTTACTCTCCAGCCCACATTGATACATTTTATACTCTTACTACGTACTAACCCCCCACCACTTATATTGTAAACTGTGTTCAATTATAACCCATAATAAAAAATAAAATTGAATTATCCTATCAGTTTTTAAGAGCTTTACAGGACCAGAAGTAACTTGACGTTGTTCCTAAATTAATTCCTGAATTTATTGAGAAACTCTAAGAGCCGATTGCTGACAATTGTCTGCTCTTTGATTTATTTGGAATAGGTTTTGAGAGCATCGGATTATAATAATTACAAATGAGTTCTTAAGAACAGGTTTTGAGAATACCGGTTTATTATTTATAGTTTAATTCATTCCCACAGAAAAGTTCAGTTTAGAGTTTGACTTTTGAAAAACTATGCAAATTCTTGACACAACGGTTCATTATCTTCTTTGTACAGATCACCCTTCTGTCTAGATCACTAGGTCTAAATGTCTAGATCCTAAATGTTAGATTAATTATTATTATGAATTATCACTAAGTATTATTAACTTTATCAAGTACCTACCTAGTGAAAATTATTATCATTTATTGTTAGGTATTAATAATTGTATTTATTATCAATAATAATTATTATTAATTATGAAAATTAATACGATATAATTCTGGGGTTTTCAATACTACGTCGGTAATAATTTTTCTATAAAAGAAGTACCTACCTACCAACAAACATTCGAAATTACGAGTACCTACCTTCATTTTCGTAGCACGAAACGTACCTCAGAACAAAAAACTCGACATCACTAAAACTATAATATAGTTTAGTATTATGATGTTCCAAACAGCTCGTTAGTATGAAAATTGACCTGTACTTCAACCGTTTGATTCACGATCGTGTTGACAGGCTCAACCGTTGTTTAAATAACTGTTTACACACAGGTGCGATTTCTACAACAAAGACATAAAATGTCCCTTGTGGTTGCGTACTCGTACGAAAGCTGTACCTACTTTATGGTTGCTTTGAATCACGAATGCAATGGCTATGACTGGCATGTCTGAAGCCAACTCATCTAAGAAGAAGAATTCAAATAAACACCTCGATTCGACATGAAGTCTATTTTGTCTCCTTAATTCACCTCATCCACGGGCCTCCCACATAATATGACGTCGCAACACAAGCGACCAACTACGTCAAAAGATATGACGTCAAACAGGTGCCGCTAAGAACACCTCACAGGATATGACGTATGTACGTGGATCGGCAAGGGGTGGATGACGTCAGACAAGTGGTCGGCAAGAACACCTCACAGGATATGACGTACGTGGACCGGCAGGGGGTGGATGACGTCAGACAAGTGGCCGGCAAGAACACCTCACAGGATATGACGTACGTGGATCGGCAGGGGGGCTGGATGACGTCAGACAAGTGGTGGGCAAGAACACCTCACAGGATATGACGTACGTGGACCGGCAGGGGGTTGATGACGTCAGGCAAGTGATTGGTAAGAACACCTCACAGGATATGACGTACGTGGATCGGCAGGGGGTGGATGACGTCAGACAAGTGGTCGGCAAGAACACTTCACAGGATATGTCGTACGTGGACCGGCAGGAATGGATGACGTACGTGGACCGGCAGGAATGGATGACGTCAGAGGGGTCAAGGGGAGCCAAATATTTAAACCTCCATTTCTTCCTTACTAATATTAATAAGCATTATGTAAATACGGATCCTAATCTTGAATCTACTTGTACTCTTAACAGTTCCATTATATAAAATATCAAATTACCGTCGAGTTATGTATTTTTTAACAATTCCTATTTCCATCATAAAAAAATTGTTTCTTCATACAAAAGTTGCTTAACTCAACACTTCCTTCGTTAAATACATTTAAAAATAAATTGTGTCTTCCTTAAACATAACAGTTTTAAAATCTTTGTACAGATCACCCTTCTGTCTAGATCACTAGGTCTAAATGTCTAGATCCTAAATGTTAGATTAATTATTATTATGAATTATCACTAATTATTAATAATTTTATCAAGGAGGTACCTAGTGAAAATTATTATAATTTATTGTTAGGTATTAATAATTTGTATTTATTATTAATAATTATTAGGTATTATTAATTATAATTAATTAATACGATATCCGGCTGTTGGAATCGCCTGGGTTGCTTTGTGCAGAACCTGAATGATAGAGATGATGAATTAATTACAAATAAAATGTACCGATATAATTCTGGGGTTTTTAATACTACGTCGGTAATAATTTTTCTATTAAAAGAAGGAACTTCAATCATATAAATGAGCTCATTAGTCCAGCCTTGTCACGGTCTCAGTTACATTCTCAGTTACATGACAAAGGAATATAATGAGATCAAGTCGTGCACTTTCCTCGTCATTACTATATTACGCGTTCAATATAAAATAGAACGAGGAACTCTAGTCGTTGAACTGTCTCAATAAAAATAGTAGAAAACCACAATTTTTGTGCTGGGTACGTTTATTAGCATATTCCAATGGTAAATGACATAAAGCACATTGTGCTTTAATATACATACGAACATTTTCAACAGCAAGGTATAGATTCAGAATATTCTAGAATGGATTTTGATGTAAACATTTTCCAAAATTCCCCCTTTCAGGCCCATTGCAATATGGAAAATTGAAGCAAAAATTTGCTGAAACGTAAATTCTTCCTCATCGTCCTGTCCTCTTCGTAATGATGGACCGGTCAATGATGATTCGCCAGTTTTCCTCATATATTTTACATTATGCCAACCTCATTCCTAAATTCGGCATATGAAATGAAACTAGCCCGTTCGGCTCACAATAAAAAGGCCATGAGAAAGAAGGCCATGAGAGTTCAAGTACTCAATTAGAAGTGGACAGGTCTATGACGCTTGTGTTTGACCACTCCACGATCCAGCACACGTCTTCTCCCACTGACGGCCATGAGTTGACTGAATCAAAATAATCGGCGGTTTTTCTTGTGACTGAAAAGCGCAAGAAAAAAATGGTGGCAAAAACAATCCGTTAAAATGCACCTGTGACCCCGAAAATTCGATAGCCGATATTGGACAGGTGGATGACGGCGATGCTCTGGACATATTTCCATCCAGATATAATTTTCCAGCGGTTCTAAATTTATTTTAACGATCAGAAACGCATCTCAGGAATCATGCTAATGTAGGAAAAAATGAATAAAATCCTAATTCAAGAGTAGAAAGACCTTAACAGAAGCTTGAAGTAGGGAAGGTCGCATTGGGACAGGACAGCTCAATGACGATTTGACTATATTTATTGAATTTTCTATATGAAGGATTTACCATACCTTGAAAAAGAAAAGAAAGGTTATAGATAAAAACATATACCACAATTTAAGACCTTCCCCAGCTCTCGAGTCATTATTGTGGCGCCATAACTGGTCTGGAGAATCACCAGTAATTATGAATGTGTTCTTGAGGACAGTTTTGAGAATATCGGTTTTATTACAATTACAAATGTTTTCAATTGTTGATGTGTACGGATGTCATGAGCATCAACATTTCCGTTCTCTTCCCGCTTTCGACATTTTAGAAGGATTACGCTTGGAGCTTGCAGATCCCATAAATCTAATGGAAAACACTTACTTGCTACGTCTAACCGAATTATCCAAACCCAGCTGATTTAGATGCCCAAATTGTAGTTACATGAACTTAGGATTTCGTTCATAAGAAGGGGATGTACACAACGCCCTGCAGATTTATAGGAGCAACGTAGGTTACCTCGAACTGCTGGGTTCGGACGTCCCGCGATATATCATCCAAACCCTGTCTAGACCTCGAGCTATAAATAATAGGTCAGTGGTACGTGATAAATATCTCAACGGGAACCAATCCCTGGCTCTCAACGGAATTACCGATGTAATATTGATACGGGCTTTCCCACTGTCAGTTTGCCTGACTGTAGTCATAGGTTATGCTTTAATAACGCCCGTCTGATGGAGTGTCACTGGGAGCATATCAGCAACAGTCATAGGGTAGAGCCGGGTAGGGATTGGATTTTAAACTGTGAAATAATCACCAACGGCGAAATTCATAGTCCCTCACTAAGTTGATAGTAAATGCTTATGTGACGATCTGAGGAGACACGGCTGCTTGAGCTATTCATAGTCAGTCACTAAGGAAATGCTCTAGCAAATACTTGAGCATTATTCTTATCTTCTTATTTCGGGAAAAAATATTCACGTTGGATTATGATTGTTTTGATCTGTGTTCTACATGTTGATTTTCTCAGTGCATCACTCTTTTTGTTTTCCACTACATCCCTATATTTTAAAACCCTAACCTTCCTTCCTTCTCCGCTAAACTTGACACTTTTTCCTAACATGTCACTGACTGTACAGCCGTTCAGGGATTTTTATAGAGTTTCATATTAAAGCACTAAGCAGTAGATTTTTCTTAACTTACGAAAGTAAAGTTTTGTTTGGCTAAAGTAAAGATCTTTCTTGACTTCCGTAAGTCGACAACTATGAATTAGAAATCAGACTAAGCATTAGTGATTTCTTTAGTTTCAGACCATACTGTCAAATGGTTTTTACATGAATGCAGGACTATGAATTCCACCCCAAGTCTTGAACTGTCCAATTCATATCAGCCTTCTCCCACTCCGAACAACCAAACAGTTATAGAAAAAAGTAACAATATTCCGTTTATATGCTTCGTTTATTTAAGGGATGGAAGGGGGATGGGGGGCTTTGAACATTTCATCACTCATTGCGAGATCATGGGAGTTTGCGAGTTTTTAAGACGTTTTCGAGTCGTTTTTGGTTGATTTCATCGAACTCAATTTTCTCCCTTAATCAGAATCGATGATAAACATTTTTAGAAGTTTTCGAGACTTTTTTGGTCGATTTCGTCCTACATTAAACCCTCAATTCGATTCACATTACACCTTTTTCGAGTTTTTGAGACGTTTTCCAGTCGAATTTCCGATGAGCCAATCTAATTCGATTTTCGTCCTTGATCAGAATCGATTATATCAATTTTTCAACGTTCTCGAGTCGTTTTCCGTTGATTTCATCCTAAATGAACCCCTCAATTCGATTCAAATTCAACCTTTTTCGAATCTTTGAGACGTTTTTGAGTCGAATTGCTGATGAGGTAATCTAACTCAATCTTCATCCTTGATCAGAATCGATTATAACAATTTTTCGAGGTTTTCGAGTATTTTTTGGTCGATTTCATCCTAAATGAAAACCCCTCAATTCGATTCAAATTACACCTTTTTCAAGTTTTTGAGATGTTTTCGAGTTGTTTTTGGTATAACAATCTTCCGTTTATATGCTTCGTTTTTTTAGGGGCGAAAGGGGGGGGGCTTTGAACATTTCATCGCTAATTGCGAGAACATGGGGACGCGGGATATTGTCTTCAAAGTTCCCGGCAGCCTAAAAGAAAATCCCGGGCGGAAAGGAGGATGGAAAGTTACCGAAGAACGGGGTATAGACAGATTGGAAGAAGTTGCGGGGTTGGGGGTTGAGGGACAGGAAATGCCTTTGGGCAATCAAGCCTTCTCTCGGTTCCTTCAAATAACGCGAATTTCGCCTCCCCGATAACACGTAATTGATATCCCAGCTCACAAAATCGATAAGCCTTGTTTCCGCGGAGAAAAATTTAAGTGGCGAAGACAGGAAAAGGACCATTTTTTAAGAGTCCCACAGATGTTAACAACGTTCTTTTAGGAGAATTTCTAAACCACCTAGAGCGTCGCAACTCTTTTGAGTTATATGTAAATTGAGTCTTCACAAAAACCCGTTCGAAAGGCCTTTTTCACTGGGTTGAAATGTATTCCTAACTTTTTTGTGGTATTTTTCCTCCTTCCGCTTCCTTCACTTACTGGGACGGGGCGCAAAAAGGACTGTGTCTGAAAGATGGGTGAGGGGTGGATTTGGAGAAAAGTTAGAGGCGTTGGCCAAGTTCGGCTGCTTTCTCGGAATGCTAATGACAACGGCAACAAATAATATCCAAAAAGGGGACTCGGCGGATGATGAAGAGTGGGGTAGTTCCATACAAAGGACAGAAAGAATGGTTTGCCTCTACTGAGGAGTGTAGCCCTTCTAACCATAATTAGGCGCAAATCTCTCTTCCCCGCCCAGTTCCACTGCCCTTTGCTATGCGTGGTTCTTGAAGTAGGCTTCCCTTCGTCCCTTTTGCCATCTACCCGGGCCCTTCCTACATATTCAGTGGTATTTTCGGTTGAAAAGCAGCTCCGTGATCCCTTCTGGCGCTAATTTGAAGAGTAATTTATTATACCTTACCCCAGCGGAATGTGATGAAGCTATAACACATTACGATCTAATGATCGCCGAGTGTTGATCTGGAGGGTGGTGTCTTTCAGAAGTGATATTTTAAATTCTCTACAGTCGTTAAGACAGTTTTTTCACGCTCTTTCTTATGACGTAATTGTCTCGAGCCCCACGTTCTCGTGGGGACAGAGCGGGACATAATCCGAGGTCATTAATGAAAGTCTGGTACACACACATTTGTTAAGAAATATATTCAATATTCATTAATTATATCTATATTGGAAACAACACCTTTATGTATTACTACGGTCCCGTCGCTGACGGGCAGAACTCGGGGTGTGTGTCCATCTACCTCTGTTACCTGTCACGGACGGGCAGAACACGGGATGGATCCA
Source organism: Stenodema calcarata (assembly GCA_963920205.1). Lineage (NCBI taxonomy): Eukaryota > Metazoa > Arthropoda > Insecta > Hemiptera > Miridae > Stenodema > Stenodema calcarata. The sequence goes on along the minus strand of OY986056.1, from coordinate 28,719,754 downwards.
TCTGTCGCTGATTGTACCTCTTACATGTCCCTTTGCAAACCCTTATAATCTTAAATACTAAAAATAATATTCATCTGACACACGGGAAGGAAGAATTAAGATTTTTATACAGGTTTTTATACTCCCCTATGCACAAGATCCGGAAGTGAACCTCCCTATGTCCTTCCCCGATCACAGAAAATTTAAATACAGGAGAAAAGTTCGATTCATTAAGCCGTTTTCGAGAATTTAGGATTTTTATATTTCGGCTTCCCTATACACCCCCACCCCGATGCTTCAGATCCGGAAGTGAACCCCCCTATGTCCTTCCCCGATAACGAAAACATTTAATTACGAGAGAAGTGTTCGATTCATTGAGCCGTTTTTGCTTGATTGAAGGACAGACAAACAGACAAACAAACAAACAGACAGACATACGCCAAATTCAAAATCGGCATGGTTTACTCCATTTCACGCGAAACGAATAACTGTAGTGAAATTTTTCGAAAATACCCAAGGAACACGAAAATTGTCTAAATTGAGTTATATAGATACGAGTTATATAGATACTCGTACATGATTACTGTTATATTCAATAACAACTTTCAACAACCTGGTTTCATAATCAGGGTGGAGCTCAGAAACCTTAAATTTATTCCATATTAATTTAAAATCAGAATGTACGGATTCCATAGCTTGTTCGTTATAAAACTTAGACCACTCTTGGAAGGTTCACACAAATCTTCGATATAATAAAATACACAAAGGACTTGTTTCCAATATTGATATAATTAATGAATATTGAATATATTTCTTAACAAATGTGTGTGTACCAGACTTTCATTAATGACCTCGGATTATGTCCCGCTCTGTCCCCACGAGAACGTGGGGCTCGAGACAATTACGTCATAAGAGAATTTAAAATATCACTTCTGAAAAACAATCGTAAATGGGTATTGGCATGTAAACATACAAGTAAAAACACACACACACATGCACGCACGCACGGAGTCACGGCTTCCGAGCGCGTTCTGGCGAATATTATTTTGTGCTTGTGTGTGTGTGTGTTTTTAAATGTACGCGTACGAGTGCTTTTATGCTTCGAGGGTCTCACGGCAACTTCCCACATCGTCATTTCGGCAGCAAGCAGAGCCAAAAAACCACCTGCCAATGACTATGTTTGCTGAGTTATTCAGTATAATAAATCGTGAGGTATAGTGTCACCTAACTTAGGTACCTAACTTATATTTAGTTAGATCGATCCGCCGGGGGAAGACGCTTCAAATGGTGTGCATAACTCATTTTGACCAAAAATGACGATGTGGGAAGTTGCCGTGAGACCCTTGATTTGTATTGGTTTATTATCTTCGATAATGAACCATTGGAATCGCCCAAAGAAAAAATTTTTTTAACCCCCCCTCAAAATTTGTTGGTTTACGTTTCAAGATACGTAGATTCAGAAAATCGAATTAAAAAAAATCCGTCCGTCCGCCGTACGCCGTCCGCCGTCCGCCGTACGCCGTACGCCGTCCGCCGCCCGCCGTACGCCGTACGCCGTACGCCGTCCGCGCCCCTTTGCCCAGTTAGCGTTGAGTTAAAATTACGAAATTTTTTTTATGGGTTTCGACCAACCCCACAATGGTCCTCGAAACTTTTCATAACCCTAGGTCAAGGGGAAGGGGTTCAAAACGAATTTTGAAAATTTGAAAATCTCATATCTCGAAAAATTCATATAGAACGGTATGTTTTTTATTTCATATTTAGATAGATTTTGTTCCGTAGAATTTTTTAAGACCATCCGCAGCTGTGTACGACCAGCCGTTCGTTCACAATGACGGCTCAAAGATTGTGCCTCACTACACGATCGTGAATGAAACTGTTGAAATACAGGTCCATTTTCATACTAACAAGCTCTTGGAACATCATATGGCTTAAGTGATGTCGAGTTTGTTGTTCTGAGGTGCGTTTCGTGCTACGGAAATGAAGGTAATTTCGAATGTTTGTTGGTAGGTACTTCTTTTATAGAAAAATTATTACCGACGTAGTATTAAAAACCCCAGAATTATATCGCATTAATCATTCATAATTAATAATAATAATTATTATTAATAAATACGAATTATTAATACCTAACAATAAATTATAATAATTTTCACTAGGTGCTTGATAAAATTGTTAATAATTAGTGATAATTGATAATAATAGTTAATCTAACATTTAGGATCTAGACATTTAGACCTAGTGATCTAGACAGAAGGGTGATCTGTACAAAGAAGATAATGAACCGTTGTGTCAAGAATTTAGTATCAGTGTACTCATTTGAACAAAAATCAGCCACGCGCGCGCGAACACACACATTTATACATTTATAAATGAATGAATTTTTGAAAATTCGCGCGTAAACTTGAATAGCCCGTTGTTTGATTTGGGTAAAGCACGTCTGTAGGAAGTGTAGTGAGGATGGAGGAAGTTGTAGGGATGAGGGAGGGGGTTGTAGCTACAACCCTAGGGTGGAGGGAGGAAGGTGTAGGGTGGAGGGAGGAGGGCGAGGGTGGAGGGAGGAAGGTGTATGGTGGAGTGAGGAGGGTGTAGGGTGGATGGAGGAAGGTGTAGGGTGGAGAGAGGAGGGCGAGGGTGGAGGGAGGAAGGTGTAGTGAGGATGGAGAGGGTTGTAGTGAAGAGGGTTGAGGGAGGATTGATGGGGTTGTATGGAGGAGTGAGAAGGGGGCGCTAAGATTCCCACTATTTCGCCCGTATTCACAGGACCCAAAAGGCCCCCCCCCTCCCCTTTTTGCGTTATCTGCTTGAGATCTCGTTATCTACTTCAGATCTCATAGTTCCCTTGATATCTCAATATCCACTTGATATCGCGTTGTTCTCCCTCCCCCCTCCTCCCACCACAGATCACCATAGAGAACAGCCATGATTTCAAAGAAACCTCCGGCTTCCTCCGCGATGTGGAACGTCACCTTTCAACTAGACGTGTTAAAGTGAAGATTAGAACAAAAATCATCAATAAGAAAATTTCTTATTTATATATATTTATTATATTATTATATTTAATATAATAAGAGGATTTATTACATCAAATATACTTATTACGATCCTAAATTTAGGATTATACCACGAATGAAAAAACGGAATTTTAGAATGAGCTAAGTAGGGATGTAGGTAGTTAAATATAACATATTATTTGCAATTATAAAGTACCTATCTTATGATCTTTCTCATTAAAGGTAGTAAAAAAAAAATTTACATTAAGTTTCTACCTGAAATGTAGAGTAATCTCCTTAAGTAATTACTTTTAGTTCAAACCAAATAGAGGCATTTCATTCCTTTACCTGTATGTTATTTTCGCACTTTTTTTTCTTTTTTTAATAAATTAAAATTTATTGCCTCAAAAGCTTTACAGTTGGTCTAGTACTAACTTATATAGTAGCTGCAAGCCTAATTGACAAGATACCTACATGTTTAATGGTAAATCCCTTTGGATGCCCAATAACCTGTTATACGATTTGTGGTAGCGTTAGTTTACCATCAGAGTAGTTTTTAGTTCACCATTAGAGTAGTTTACCATTAGTAGGTTTACATTAGAATTAAAATAAATAATTTAACTTTTTTTCATAGATAAATAGGTACATTTATGTAAATAGGTACATTAAAACTTATTTTATCTATCTTTATAAAGATAGATAAAATAAGTTAGAATGAAAAAGTTTACATTAGTACATAGATATCATAGGTATATAGGTATAATGTTTAGCAGTGATGATGATGGAGCAGTCAATTGATGATGGAGTCTTGCAGGCTTTTTCGTTTTAATCTTCAATTCTTTATTGGTGGCACAGGATTTTCTGCTTTTCTGGCTATCACGGGATTTTCGTGTCTTGTAGGAGCCGTACATTTCTGTGATGACTTCATTGCCTCAAATGTAGAGTATGTCTCAAATGTAGAGTAAACATTAACATTGGTATGTTTAAATCTTTGTGGAGTATGCTGTTTCTTACATACTACGGTGCGTTCGTGATGAGCCGCAGAACCCGATTCTGCGTTACTTGTATTCGTTTGATAATATCAGCAACACATATTACGTGTTGTTGCACCAGAACCCCAGAGACCGCAAGAATAATACCAGATTGGACGTGTTAGAGATAAGTACGAGTATATCAATCTCTTCATGGTGAGGGGTAAGGTTAGGGTTGCCCACTTTAATTCGGAGAAAAGAAGTACTTTTCAGAAAATTATTGAAAAAAAAAGTATTTTCTTGAAAAAAAGTACGTTCCGAAAGAAAATGTTGAATTCCTCGGTTCATCATCACCACCTCAGCGTGCGGAAATGAGCAGAATGAGCAGCACCTTATTATGTACCCACTGTTTCTGGGACACCCTGTGTAGAAGATTGTCTTCTACTCGTATATAGATTCAATTGGTTCATTATTGATGAGAATAAACCAAAATGTGACGTTCAGCTATTAACGATTGAATTTTTCCCATCATGTTCCTTGAAGATTATTCTAAATTAGTACTAACATGAGTGTGAAACTCATTGCCTGAGATTACCTACTACTGCTCGGCTAATCGGACAAAAACGCTGTATACAGAATACTTACTGTTCATCAACAATTTCTATAACTCCGTTTCCGTACTGTATTGGGTGGGTATTGGTAAAAAAAAACTCAATACATCGATTTCATAAAAGAAATTTTTATTGCAGCATAATACTAGGATTTCAGTAAATACATATTATGCAAAATAATATGTATTTTGTAAATACATAAATACATATTAAGTACAATACTTCTCAAAAAAGTACGGATGGCAACCCTAGATAAGGGAGAGCGCTTATCTAGTAGCGATTTCAGATTCCTGATTTTCTTTCTAACCCTACCAACTAAGTAGTGGATTATGGCTCCCCATATTAATATCCCCATCTAATTAGATGGTGGTCGAGAGTTAGTCCTAGGTACTTAACCGTTTACAATATTTCGAACATTGTAAGTTGGGGTAAGTTGATATTTTTGCCGTTTCAGAGTGAATGGAACAATCATGGATTTAGGGGCATTTAGTTGAAACGTAAACCCTCAAATTGTGAGGGGGGTAATTTTTTTCTCTTCAGCGATTCCATTGGTTCATTATTGAAGATAAAAATCCAAAATAAAGCAGGTTGCGTGATTATTTTAACAGAAGGAGATTCACCATAGAAATTCGTTAGTGAAATCTGTATTACTCTGCATATCGTCGAGCAGCATCAAGACCTTGTAATCGAAGGGTTTCTACCTATGGAATCAATAGATGGCGTGGGTATGTGGTCGCAGGTGGGAACCTCAATACACATAATTGAGCTGGCTAGTTGTCTCCCCTGCTGACCTAGCTCATAAATTTTGATTCGAAACAGCTCTTCAACTATTACAGCAGAGAACTTCGGAGGCAACTTTCAGTGTACATATTGATACAAGTTTGGATATATTACGAAGAAGACGTTTCGATAGGCGCTCGGTAAGTAGTTTTGGAATCATAAACTTGTGAGATGAGCATGATAGATCGTTACTAATACAATTATAATTATGCAGTTTAACTTCTTTTTGAGATAAAACGTTTCCACGAGATGAAGGCAAAAATTTGACAATTGACGTTTTATCAATATTAAAACTCAAAAAATTGCAATCCATTGCAATCCAACCACGTTCGACTTAGAGTGAACTCCTTGCTACTTTCGTAGATTAAACTAATTTTGACGAATGGTTCCCTTTTTCACGTTTTTGAAGTGATTCTCTATCAATAAAAAAATTCTAAAATAAAATCATGCGCAGACCCCATTGGCACATTATGATGCTGAGTTCCCAGTGGTAATACAAACCGATGCAATGTCATCTGCCGTTAGAATAAAGAACGCCTCACCTCAAAACTTTTTAACGATTGAATTTTTCCCATCATGTTCCTTGAAGATTATTCTAAATTAGTACTAACATGAGTGTGAAACTCATTGCCTGAGATTACCTCAGGGGTTTAAATTTGTAGGGAGTGAAACCTGAAAAGTGCTCGATTTGGAGTTATCCGCTTTTGAGCCTGAACGCCTCACTTGAGCAATGTACCGGAAAACCTGTTTTACTGTCCTTGGCAATTATTTTGAAAATATATGGACTTTAATCAATATTGAAATAGTTAGTTAATACTTTCCAAATGAATTGTTATTCTTTGCCAGGTTGGAAGTAAATCACGAATTCAGACCCATCCACGTCAGAGGTGGCGGTGAGGGGGGGGGGGGGAACTAGTTTATTCTTGGGACGGAAGTGATCGGTTCGGCCCTCCGGAATTAGTTGAATTCGGAAGCAGGCGAGAAAGGCGGAGCCCCGGAGTGGGAAGCTCATTGGTAATTTGGCCACTCAATCAGGGGTAGGTTGATCCGGAAGAGTTCGTCCGTGGAAACACAAAGTAAACTTGTAAAAGCGGGATTAAAAGGGTCCAGGAAAAGGAGGGGAAGCTCGGCGATGGCGGGAAGCTCGTACTCTCCGTCGGAAAAGAGCATTAACTTTTCAAAAGTGAGCTCTGGAAGCTCCCAACGCTTCAAATTAAATTATGCGCGAGCCGTATCTTCACTTCCCCAGTTCCTCTCTGATAGATTTGAAAACGAATTTTTCAAATACGTCTACGACACCATATTCACACTGGTCACTAGACAAATCTAAGACACACCAGATATTCACTCAAGAATTCGGTTCATAAAGTTTATTCATAAATTTAAAAGTTGTATACCTATTTAATATACAACTCCAAATGGATGGATTATTGGAAGTCGACAAAAAATCACTTAGAAAATTCAGAAAATCACTTTTAACTTACAGGAATTGACTACTATGAAAGATTGAAGCAACAAAATTCAGGGCTGTTGAATTATAATTCCTGGACATAAATCGGGGCTCATAGTTGGGGCAGATCGGTAGCCGTCAACATGAGAGTGAATCGTGAGGCAGCCTGTCGGGTCCATTTTCAAACTGGCTCAGCTGGTTCAAACAGCAGATGGTTTTCAAATATCGAGTTAGTAAATGATATTTAATAATAATTATTATTATTAATAATAAAGCATAAAAATTATTAATAACCAACAATAAATATTAATAATATACACTACTTGATAATAATGATCAATAATTAATGATAATTCATAATAATAATTGAATGAATGAATGTATTTATTGCCACTTTTTATAGTAAGTTATAAAACAATTACTTAATATTATATAATTTATCCTAATATTATATAAATTAATTTATCATTCAGTAATTATTCTTACTGACGGTCAATACATCACACACACTTAATAATTCATAATAATAATTAATCTTTAATTGAGTGATCTAGACAGAAGGGCGATCTGTACAAAGAAGGTAATAAACCGTTGTGTCAAGGATTTGAGATGCGACTGTCAGCGAGGATCCAAAGTGCTTGTCAACTACAAAGCGAGTGAGATGTAACTCCTCGAGCGTGCGCATTGCCGGTCATCTGGTGGACCTCCATCCGCTCCTCACGGGGATTCGGTCGAGTTCAGGCAGCCTCGGAAGAGCGGAAGGCTTGGCCAAGTGCCCACATAGAATCTAGTGTGTATGGCTAGCTGTATGGCTAGTGTATGGCTAGTGTACGGCATTGTCTGTCGGGGGGGGGGGGGGGGCACCGCCACCCTCCACCCTCCTTCATCCCACCGCCACCCTACGTCATCCACCCACCACCCTCCTCCCGCCGCTGTTAAGCTGCAGACAACCCCAGGCCCCTTCCCACCCATCAACACCGTACCGAACAGAATTTACGGCCGTCTTGTTTTTACCGAACTGTAAAATCTTTTAAACAATACCTATTTGTTTAATCAAATTTGGATGATGAACTAGAGTTTCATCTATCATTTCGTGACTTAGATTAGGATGATCTACTCAAAGAAGATAATGAACCGTTGTGTCAAGAATTTGCAGTTTTCCGCTTGAATTCTCGTCATTCGCTTGATATCTGAATCCTCTTGATATTACGTTGTTCTCCCTCCTCTGACCACCATTGAGCATGGCCATAAGAGCGAATTTTCAAAGAAATGTCTCCATTGAAGGACTTGATGTCCATGAAGAACATCTCAAGTATCAACCACGTTTCTTCATCTTCAAAGTGCTCCAATTTGAGAATGGAATAAGATATTGCAATTCTGATTCCACCATCGTGTTCAGCGTTAAAAAACCCCTTTAAAATTAGGTGTCACTTCTCAGACTGTTTTATTTGTGGAATTTATTGGTAATCCCCCACTAAAACTCCCCAAACGCCTCCTCGGAGTGGCTCGATTTGGCCCATATACGAACTTAGCCCTTTGATAGCCAGGACGGAATTTGTAATCAGCAGTTGGGCGAACTGGCTGTTTATTATTGTAAACAAGCAGTTTCGAACGTTAGTCAACCCTTTGTATCGACCTGAGGTTATGAAGTGATGTGCCCCAGGATCCTAGTTATGCGAATCAACGCAACAAGCTCAAAAATGAGCTAAAAATATGAGACGTGAGAGGGAGACGACTCAGCCCAAGTAGGAATAGCCCCCACTCTACAAACAGGGCGGCCCTTTCGGACCGCTCTCCCTACTCTAACCAGGAGAAAGGGAAGCAGAGGAGAGGGTAATATAAAACCGATCCCTCAGGAACAGAATCATTACTTGGTCAGCTGTCAAACAGTTCGGAACCCTCTCTCTCCAAGTTGTGAGTTCAACCCACAAATTGTTGGCATCTACTCCTCTACCTTCATAACCCCCTTTTCTTCAAAGATCAGAAAATCCTTAGGGTTCTATTTTGAGAAACGGACTTACTGATGGTATGTACTTTTCGGAGAAAAACCTCAGACAGACATGGGTGCCTTCTAGCGCGCATGTCAGGGTGCCTTTACCTGTAGATTGGCTCTACAAAGTAGGGATGGAAAAAAACTTGAAACAGTTTTGAAAAAGCTACTTCTTGAGGAGAAACGATGAAACAGCTTCTCAAAATTGGTTGTCACTGTTCCAAAAAAAAAAAAAAAAAAAAAAACGAAGTGCTCCGTTCTCTGTTGCGACTTCCGGCACCAAGATTGCCAACAAACCAGATTTTACCTGGTTTCTACGGACTTTCGAGACCAACCTCCACCATAAAATGGTGTCATTTTGTAAGTTGTACTCTGTGCACTACGGATATTCGTCGTTTTTACTGTAGTTCGGTGATTGGTAAGTTGGTGGGGAAAGAACGTGGAACTGCTTCTCCGTTTCTTCAAGTCTGCTTCTGAAACGAAGAAGTAGTTTCTTGAGAAGAAATGATGAAACACGTTGCTGTTGCTTCTTATCTCATTCCGCCGAAGCCGAAACCTAATGTTGTTGTTCTTGTCATGGAAGAAGCTGGAGCTCGAACAGATATTTTGAAGCACCTTCTCTGAAACTGTTTCGTACAAGAAACGAACTGCTTCGCTTCGATTTAAAAAAAGAGCAGAAACGCCCATCCCTACTACAAAGCCGATTTACCGATTGATGCGCGTCGTAACTGATGCCACAAAGAACCACCGATATGCAATCCAGTACGAGGTCATTTGATTGATTGATTGATTGATTAAGCGTTTTATTTAACCACCAGGGGTAGGATAGGGCCAAGTGGCCCTCTCTTACTCCTCCCCTGGCTACAATATTTACAATTCCTCGTAATACAATCGTTATTTCGTTATTTTGAAGGGACTATTTCCGAATAGCGCGCCAGAGAACAACGGTAGCGAGTACAACAAATAAAACCAAGAAAAAACATAGGAGTCAGAACATGAAGGTTATGAATCCTTGTTCCATTTGGAGCCCTCGTGCGGAATTAAAAAATCTTTGGTTTTAGAGTGACGAACGAGTAAATTTAAAGTCTGTTAATTTCTCATTTTGATTTTACATAACTTGAACGTGAACAGATGAATTTTAAGGGGAAGTCACATCTTTTTTGGTCAATTCCAACGGGTCATTAGTGAAAAAAATCATTAAATTTCATTATGCGTGTCATTGGAGTTCGTTCGGGTCCGATAGTGTTCATAGAACAATAAGCAGTCATAGACCAAAATTGGCTCTCTACGGACATTTACCAACTGACAAAGAGGCGGTCAAGATTTCCGGTTTGGGGTCATGGGATCCAGGGGTGGTCGACGTCTAATGAATGTGAGGGAAACGCCTGACAAAACGGCTCCAAGAAGCTCCACTAGCTGAGGTGCCTTTGGTTGAAGAGGATCCGCAAAATGGCCACGGGAGAAGGGGAACAGAAGACCTCTTGTGATTAGTGAGTGAAGCCAAGAGTTTGAGTGTCCGGCAAATACTTGTCTGTTGGTCAGCCGCTATCATATCCATCAACGGCTAATGGTTCTCTCCGACCTCACCCTTTCCTTTCCCCTTTAGCACTGTACATACACCTCCTTTTCAAACTGCTTCCCCATTTCCGACTAACGACGATCATTCCCCAAAAGGTCTCCCTGACTTATTTCTGGAGGACTGTCGTTATATCTTGTTGCCTATTTGGAGTTTCGTTCTTTTTATACCTTCTTCGAGTTTTTGTTTGCTTCTCGTTTCAGCTGGTCGGCCAAGCTTTTCCTCTCCCCAAGCAACAATAGAGGTGATCGTTGTTTTCCTCTACGACTCCTTTATGGCAAAACAGTATTACGTTACATTTTCCAATATACCAACTAAATCACTCGCGACGAAATCGTGGAATCCCACGTTAAGAAACAGTACACTGTTAGACGTACTCATATTTCAGTGGAAATAGACGATTTGTCAAATACTCTTGTTTTTCTTTCCAATATACCTGCCACTATTACACTTACCCAATTTTGTATCAAACGAGCACATATCTGATAATTTTGATCTGGTTGTTGCTGAAAGATTGATATTTGTCTAACACAATAAAATTTCAGTTTTCAGAATAAGCCGATATTATGAAGCGGTTTGGTGTTTTTGGTTTATTATCGAAGATAATAAACCATTGGAATCAACCAAAATCGGCCCTTCGGGCATCGCCAGGGGGCAAGCCCCCTGGACCCCCGGATGGTTTCTGCTTAGGGCCTACGGCTAAAATTCAAGAAACATGGAACATGCTTTAGCCGTGTTTTATTTGTTTGCTGTTTCCTTTTACTATGAATTTGTTGCTGTTTTAATTTAGCTCTTTATGGGCCTGCTTTTTAAATTGCTCGTCATTTCATTCACCTCTTGATGTCCCAAAGGTATTACTCACTACTTAAACAGTCTCAATCACAACAAATGTATTATTGTTATTAAGAAATCGAAAACATCTAAAGCGTCGAAGAACTCATCACAACTAAAAGCCCGCGTTCATAACAAAATCTCGCCTAGGTTTCCTTTGATCCTTTGATTGCATTCGTAAAAACCGAGCCAACCCACAACATCAATAATATAATCCACTAAATCGATGTTGGTTTTTACCGCGAAAGTGGTTTACAGATCATTTAAATCAGAGGTATATCTCAGCTTCGTCCATATTTACAGCTATTTTGGCACTATATAATTTACGGATGAATTAAGGGCTTTCCAACGAGTGGCGAACTATTTTCGTGGTATGAAAACTAACGGCGATACATTTGCTACAAAATGCTACAAATTTAACTAAACTAAACAATCTCCAGAAAGCGGTATTAAAAATTAGGCTCTCCAAACCTCGAAGACTCCCTTCTAAAGAAATATTTGATCTTTCAAAAGTCTTTACAGTACGGCAATTGTTTATAAAAAATTTACTGCTTCATTTTTATAAACATCCTAACATAATTAATGATATGAATCTGCATAATTATCCTACCAGATTTAAAATGGAGGGAAATGTTGTAAATCCTAAACCGCACTCAGTGTTGATGACCAACAGTCCAAATTATATATTATATGTAATCCACCAGATCGACATATAAAAAAGAAATTTTCACCTGGCTCATTAAATTAGGTTACGAAAAAGCTGGAACGATAATAAAGAGTGTATATGTTAAATAAAGGGAAAAAATGTAAATAGAACATAAAATAAATAAATGAATACATTGTAAATAAGAAAAGAAAGAGATCCTAATTTGCAACTCTGGTGTAATTCTAACGGGCCTATGCCTATTATTACACCATAATTATTGGTATTATTTCTCGTAGCTAATAATAATGTAGACAATAATAATGTAAAAAAAAAAAAAAAAATGTAAAAAAATTTCCCCAGAAAAGGGTCAGTTGTAAGTGAAAATCATTACAAAATCCCCCTCTACTTTCGTTCCACGGTTTCGGTCGTTAGGTGATGGCTAAAGCATGTTCCATGCTAAAAATTTGTTAACCCTCTCAAATTTGTTGTTTTATGTTTCAAGATAATATCTTATGTGGATTCAGAAAATCGAATTTAAAAAATTCGTTCGTCTGCCGTACGCCGTCCGCGGCACTTTGCTCAGTAAGCGTTGTGCTAAAATTACGAAATCTCGAAAAATTTAAATGGAACGGTATAGTAAACTGTTTTTAGTTCACATTTACATGGAGGTTATTTTTTATGAACACGCGGAGCTTTATACGACCAGCTGTTCGTTCACGATGAGGGCTCAAAGTTGGAGCAGATCGAAAATCGTCAACATGAAGGTGAATCATGCGGCAGCCTGTCGGGTCAATGTTCGTATAGGCCCAGCTGATTCGAACAGCTCATGGTTTTCAGACAACGGGTTAATTAATATTAATAATTAACAAAACTTCTTAATAACTAACAATAATTCATAATAATTTACACCACTTGATAACAGTAATTAATAATTAATGATAATTTATAATAATGGTGGGGGATCACCCTCGACATCCCCCATAAATATTCTTACTGACGGTCAACACATCACACACACTTAATGGTAATTCATAATAATAATTAATTTTTAATTGAGTCATCTAGACAGGAAGGGTGATCTGTACAAAGAAGATAGTAAACCGTTGTGTCAATAATTTGCAGAGTTTTTGTTATTTTAATTCCTGTCAGACATAATATGTAGGCATGTACTCGTATGTAACTCGTTCTTTGTAAATAGCGCGAGAGAAGTTATTCACAACGAACTTGGTCGTTTGAGCGCCACGATCATTGGTGAAAATAAATCAAAATTCAGAAGAATCTTCTTCCTTAATAGCGCTTCTAGAGGTTCCAACATTTCAAAGGGAGTGTCACCTCAGAAGAGTAAACTACAATACTAAAGGGGTAAAACTTTTCGTATTCTTATTCTGACGCCGTTGAACCTAAAAACGTTACCGTTTTCCCTTTGGACGAATTTCGCACACTTCCTAGTTCCTCAGGAAGGTAAAGGTAAACTCCTACGGGGCAAAGTAGTCCTTTTGAAGCAGGGATGTCTACGAGCCATGGCGGGAATGTTGGGATATCTAATGCACGGCACCCTCGACCCTTCCCTTACCTTCCCTTGCCGCATCGCCATATCGCCGTATCTCGCTACCTCCGCCCGTACTCTCGCTAAATGTTGAAGGCGCCCGTCTTCACAAAACTACCCTTAAACCGTTGGTTTATTCAAAGACAACAACAAGGGGACGTGGACCCCTAACGCTGCGAGGGTTTTGAATATTTCACCGAATAAACTTTCGAATTAAATTCTGGAAGTTGTTCAACCAGGCATTCCTTAATAACCTACGTTATCAAAGATTCAGTTCGTTATCTCACTTATACAACTTCACAATGCAATAACTCCGTATCCCGACACGACAACAAGTGTCATTCTGTATAAATTGTTAGGTTGTCACATAGGGAGGTCAGATCAACGACGCAATCATGTTCGATAAAAACAGGGACTCATACTACTGGCTGTATAAGTCCAAATTTAAGATGATAGGTAAGTGCGATAACAGGCCATTTTGCGGCGAAACTAACTCGAATTAGTCAACATCAGATGTTTCCGAAACCTCAGCCTCCATCCCTAATAATACTCAACTTCTAAAAGTCTACCTGTACAAAATTGTACTACGATCCTCTGTCAAAATGAGTCGCGAAAAGCACCGGAAGTTATACCCTGAGGTGGAAGCAAAAGACAGAAGTATAAAATAAAAAGGAATGAAAAGGAAGGACGAGTGAAAAGCTATTGACTTCCTGGGTAGAGTGGAAATTGTTCACTTGGCTTAGCGATTATTTGATATCCGAGCTTAGTCTTCGAATCAACTTAACGTTATATCTAACAGAGCGTTGCCGTAGCCGGTCAAGTGTTAACTTCTTGGGAGTCTCGTTCGCTACAGTTTCTTGGGCGGTTTTCTACTATTGAACTTCTCTGGTAGAGAAGTGTGGGAAGATGAAACAAAGAGACTGTCCGAATCAAACGGAACAGTTCGAGGGTAAATCTCCAAAAACCCCAACCTGTATTACTCCATACGGACATGATCTGATCATTCTGAAGATGGAAAAACTCAGCGAATTCTAGACACAACGGTTTATTATCTTCTTTGTGCAGATCAGCCGTCTGTCTAGATCACTAAATGATAGATTAAGTATTATTATAAATGATTATCAATTAGTACTAATTATTATCAAGTACCTATTATTACCTAATTAACTCGAATCAGCTGGGCCAGTATGAACATTGAACCGACATGCTGCCGCATGATTCAGCCTCATGTTGACAACTTTCGATCTGCTCCAAGTTTGAGCCCTCATTGTGAATGAACGGCAAGTTGATAGTACAAGATTTTGATATAAAGCATGCTTCATGGCAATATCTTGTACATTATAGTGTAGGTAATGAAAAAAATTAATTTCACACAATTTTTTTTTTCAAAATTGTTAAAAAGTATTGGAAATGAAAAAATTGATAACGGTGGGTTATTGAATGGCAGAACAATGGCTAAAATATACAGAGAAGTTTTTTTAAACCATTTCAGAATATGGTTACATTTACTTGAGGTGTCATCAAAACTTTTCTTATTACCTCGCAACGTCAACTCTGCGCTAGCTCAATCAAAGCAAACAATTTCCGAAATTTTAAGGTTTTATTCAATAATTACTCTAAGTAGGTACCTACTTATATAGAATAGTAGATACCTACTCAGGTACCTGTATAGAATTTGCAAAGTCAATGGCTACTCCTGACAAAGGAACTGGGTGACCAATGAATAGAGATTAAATTTTAGGCTCTATTAGTGAATTGTGGTCTTCTTCAAGAGTTGTTCTGATCATTTTGCCACCTTCTGTCATCAAGTATTCCATTAAATTAAAGGACTTGTACATTACAAAACTCCACGCTTATGTCCTCATTGATAATTCCACGTCGGTCTTTCATTCGCTCTCGATAACCAGTCAATAACCACTTCATTTGTAACATTTTCTTAAGACCTGGCGCACCTAACGTCGTGTAAAAGAGCAAATGCTGAAGCTGCTGCTGCACGATCAGGTAAGTCATACCTGTCAGACACTCGGGAAAACGATGATATTGGTCAGCCTTGTTTGGTTCTTTGCCGGTGCAGCTGAAGAATGGCTGGGAACTGGTTCTTCAAACACATTACCCAAATATTCTGAAAAGGAACCAACATCTTGAGAGGGATCAAGAATTTACTTTTGTCATCATACAAGCTAGTGTCATGTCCCTCACGACGATTTTCACACAATCTCTCTTCTTCAAACATCTTTATAAAGTTTTTATTGTTCATACTTGCTAATGTTACTTCAATATTATTGTGTAAATAATATTACAGTTGAAGTAGTCCTTCAACTAAACATAGAGAGGCAATATTGATTAAGAAAAATTTTGAAAACAAACATAATTCACTCCACCCTATTGTACATGAATGATGAAATGTATAATATACAATCTTCTATTATGGTAATACGTAGGAAGATAATATTTGTTTACATGTAGGTACCTCTTTCGTCCGTTCACTGTAGAAATTCCAGTGTTGCGTTGATATCTGTTTGGCTTCCTAATACGAGACTTGATTTACGAGCATTACGTGACACGTACAACTTGGGTAGTTGGGTGCAAAAACTGTTCATCATAAACAGTAGAAAGAAAAGCTGTGGAAATCGAGCAAATACTACTGTTTCGTAAAAAACAGAAAAAGAAACTCACTCGTATTTGAGGGGCCTCTTTGTAATTTGGGACCAAACAAGAGAAAACCCCTTCGCCATTAAAGGGAGAAACGGGATGAATAATGTAAGGAGGAAAGCATAAGAAAGCAGTGGAAAGGCGACAGAACAAAGGGAGCGTAAGAAACGGCACATGTTGGTCTTCGTGTAGGGTATATCCAGGGGAAGAGAAGAGTAGCGGGGTCCAGTTTTCCTGGCTGTTCTGTTCAGAAGCGTTTGTTCCCTGAAACAACCCACTGACGGCTTTGGACAAACTTGGGGCGAGGTGGTTGGTGGAAGTCTCCCCCAATAATATGCTAATACCCGACGAGGGACTTCAGGAGGTTCGCTTAGGTAAAGAGCCAGCCAGCGAGATTCCAGGGGCCCCACGGTTTCCAACAATTAACATGTTATTAGCGTGTATGTTCCTCTTGTATAGTCTTGCTTAGAGGTACTTAGAGTAAAATAACTTCGCCCAACCGCTGCAAAACCTCCATTGGTTCGGGAAACTCTGACCTCCTTACCACCGAATTCATTAACCTTTCGACGATGTTAGCCTTGTTTCTCGAAAAAGAAGCTGTGGGAGGCCTTTGATGTGCGTATGTTAATTGACCGCAACAGTGCCTTTAATTAAGACGCCAGTCCTCGAGCCTGCAATGAACCGTGTTGCATGGGCTTAGGATCATATTTAATTCATGATTTATAGTAACTAACGTGGCAACCGGTAAGAATAAAGGTACTGGACACTTGAATACCTTAATAAGGTATACGCTATATTATGGTGTATGGTATATGGTACAATATTCTATATTTTTAAATGTTGTCTTATTACGTTAGGACAAAAAGCCACTTCCATTCAAATGTGTTTGCTGACAGTTATGAACCATACAAATCCACCCCAAAAAACTATTTAGACTGCCCCATTAGCCTTTTGCAGTTTTAAGAATACCGAAATCAGCTAAATTTCTCAAGGATTCCTTCTTATTGTGTCTGTAGGCAGAGATGGGCAGATTCGTATTCGTAAATTCGAATCCGAATCTGATTCACAGCACCTTACGTGTCAATCCGAATACGAATACATTCTTATTCACAAGTGTGAATTCTATAATAATAGTCTATAATAATCTATAATAATTTTTATAATAGATTCATACTTGCAATTGTGAATCCGAATACGAAATTTGGATTCACACCTGTGAATCCAAATCATTTCGGATTCACTTCTATGAATACGAATCCATTTGGATTCACACTAAGTGTTGGATTCACTGAAAAATTCAATTCAAATGGTCAATAGAACGGCGTTGATGCTATATTAAGTTAAAAGGTACAGTCCAACCACCAGAGGGATGCCCTTGCGCCTTCGCCTTCTAGCATCGAAGACGTTTAGAAATTCATTTATTCCAAGTTGAAAAAAATTCGCAAACAAAGAATCCATAGAATTGTCTCGGAATCACTTAGAAACGATTCACTTAATGAGCAATTCTTGACTAGACTGTTTCGTTTATACTGAATTATAAATATTGTGGACCACCTGTACAAACATGAACGTTATCACCGTAGACGTACCCTACCTTTAATGATTAAAGGTAAGATTAAAGTTTAATCCCTATAATCCCTATTTTTATATAAACTTTTTTCTAGCATCAACGCCGTTTAAAAAGGTTTTTTTTTCCAAGTTGGAAAAAAATTCGCCAACAAACTCAAAACTCGACCTGTAGCGAGGCACAGACAGACATTTGTTTATTTTTATTGGCCTTTTGAATTGAATTTTTCAGTGAATCCAAGTGTGAATCCAAATGGATTCGTATTCATAGAACTGAATCCGAAATAATTTGGATTCACACTTGTGAATTCGAAATAATTTGGATTCAAACTTGTGAGTACGAATGTATTCGTATTCGGATTGACACGTTAAGGTGCTGTGAATCAGATTCGGATTCGAATTTACAGAGATGGGCAGATTCGTATTCGTAAATTCGAATCCGAATCTGATTCACAACACCTTAACGTGTCAATCACAGCACCTTAACGTGTCGACTAGGTTCATTTTAGGTCAATAAAATAAAGAGCAAAATTATTTGAATTTTGGAAAATGTCTCCCTTCTAGAGGCTTACGATGGATATTACATATTTGGTACTTAATATTATTATGTACCCAATTTAATTTCTCTGTGAACTCAAATCAGTTCGCTAGGAGTCGAATCAGCTGATTTTTCAGTCGGAGTTTTCCGTATTCCTTGAATCCAGCCCTCTTGAAGAAGCTATTTAGTTCTGCGGTCTAACAATAATTTATTTTGTTGTTGTTTCGTTCATATCCTCCTTGGTTGAATAACCTTTATTTATTTGGAGGGTTGTAGGAGGTTTGTTGTAAAGAAAACGGGGGAGAATTCTTTCCGAGCTACCCCTGAAGATGGCTTATTAAAGCCGAAAGCTCGGAAAGAATTCTCCCCCGTTTTCTTTACAACAAACCTCCTACAACCCTCCAAATAAATAATTTAATAATAATTGGAAACTTAACAATCAAAAAACATGTTCAACATTTTATTTCAGCATTTCATTTATTTGTACAGATAAACCATACCTACATACCTACTAGGTATCCCTGACGTTGGGCAATACTCTCATATTATTAAGTAGTCAGAGAGAAACCTAAAGAACACGGAATTCCGACTACCGCTATCTGAACGCAGGAAGTGTATGTGTCGTGAGAAGCCAAATATATCGCGAGACCGCTTCTTTCGGTAAAAGTCGCTACGCTGCGATGGACCAGGGTAACTGAAAAGCGAGCGAGCGGAAACAAACTTCCATATGCCGCCATATTATGGAAAACCGTCGCAGCACCGAGAACATCGGGAGGTGGGGAGCCAATTCTCGAGAAAGTCGTGTCCCATTCCAAGTTATTACATGTAAGTGAGGTGTCAGCTCTGGGCCTGACACTCTGAGAAATAGGAGCAAGTGAAATATCGTCAGAGTTGAGTGAGGGTGGAATGAATTTCGCGGTGCTATGAATCGAGGAAAACACAAGCAAAACAAGGATTTTTGAATGAGGATAAAAATAATATTGAGAAACAACTCAATATCGTTGGCATATATGTAACTTCTTAAATAAAACATGATTTGAGGAATTGGATATTTAGAGTAGTGACTGACTGACAACGTTTCTGTAAGTTTATGACGTAAAAGAGTTTTGATTCTCCAATTCATCAGCTAGACATATTTATTTCAAATAGATCCAGGTAGGGTTTGATCAATCATAGAAATGGGGGTGTGGGAAAAAGTAAATAATGCAACGTAGTGTGAGAAAACTAGAGATAATTATATTCTCGACTCAATACATTTCTCTGAAAAGGTTTGGAGTTTCTATCCAGTTATTGAGGCTGTTAGAGGAGAGTGACGTGAAGTAGGTGTAAGCTCCCAGAAACATCTGAATCGAGCCCAGCTTGTCACAAGGTCATTTGCACACCGTGAAAAATCTCTCTTCTGGAAGTGAAAAGTTCCCTTTACACGTCAGGAGGCGGTAAGTGGTAAGGAAAAGTTGTTTTAATCTCCTGGAATATATGCGTATAAAGCAGGGGCGGCTCGTGGGCTCAGAAACTGGTGGGGCACCAGGGCAATATTTAGGTGCATACCTACCTATTAGGTACTCACTATAGGAACTAAACTCAAACTACCCTTACAGCTAAACTGCTTCATAATTAGTGGTATGCAGCTCTTAGCAAGTCAGGAAACATCGTTCTCCAAAGAGTTCTCTTGAGGAGAGGGTCGGTTACTGACCAGTATCCAGGATTACCGACGAGGAGGTGGCTGCAAGGCAATCCCACCTACCCACCAAAATAATTATCTTCAAAATTATAGGAAGAATAAAAGAGAAATTGTGACTGTACGAGTACTATTCAAAGAGTACATTATAAAGGTAGTCAAAAAATTATATTATTGGAGTTTCTATTACTGGGGTTTTTAAAAATTAGCAATCGCGACCATCTGCTTCCTAGCCGAGTGGTACCTTGAAAACCCCCTCTAAAAATGTCCTCTTATGCCCAGATTGCACATACGTTTTCTTATCCAATCGTATCAAAACATTTTGAGCGATCACAGAACAGCAAGATTGATTTCAACTAGCTTTTAGAGTTCGTTGGTTAGCTCAAACAAAGCTCGAGTCAACGAAGTCACCATCAGTTTCAGGGATAACAAATAAAACAGTATTCTCAACGGTTGGCTGAGCTACATAATAATATTATGTATATTACTGTTATTAACGGTTATTAACTGTTATTAACTTACAGAATGTAGAAATCAACAAATGAGATTCCCTTGGGCGAATAGTGATCCACGTAGTATAGTAGGGTTTTCTGTGGATCCACTTCAGTCTTGACGACTAGCAAAGCGTTCACGCGTTGCACGTGAGATATTAAATTTCAATGTTTAGTTGATTAATATTATGGAGACAATAACTCACTTTTACTATGATGAGTAAATACGAAGCTAAAAACCACCAGTCAATGCATTCAAAATAATATTATAACGTCAGGCAACGTTTTGATATCATTCTTATCAAACATGGAAGAAAGCATGGAAGAATGAAACTCGTTCTTCCTTGACAAGGAACGATTCAACGATCGATTGTTTTCGGCGTTCAACTTGATACGATATTTTGGCCACCGCCCGGAACGCCTCCTATCTCGCAACACAGAGTGCCTTCCCCCACCCCAGGAAGCGCCTATACCTTCAACATTGAGACTGGGGCACTTCTGGTCGATCCGATAATCGACTTTTTTAATCGATAAATCGAAACAAAATGCGACTCAGTGGAAGTGGGTAGTCATGGAGGAAGGGAGATCTCCCTTCTTCCATGGTGGGTAGTAGTAGGTAAGATTTTTTTTCTCCTTGTTCTATGTTTTTTCTGTTTTCCTTTGCAAATTTTTGGGTGGGGCGAGGGCCAAGGTGGCCTTATGGACGAGCCGCCACTGGTATAAAGTAGGGGAGGGCTGTTTCCTGCTCGTGGAGGCGAAAGAAAAACTACGGCGAGGGATTGGCACGAGCTTAGCTTTCAACCCTTGCTTGAGATTGATGTTGAACTGATGTTTTTGGATAATTCCACGAAGATCCGTCAGTGCCAATGGGTCTTCGCTGGTTGGGCCGCTTATCCAAGAACGTGGTTCTTTCTATCACGAATGCTCTGCAAAGTTGTTTCCACGTGTATTTTTGATTACAGATCTGGATCGAACGCTAGTTACTACTACGCCCGTTACATTCACAAGCAACTAATAAACTAAGACATAGACGTGCAGTAATAAAAACGTCTCGACATGGCCCCAATGGGAGATTTCGAAACAGGTACTGTGCTTTTGAAGGGGCCAAGACATCTCTTTAAGGCGTGCGGGTAAAGTAGGTATTATAACTTTTTCCGGCCACTTTAGAATGATATTTCGGGGAGTGTTTTTTGGGAAGAGATCACATCTTTCTGTTGTTGAAGTAGAAACGACCTGTAGGGGCAATATGCAAGAATAATAATTATTAGGTAGAATAATCCACAAGTGTGATTGTTCAGTTCCCTATGCAAACAGCTATGTAGCAAAATAATTAAACCAGCCTACAGTGACATTTAGCAAGCTATGTATCCACGTGTATTTCCAGATAGTAGGTACACCTTCACTCATGCACCTCCACTCCTCCATTACGAAAACTTTTGGCGAAAAAAGGTGAGAGGCCGATCAACTTGTATGCTTTTTGATTTTAAATATAATAAAATATAAATATATTTGAATAAAAATATTTAAATATCTATAAAAATTTCATAGATAGAAGTGTATGCGGTGTATGGTTTTACCTGTTTAGGCCTTCGACATTCGGCATGCTGGGCCCAGAGAATGCTTTAAAACGTTCTTAACATCTATTTCATCCAGGCATTTAAATATAAGTTCTAAGCGGTAAAACATAATCAAATAGCTACATTTTCTTCGAAAATTCGCTAATGAACTTTGCTGTATAACTTAACCATGAACATTGGCTTAAAACATGGTCCGTTACCTAGGAACGGGGTAGTGTTCCGCCCCGCCAAGCAAACATGTTGAGAAGAACGAACGGTACCGAGTGTATGTTTACGGGGCATCACGAAACGCGTTTTCCAGCTATTTATATTTCGGCTCCTATTTGACCGATCAACTTGAAATTTGGTGAATAGAGAGCCCTGAAAGTTTCAAGTCGCTAGGTCTGAAGGTCGTTAGTATTGGTTGTACATACTGACTTACTGTTGAAAAGTGACATCCCCTCTACAACTTCTTTTAGGTACTTATTAATAGTTTGAACCACTAAACAGTTGGGTTTTAAGTTCTCGAGCAGATGTGAGAGAAACTATTGCAACTTACTAGGATGAAATTACGTTAAATAAGACTGGAGCTTTCCTTTTATATTGCATTACCTTAGTTTGCGAGTTAAATTCAGAAAAGGGGGATCCGTTAGCAGAGTTCCTGAGTTGCTCCTTTGAATAAATTGAATTGGCATTGCTCACTCGATTGACCTTAATTTGGATCCAGGATTCAATGGCGTTTGAAGGGATCACGCCCGTACCGGGCGTTTTCAAGAAAAGTATTTTAGCTTCCTGGAACTAGTGACACGTGAGATCCGTCATATTATGATTAGAAGACTAGTTTCAATTGTGCAGAAAAAGGGAGATACTAAAGTAATTTTCAACAAGTAACTACTAGCTAATACCTATGTTGAATCTTATTTATAACTTGGTAGGTAATGATTGAAAGAAGTGTTTAAAATTAGTTGTCACAAATAATACACGTACTCTAGAGTAGGTATTTATTATATTCCAATCTATAAGGAAGAATATTGGACATCTCAAGAGCTTTAGTGAGTTAGTCAAGTCATCAATAATTGATGACTTGACTCACTAAAGCTCTTGAGATGTCCAATATTCTTCCTTAATTAGTTGGTCTCAATGATAACATGAATCGGGAGTCATATCCCACGAGTAAAATAAATTATGAAAAAACGTTTAGTAAGGGCCTGAATAATATAAAAATGGCACGATTTCCGTTTTCAGCAGAAATTGGAGGAATGTTGCTTGGAAGGCATTCCCGGTACACTATTTCGTGACAATATAGAAAGGTATAACAGCTCAGGGGTAACATATCAACATCAAGATCTGCATTTGATGGACCATGCAGTTCATTTGGTGCAGCCTCTTCTTCTTCTTCTGCAGCAAGTGAATCTACATAATATGATTCTAGAGGACTGCGCTTCATTTATTATCAGAGTAATAAATAGTTGGTCATAGTCAAAATTGTTATATATCTGCATGCTTTGAACTGATATGTTCATGAGTGTGTACTCAACTGGTACAAGCCCATTCCCGAGTATTACTCCGAAACTAATCTCTCATCGTTCCATATACCCGATGATTTTCCAAGCAAGAAAACAATGGTACCAAGAACTTCCCAAAGTCTGTAAGCGGGTGGGGGGGGAGAGGGGAGGTTCTCGGTGGAAAGGGTCCTTGTCTGGTTCATGTCAAACCCAAGAAGGCGTTATTAATTGTGAGCAGCCGTCGTTTCGCACCCTGGGGACCTTTTGAAAGTCCCCATTCTACCTCCCTCACCACTTCCCGGAGAATCCCTACAACTCCCTTCAACGGGAGCCGGGAGGTTTTCACGTGGTTTTCCTGCTCTTCCCCCGTCGGCACAAAACGGGAAGAAGTGAATTCCCTTCATGGAGGCGAAGAAGGATGGAAGCCTTTGTCATCACTTCTTCCCTTTTCGAGCCAAGGCGATGAAAACGTGGTTTTCAATAGTTGGCAAGTAAAGGGAAGAAATTCGGTGGAAGCCTTTCTGATTCCTCTCAATCACGATCATTCATTTTTCGATAGCACGTAAATACCAAACGTGGGATGTTGTCAAATAACTTCATATCGTGCCTAGCTGCAAAGTAATCCCTTATTGTAAAACGATGGTAAGAAATACCAATCAGATCAGGATTGTTTCCTCCTTGTATCAAAATTTTATTTTTCTCTTAATTTCTCTTAATCCTTTGCCGGGCGCGTGCTTTCCTTCATCATACAGCCATGATCCATTCATAGAGGAAAAATGAGGGTTAAGGATTAAACCATACTGTGAACATATTTTTGGATATATTTTAATCATGACAGACGACAAAGGCACTTACATTGCAAAAATAAATCTGACTCGTAGATACTGACATAGTGCGTACATCAGGGTAGGTAAAACTAGAGTTATTTTCTCTAATGATGAAACAAAGCTCCTTTATGTTGTGGATAATAATTGAGAACATAATTACAGAGAAATTCCTTCAAAAAATTTAAAAACGCAAAACAGCGTAACAAGGAACAGTAATCAAAACCCTGTGGGTATCGAAAAATCAAGTAAGTACTTCAAAACACAAAAAACATTCAGAACAAAAAACTTCGCTGTTGATTAATCACAAAGGAGTAACAATATTTTCACTGCATTGTATAATTTACACTAATGACTAATTTACACTAGTGACGATGAAATCGATTCTATAATAATTACCTATCAATTATTGATAGAAGAGGAATACCCTCGCCTCTTTGATTCGGTCCTGAACCGAATGATTCCAACAACACTGATTTTGCCGACCGCAGTTCGGCTGCGCGCCCGACAAAGAGTTAACTAACCAGAAAAATAAGATAATGTGATGTGTGGATAATATTTTCACCCTACAAAGCTTGATTGCCATCAACACCCGACTGCCCAAAAGAAAAGTATTTGCTGCCTTTATTGACTTCTCTCGCGCGTTTGACAGTCTGGTACACAACAAACTTTGGGCTAAATTGTACAACTTGAATATCAGCGCTAAATTTGTTAATATTCTCAAGTCGCTCTACAATAACTCGTCCTTTAGACTTCGCCTGGGTGGGGAGGACTCAAAGCCTTATCGCGTCTTGGAGGGTGTTCTGCAGGGTGATGTTCTGTC
The DNA here is from genome assembly GCA_963920205.1 of Stenodema calcarata. Classification (NCBI taxonomy): domain Eukaryota; kingdom Metazoa; phylum Arthropoda; class Insecta; order Hemiptera; family Miridae; genus Stenodema; species Stenodema calcarata. The sequence continues at coordinate 28,694,748 of OY986056.1, read as the reverse complement.
GCCACTGTGTTTTTCACTCTTCATTTCGGATCTGGACTCCTTCTTCCGGGCCAGGGGGCTGCGGGGTCTGAATATAGACGGTACTCATGACGTCACTTCGATCCTATATGCGGACGATCTCTGTTTGTTGTCTTACAGCTACGTGGAGATGCAGAAAATGCTGGAAGCCCTTCACAGCTACTGTGAAGAGAACGCCCTACACATAAACCACAACAAGTCAAATGTTTTGATCTTCAGAAGGGGGGGCGGAATCTCTGCTCGCTACAAGTTCATGTGTGGAGGACAAGAGATTCTTGTCGCTAAGTCCTACTCGTACTTGGGAGTGAAATTTGTCGGCTCGGGGCGCTTTTCTCAGCACGCTAAAGACTGTATCAGTAGAGCGGAGACGGCATCCCGTGCTCTGCTTCCATTGTTGCATCAAGCCCGCGGTGGTCCGTTCTCCTCATGGAGAGCTGTAGTGAACGCCTTGGTGCTGTCATCATCTCTATATGCCGTTGAGTCGTGGGGGATACCTCTTTGCGGGGATCTTGAGAAAATTCAACTTCGGGCATTCAAATCTTGTTTTTTCTTGCCCAGTAACACGCCCGACTATCTTATCCGTACTGAGCTGGGTCTGCCTCATCTGGAGGTCAGGGTTGTTGGATTGGCTCTGGGTTGGTGGTCTAGGTTGTGCGGTATGGAGGGCTCCAGGCTCCCTAGGCTGTGCTTTTCTCGTCTGCTTGCTCTCCATGATGCTCAACCTGACCCACTGTATAACTGGGCTTCTCAGATGTGTGAGATTTTCTCCAAATACAATGAAGGAGCGACGTGGTCCGCCCAGGACCCCAGGATTCTCAATAAGGGCCCTTTCCTTGAACGCATTGAATTGTCCCGGAGACGTTTGGATCAGGAACGGGTGGAGGTGTCGTCGTACAGCCCCGTTTATAGAATGTACTGCCCATCTGATGACAACCTTCCTATTTACCTGAACTCCGAACTGGGTATTAGCGTTAAGCGGCTACTCGCGCAGGTTCGGCTCTCTGGGAATTGTTTTTCCAAATTGAGCATTCCAAAATTTATCGTTAAATTTAACAGTCAAGAAGTTTGCCCTTTATGTAACTTTTCCGAACCAGATACCATTTTGCATTTTCTTTGTGTATGCCCAGTTCTCCGAGGCGAACGTTTTTCTTTTTTTCAATTATACGACTTTTCGCATCACGAACTGTCCTCAATACTGTCCCTTCAGGATATTTCTGCATGTAAGAAAGTATTTTTCTTTGTTAGTAACTGCATCCGTACAAGGGCTTTCTTTTTAAATGAAGGCTTCCTTTGTTAAAAATTGTTTAGTTGTAGTTCCTCTGTTGTATTTAAATCTTAGGCGGTAATTGTAATATTCTTCTTTTTTTTTCCTTTCAATTTATTTACTACATACACACTTCCTTTATTATTATTTTACTGATATTTTTGCCAACCTTGTAACGCCGGAAGGCTTATACAAATAAAACATTTCATTTCATTTCATTTCAATAAGATAATGTGAATATTGTTTCACAGATCGACTGTTCTGACGTATTTTACAGCTGAATTTCAATGTTGATCAACCCCCACACAGAAGTCTTAGGTATTCATTTCCGAGAGATAAATACGTTATCTATTAAATTATTATAATTCAGTCCGTGATTGTCCAATGTTATATTAGAAAGTTAGATGAAGAGTGGGGGTAAAAGACTCGAGTGAGCGGTGTGGTATCGCGACCAAGAAGAAGCGGTAGTTAGAAATCAGAGGGGGGTGACGTAGCGTGTAGCACGCTCCGTCACTCAAAACCCTCCAGAAATGGCCACCAGCTCCCCTGCACGTCCAACTATCTTCGTCAGAGCTTTACCTTTACTCCATCACTTATATTATAGTTACATCATGAATATTTTATTGCTGGAAATAGATTATTCATTCACAGTAGAATGTATTCACCCTTTTTCAAGATTCTCATAACGTCAATAGTTGATAATGCAGTGCCAAAGAGTCTTAAGTAGGTATTACTACATCATCGACTAAAGTCGGTGGATATAAAATAAATATAATATTGAATAACAGCACGTATGTTTAATATATGATATAGAATTGTCGTAGAGAAAATGGTTGTACCAGATGAAATGTAGATGATGAGCTAGAGACTTGAAATGTTAAACATGGTTCAAAGATGGATGACAAGGGAATATACACCGGGTTTCTCGGCTGTAAAATTGTTTAAACAATAACGACCCATTTGTTAGAACAAATTGAATTTGGATGATGAGCTAGAGACTTGAAATTTTAAACATGGGTCAAAGATGGATGAAAATGCAATATTCACTAGGTTGCTTGTTTGTAAATTGTGTTAACAGTACCTACCTACCTATTTCTTTGATAAATTTTGGATGATGAGCTAAAGTTTCATCGATAATTTCGTGAATTAGATTAGGGTGATCTGCTCAAAGAAGATCATAAACCGTTGTGTCAAGAATTTGCAGAGTTTTTCAATACTGTGTCCCAGAGTACAACAACCTATCTCCCGTGGTACAATCAGTTCCCCCGGGCGGGTGTTATCTCAGCCCCGCTCCAAGGAGTCTATCAGTTCTCCAAGTAACGGGTACCCAAACTATGTCATGTGTGAATGTTATTTTGAGCCAGCGTGGTTTCCTTCAAATAGAAGTGGATTTGTTCACATTTAGAAAACGCCGGGTTTGGGCGACGGGTGAAACCAGTTGGAGTTATTATTTTGTAATATCAATTTTGTATTAATACTGTTAATAAAACTTAGTGGAATGTACGGCTACTTTTAACTAGTTCCTTGGGTTTATCCCCCAATCAACTGATTAGTACCGTTTAGATTAGTTGGACATATAGATCATGTGGACGGGGTTGCTGAATAAAAACATGCCCTTAATAAAATTTGGTGGAATGAACTGCTACTTTTAACTGGTTCTCTGGACTCAGTATACAGTGAACTAATTGAGGAGATTACGAGTATGAGTGCATCCTGGGCTCAGTTTACACAAGAGGTTGGGCAAGTAGGAAGGACTGGGCTCAGTTTACATCGGCTACCTCGGATTCGGGCTCAATTTACAATCGCCCGTACCCCCGACTGTGCCCGAAATAAAAGTTCATTTAGCACACCTGATCTACTCCCAACGTGTATTCTCTTGTTCGACCTGAAGACCCTGTGGAGGCGTCTAATTAGGGAGATCGTCTGATCGATAACAACCCCAAGGCTGAAATGAAGAGCTGGGCTCGGGTTGTAAGGAAGCCATCAACGTTTGTTTAATGAGCCCCGTCGTTAGAAGTCGAATTAAATATTTACAGGGGTAATCACAATACAGAAACCGGTAGCTTGAGGGAGACAGCTTTGAAGGTGAAGGTGTGATAACGCTCTTGCCCCTAGGGATTTCCGTCTTGTAGACTCTCCGTTACTCAGAGTGCCTTAATACATTTCCGAGGATCCCTCCAAAACCGTCGCTCAGTTTCCTTTCTAACAAGCTTCTGTTAGATCTAACATCTTCCTAAGTGTCCCTACCCACATATCTGTTTGTAATAAAAGAGTAGATTTTATTTCATTTCATTCAAGATGAAATGGCAAATGCTGCTACCACGAAGGTAAATCATGTATGGATAACCCCTTTTCACTCAAACGAATTTTCCAAGAGAACGAGCTACTGCTATTTGTAGTGTCCAAAATTGGTAGTTCCTCCATGAACCTTTTTTTCATTACAAATCCTGATCCTGTCATTCTGAATCAAACCCTATAAGGAAACATCCTTATTGTGTCCTTCCAGCTGACATCCTGACAGGCTACTCGAAAAAAATCGTTGATTTCACCCATAAGTCCTCATTACAGAAGGATGAGTAAAAACACTTGAGCTTTTGTAAGAAATAAATAAAATTCGAGTTTGTTTAGCAAGAAACAACGGGCAAAATAAAGTACTCGTATTTTGTCATTTTCAGATACGCCCCTTGTCATTTTGTCGGCAAAATGACAAAGGGGCGTAACTGCAAAATCATAGTTTTGAATAATCATCGATCAAAAATGATTTTTGAAAAAATCACCTGATGAACTTTTTGGATCAGGAATCGAGTATGTCAAGTGTGGCTGCTTCTTTCTAGGTCGTCATTGGTAATTTGATACCAAATTCCCTTCAAGGGTGGTGAATCCAGTTAGGTCTCGTGAGGATGATACTTTCCACTACCTTATGATTATAATTTCTATTATTGTACTTACTGAGTTTGTGTTAAGGTATGAAGTCCCAATAATTGTATCTTGCGGCGAAAAAAAAATTATAACAGGGCCAGAGTGGTTAAAATTTTATTTTTGAATAATTGTTAAAGTTGCAATGCCTAGTTGTTTACAAAAGTAAAATCTAAATTTTATTGAGAGGATGTAAAACATCAAACATTTTTGGCCGTAGGTGTCTGAAGGAACTAGAATGGAATGCAACTCTTCTTCTAGGTTTGGTTGCGATAAACGGTCTTGAACTTCAGCAGAAGGTTGTAGGGTTTCGTAGTATGGGTTGTAATGTAATGGTTTGCTGAGTTTCCTCTGTAACCCGGGGAGGTTAGGCAATTACGCCCGACCCAGAGGGATTACCTATCCCCAGAGCGGACGAATAAAAAACACGAGAAACAAGGAAAACTTAGCAAACCATCACGCTTCCACCTTCAAACAACACCTGGTATGCCAGGTTGTTGTTGATAGAAAAAGGGGGACTGAAAGTCCCTATAAGCAAAAAACCGAGTGAATATTGAAATGTCATCCATTTCTGACCTATATTTAAAATTTCAAGTATCTAGCTCATCATCAAAATTTAATTTGTTTAAACAAATAGGTATTATTTAAACAATTTTACAGACAAGAAACCGAGTGAATATTGCATTGTGATCCAGTTCTGACCTATTTTTAAAATTTCAAGTCCATAGCTCATCATCAAAATTTAATTTGTATTATTACAAAAAGGTATTATTTAAACAATTTTACAGATGAGAAACCGAGTGAATATTGCAATGTGGTCTATCCCCGACTCACGGTTAAAATTTCTAGACTGTAGTTTACCGGGAAGATGTAAAAAGGTAGTTTTATTCTGGGCGTCTGGGGGTTGGGTCACATAACGGCCGTTTTCGACGCGAAAGTTTAGTGTTTTTCCTAAAACTTTGCGCGGTCACTGTGAACGAACGGCTGGTCGCACAAAAATCCAATTAGTCTTAAAAGATTCGTAATTTTTCAGGTCATTCAAAGGTGAACTAAAATTTACACGGTTCAGTTAAATATTTGGAGATAAGACATCGTCGAAATTTTAAATTTCGTTTTGAACCCCTTCCCCTTGACCTTGGGTTATGAAACGTTTCGAGGATCATTGTGGGGCTGGTCCAAACCCAGAAACCAAATTTCGTAATTTTAGCTCAACGCTAACTGGGCAAAGTGGCGCGGACGGCGTACGGCGGACGGCGTACGGCGTACGGTGTACGGCGTACGGCGGACGGACGGATTTTTTTTTTATTCGATTTTCTGAATCTACGTGTCTTGAAACGTAAACCAACAAATTTTGAGGGGGGGTTAAAAAATTTTTTTCTTTGGGCGATTCCAATGGTTTATTATCGAAGATAATAAACCAAAATCCGTCCGTCCGCCGTACGCCGTACGCCGTCCGCGCCACTTTGCCCAGTTATCGTTGAGCTAAAATTACGAAATTTGGTTTCTGGGTTTGGACCAGCCCCAAAGAAGATAATGAACCGTTGTGTCAAGAACTCTGCAAATTCTTGACACAACGGTTTATTATCTTCCTTGTGCAGATCACCCTTCTGTCTATACCAGACTGTGTTGCAAATCGGCACCATACCATATTCTCACCGTACTCATACCATACCATACGAATTTCTTTCCTATCATACCATACTGTACTATACCAAATCATACATACAATAATATACCATACTCATACCATGTCATACAAACCGAGTGAATATTGAAATGTCATCCATTTCTGACCTATATTTACAATTTCAAGTATCTAGCTCATCATCAACATTTAATTTGTTTAAACAAATAGGTATTATTTAAACAATTTTACAGACAAGAAAACGAGTGAATATTGCATTGTGATGCAGTTCTGAACTATTTTTAAAATTTCAAGTCAACAGCTCATCATCAAAATTTAATTTGTATTATTACAAAAAGGTATTATTTAAACAATTTTACAGATGAGAAACCGAGTGAATATTGCAATGTGGTCTATCCCCGACTCACGGTTAAAATTTCTAGACTGTAGTTTACCGGGAAGATTAAAAACGTAGTTTTATTCTGGGCGTCTGGAGGTTGGGTCACATAACGGCCGTTTTCGACGCGAAAGTTTAGTGTTTTTCCTAAACCTTTGCGCGCTCACTGTGAACGAACGGCTGGTCGCACAAAAATCCAATTGGTCTTAAATGATTGGGAATTTTTCAGGTCATTCAAAAGCGAACTAAAAATTACACGGTTCAGTTGAATATTTTGAGATATGACATCGTCGAAATTTTAAATTTCGTTTTGAACCCCTTCCCCTTGACCTAGGGTTATGAAAAGTTTCGAGGATCATTGTGGGGCTGGTCCAAACCCAGAAACCAAATTTCGTAATTTTAGCTCAATGCTAACTGGGCAAAGTGCCACGGACGGCGTACGGCGTACGGCGCACATTGGTCCAGATCGCTAATCTAGCAATTCAAAAATCTTAGCGCCCCAGTTTTTTTAATTTTGGCACATTTTGAATACGTCCCTAGCTAGGTTTTTTCATGCTGAATTCGATTATGTAATCAAATTTGAGGTATGTTGAGCCGTTCAGGAAATATAAGTGCATATAAATGGGAATATCTTGCTAAATGAAGAAATCAATATTTTCAAACGATAATAATTATCGGATTGATTAAAGGATTGAATTACTTTATTTCGTAATAAAATTTTCTCAAATTAAATATGTATGTATAATTATTATACATACAAGTTACATGTTCATATAATGTCTATTATGTAGAATAATATTCCCACGCGCATAGTTAGCTTAATCAGCAGTTGTAAAACCTATAAAGGGAGCCTGCGAGCCCCAGCTCTTGAGTTCTCGTCCAGCCTTCATCTAACACAGTCTGTACATATTCCCTGTTTATCCAAATAAACCTTTTTTAAAAAGTGATTCCGTTAATTACGATACGAAACTGGCGCAGTCGGTAGGACGTGTGAAGACCACAGAATACACAAGAGAATACTGTGACATCTGCAGGACACCGTCCACCACGAATCTACCCGCTACAAGACGGCACTACCCTACGACAGAACGTGTGAAACCCTCAGCACCCACGCAAGCATACCGTGAAGCTGCTGAACACTGTCTGCTAGGAACTACCCACTACAGGACTGGAAAGAAAGACGAAGCTGGCGAGACTCCTCATGTCAAAAACGTGAGTCAATAAATTGTAACAAAAACAATAAACTCCAAGAAATCTTGCAATTTCAATTCAACTCAACAATTAACGTCAAGACGCAGTAAATTCACTAAACCACTGAAGCATACAGTGTTTAGACCTGCTCCGTCAACGTTTAATTCAAAGCTTCAGAGCTCGAGAAAATAACCGAAAAGAAACAGAGAACCCTCTCTCTCTTCTCATCTCACCCCAACCGTTCAAGCCATCAACCGCGTTCAGCTTTTAGAATCAGTTTTCACTGTTCTATTTTTTAGTTTAAATTTGTGTAATTTGTATTGGTGCGACTGTATTTATTGTGTGACGGAGGCTGAGTGAATGGTATATTTGTTTCGATTTTTTTTGTTCTCTTTTACTATTCTGTTATCAGCCTGACTATTTTGATATTCATATTTTTGACTATTGTTATGCACAATGTGTGATGGCAAATAAAAACCTCTCTCTCTCTCTCTCTCTCTCTCAAGTCAAGCTGACCGTCCACTTTTGCTCCAAGGATAAGAGACAGAAGATCGTACGCTCGCATTCGACTCATCCGGTTAAGATAAGCTTAAGCTTAATTTAATAATTATCTCTCACTCGCACACATCTCTCGTGCCTAACAAGATTTTCTCAATTATTTTCTCGTTCTGTATGTACTAACATAATATTCTATCCCACAGGTCATATATTTGATCATTGTTCAATACTTGATACACTTGATATATTTGATCATTGTTCAATACTCGATACACCTGATATACTTGATCATTGTTTAAAATCTTCACTTACGAAATTTTAATCGGGAAATTGCTAAAACCAAACCGTCAAAATTGCTCAGGACCTGAGAAAATACATAACTACTAAAGCCAAATTTATGCTCGAGCCTATTCCCGAAGACAAAATGAATCCCCAAAATATCCCTTCAGGTAGTACCGAAACCCCCGACCAACAATCCCTGATCAATCAACATCGGGAACAAATCAACCAATTAAATGAAATGTTAAAGTCGGTCTTGATTTCCCAAATAATCCCGGAAGCTGATGAACACTCCAATAGACTAGATCATAGGGCTCGCCCCCAACTTAGGAGGGAACACCTCGACCTCATACCGCAATTTTCGGGACACGTAGAAACTCTCCACGAATTCCTCCAGACCACACAAAAACTTCACGATCGCTTTCACAACGAGGACGATCCAGAAGATTTCCAAAACTACATGCTCTTCGCGGGCATAAAAGCTAAGATCATCCCTCCTGCATCCACTCAAGTTTTCGCTACCAATCCCACCACCTACAAAGAAATCAAGGAAACCCTGATTAACACGTACACAGACAGACGTGATGATGTGACCCTTCTAATCGAACTGACAAAGATTCGACAAATGGAAAACGAAAACCCCTTCAGATATCATGATCGGATACAGAAAACCCTGAACACTCTAATTTCTTACATCCAAAATCACAATCCGGAGAATTTAGAAATGGCGACAAGTTACTTCCAAAGAATTGCACTACGAGTTTTCTTGTTGAACTTGAAGGAACCATTAGGTCAAATATTACGTACGCGACAACCCGCAGATATGGGAAGTACAACAATGATGTCTCACCCAAAACAAAACAAACCCCAAACAAACTCTGCTCCCCAAAAACCCTATAATAAAAACCCACAATACCAAAATAGGTACTCTTCAAGTGATCAATCGAACTCAAACTTCAAACCCAACTTTGGAAATCAATATAATCCAGGAGCCAGGAATCCGAATCAAACCCCAACGGGAGGAAACCCAAACCAATATCCCTACAAACCCCAGAACATGTCGAATTTCAAACCCCAAAACCCTCAAAATTCACATTTTCAACAACAAAAAACGAATCCTCAAAGCCCGAAACCAAACTACCAACAATTAAGGAGGAATAGCGAGCCAAACCCAAGATCGTATACGCCTGGTTGGAAACCAAATACCAATTTTAATAACATCGAAATGGACCCTGAGGAAACACTCGTAGAGGATCAAAACTATCCCCAAGAACCCGATCCATCTCCTGACAGTGACACTACACCACTTGAACAACACGAGGACAATAACTATTTTTTAGAAGACACAGGCCTCGAATTCCCCGATACGAATTGATGAACATGAAAAAGAGAACCATTAGCGAACTGCCCTACTTTCCCATGCTCAATTCAAACCTCAAAGTTTTAGTGGACACGGGAAGTACAAAAAGTTACATCAATGAGGCGGTCGCTGTAAACATTTTCAAAAACAAATTCAAACACAATCCATTTACCGTAAAAACTGCTCACGGTTCTTCAAACGGTGAGTACACAACCACTGTCCCTTTCGACCAAACGTTTAAACAAAAAAACTTAAACTTACAATTTAATGTATTCAATTTCCATGATAAATTTGATCTCCTAATTGGCTTAGACAATTTGAAAATCCTGAAAGCATCTATTGACCTAAAGAATAACACTCTTAGCACACCAAACAATAAAATTTCACTTTGTTATCTAAATTCCGACACATCAGAATTACACCAAATCGAACCCCGAACCGTACAAAAGATAAAGGTCCGTGTAAAAAACATAACAATTCTTCCCTGTACTCTTCATTTGTCGAGACCTTCCAATTAATACGTACAAATTTCACGTCGTTCCCGAGTTTACCGAAAAATTCTTTAAAAAAATGTCTTATTTTGTGCTTGTTTGAATACCCTCATAAACCTGAGTTATATGTTGAGCAAGTTTATATAGTTTCACGATTCAAAATGGAAATGTATAAAATTTCCCAATGTCGCGATTTTCGGCCGTTTCGTCCCATTGAGCAGGGGTGCCAATAGAGCGTATATCTGGAGCCCATTCTTTTTAAGGGCGCGTCATACTGTAATCTATTATGTACGGATATCCTTATAGTTATCTAGTACCAACCATTATACAGATCTCGTCCTGTAACCTCGATTCTTTCTCCCCGCTGCTCTTCAGACGTTCAGTCAATTCACCAGCTAAAATTTCAAGTTTTTCATTGTCCTTGACCTTGTCCTTGTCCTTGTTCTTGTCCTTGTCCTTGTCCTTGACCTTGTCCTTGTCCTTGTCCTTGTCCTTGTCCTTGTCCTTGACCTTGTCCTTGTCCTTGACCTTGTCCTTGACCATATTCTGACGAACCTCTTCAGCCTCTGTAAAAGAATTTGTTCAATTTATTTACTGTTTCAAAATATTTTCATTAAATTGTATTCGTAATTTGTGACAAGTTCCTATAAAGAAGCCTTGAAGAAAACGCAACCTCACGAGGTGATTTGGCCTCCAAATTTCGTTGCAGAGTTTTAATATTTAATAAATAGTATGATCTCAACATAATTTATTGTGGGACAGGGCAAATCAGTGAGAATTCCCATTGCACTAGCGACACACAGAATCGTGTATTGACTTTGAATAAGTTCTAACGTTGGAATCTAACCTAATTTAACCTCATCTCCAATGTTTACAAAAATGGGGTTTTCAAATGACCCCCATTTTGCTGACTCGCTCATGAAGGAGATTCTAAACAATTTTGAATATAACAGTTACGTTGGTAGGTAATTGTTATATTCGAAATTGTTTAGAATTTTAAGTTAATGCTACCGACAATGGTCAGACCGCACAGCAGGTTGTCGTTTTGTGTCACAGCCCTGAAGATGGCTTAATAAAGCCGAAAGCTTGGAAACAACGTTCTTTCTTTCATACCAAACCTCCCACAACCCTCCAAATTAAAAAAAAAAAACCGATTGAGAAAGTTTTGAGGCAAATTTCCGCAATGCTATGATTTACAGATGAGGCGTCTCTGTTTCACAGGGCAGTACTAAAAAACGTAGTGACTGTACCTATATACGAGTAGGTAAGTAATATACCAATTCTGTAATGATCATTACCAAATGGGTACATATTTTCGACGTAACTAGAATTTGTCATATCCCATTTTTGATGAAGGTACCTATTAAGTCATAACGACGTCATGAGGTGTGCATACGAATTTCTGACGATACATGTAGCAGGTACAGATTTCGTCCTTAGTTGTCAAATACGACCAATGCGCAAATTGGAATAATATGATAGGCATAATTCATACTCATTATGACTAGGGAGTGACTGTAAACATAATCATACCGTGTAACAAAGTCTTAATGCCTGCAAATTCCCCGTTCTTGCCTTCGATTTCTTTATTGGCGATCTTCAGTTCGTCTTCGGAGGCCACTAATTTACTTTTCAGTTCCTCAATGATTGTCTGTTCCTTTTTGATAAGAGCATCTTTCTCATCGATGATTTTCTTCATTACAGACATCTCACTGCCTGTTGCATTTGTCAAAGCGTCTATTTGGCTCATCAAAGATGAATTTTCGTTTTTTAATTTAACCAATTCCATAGAAGAATCTGAGCTAACAGTTTCCAAATCAACCAACTTTTTATTCAGCTGATGCTTCTCTTCGGAAATTGTCTTGAAGTCAGACTCAAGAGTAGAAATTTTTAAAACTAGGGAATTTATTTCCTTGGATTGGTCTGATTTATCTTTTTCGCCTTCTTCCACGAGTTTTTTGCTGTCTTCCAAGTCTTTCATCACATCTTCCTTGGACTTCAATGAGTCTTCAAGTTGAGACTCCAATTCAGAAATTCTGGTTTTGAAATTATTTTGAATGAGATTATTTTGAGCTTCGTTGAGCTCTTTTTGGATTTCAAGTTCTTTTCCGAGTTCTGCTCGTGAGGATTCGATCGATTCTAGTCGCTGGGAGAGCTCTTGTTCTCTATTTTTGTACTCCCTCACCGCTTCCGCAGTCGAAAGCTTCAGCTCGTCGAGTTCTTTCAATTTTTCATTCAGCTCTGCTTTGATTCTTGTTAGTTGCGAAGATGAATCAAAACTGCTGTCTGTCATTTGGGCCATACCGTTTTCCTGTAAAATCAAAACGGAGAAATGAGTAAGTGTTTGGAGAAAGAATAATATGCATAGCTAAGTAGGTAACTATGGAAGAAAAAGAAAATTCGAAATATTCGAAGTTACAATAAGTGAGATGTAATCGGTGGAGAGGAACTGATCGATCCCTACTCGAAAACTGCTTGAGAAAAGCTGCAGCAGCTCTCGAGTACTGGAGGCCGTAGAAAAACGCACAAACGGGCAATCGATGCAACTTTCTCAAGCATCGTTGGAGGAATTGTACTCGTATTATAATTATTATAATACAGTCTTCCGTTGAAACACTTTTACGCAAGGATATATTGATACATTCACCACCACCGACGATTACTGTTATACATATAAAAATCACTTCAGACAGTCTCAACCTTCGACAATATACTACACCGCCACCTTACGAAATCCAGAGGATTGGTGGGTCATTCTCATATTATTTGACCATTTGATCGCAGTCCGCAGTCTTTAACATCGTTTTTCACATAGGTTTTCAGCTTCAAAAAATCGATGCAACTTTCTCAAGCATCGTTGGAGGAATTGTACTCGTATTATAAATAAATTGTAACAAAAACAATAAACTCCAAGAAATCTTGCAATTTCAATTCAACTCAACAATTAACGTCAAGACGCAGTAAATTCACTAAACCACTGAAGCATACAGTGTTTAGACCTGCTCCGTCAACGTTTAATTCAAAGCTTCAGAGCTCGAGAAAATAACCGAAAAGAAACAGAGAACCCTCTCTCTCTTCTCATCTCACCCCAACCGTTCAAGCCATCAACCGCGTTCAGCTTTTAGAATCAGTTTTCACTGTTCTATTTTTTAGTTTAAATTTGTGTAATTTGTATTGGTGCGACTGTATTTATTGTGTGACGGAGGCTGAGTGAATGGTATATTTGTTTCGATTTTTTTTGTTCTCTTTTACTATTCTGTTATCAGCCTGACTATTTTGATATTCATATTTTTGACTATTGTTATGCACAATGTGTGATGGCAAATAAAAACCTCTCTCTCTCTCTCTCTCTCTCTCAAGTCAAGCTGACCGTCCACTTTTGCTCCAAGGATAAGAGACAGAAGATCGTACGCTCGCATTCGACTCATCCGGTTAAGATAAGCTTAAGCTTAATTTAATAATTATCTCTCACTCGCACACATCTCTCGTGCCTAACAAGATTTTCTCAATTATTTTCTCGTTCTGTATGTACTAACATAATATTCTATCCCACAGGTCATATATTTGATCATTGTTCAATACTTGATACACTTGATATATTTGATCATTGTTCAATACTCGATACACCTGATATACTTGATCATTGTTTAAAATCTTCACTTACGAAATTTTAATCGGGAAATTGCTAAAACCAAACCGTCAAAATTGCTCAGGACCTGAGAAAATACATAACTACTAAAGCCAAATTTATGCTCGAGCCTATTCCCGAAGACAAAATGAATCCCCAAAATATCCCTTCAGGTAGTACCGAAACCCCCGACCAACAATCCCTGATCAATCAACATCGGGAACAAATCAACCAATTAAATGAAATGTTAAAGTCGGTCTTGATTTCCCAAATAATCCCGGAAGCTGATGAACACTCCAATAGACTAGATCATAGGGCTCGCCCCCAACTTAGGAGGGAACACCTCGACCTCATACCGCAATTTTCGGGACACGTAGAAACTCTCCACGAATTCCTCCAGACCACACAAAAACTTCACGATCGCTTTCACAACGAGGACGATCCAGAAGATTTCCAAAACTACATGCTCTTCGCGGGCATAAAAGCTAAGATCATCCCTCCTGCATCCACTCAAGTTTTCGCTACCAATCCCACCACCTACAAAGAAATCAAGGAAACCCTGATTAACACGTACACAGACAGACGTGATGATGTGACCCTTCTAATCGAACTGACAAAGATTCGACAAATGGAAAACGAAAACCCCTTCAGATATCATGATCGGATACAGAAAACCCTGAACACTCTAATTTCTTACATCCAAAATCACAATCCGGAGAATTTAGAAATGGCGACAAGTTACTTCCAAAGAATTGCACTACGAGTTTTCTTGTTGAACTTGAAGGAACCATTAGGTCAAATATTACGTACGCGACAACCCGCAGATATGGGAAGTACAACAATGATGTCTCACCCAAAACAAAACAAACCCCAAACAAACTCTGCTCCCCAAAAACCCTATAATAAAAACCCACAATACCAAAATAGGTACTCTTCAAGTGATCAATCGAACTCAAACTTCAAACCCAACTTTGGAAATCAATATAATCCAGGAGCCAGGAATCCGAATCAAACCCCAACGGGAGGAAACCCAAACCAATATCCCTACAAACCCCAGAACATGTCGAATTTCAAACCCCAAAACCCTCAAAATTCACATTTTCAACAACAAAAAACGAATCCTCAAAGCCCGAAACCAAACTACCAACAATTAAGGAGGAATAGCGAGCCAAACCCAAGAACGTATACGCCTGGTTGGAAACCAAATACCAATTTTAATAACATCGAAATGGACCCTGAGGAAACACTCGTAGAGGATCAAAACTATCCCCAAGAACCCGATCCATCTCCTGACAGTGACACTACACCACTTGAACAACACGAGGACAATAACTATTTTTTAGAAGACACAGGCCTCGAATTCCCCGATACGAATTGATGAACATGAAAAAGAGAACCATTAGCGAACTGCCCTACTTTCCCATGCTCAATTCAAACCTCAAAGTTTTAGTGGACACGGGAAGTACAAAAAGTTACATCAATGAGGCGGTCGCTGTAAACATTTTCAAAAACAAATTCAAACACAATCCATTTACCGTAAAAACTGCTCACGGTTCTTCAAACGGTGAGTACACAACCACTGTCCCTTTCGACCAAACGTTTAAACAAAAAAACTTAAACTTACAATTTAATGTATTCAATTTCCATGATAAATTTGATCTCCTAATTGGCTTAGACAATTTGAAAATCCTGAAAGCATCTATTGACCTAAAGAATAACACTCTTAGCACACCAAACAATAAAATTTCACTTTGTTATCTAAATTCCGACACATCAGAATTACACCAAATCGAACCCCGAACCGTACAAAAGATAAAGGTCCGTGTAAAAAACATAACAAACGGCGAAGGTATTCTACCATATACCAAAATCGGGATACTCGAAATCCCAGAATGCCTAGTAGACATCAAAAACTACGAGACCCATGTCCTCATTTTGAATCCCACCGAAACCAAAAGCTCCTTTCGGCAAATCAACCCAATTCCAGTAGAAGAAATAGGTGAAGTGCAAAGTAGTCAACCAAATTTAATAACTATTACCCCGACAATTTCAATTTCGAATTCAATCTATCCAAAATAAGAATGGGCCATATGAATGAGGAAGAGAAGCATCTCATCACTAAACTAGTTACAGAATTCTCGGACGTCTTTCATATGGACAACCAACCCTTAACATTCACGCATAACGTCAAACACCAAATTCGTACCACAGACGAAATTCCAGTTTATGCAAAGAACTACAGATTCCCCGAGATCTATCGTCAAGAAGTTGACCGACAGATCGAGGAGATGCTGGAGCAAGGGATAGTCGAACACAGCGACAGCCCATGGAACGCCCCAATATGGGTCGTGCCCAAAAAAGCCGATGCCAGTGGTACCCCAAAATTCCGAATTGTTATTGATTACAGAAAACTAAACCTTAAAACTCATCCAGACCGATACCCCCTGCCACAAATTTCTGAACTATTAGATAAATTGGGGGGATGCCAGTATTTCAGCATAATCGATCTCAAATCTGGTTTCCACCAGATCGAAATGCACGAAGACAGCATCGCTAAAACAGCCTTCAGCACCCCAAATTATCACCTCCAATTCAAGCGTCTCCCATTTGGCTTAATTAATAGTCCTAGTACCTTCCAACGTCTCATGGATAACATACTTAGAGGAATCGCAAATGAATACTGCTGTGTGTATCTAGACGACATAATCGTCTTTAGTACATCTCTAGCGGAACATATGCATCGCCTCAGAGAAGTATTCACTAGACTACGAAAGGCTAACCTCAAAATTCAAATCGATAAAACGGAATTCCTTAGGCAAGAAATTGCATATCTTGGACATGTTATCACCCCTGAGGGAGTTAAACCTAATCCCGACAAAATTAAAGCTATAATGCTATAAAGCTATAATGAACTACCCCGTTCCCAAAACAACCACCGAGATAAAATCATTTCTCGGCCTGTTAGGGTATTACCGTCGTTTTATCAAGGACTTTGCAAAATTAACCAAGCCCCTCACCCGATGTCTAAAGAAAGGCAGCAAAATCGACCCTGCAAACCGAGAATATTTAAACTGTTTCAACATCTGTAAAAATATCCTTACAAACGAGCCAATATTACAATATCCCGATTTCACCAAGCAATTACAATTAACTACAGACGCTAGCAGTTTTGCTATTGGGGCAGTGTTAAGTCAAACCAAAAATGGCGCTGACCTTCCCATAGCATATGCCAGCAGAACCCTGTGCGATTCTGAACGTCGACTTTCTACCATAGAAAGGGAATTGCTTGCAGTCATATGGGGAACCCAACATTTCCGTCCGTATCTGTTTGGCAGAAAATTCAAAATTATTTCCGACCACAGGCCGTTGCAATGGTTATTTTCAATCAAAGAACCCAGCTCCAAACTTTTTAAATGGAAAACCAAACTAGCAGCATATGATTTCGATATTGAATACAAAAAAGGGTCATTAAATACCAACGCTGATGCCCTCTCTCGCATCGAACTCCTAAACAACAATGAAGAAACCCCAATCCAAATAGAAAAAGCAGATGAAGCTGTCGATAGTTATTTTAATGCCCTGACTCCAAATACCCTCCAAAAATTAATAGACGAAGCAATACCTTTGGAAACTCCTGAATCCCTAGTAGTCAACTTCGACTCCGAGGCAGAAACGGAATCGAATGATCTTCAATCAAATCCCTCCAGTACTGTACATTCAAACGCCCTAGGACAAAGCATAGTAGCCATCCCAATTAAAGAAGAACCAGTAAATACTTGCGTTCACCAAATCATAATTAAAGTAGTCAAAATTCCGGTCAACAAACCAATAAAAATAGAAAAAATATTTGGAACCAAAACTAGAATCATTGCCTCCCTTTCCAAGCAAAATCTCGAGCAAGATATAATTAACCTAGTTAAAGAGTACGTCTTCCCAAAGATTAAATACGGAATCTTTTTCGAAGATGATATTTACGAACAGTTCGTAAATATCATGACGAAAAATTTTACCTTCTCCGAAATAAGCATGACAAAATATACTAAAAGACTAGAGGATGTATTCAAAGAAAACAAACAGTCGAGTCTAATCCGAAACTATCACGAAGGAGTTAATAACCACCGTGGAATTGAAGAAACCTACCAACAATTAAAACGTATATACTACTGGCCGAACATGAAGGAAGCAATTCAGAAAGTGATTAACAAATGCGACATTTGTACAAGATGCAAGTATGATCGCGCCCCATTCAAAGTAAAATATAACATTACTCCAACCACATCCAAACCTTTAGAGACACTCCATATCGACAAAATAACATTAGAAAATTTAAAATTCCTTACAGTTATCGACACTTTCAGTCGATTTGTCCAAGCATACCCACTAAACTCATCCAACGCCATCGAAATCGTCGAAGCCTTAATTAAACATTTCTCCCATCACGGAACACCAAATAATATAGTCATGGACAACGGTCCAGAATTCCAAAATACAATAATCAGAGAATTTATGGCACTTCATAATATTAACCTTCACTTCATATCATCCCAACATCCGGATTCAAACGCCCCCGTAGAACGTTTCCATTCTACACTGATAGAACACCTGAGAATTCTTAACGAAAGACCGGAGTACAAAAATGACCCTATCCAATCTAAAACACGACACGCCATACTTGCATATAATAATTCAATTCACTCGTCGTCAAAATTTACCCCTTTTGAAATACTTTATGGACACCTCAAACGTGACAGCCCTCTCGAAACAAACTTGGATCAAATTCTCACCACAAATTATGTAAACCAACATAAGGAAAAAATGAACACATTGTACGAACTCCTAAAAGAAAAATTCCATATCGATAAAGTAAAAGTCATTGAAAATCGAAACAAAACCCGAGAAGACCCTCCAGAAATCCCAAAGGAAATCTTTGTAAAAACAATCCAAAAACAATCAAAAACAAAGCCACGATACAACAAAGAAATAATCAACACTGTGGACCCTAACCTAAAAACAGCTAAAATTATCCCTCGACACCACAACACCAAAGAAAAAATTCATTTTGAAAATATCAAAAGACCAAAGAAATTCACCGACGTAGTCGAAAACGCATGGAACGAAAAATTAGATAAAACAGAAATACTAAACCAACAATTTGGAATTAAAATCACCCGTCAAGACTTGTTAACCCTTAAAGACCGTCAGTGGTTAAATGATAATGCTGTCAACTTCTACATGGAACTAATCGATCAGAAAACCCAAGAAGATAATAAATTCCCAAAAACTCACTGCTTCAACAGTTTCCTATACGTATCTCTGACACACGGAGGTTACGATCGAGTAAAAAACTATACTCGACGAACAGATCTATTTTCCAAGGACCTGATATCATTCCCATTTTCAAATCATCCCATTGGCGGCTTGTAACCATTAACCTACTCACTAAAGAAATATTTTATCTAGACTCCTTGAACCAAGACGGAACAGATATATTAGAAACCTGTAAAAATTACCTAGCAGAAGAACACGTGACGAAAAAAGGCCTCCCCTTTGACTTCACGAACTGGAAAATAAAATCCATCTCAGTTCCACAACAAACCAACAGCGATGACTGTGGAGTTTTCATGTGTTTTTTTCGCAAAAGCACTAGGAACCAAAAAACCACTTCAAATTAATACCGATAAAATTCACGATATTCGCAAAACCGTGTGTTTCGAAATTCTCAACTCGAAACTAATATAAAATATAATCAATTTCAGAATAACCCTTCTGATGCTCGTCTCCGTTGCACTCGGAGCCGAAATAAAAAACGTGACCAACAATCAAGGAATATTACCAATACTACTGGGACCAGCGAAACTGATCACTTCCCAACACACCCTGATCCACCACTACAAAATAGATTTACTAATCGACGAATTTCACCAACTGACTTTACAATACGAAAAACTATTGGAAAAAACCAAATTGAACAACTATCAAATCAAAGAAACAGACGAATACTGTAAACTAATCGAATACAGCATTAATATCATCAAAGAAAAGATTGCCCACATCAACATCAACGAAAGTAGACAAAAAAGGGGATTAGTCAATGGCTTAGGCAGTGTTATCAAACTCATAACTGGTAATCTAGACGCCTATGATGGCAAACGTTACGAAACCCTATTTTCCCGAATTAAAAACAACGAATTGAGCATCCAAGATCAATTGGATTCCCAATTTACCATAGTCTCCACATTGACGGAAAACTTCAACGCCACTATCCAAGACATTCGGTTTAACAATGATCAAATTAAAAGCAAACTAGCCGAAGTAGACGACTTTATCAAAACTAGTTCAAATAAATCAGTCGCCGACTCGATAAAAGAAGTACTTAATCACCAACAGTTACTACTTAACATTTTGTTAACTATCTTCCAAGATATTGAGAACTCAATAACTTTCTGCAAACTAGGAACGTTACATCCGAGTATAATCGGTACCCACCAATTATACGAGGAACTTTTGAAACTTTCTGACGTTTACAACTCTAAATTACCTTTAGAAATTAAATACGAAAATATCTTGGAAATAGAATCGAAAATTCAAGTTACTTGTGCTATTCACGATAAAGAAATTGTATACTTCCTGAACATTCCGCTTTCGGATAATCACGAATATTATTTGTATCACCTGCGGTCAATACCGACGTACAAAGACGATCAATACGTGTCAATCTTCCCTAACGTAAACTATTTGATGAAATCTAAGTCTAACTCTAGTGTAGTAACTCTGTCCGGTAATTGTCAAAAAGGTACCATAATGACTTGTCCAAAAACTTTAATCTCAAATCAAGATGCCAAATGTGAAAAAGAAATACTTGCCTCAGGAACGACAGGAGAATGTAAATATGTAACAGTTAACTTTGAAGATAATTGGATAGAATCAATTCCCGAATCCAACCAACACCTTGCAATCTTCCCGTTCGGAGACAAAATAGAAATAATTAATAAACATAACTTTGAAACATTGGAATTTAAAGGCATTTACTTAATTTCTGAACTTGATAGTGAAGTGTATTTTAAAGACCAACCGTTACACTCCGAAAGTGAAACAGTAGACCAACCTAAACTGCTCACTAATTTGAACTTTCAAATTAAATATTCGCAAATGTCCGATGTTTCACTCAATCTAAAGGAAGTAAAATTAAATCATGTCTCACGGCTTGAACCATTAAACATTAATAATTATTTAACCCCTAGCCTTTGGACGATAATTATGTACCTTGCCGTAATCTTCCTAATTTCTTATACGATGACTAAATATTACCGCCATAAACGAAAACAAAATCGCCCCGAGTCACCGTAAATTGTACAGTTACCATCTTCACTTCCATCAACCGTTGTTACTAACTATCATTACTACTATTACTACTATACTCCTTTTATCGTTATGATTGTAATCTTTCATGTTTATACTATCATTATACTCTCTTTATTGTCATGATTGTAATCTTTCATGTTTTACATTATCGTTGTACTCATTTATTATTGTACTCTAATTAACATCTTATTATCTTAAATCAAAGCCGTTGGACGAGCTATAACATATAGATTAACTATGTCTTTACTCTTGTACAGTACCCATTATTCACTTTAATGTCACTAGTACCACATGTATGTTAAATTCATAATTTCCCTCATAAAATTTCGTCTAAGGGGGGACGAGTTACATGTTCATATAATGTCTATTATGTAGAATAATATTCCCACGCGCATAGTTAGCTTAATCAGCAGTTGTAAAACCTATAAAGGGAGCCTGCGAGCCCCAGCTCTTGAGTTCTCGTCCAGCCTTCATCTAACACAGTCTGTACATATTCCCTGTTTATCCAAATAAACCTTTTTTAAAAAGTGATTCCGTTAATTACGATATGAAACTTACATATTTAATTTGAGAAAATTTTATTACGAAATAAAGTAATTCAATCCTTTGATTGCATATTAGGAACTAAAGAAAAAAATAACACAGGTTTTTACAGAAAAATGAGATCAGAAAAAATTGAATAATTAGATAACAATTCATTATAGTGACATGTCCAAAATCACTATCATTTTCTCAATTATTTGTGTTCCATGAATGAGAATTTTGTGAACTGTTACTGTCATTGGATACCAGTCGTACAAGGTTACGTACATCATGGCTGTATCAGAAGTGTATTCCTTGAAACGGGTAGTGTTAACGTCACGAGCTGAAGCCAAAACTTTCAGTATGACGCGGAACCGTTCAATAAGTCCTTCATCGACTCCAGTGATGGAAGAACATGTGACATTTCGCGTGTTTAGTCAAAAAAAAAATATATATATTGCGATCGGTGACTTTCCCTCCAATATCTTTTGAAAATTTTCAAAAAATTTTTCATTTTGATGTTCAGTGAATCATTATGAGGCAGGTTGGGGTGTATGCTCAACACGTAGGTAATTATTAAGCGTTGCCCCTCTTCAAAATCAAAGTTTGCACCTTTCAATATTCTAAATAACTCTCTCCGCTCAATAGAGATTTTCAGACCTGGAAAACAAGAAAAATCATATTTTCTAGAGTTGCAAATAGTTGCAGTCAAAATTAACGAAAATATTTTCAGTGATACTTGTAGTTCACGAGTATGTAGGAATATCTAGGTTCTGCGAAGTTCCGTAGAATTTCGAGCATGTTGAAATTGATTTCAGCACATTTTTTGGACTTTAAAAATACAACAATACTCAAATGTACATCAGAGTTAGCAATATAATTAATATGACTTATTTTTTTACCTTCACTGCACCCTTCCATATTCACAGGAAACAAAGAAAAAAATCACTACTGACCAGAAACGTTTACTTGTAACACTGAGCTCAGGTGCAGAAAACGGTGGAATTAGCTTACGTCCGGGGTCCCCTCTCTACTAAATGGACGATAATCTCCCTCAACAATTTTTTCACGATCTCTCCTGTCTTTGTTAGTCAACAGGGGTTCCCTCTTATGTGTTCTGACTACCTGCCAGTTGAAATGAACGACTTCGGATTTTCGACTTTTGACTTGCTAGATTAGCGATCTGGACCAATGTGCGGCGGACGGACGGATTTTGGTTTATTATCTTCGATAATGAACCATTGGAATCGCCCAAAGAAAAAAATTTTTTAACCCCCCCTCAAAATTTGTTGGTTTACGTTTCAAGATACGTAGATTCAGAAAATCGAATAAAAAAAAATCCGTCCGTCCGCCGTACGCCGTACGCCGTACGCCGTCCGCCGTCCGCCGTCCGCCGTCCGCCGTCCGCCGTACGCCGTCCGCGCCACTTTGGCCAGTTAGCGTTGAGTTAAAATTACGAAATTTTTTTTATGGGTTTAGACCAACCCCACAATGGTCCTCGAAACTTTTCATAACCCTAGGTCAAGGGGAAGGGGTTCAAAACGAATTTTGAAAATTTGAAAATCTCATATCTCGAAAAATTCATATAGAACGGTATGTTTTTTATTTCATATTTAGATAGAGTTTGTTGCGTAGAATTTTTTAAGACCATCCGCAGCTTTGTACGACCAGCCGTTCGTTCACAATGACGGCTCAAAGATTGTGCCTCACAACCCGATCGTGAATCAAACTGTTGAAATACAGGTCCATTTTCATACTAACAAGCTCTTTTGAACATCATATGGCTTAAGTGATGTCGAGTTTGTTGTTCTGAGGTGCGTTTCGTGCTACGGAAATGAAGGTAATTTCGAATGTTTGTTGGTAGGTACTTCTTTTATCGAAAAATTATTATCGACGTAGTATTAAAAACCCCAGAATTTTATCGTATTAATTAATCATAATTAATAATAATTATTATTAATAATAAATACGAATTATTCATACCTAACAATAAATTATAATAATTCTCACTAGGTACTTGATAAAATTGTTAATAATTAGGGATAATTGATAATAATAATTAATCTAACATTTAGGATCTAGACATTTAGACCTAGTGATCTAGACAGAAGGGTGATCTGTACAAAGAAGATAATGAACCGTTGTGTCAAGAATTTGCAGAGTTTTTTGGTTTATTATCTTCGATAATGAACCATTGGAATCGCCCAAAGAGAAAAAATCCGCCGTCCGCGCCACTTTGCCCAGTTAGCGTTGAGTTAAAATTACGAAATTTGGTTTCTGGGTTTGGACCAGCCCCACAATGGTCCTCGAAACTTTTCATAACCCTAGGTCAAGGGGAAGGGGTTCAAAACGAATTTTGAAATTTTGAAAATTCCATATCTCGAAAAATTCCCATTAAACGGTATGTTTTTTATTTCATGTTTAGATAGAGTTTGTTCCGTAGAATTTTTTAAGACCATCCGCAGCTTTGTACGACCAGCCGTTCGTTCACAATGACGGCTCAAAGATTGTGCCTCACAACACGATCTTGACTCAAACTGTTGAAATACAGGTCCATTTTCATACTAACAAGCTCTTTGGAACATCATATGGCTTAAGTGATGTCGAGTTTGTTGTTCTGAGGTGCGTTTCGTGCTACGGAAATGAAGGTAATTTCGAATGTTTGTTGGTTTATAGAAAAATTATTACCGACGTAGTATTAAAAACCCCAGAATTATATCGTATTAATTAATCATAATTAATAATAATTATTATTAATAATAAATACGAATTATTAATACCTAACAATAAATTATAATAATTTTCACTAGGTACTTGATAAAATTGTTAATAATTAGTGATAATTGATAATAATAATTAATCTAACATTTCGGATCTAGAAATTTAGACTTAGTGATCTAGACAGAAGTGTGATCTGTACAAAGAAGATAATGAACCGTTGTGTCAAGAATTTGCAGAGTTTTTTTATTCGATTTTCTGAATCTACGTATCTTGAAACGTAAACCAAAAAATTTTGAGGGGGGGTTAAAAAATTTTTTTCTTTGGGCGATTCCAATGGTTCATTATCGAAGATAATAAACCAAAATTAAGGAAATTAATATACGTTTTTTCTAGATTGCGTAAGGTACTAAATCGACCCTTGCTTAAATCGGTGTACTTCGCGCTTGCCCAGTCTGTTGTCCTTTACGGGCTCCCGGCTTGGGGAAGTGCGTATCGTACAACGAACAAGCCGGTTCTTATAGCCCAAAAAATGTTGCTCCGCATAATTACCAATAGTAGATACTTAGAACACACTGCACCACTCTTCAAAGCTAATAATATCTTGACCGTTGATCAACTGTATAAGGTTTCATCAATCAAACAAATTTTAAAAGACAAATCTTATACATTCCCACAGTACAAGGCCATTACTCGTTTTCAGTCCCTCGGACACATGTCAATACCGCGATACAGCACCACTGCGGGCCAAAACATGTATGTATACCAGGCTACCAAACAATTCAATGCCTTGCCTAACGAGCTAAAAATAAAATTAATGACCCAACCAAAAAATAACAATATTATCTTAAAAAAATATTACTTACAGAAATAAATTTCATTACCCAAAATTAGGTTTATATTTCTTTTTCTTTTTTCCATCGGTTACACTTGTAAAATATTTTCTTAGACGCCAAAAGTTAGCGCAATTTGTTAATTTATATATTCTTGAAGACTCTTCTCCCTACCACGGGCTATGCCCACATAGGGGAATAATTTCCTATGTATGTACCTGATTTATTTATGTATTATTTTGTTTTCTGAAGAGGAATAAACTTTCATTTCATTTCATTCAAAGTAGTATTGAGTTCCAATCCAGGAATATCAACTGGAAAACTCCAAGGAATGGTTAACCTTATATGCAAATGGGTATGATCCCTAAATAGGAGTCGCTTCTGGGAAAACCCCTTCGACCATTCTGCTGCTTGTAATTCGTTACAAGCTCCGTTTCCCCCTCGCAGTCCATCTAGTAAAACACGTCCACCGCATCGCTAGATTTCTTATATTTAAGCATGCATACATTCCTCCAGGGAATGACCTTTTTTAATGGCCCTTATAAGGCTGCTAAGTCAATGATCTGGTCATAAGTCAACGTCGTAACTTCAAAAGGGACAGGGTTCGTTCGAGCGCATCGATGCACTTGGGCCCAACCTTCTGGATAATAGACAGGCGAGTACTTGGATTCTGTTCTATCTTGGAATGCATTGAGTTGCATTCAATTACTGAATGAGCCATCTCAAAAAAATTATACTGTATGGCTTCTATTGATGAGGTCATGAGCAAATTAATGCACATTGCAGAGATGATGGTCCACGCAAGAGCCTTTAGTGTTTTAAAAGGCATTAAAAAACCCCAGAATCGCAATAACTAATCAAGAGGCCACTATAAATGTGTCGTTGAACGAGGACGTAACTGACAAGTTAGACTCATGGCTCCGACAGAAGGGCGTAATTCGCACTTACGCCTTTTCTGTCGGAGCGAGGTTCAATACGCCCTTTTGTCAGTGCGGTATCTGCAATCGTGGCAGATACGCCTTTCTTCGTCAGTATCTCCTGAAGTTTCTAATGAACCGAACGTCATGGCGTTGCCACAGGTATGTAGACAAGTGTGAGGTGATATCAAAAGTGATGACCGCTCAAATTACCCAAATTTTCAGATACGCCCCTTTGTCATTTTGCCCGCAAATATGATAAAATCATAATAATATTATTATCAAATAAAGTAAAAATGGCGAGTTTGCGACTGTGTGTTTGGACAAGAAAGGGTTGGATATTTGAAAATATATTTTTGGAATTGAGTTTTTCTACCTGGGAGTTTGAATGAATTCTGTAAAAATCTACAAAAATGAAGGTTTACTGTATTTTATACTTTTAACGATTATCAATTAGACTTTGTAGGATGGTCCTCAAAGATCAGTATAGGTACACCCAATATAAATGTGCTTGTAGATTCATAATGGCTCGAAAAATACAGGAGTTAAGAGATACCTACTCATTTATAACGGGAGGAGCCGAAAATATTGAGTGAGTATTTCAGTAACCTTTGAAACGACTTGTCGTCCAATTCAACGAGCGAAAGAATAAAATACGGAACGTAGAAGGGGGAATGGCATGTACATAATGGAAGGGTATTAAGCCCCGTAATGGACGGTGAATTGATTACCAAGTTGGGATATTGCATTCTTGCTACTTGCTTTGGAAAAAACGAGGGCCCTCAGAGCGTTTTGCCGGTTTAATATCTCGCAATAACATCTCATAAAAGTGTAATTAATTGGATGGTAGCATAAGCCTCGGCTGAGGTACAAAGTTGAATTTTTAATAACAACTTGTTTCCGAGTTTCTTCTCCCAAATTAGTATTGCTGAATCTTTACAGACTGCTTAGAGGCCTTTTTACTCGTACAATTTGTAAATCAACATCCGTCATTGACTCTTCATCCGTGTTTTTTGTTTTGCTGTTCTCCGTTCACAGACTTGAGATTGAAGGAAAAAAGTGGAATTCATGTACTTTTAGCGTGGAATAATGAACAGAGTGGACAAGCCCGGCAGTATCTTTTAAAGTGGAGGTATCTTAAAGATTTTTCAGGGTAAGGTTTTCAGGGTTGCCGTCTTTCCCCATCTTCCTCATGTCAAGTTGGTGTCTAAACAGTCTTGTAATTTTTTTCGTTGTGCTGGAACGGCGCTAAAGTGACGAAAACACAAAAATGCGGCAAGGAGTTGTCAGTTCCACCCACAAAGTCGCCATGAAGCGAGTCACGATATGTGTTTTCTTATTTCCCCACCTTTATGGCAATATTTCCCACATTTGATTGTTGAAATTATTTCATTACATCGTACTGATGTAGAAACATGACTGAACAGCAAAAATAATCCATGGGAATTATCTCGACCTGAAGTTGGGTATCTTTTTAGATACTCCAGGACAACGTGGTATTCTATGGGCCTGTGTTTGATGGGTGATGTTCTGCGGTCTGGTACTAATTTTATAATAATATTATATTATAATATTTTGAGAAGTGAAGATATTTATATTATAATAATATATCGAGAAGTACCTAGAGATATTTTTCTGTATTTTGAAGAAAAACATACCTATTATTCTTGATGTCGACTGATCATGACATTAGCTAGGCATACACGAACATTCCAATCCAGCGGTTTTGGAACGTCGTTCCCAAACCGTCGTTTTTTCTGACAGTCCAGGCGCGCGGATTTCATCAAAAATCCGACCTGTCCGTTAGTGTTCGATGGCAGTCTTGATCCGCCAATTTAAAACTGCGGTCTTTTCTGACAGTCCAGACCCTCGGTTTCTGAACCGTTGTACTCCACTGACGTAGAGTTTCAAAAGTTGGGGAACTCGTCCTTACGTCCATAACCGTTCGTTAGTGGAGAAGTCACAGTTTTTTTCGGCGGAAAACCGTCGGTTTTGGAGTGTCCAGCGTGTTGGACAGTCCAGAGGCCAGAAGTAGAGGTTTTTTCTCAGTGCACCTACTACACCCTCGTCGGAGATGGAAGAAAGGACTAAAAAAATGTTAGCTGCTGCAGGTGGCATGTACGCCTTGAGCGTACTAGTATCTGGTAAAAAGGATCGCAAAAAGTGGGAGAAGGAATGGATTTCCCGAAGAAATGCCCATAGCCATATGGGTCTCGTGAAGGAACTTCAAGCTGAAGAACGTGAAGACTACAAGAACTATTTGAGGATGGACGAGGCCAGCTTCGAAGAATTGCTCAGTAAGTACTTAATTTATCAGTAATAAATACACACAATATATACAATATACAATATATACACAATAAATACACACAATATATACAATATATACAATAGTACAATTGAAAATAATTTATTAAATTTGATGAAGGAGGTTGGTACTGTACGAGTATTTAATTATACGGTTCGGTTAATTAAAATAATGTTCGTGTGCAGGAATCGTGACCCCTAAGCTGCAGAAGCAAAATACTGTAATGCGAGAATGCATTCCTCCAAGAGAGCGACTGACAGCTACCCTGCGATATTTAGCTACTGGACAAGATTATGAGCAGTTGAAATACTCCACTAGAATTGCAGCGCAAACACTGGGACGAATTATTCCGGAAACTTGCCGTGTGATTTTCGAAACTTTGAAGGATACATTTATGAAGGTATAGTAGGTAATCATTTCTTACACCAAATACGTAGATTTCGTACGTTCCCAAACACTTTATTTTGTATATTACATATTTCGGTTTGGAAGTATTAATTTAACAAGAGAAAGGAGCCGACGGTTGGAACTGGCTGATCTGGATTCAAGTAATCATGAGTCAAGGTCAGTATTAACATCAAGGTTACAATAGTATTGGGATAGGGATGATGTTGTCGACTCGTCATGGTTAGGTGACGGTCCTACTCGGTACGGAGTTAAGCTCGACAACGGGGTCAGTTGTCCGTGCATTGGAGTTGAGGAAACGCCATCGTGAAGTGCCTGGATGGAAGCATTTTCGATCAATTCAGTGTTGTCAGACAGCTGATTTTTCATTCCTTTTGTTATCACTTGTTGGATTAAAGCCTCTGCCAAAATTTGTTGAGATCCTTCCATCTTGCGTAATTTCTCGGACACATAAGTACCAAGAGCTGTGCAATCGTCAGAAATCGTTGACGGGGCACTGAGGGCAGCAGTACACGTTTGAATGAACTGAGAAATATCCTTCTCGACTTCCCTTTTCGGCTTTCTCTTTGGTGGAGGTTCTTTGAAAAACTGAAAAATAAGAAGGAAATTATTCGTAGGTACTTACCATAAATTTAATTTTCAGATGCCACAATCAAAAGAAGAGTGGAGACAACAAGCAGTGCAGTTCAAGAACAAGTGGCAGATGATCAACTGTGGAGGATGTATCGATGGAAAACATAATATACACATATAACATATATAACACAACATAATTCACATATATATAATATATATAATATACACATATATAATATACATATATAACATAATATTCGTATATTATACGAATCGTTAAGCCACCGGATACCGGAGCAACATACTTCAATTACAAAAAATTCTACAGTATTGTTTTAATGGCTATTGTCAACGCAGACTATGAGATAATTTATGCTGACGTGGGAAAACAGGGGAGAATATCAGATGGGGGCGTTATTGAAAGCACAACGTTTTATGACGCTTTAAACGATGGATCCTTAAATTTGCCGACTAACGAAGAAAATAATGATGAAGGCTTAAATTTTGTGTTTATTGGAGACGAGGCATTCGCTTTGCACGAGCATATCCTTAAACCGTATCCTCAACGTACTCTCAACTATGAGAGACGTATTTACAATTACAGAATTGCCCGCTGCAGAAATGTAGTAGAGAACGTTTTCGGTTTAATGGCTAGTAGGTTTAGGGTGCTACACACAAGTATCAGCATCGCTACCGAAAAAGCTATTTATGTAGTTCTTGCAGTATGCGTGCTGCATAATTTCTTGATTCGTTCAAACAGTACCTACATCAGCCCACAATCTGTAGATACAGAAAACCCTGTGACTCATGACCTACAACCTGGCTCGTGGAGAAGTAACTCTGACGATGGACTTGAGGCCCTTCAAGCGCCTACATTACCTCGTTTCCCTCCTTTAGCGGCGACAAACAACAGAGAGGCATACTTGAAATTTTTTAATGACAAGGGCAGAGTTTCTTGGCAAGATGAAATGATTAGAAAGGGGAAGGCGTAGAATATAATAAGCGTTTCATGAATAAATGAAGCATTTCAATCATAAGATGAAGAGAAAAAAAATTATCTTTTCCTGCCAATTCAAAGTTTGGTTGGTTTTAAAATCTTACTCCAGCCAGTTTAACGTAGTTACTTTAAATTTATTTCGTAAGAATCGTCAATATTCCATTTTGTTCTCATTATTCATTACGTTCTTAGTTTATTCTTACGTTTGTTCTTAGTTTATTCATTTACGTTCATGTGTTAGATTATGGAAAAACAAAATACAAATAAAAATGAAGTTATGTCTGAGGGAAAATAAAGTTTTTTGCTCATTTTACCTACCGTTTCATGATGTTTTCCTTGCATGTTCTGACTTCCCTGGCCGCCATCAAATTGTTGGGTTCCCTGACTGATGTCATCACTTGCGATGTCCTCCGCACTAAATTCAGACATGTCCTCAGATGCTTGGTCTTGGGGCTGTCCAAAATTGTTGATGCTCGGACGAGCAGTTTCCTGATCCTTGGTGAACTTCAGTAAGTCATAGTACCTGCCGAGTAAAAATGTGAAGTTGACGAAAAAGTCAAGTTGAGGGGGCGCATTTGCAAGTTCAGGGTGTGCACTGGTCTAATTTATTAAAAACTTTTGTTATTTTAGTTGGTAGGTCGGTACTTACGATAGCTTCGGTTTATAAATCTCATCCGCGCCCTTTCCACTTCTTTCTGATTTTTCGACTTTGTGCAACTCCTTCCTGAAAGCTCCTCTGAGGTTTTGAATTTTGTGTTTTAAGGCGGGGATATCCAGGGAGGGAAAATCCTCCTTGAAGGCTTCAACAATCTCTTTGTAAGCTTCGTTTTTCTTATTTTTATTCGTATAATTCGCATCGTTCAACTTCCACAGGCAAGGCCGTTCCCGATATGCGTCGAGGAGTTGAGTTATGTGATCATCACTCCAGGTTTTTACCATTTTTTCACCAAAACAAACGCAGTACAAGGCAAAACACAACTTCGAAAGTTCGCGTACACCGTACACAACTCAAAACGAACAAACACAACTCAAACCCGGCTAACTGATGACAGTGGTGTATGGGGAACGCCTGACACTGATAGCAAAACGCCTGACACTGATAACCAAAAAAAGGTTACACAGCGGTCGGTAACCTTCGGTTCTGGAGCGTGGCAGAACTGAAGGTTTTTCATGGTGAACCGTCAGTTTCGGACTGCGGTTTTTTCCCTTACTGCAGGTTTTTCGAAAAAACTGTTTAACTTGAACCGTCAGTTTTGGACTGCGAGTTTTCTCCTCCACTAACGTAGATTCCAAACCTGCAGGTTTCCTAAATAAACCGTCAAACCGTCGGAAATCCCGCTCGTGTATGCCCAGCTATTGGAAGGTGAAGATTACCTGGTTATTATCATCGTGGTAAATAATAGGGACCTTAGTGATTAGTATGTAGTAGCTAATAGCTCTCAAACGTTATCACATACAGAATAATATTCTGTATTATAGTATATTCTGTAACTACCTATGTGATAACTTTTGAGACTTAGGTACCTACCTAGTCTACCTATCTCTTTTATCTCTTATTCAAGTTTATCTTTTATTCAAGTTTTTATCTCAAGTCTAATTCATCTCATTTGAAACCATGAGACTGAGTTATTGTTACTACCTCCATGGATGAAGGAAAGAGGTAACAACGACGTTTTTGAAAAAATTTTGAGGGGGATTTAAACAAAATTTTCTTTGGTGATATCCTCTCAAAACTCATATTTTTACAAGATGTCCCAAAACATTAATTTTTTTAAATATACACTTATGGTACCTACCTTCAATTTATAATTAAACAAAAACTATTTCATGCAACTTTATTCGTTTTGGCATTCCTTCATGTTCATGGGCCTTGTAATTTAACAATAGATCGTCACCTATTATAGGTTGTTGGTCTATAATAGACCAAC
Organism: Stenodema calcarata; assembly: GCA_963920205.1. Classification (NCBI taxonomy): domain Eukaryota; kingdom Metazoa; phylum Arthropoda; class Insecta; order Hemiptera; family Miridae; genus Stenodema; species Stenodema calcarata. The sequence continues at coordinate 28,662,516 of OY986056.1, read as the reverse complement.
AAAACCACCGGAAAGCAAATACTCGTAATTATGCGTTTGAAATAAGTACCTACTTAAAATCGATTATCTTGTTTCGATTAATAGAACATCGATTTTCACACCGAATAACCAGTCACATCGATTATTAGCTTACGATTAATCATTTGATGTTATAATCGATTATTAGGTTCAGATGTTGCATCCCTACCCACATTGTCTGGGAGTATCTTTTTGGATACCAACCATGGTTCATGGTCCCCGATGGTCCTAAATTTTCCTAGGACCATGTTATTTAGAGTAAATTGAAGTTACCCGACGCAAAAAATGATAATATTAACTTCTAATTTAATGCGTCGGACTTTAAGGGATTAATTATCACCTAGAGGGATAATTAATCGAGGGTCATGAATTTTGTATTATGTATTTATTAACTTGTTAAACTCGCCCTCTCTTTTTATGCATATCTTGCAACTTCTTAATGCAGAAAGTTTATAGACAGAAACCACAGTGTTTTACGATCCTTTACCTCCCGTCCGATGGAATTCAAAGTTACTTGCAAGTCTAAGGTCAGGGATAAGGACACAACCAAAGGAAGCCAACAGGGGGACAGAGCCACGGAAGTGAGCTTAGTTCCCAACTCGCTAAGTTCTTGCGGTCACAGTGATCCACCCTAATAAAGGACTTCACGAAGCTTGTTTCCATCTTGCTTTCCGAGCTTCACCCTCCACCTAGCGCCCTGACCAGACGCTGGCAAGACTTAAGTTGCCTCCTGTATTCTCTCTCCGGCGTGGCCTTCCAATTCCACTCAACAAATGACAGGTTATTCCGCTTTAGCGCTTTCACAGGGATTATGATTTGTTGAAAAGACTGCCCGTTTTCTACCTTTGATCTTGAGTAAGTTTCTCCCTTGATCATACCCGCCTCAACATTTGTTCTAGTTTAGAGTTTTGTACAGCCATACAGTCGAGAGTTCCTCGAGTTCAGCTATTATAGTTTAAGGAAAAGTTTAAAGAACATGAGTTGAACGCCTTGCAGTATAAGTAGGACTCCAGATAGCCCCCATGCCTGACTTCTCTGAAGCAATTTAGTTACAATGCATATGAGGTCAGGAGAAATACGTACTAAGTACCTAAGTCATTTTTTTCGAAATTGAGATGTTGGTATCATTGGATTCAGGGTAAAAAACTACATCGTATGAAGGTGTCAGAAATGGGAAAACCCCACTATAGTCCGCCCAAATCACTTTCGAATTTTCGCTGTAAGGAGAAAGAACCGAATATGTCCGACACAGGCACGTCATTGATTTACCTGGTGATGTAGGTAAGTGAATGAATGAATGAATGAATGAAAATAGTGTTTATTCAGTACATATTTCAAATTTTTACAACATTATATTAACACACTTATAAGGCATGGTTTAACCGTCTGCCTAGAGTTGGTCTTTCCAAAGAAATTAAATAAATAAATGAACAGTTTATTCTACTTTTTCAATACATAAATACATTGACATTTTACATTCAATAATTAAAATTATCAGTTAAGTATTTGCGGTACCTGTACGCTTGCCTCACAAACCAATACAACTTAGTCCAGTTCTTTCCATTCAGGTAGCCTAACATTTCTTCTTCACCAAGTGTCTTACCCCCCAAATAACATGCTCGATAAGGATTCAATATAGGGCAACGGCACAAAAAATGAAAAATGCTCTCTTGTTCCCCTAAATTGCATAATGCACATCTCTGAGCCTCGACCTCTCTCCACGGCAGTGCGTTCAAGTACACCATACCTGACCTACATCTCATTATAATATTTAGTACATCTGTAGGGAGGTCATCGTTTACGTAAACTGTCGTGTGGTCCACTAATTTATAGACAGGATGGTACCTACCCGCCCACATCCTTTCCTCATTTCCCTGCCTGAATGCGTCCATCCATCTCTCCCTTATCCCTTTCAGTTGACTAGACAGAGTATTGACGTCAGCGCCCTCCGTCAGTTCACAATGCAGGGATGCAGCCAACCTGTACCACTCCTTGGCCCAAAATAACTTTTTTTAGAGGACGATTCTTGCTGTTATCTGTGGGAATCGTTCCGAACCATAATTGAGGACCTTCATGACATAGTCCACGTGCAGGGAAAAGAGGAAATCAAAGAGAGGATCGAACTTAGTCTCCATAAATAGCACGTAGTTGGGAGTGTTTATGGGGAGTTTGAGAACCCTCTTTATGAAGTATCTCTGCACCTTATTAACCTCATCATAAGGCCTAGCGGCCCACGTCTGACAGTAGGACTCCAGATAGCCCCCATGCCTGACTTCTCTGAAGCAATTTAGTTACAATGCATATGAGGTCAGGAGAAATACGTACTAAGTACCTAAGTCATTTTTTTCGAAATTGAGATGTTGGTATCATTGGATTCAGGGTAAAAAACTACATCGTATGAAGGTGTCAGAAATGGGAAAACCCCACTCTAGTCCGCCCAAATCACTTTCGAATTTTCGCTGTAAGGAGAAAGAACCGAATATGTCCGACACAGGCACGTCATTGATTTACCTGGTGATGTAGGTAAGTATATTACAAACGTCAACTTTCAATGTACTCATTCAATATTCACGTGCTTTCTACGGGCCAGCCTTTTTTCTATGTCTACCATGAATGTATTGCTAAAAAACGGGCAAATGAAGTGGTCTCATTCTTATTTCTTTTCATCAATAACTTTTTGGAGGACGTTGAAGTTACATTTCCCGTACGTGGACATTCTTACTTAGAATGTGACAAAAACGTCGGATTATGGAACATGAAGGAGGAAATAGAAATACCTAACGATTTCGAAGATATGGTAAAGTCAAGAAGTAAACCATCACCATTCATTGTGGTCAACGTCAAACATATGATGCTGGACAGGACCTCATTGTTGGTTTCAATTTATGTAAAAAAAAGTGTCCATTCAAAACTCAACCCATTAAAAACACTAGTTCATCGTCCGAACACTGTCGCCTTAAGTTAAACTGTCTTGGGATCGAATACCTTATACTAATAAGACCTAATTTTACCCCAATGCCATGCTTAGTTTTATTTGTTTCAGGCGACTTAGTTCGTCTTTTCCGCTTTCAGAAGAGGATTTGTCTACATTTGCAACAACTCACCTAATTGATATTAGCCATGAGCTTGAGAATCCCTTTCTGATACGTCAATTTCATATCAAACATCTCAGTTTTTTGTTTTGTTTTAATTTGTTTACGAAACGTGAGGGTTTCGTAAAAGTTTGAAACAATAAAATGCGTTTTTCTCAATTTCAAGAAAAATTGACTTACTACGTCCCCTGATCCTTCATGATATGAATATATTATATTGGCGTGCTACGGTATGAAATCACCAATTCCTAGCAATTTTGTGTAAAAAACACGTTATTCAGAGCAACTCTATCGAAGAGTGTCTTTCAGGACAAGTCGAGAGATTTTGTCAGGTAGTTCATCTGATTGACGTCAAAATAGTAAATCGAATAATAACTCGATCGAATAAGTCAGAAGTACCAGTAAGAGTAATCGGATAATTCATTTCAATGCCTGAATCTGTCGAATTATTAGCGAACAATATTTGAATAATAAGAAAGTACATTTAAGATGACCCTGGTCCATTTTATTTAAAAAATAATAATAATAGATCGAGTCCCGAAAACTTATCACTCTTCCCCCATGCATGCTCCAATCAATCGTAGCATATTCAGAAATATGTCAATGATGGTTGCGTACAAGATTATCACAGCGAATACCACTTCATCGGGTTCTATCTCACCTTTTCGACCTCCCAATATCATTTGGGTAATCCACATCAGGTACTGGAAAAATAAAAAATCCAGAGTCATGTAACATGGCCATAACAGCAAATTTTCGAAGAAATAACTGGTTTTGTGTAAAGTGCTCCAGTTTGAGAACCGAATAAGATATCGCAATTCAGCCCATCTACGAATTCAGCCTTTCGTATCGATTTATCGTATGATACCTATATAATATATTGTATACATTTGATTTTTGTGTCTTTTGGCATAGAATTCAGGTTGGTCTGAAACGAATTTCGGTATGAAAATATTTCAGAAATTCGAATTTTAAAAATTTTTGACCGAAATCAATAGCTACATTTTCTTCGAACATGCGAACATAATGATATTAATAAATAAAACGATATCGTAATTGTATTCATAACAGTCCATGACATTGACACACGTATTAAGCTTTACTTACGAAACATAAAAACACGACCATAAGTCCAGAAAGTATCAAGTAGAGCAATGGCGCGTGGATAAACAAGTTAACGATGAAGGCAACAATACCGAAAACCATTAGTGCCAGAAATCCAATGAATATGAACATGTAACATCCGGTAACGTCCCACTGAAAAGATAATTTATGTTGAAGACAAATGTTGTTATGACTATAATGATTTCATGAATTGTACAAGAAGTAAAAATTGAAAACATACAGGAGAAAATTTTGCGAACGCAGTAACTAGAAGAGTGATTACAGCAGTGGAAAGAAACGCAAGCCAAATCACAATAAGGTCGTATCTACCAGATATCCAAGCTGCTAACCCAGCGAAAAATACCGTCTGCAAAAAATACATCACATTAATATGATGACCAGAGATGGGCGTATCAATATTCATAAATATGATATGAATAAAATTCATAAATCACAAATGATATGAATATGAATACGAATAAGCCATAATCACATCTTTTTGTGCATTTTCCCAGAAATTCACATTTTTTATGAATTTTCCCAGAAATTTATATTTTTTGTGTTAATTTTACTAGAATGTACTGTATTTCTTGTGGATGTCACATAAAGTTTCCTATTTTACCAAGAATTTAACTTAAATTCAAGTGCTTCCACAAAAATCCACTTTTGTTACTGTGATTTTCCCACAATTCACATTTTTGTGTGAATTTTCCCGCAATTCATATTTTTTATTATGGATGAATTACACTAACCTTTCTCCTTTTTACTGTAAATTTGAATGTACAAACCAAATACAGTGGATTTGAGCACAATTCATGTAAAAAATTCCATTTAATGTTAATGAAATTCATCCATAAATGGCAAAATGGTTTATAAAATTCACACAAAGATATGAATTGTGGAAAAATTCACACACGAAATGTAAATATTAGTAGAATGTATGTAAAAAACAACTTGAATTTCAGTAAAACTCATTGTAAAATTTGAGTAACAATCACACCAAATACAGTGAATTTTAGTAAAATTGATGTAAAAAATGGGCATTTTTGTCAAATTTACAGTAAAAAGGAGAAAGGTTAGTGTATTCATCCATTAATGGCAAATGTTTTTATAAAATTCACAAAAAAAATTGCGGGAAATTCGCGAAAAAATGAGAATTTTTGTGGAAAACTTGAATTTAAGTTAAATTCTTGGTAAAATAGGGAAATTTCAGTGAAATTTACAAAAAATACAGTAAGTAATTTTTAGTCAAATTCACAAAAAGAATGAGAATTTCTGGGAAAATTCAAAAAGCTGTGAAATGGCTTCATTCGTATTCATGTTCATATCTGTATTCGTATTCTCTTTCATATTTTGTGATTTATGAATTTTATTCGTATTCATATTTATAAATATGACTAACGTAGGAGCAAATTTGGTGCTGTCACTCATAAATAGTTAATTGATTTAGTAGCTGTCTTGTGAGTGAAGTACCTATAATAAGTACAGGTACTTATTATAGGCTATAATTCATTGCGCGTTTGCTTTGTTGGGTGGATATTTTGTTTTTCAGCGCAATCATATTTGATTGGTTTTCGAGAGAATGTGACCAAGGCTCAAAACAAATTATAATGGGTGGGTACCTAAGTACTTACCGATTTACTGGGAACTAAGTACGAGGTAGTAAACAACTTCGCCGCAAATCACAATAATTGTGATTTATCCGATAATTATTATTGGATAAAGTAAAATCCAACAGCACACACATCGCCACATATCAGCATTAATCGATAAAGTTACATAAACGCTTGCATACGAGTCGGCAACACATTGAGACATTTTCATGTTGTGTGCAAACAAACTTCGTATCAAGTCATGCGCATATCATAATTCGAATTTAGAGTTCCCTCAAGAGTTTGTATACCGAGTATCAGCTTTCTAGGATGATCAGGGCCGAAACTGGGAAGTAATATCAAACTGTAAAGTACCTACCTAATTCCAATAACGAACAACTTCACTTCTGATGGTCATAATCATCATTGTGGCGACTTGGGACAAATTTCGTGACGATTTTTTTTTATGTGCCATATGAAAGACATGAAAATGTCAAAAAGTTGTTGAGTTGACTAACCGTGTTATAACACAACCGCCATTTTACATAATTAGGTACATAATGTGCCTTTACTCACGTGAATTGTGAGCAATATGAAGTTCAAAGGGTACGTTCTTCGAACTTTTTGCGAACAAACTATAGCACAGTATAAAATTATTTGGACTCCCCTGGAATGAAGACAGTACACGAGAACAGAATTCAATGACCTAGAAAACTTCAAAGCATAAATTTATTGCTAAAGCCCTATTCATCCACGATGCTCAAGAGTATCATTTCCTCTCATTTTCTTTGGCATTCTAGGAAGGGTCAAAATGAAAAGCCCAAGTAATACTGAAGACCCGAGTTCGATCTTTTGTCTCTCCGCCGAATTATACAGCAATATATACGGTTATTTTCATTCACTACTTGATTGGTTTGTGAAACTTTCCACGGTTCCATGGGCGCCCGATAAAGGCAGGTTTCACTGTATTCAAGTTTTAGTGCTGGAAGTACGTGCATTGCATATAAACTTGAAAGTAGATATGAGAAGGAGCCAACATTTTCCAAGGTGGAATCTCAAACGAGTATTGCTTACATGAAGATGAAGGCAATCCAGAAATAGTCTTCCATGAATTCTCGTACTAGTTCACTGCAAAAATGTAATTTTTGGTTAGCATAAAACAAATTTGTTTTCTGCGATGATTGTCATACATTTATTAAAAAAAAAAAAAAAAAGGTATATATACCATTAGATATACCTAGATATACCATTAGATATATCTAATGCCTCACGGTTCTCTAATAAATCGATTGGGCATTTAAACGAATGATTCGCAGTCGAAGTGTAAATAAATGCGAATAGGAATTTCAAAGTTGAGGAAGCTATCGAGGTAATCATGGTTCAAGTTATAAGTTAATACATAAATACAATTGAAGACACGAGATTGTAGTAATGAGCTATACTATTCAACCACGGTTTTGCTAAGCTCTACAATGGCATGTCATCATTAACAGAATTCTATGTGCCTTTGCACGGTTCAAACAAATAAGGAATCATTCAGATGGATATCTACTTGTTTGCCTTAGAATAAATACATAAAAAAATTTGAAATTATTGAACTAGTAGGTACGTGCGATAAATATCGGCAGTGCGCCATTCCATGATGAGTAAGTGAGAAAACTCATCTTATAAAGTTTGAATTCTTAGTTCATGCTACTCCCGAAGAGCGTGCACTAGCCCAGCAAGATTCCAACGGAGAGAGAGGTTTTAAATTAGAAAAATGTATCCAACATGCAATGATCATGGTCCCACGGACCGTCTGATGAGTTCCCCCATATAATATATGCTTACCTAACGTAACAATTGTAGCTTTAAATTGGTGCGCTATTCCGTATTACAGAAAATGAAAACTTCACAAGTATCACTCTCTTATAAATTACAATAATAAGGTAATGCGTCTTGGTCGACACTGCACTAATAGTCGACACCCTCTTCAAAAGTGGGCAAAAGCTAAGGATAAAGACATGGTTTGACGTTTTTAGTTGTTGCTTCCTATTATACTATTTTCAGAATTTGCTGTGCATCAGTAGTCGACACTAGCTGTATTTTCTTCGAAAATATACCAACTAAGTTCACAGAATGGTCTCAAGGTTTAGAGGATGGAATTTTATTAACATTGTATTTTCTTTTCATGGCAGAAATTTAAAAAATGGCTGGCTCGTCAACGAAGAAGAAGACGAAGGAGGCTCCCAAAAAACCGAAGATAACATGCAATCCCAATAGGAAGGGAAGACGACTCCTCCAGTACACAGAGTACCGAATGGCTAAGGCTATTCAAGACGTAAGAAGTGGAGTAAGCATCAAGGAGGCAGCAAAAAACAACGATGTTCCTAGAACCACTCTACTTGGCCACTACTTTCAAGGCCAAAGTAGAAGATTCTCAGTTGTGTTTTGTGAAAGATGTTACAGATAAATTAAACCCTGTATTGATTGGGAAATGTTCGTCACTGGTGTCGACTACTAGAGGATTGGGATTTTTTACAAAACTTGTTTTTCCCTTTTCAAACCATGTTGAATAATATTTCCCGCTGCCAGGTCTTTTAGGGAAGGATCTTGGGTACACAATGAACAGGTTTGCAATGAGAAAAAACTATTTCCCTACGTGAAAGGTAAGCTCAAAGTTCAAACTTCCTTTAACGTGACGACTTCTGACGCATTACCTTAAGTTCCAATAATCTTCAGCAGCCATCTACCAAACCGAAAATCCCTGAGTTCAGCTAGAGGCGCGATGCCGCCCCTTTCGTTCAAAGCCAAGTATTGTGGGTGGTTTTGCGCCGACAGGGCTCTCTGCCTGCACTCCATTGCAGCCGCTTCGGTGATTCTGGCAACGCTTTCCTTGATTAGGGTTTTCCACTCGGAAAGCTCCCTATCTTTTCTCAATGGAATCCCGTACCTTCCAACTAGAGAGTTCCACTCCTTGGACCAATAAACATTGTGCCTCATATAAATCCTTGCAAGGTAGTTTCATTACGTACCTGAAGTGAAGCTGCAGAACATAAACATACACCTGAGGTACATTAGTCTCCAAAGACAAAATATAATTCGGCGTACCTTTGGCAGTGAAAAAACCAGCTTTATAAAATACCGCAACACTGACTCAACTACTTGGCTACTGCCAAAACCCCAAACCTGAGCGGCGTAGCATAAAATAGTACGTGAGACTGCCTCAAAGGCTTTCAATCTTTCGTGGAACGCGACTCCTGTGTGCGCCATAAATGGCCTCCACATGCTGGCAATGGACAATTTCTCCTGCAAGTGTGGGACAAATGACATAGTTGGGGTTAGGGTGACTCCTAAATATTTATACCTATTCACCACCTCAATCTCCTGATTCTCAAAAAACCATCTTTCCCTTGAGCAAGGTTTTCCTCCATTCCTGAAAACCATTATCTTTGATTTTGACAGATTCAGCTTCTCCAACGGAGATTTATGTATTATTAATAATGTGACGTCCAGTCTTGAGAGCGCTACATAGATAACAAGGCTATGATGGGTCGAATTACTAGAGACAAGCGTGGCAAATTCCAAAAACCTTTCAAACAGGGTACAGTATCAAGAAATTTAAAGTTGCTACATTATCAACTAGCACCAATCATTGCGATATCTTAGCAGGAACTAAGTGTTACTCGAGAACAACAAAGTCCAAAGTACAGATGATGAGTTCTTGATACATTTACTGGGTGTTTTTCCTGTTCTATAGATCCTTTACTGTTTTCCTGGAATAAACTCCTGAACACAAGTTTTACAATTGTATACGTACCTCGAGTGGTTGTTTCGGAATTGAACATAATAAATTCCACCACAGCAACATTAAATGATGCTGTGGTGGAGTTCATTATTTTGAATTCGTGGGATTTTCCCTTCGTATCGTCGTAAATATACTTCAAAGAGGCGTGTCTTACACGTAGTTCAACACAAAGATGATCGCGAACGTTATTCCGAGTTGCAGGGTGAGAATAGCGTAAACTTTGGCGACGAAATCTTTCCTCGTTTGTTTGTCGAACAAAAGTTCATCATCGGTACTCTCGCTGGACGACTCTGCTTTTCTACTTCTCCCCATATCCCTGGAACGAATAATGTGTACAACATGAAGAGGTGAATAAGATACGTGAGTCGCAGAAACAAATAAATGATTATGAGATATCGCATAAAATAATGAAAAATCTAAAAATCCACAGTCATGCTATAACGGCAAATTTTCGAAGAAATAACTGGTTCTATGTAAAATTACTCTATTTTACTGGTTTTACAAGTTTGTCTCCTTTTTTGCCATTTCAGTTAATAGATTTGATTGGCAAATTATCTCAATTCTATCGAGAGTTATCGGCTGGAATGACTCATACATAAATAAATAAATATATTAAATCTGCAATCAATCCATTCATAATTATAATAACTAAAAAATAAAAATAAAAATGAAAAATCTGCAATCAATCCATTCATAATTATAATAACTACAATCTATTAATTCACGAATACGATTATCTACAATTGTACGTCATTTTGTTTCCTTTCTGTTGTTGTTTTCTTGTTGTTATTCATTCACAATTGCAATCTGTTATCAATTTCTTATTGCTGTTGTTTTCTTGTTGTTATTTTTTAATTACGATTATCTACAATTGCACGTCACTTCATTCCCTTTCTGTTGTTGTTTTCTTGTTGTTATTCATTCACAATTGCAATCTGTTATTATTTTCCTATTGCTGTTGTTTTTCTTGTTGTTATTTTTGTTCATGTTATATTAAATATATATTAAAAATTTTGTTTAATCTACGTTCACTGTCACTTCATAGTTCATAGTAATTATTCTAAGTTCCTGTCCATATTCATCATGTCTCATTAGATTTCATCCTCCACCACACACAAACTAATGTACCCCTTCCTCATAGAATCACTTCCACACAGCAGTTAGTCAGTTTCATCTTTATATTATCCACAAACTGATCCACCTCCCTTTCTTTACTTCTCTACAATAGTTCGTTAGTTTAATGTAAGACATTTTCACTTCTACATGTAAGTGGCATTCCCAACGTATCATATAAATAATATTCCTAACATTCATGTAACTATTAATTCTGTTCCGATCTTATTGTAGGTAATCTCACATGAATAGGGCTTTGTTCCATTGCCGAAACGTCGTGAGAAAATAAACACGGAAATAAGACTAGCTTGGTCATTTGAATACAACCTAAATAAATATATCGTCGGCACAATGACAAAAACGCGAATCTGAAAAATTCAAATATCGGGATATTTGGGTTTGAAGTTCAGCTGACTTCAGTAAATCAATAAATATAATAATTATAATTACCCCGGGAAAGTGGGTGCCTCTCCCCGCGATCATTTCCATGTTTCAACCCCAAGTAGAACTCATGGTATTCAACAGGTATCGTAAGGTCAGTGCACATCTTTTTCAAATCTTGGTACTTGGCCGTTGAAATCTTCAGAGAATTTGGGTATGCCTTTGGTACGGTGGAGTTGGAGTTGTTGTTCCTCGGTCGACCTCTTGTTTTTTTCCCCGATGGTTGAGCTGTTATGTACTCATCCTCGTATTTTAATTTATAATTTATTTCCGCGGAACCATCTTCTTGTTTGGTGAATAAGATGGAGCAAACTTTTTTCCAAGGGACAATCGTTTTTAGGGGTTGGGATTGAGATGCAAAATTGTAGAAGTCGTGATGTTTCAGCTGAGTTACGACAAATGGCCTGGGGTTTCCTCTTGCGCACCGGACTATCTGAGCCCAGCCTTCGGGGGAATAAACCGGTACATTTTTGGACTTGCGTTCGATTTTTGAATGAATGGAATCACATTCCATTTCAGAATGTCCAGGTTCAAAAAATGACAAACGGATACTCTCCAAAACCGTTGTTTTCAGCAAATAAAGGCACATGGCTGCCACGATGGAGTTCTTATTTTGGCCCCCACAACTGTCCGACATCATTCTCAGGGCCTTCAACTGAGGAGAATTCCCCAGCATGGTAGTTACGTACTTGAAAATACAAGTAGCAATCTCGTTAGCCCCTCTGTTTCCCTGTGTTTCGTCCCACAAAAAGCAATGCCCATCGTGAGACCTTAAATCAAAAAGAGTAAAATTATAGACTGCAAGCTTCCTTAGATAGAATATTTGGCCTGCAGGTCCCTTGGGCGTACATAAGACTGCCTGTAGGTCAAAGTTTATGGAAAGTACCGAGGGTTCGTTCATCGCTAGCTGCTTGTCATCGTCCCGACATTGCCGAGCTGCTTCCTTGCGAAGAAGGTGCTGCTGATATTTTTCATTCAGCATTTCCTTTTGCTCATCCGAGGCGTTAGCATACGACAAACACAAGTTGCATTGATCCTTTTTTGGTCGGAAAAATCCGACATTATAAGTGCGAAAAACTTGCCTGAATTTTTCAAATGAAACTTTGCGGCGATTGTCTTCTGAGCATCTGTGAGAGTACAATCTGTAAATAATACTTATATTTAACGATGGACTCAGATACTTTTTGGAGGTTGTCTTCCGGCAATAGTGTGATTCTATTACTGGGAATGATTCAATAAATAATTTGATGAAGTTCAAAGCAGAATCGTTCAATTTATGCTTGGGAGCATGCTTTCCGCGTTTGTCCCCAACTACAACCCCATTTTCATCAGTTTTATTTTCTGCAGAACGCATCAAAGAATCCGTTACATTTAACGTTGCCATGAAAAAACGTCGGCAAACCTCCTTTTGGACCCCATCAACTGTTAGTGTATACTGTCTGGTAAAAGCCCGACGGGAAGGGCCTTCGACAGTGGATCTTTTTTTCTTTTCCCTGATAATGTGTTGGGAAATAAATACCCGCTGATCATGAATGGTACTTAAATTCCTGAAGGCTTCGTAAATGCTTCTCCGTTTTTGGTCTGGTACCACGGTGATGCAGAGATGGTCTTTGTTAGAAGCACAAGGAGCCGGGAGCATTGGACGCGGAGCTTTCTGGTTTCCCTTGTGGCTGACGTAGGCCTCCCCTCGTAACCTGAATTTCTTAATTGCCTCCTTCTCCGAAATTTTTCTTTTTTTCTTCAATGGTAATGGACCTGTGAAGCAAAGTCAGTTTTTGAAAAGGTGTCTCTTCACATTTCAATAATAATTATTTTCTCTTGAACAGAGCTGGCAAAGAAAATTATCATCCCTTCTTGCGCTCTAAAAGGAAAGTCTCATGGAATTTTTCTGCGAATTGTCGAAGAAAATTCTAGCTATTTTTGAAAAAAAAATTTTTCCTGGTTGGTTATTTTTGTCACAAGCAATGATTTTTTCCCAGAAAAATCGACTGATTTTGAAAAACGAAGTTAGAGGGGCGAGGAATTAGGACGTCACGTTCCATAGGTAGCTGCCAACTTGCAGAAAACGCGGTCCCGCCGAATATTTTTGATATTCCCTAATGTTTTCAATTCTGCCTCTTTTCTCCGAAATTTCAAGTTCCTGCCTTGTTTCTAGGACGAGTACCTACATACGAATGGAGAAAAAAAAATCATGAGACATTCCTATTAGGTACTTATGGCAATATTACGGTACCTAATATAACAGAAAAAATCGTCGGGATGAACGATGTATTGAAAAATACCAACCTTCTGCCATCCCTGATGCTGATGCTTCCACCAAGATGGCTTTGAAATGAATAATGACATAAATGAGTGGGATTTGAACAGCTGTGGGAGACGGAAACAGACGCGAATCTGAATAAACTGTAGTAGCTTCGCAACGACTAATGCCCGAATCTGCTTCCGCCTCAAATTCATACAGCAACAAAACCGCGAATCTGATGATTCGCGTTTTTGTCGTTGCAAGATTTGTAAACTTGGCAGTTTCGTGTTTCTGGACCTCAAATATTTTGGTGTTCCCATGGATACACAGGGAAACCGTTTTTTCCTATGATAGACTGGAGTATGGTTGTTTTAAATATGATTTTACCCCGAAGTAAACAAATTTGCAGATTCGCGGTTTTGTCATTGTGCCGACGATATAATATATATTATATACATATGATTTTTGGTGTCTTTTGGCTGTGAATTCAGGATGGTCTGGAGCGGATTTTGGTATGAAAATGTTTCAAAAATTCGAATTTTTAAAATTCTGGACTGAGAAATATAGCCTCCTTTTCTTCGAAAATTCGCTGACGAAGAGTACCAGAAACGAATAATATAAAATATTATTCATGTTCCTTAAATAAATAAATTTCGATTGTGAAATATTTTCCGCAAACCATCGACGTCACTCATTCTCGTCTTACCTTTCTTCGTCATCCTCGTACCCTCGTCTGCCCCGCCTGAAACGTTAAAGAGTATAATATAGTTACTGATCTTTCGTTAGCGATTATCCACATGGTGATATTATGTTGAAGATCACCAAAGTCAAAGCAACCTACAATAATTGTGTACTTATGTAAGGTACCGTCTATCGCCAATAGCTAATAGAAAGTATTCTGTTGACGTTCTTACACTGAAAACACTGTCCTCTACCAGTTAGTGGAAGTTAGTGCTGACGGCTTACATGCCAAGCCTTGATCTGTCTTTGATATCGGCAGTTCCATTCGAGTCAATGTTACCAATGGTCGCATTAAAAAATTCATAATTATAATGTAGGTATTGACTGTATCACTAAATAAAAGGCTTTCACTGCTACTAGTGGAAGCGGTAGACGAGTTATTCCAGATAAATAACAATGGACGCATGGTGCTAATTCCATCTTAAATAAGACTTGCCAGCAGCATGGGACGTTCCAGTCATGTTGCTTCAAGTCTCTCTCAAGACTGCATTGTCATCACACAACAGTTTCCTGATTCATGCCACAATTACTCCGAGACCGGAACATTACCAGCAACTATACATTACAACAGCTCCTCCCTCCAAATGCGATATATATTTTATTTTCCAAAATTTAATAAATTACTTGTTCCGTGACATGCTTGGCCGCGAAGTTGGTCACAAGTACCCAGGTTGAACACTACGTGAAATAACGAGTTGGTGGTTCTCCTCGAACGAATTAGATAAGTGATTCCACGATCCTCTTCATGCGGATGAGACGATTTCAAGACGTCATTTCGGTTATCGTAACGAACATCTCAGAGAACACCAATTTGGTAACAACAGTATCGTTGTCACTCGATGCTACCAGGTTGTTCATTGAGAGATAAGGTAACTAGAGATCCCATGACAATTATATGTATAATAATAATTATTATTGGGTTGTTGATATTTACGTCTAAATCTCAAATAGAAAACGCTTCTTTTTTTTATTATTATTTTTTTATTAAGAAACATTTTTGAGCAAAGCACTGTACAGTGGGGACACTGGAGACATAATATTATAGACAATTTTCGTGTTCTTTGGGATTATTCGGAAATTTCACTATAGTTATTCGTTTCGTGTGAAATGGAGTCGAAACATGCCGATTTTGAATTTGGTGTCTGTCTGTCTGTTTGTCTGTCCTTCAATAACGCAAAAAACGGCTCAATGGATCGAACCCTTCTCCCGTATTTAAATGTTTCCGTGATCGGAGAAGGACATAGGGGGGTTCACTTCCGGATCCGATGCATAGGGGTGGGGGTTTATGGGGAAGACGAAATATAATGGTGAGACAGATGAATATTATTTCTGGTATCAAAATATTAACGAATAAAACATATTGAAAAGCCTCAATAACTGGGTGGGATAAGAGAAATGAGTACGCCATGATTGTTAGAATCGTATCCATCCCGAGTTCTGCCCGTCCGGGACAGGTACCAGAGTAAGATGGACACACCCCGAGTTCCGCCCGTCAGTGACGGGCCCGACAGCTAATGTTGTTTTTTGTCGTCTATATATTCCAGGCTATTATTGTGCTTGAAAATTACTCCAAATCCGATTTATTCAGATTTTTTAAAAAATATATACCAGACATTTCAACCGCTTCCCATAGACACAAAAACAACCATGACCATGAATAGTTTCTAGGGTCATCTCGCCGAAAGCAAGTGTGTGTAATTCTATAATAATGAATACCCGAATGGTGTAATTCACTGGATTTGCTTTTAGAAATCACAAGATCACGTTTCAGAGGGCGCTGCCCTCGTCCAATCGCGTGCTCTTTGTCGGTTCTCGACAGCCTTCATTCGGTTAATTATTTTGAGCTTGTGACTCCGTCATGGCGAGGGTGAGAAGTGTACGAGGGGCTTGTAATGATTTTGAGGCGGCTCCCGCCTTGCGCCTCCTAATTGTTAAAACTCGGGGGTCATGCGACGTCAAAACCGTCCGGATTTTAATTAACGCCCTCGCCGTTGACGTACTGTATGAATTCTTCCTACCGCCTTGAGCATCCCGCTCCATGAGTTCAAATCTTTCCTTTGTTATCCGGAATAATCGAAATACAAATCTTAATAACAGAATGCTGCGGTTTATGAAACAATCTGCTCGCTCATTGTGCCTTGACAATCTCAAAGTAATAATTACACCCTGATATTCAATTTCAGCTCACTCATTCTCTGTTTATCTGCTGTTATAATGGATTTATTTCCCTCCAGCGCTTTTTTGACCACAAGGCTGGGGAATGGGTGATTCCAATAAAAGTGGCAAATTCCAAGCTAGCAAATCTCGTGATGTCTTTGGCAACATTTCGAATGTTTTCCGAAGTATAAATATTCTTTTATTAGAGAGTTTTTGCAGACCACTCACAAGGACGCGTCGTACATGACCTTGAGGGTAATTGTAATTCAACTCATCCACATCTTTCGTTATTTACCTCGACTATTATCATGGCTAATTACTAAAATTGCCTATATGTCAAAGTAATTACTGCAATTTTTTGTTCTATTTAAAAATAGAATTTGTTGATTTTGGAAGGTTCCTTATTCAGGATATTAGATTTCCCTTTTCTTTTTTAGAAAATTTTCACTCCATCTCAATACTGTTTCTGATTATTCCACGGAATTTCGTAAATTTGAAGGGAACAGTAACTACCTATTTGTATTATGCTCTATCATAGGCAATGGGCCTTCAAGGGATAGTTGACAAAGACTTATATCCAATTCCAATAATTTATTCGTATCGCTTTTCAAGTATTCCTCGATAGATGGCGGATTTCATGAGAATTTGTTGGAAGTTCCATCATACGAGTATTATAATATAAATACAAACAAGTTAATATATGGTTTATTGTTTTTTATTCGACGTTTTATTGCCTAGCACAATTTCTCTTTGACAAAGTAACTCTCATTACTAATCTATTTATATGCACCCATGCAACACTCAAAAAAGTTCTGTTTCATCATTTAGAAGCCTGACATTATCTTAACATGTATTGCAAATTTCCTTCTGTAAGAGAGGATCACGAGTCCTTAATTGTACAGAACAATAAACGATAATCTAATATAATCTCTTATATCTTTCTCGTCTAATCACTACCCTCTATTGTAGCTTGAGAGGGGCAGTGATCATAACTAATCACAACATGAACCGAGGAGATACCGCTGACTGTGAAGACACCTGTATAAGTCGCCTTTAAGCTGCTTATTCAGTGTCGTGATTCTTGTTTCTGAGACACGAAATATGGTACACTCTGTTAGTACGTTAGGATTAGAAGAGTTTTTCTGTCAACGAAAGAAAATTTCGTCTTGGATGAAGGGACCTGAAAAATGGATCGGCCTCAGGGGAAAGACGCCACGTCATGTTACTCATTTACTTTCATAAGACGGTTATCTCTCTGCCTCGCCTTCTGTTGTGGATTAGCTTCCCCCCGCGGCAGAGGACAAAAAAATGTCATTTTTAGTACCCGATCCCCTCACTGGTGAGCTTAATTCTCTAAAACAATCCGCTCGCATAATCCCACGCCCCTTCGCCTGACGCGTTTCCTGGGCACAATGCACCCAACTAATGCAAGCTGTCATATTTTCACTCATTAGACGATGTCACGTTAATTATCATTATCGTTCAAATGGGATCGACGAAAATCTTGTAGATTATATTATCATTATCATTATATTATCATGTATCGTGTCGTGTGATCATTCAAGCGACGTTACTTTATTAAAGTGCATGACAAGAGAGGTACTCAGAGATGAGTTGGAGACTCGGGGCTGTTTAAGTAAAGATGAAATATATTCATTTAATATCCCCATATTGATCCAAGTGGAGTTAATTCTTCCAAATTTCCGGTATAAAACCACTTTCAAGTTTTTATTCACTTGTTAAGTGAAATGATGTCTAAAATAACTTTTCCTGAGGATTGCAATCACCTCAGAAGAATTCAATTGAGGTTGAAAATCGACTTTCATTCAAATTTTCTAAAAGTTTGATTTAAAACCAGTCATGCAGCACGACTATAAGAGCGAATTTTCGAAGAATAATTGGTTTTATAATTTTATTGAACATGATGTCCATGAATAACATCTCAAGTAACAACCACGTTTCTTCAAAGTGCTCCAGTTTGAGAGCGGAATAGGATATAGCTATTCTGACTTCTCCATCTTATTCAGGGTGTAAAAACATTGAAAATGAGGTGTCACTAGACAGACCGTTTCATTTTTAGAATTTATGGTTTGAAACTCCCCCCCCCCCCCAACCACCCCAAAACCTCCCACAGCTTTTGGACATTTCAACGCTGAACACGCCGGTGGAGTCAGAATTGCGTTATCGCATTCCGTCATCAGATTAGAGCAGATTAATCATGAAGAACGTATTCTTCATCTTCAAAGAACTCAAGTTTGCGATTGAGTCAGAACTTCGTTGATTCACATAATCTGCTCATATCAGTGAATGTTTCCGAAGAGGATATGGAACGGCGGATTGTATATTCACTGTGACCAGCATGGCACACCTTCGTATCAACACTCCTAGTAAGAGGGTTAGGCAGGGCTGCTTGCTTAGTCTGTTGCTCTTTGCTCTCTATATTGACGGCTTGCAAAGTTCATTACCGTATGGAGTCGCAGTTGGAGAAATTATATGGCTAGAAATATGGCTGATATTATATGGCTAGAAATTATATATTAAAACTCCTGATATGTGGCTGATATCGACTTTCATTCAAATTATTGGAAAACCGCTATATTATTCCCTTTTGAAATAGCAATTGGTCGACAGACCCCCCTAGTCAGTAGGTTACTTCACTCTGTAGGTCAGGAATAGAACTTCCGCAAGTTCTTTGGCGTTTTTCATGGTCTTTACGTTCCTTCCTACCTCATTTGAAAGGATTCAGTTCTCGATCATTGTAGTATCTCAAAGAGAAAAAAAATGAATCGGGATGTCACAGCATTTTAACCCCGTGGTAATAGTTTTGTTCCAACAGTGCAACCGGTTACAACAATGTACTCGGAAATCCAAAGGTACGGGCCCACATTTCAGGTTTCAGATCGAACCTCAGGAATTGCTCTGTCAGTATTCTACCCTGTGATCGTAACCCAATAAAGGAAGCGTTAGTCTTAGCCAGCAAGAGAGAGGATACCCACGAAACTGGCAAGGAGGTAAAATAAAATATAGAATAGATCCCACCTCGATCTCTATATTTTCTTGACGAGACAAAACGGTAGAAGGAGGAAAAGGCAACGGAAAACGCCACAGCCAATTCTCGCAGGTTATAATATATTATTGGAAATTTCCTCTGTTACATTCTTTCTGTTCGATTGGGGTGAAAAGTAAGAGAAAGGGTGAGAGAAAAAAAAAGACACAAGAAAAAGAGCTTTACAAAGGCAAATCTAATTTTTACCGCTTCTCCCCCTCTTTAACCAGGCTCTATCTTTGCCACTTTTCAGCATTTTTCGCGGTAAAAGGCAAAGCAAAGACGAGAAGAGCCAACGGGAATAGGGGGCGAGTTTATTCAGATCCGTTTGAACGGTGAGCCTTGAGGTTGACGTTGTTATGTGAGGTGGTGGGGCTTATAAAATCCGACATAGGATGAGAGGATTCAATAAAAGATGTAAAAACGCAACGGACGAAGGAGTCTAATAAGGCCGCAAGCAAAATTCATTGTCTGTATAACTTGAATGATATTGGTACTTGTGTAATATTTTTTCACCACACACTCCTCCATTCAATCCTACTCCATAACAAGTAACAAACTCGTTTCTTCCTCTTCAAAGTGATCCAGTTTGGAAAAGAAATAAGGTATCGCAATTCTGATTTCACCATCGTGGTTCAGCGTTGAAAACCCCCTTTAAAATGAGGTGTCACTTGTTAGACTGTTGCATTTTGGGAATTTGTGGGTAATTCCCCCCCTCCCCCCCCCAATATATATTTATGTATTTGCCATTACAGACGATAACTCTAGATAGAATTGAGCTAAAAAGTGTAAATTTGCACAAAAAATCTATAAGCGCAACCACTGTACTTGAATGCCCAAGCTTCACCTGATCGAGTACATAGGAAAACTAAACTTCTTTCTGTAGGTATAGAGAAAGAAGTTTAGTTTTCCTATTTACTCGATGGCGATGTACTTTGGCGAAATATTTACAAATATAAAGGAGGATGAAGAAAATTAACATAATATGACAATTTATATGAATATTATTCCCTTGGAAATTACATTTCGTACAAATTACTTATTTCGCCATGGGTTGGTGCAGTAAATTTGGTACATTCTGCCACAATTTATCTTGAAGTGTTAATTTTCTTAGTTCATTTTTCCCTCAGTCTATTTTCTTGTAGTATTTTAATGAGCAAACTATCTATTCCATCATTTTCACCTCCTTGAGGTAGGTACATGATCTACGGGCCCTTCTAACCAAAGAAACGCTCCGTTAGATTTCAATTTAATTCAGATCGCTAAATAAACTGTTCTGTGAAAACATCGTAATAGGAGCATCAGGTCACCCCAGTAAAGTCCCTTTTAACTCGGAATGAAAACTCCAATTAGCGGTTGGTTTGGCACAAGTTAACGAAAACTTTGCTGTTTCAGTATTCGAACTCCCTCCGAATGCCTGCCGGTTCCCATGCGACGTCGCCCTGGTCCACCAACTTATTTGGCACGTTCCTCCGCTGTGGAAATACCAGGTGGGCGCTGCTCGAATTCCTCCCCGTGGATTGTCAACTCATTGTACGAGTAGGTATATACCTACGCAAGATATTTTCCAGCGGTGAAAGACGAAAACTAGATATTTTGCTATTTGTACAGCAACTCTTAATGTCCATACGAGTTCTTCGTATTTAGGTACCTTACTTGTATACCCCTATTAGAATGAAACAGACGCTACTAGAAAACAATGTCTTCATGCTCTGTTCACTATCCGCACTTGTGCAAAATCCCGTCTAAAATTTTAAGAAATAAATTCCTCGAAATTAAGAGTCTTTTAGCGAATTTTCGAAGAATTTTATACCAAAATCCTTTCAGACCATCCTGAATCCACTCCGGACAATAACACTCGATAGAATTGAGATAAAAGTTCAAATTCGCACAAAACATCTGTCTTAGCAATCGAAAGGCTAAGATCGCAGATGGGCATAATCGGGTCAATCTAAGGGGGAGTTTGGGGGGTGAATTATTCGCTCTTATAGCCATGCTGCTGTAGATTTTTTTGCTAGTCAAGATTATGTTGAGGACTGGGGCATGAGATTCAGGGGGATAGGCCCTTCACATCTTTTCTGGGAAGTTACCCATGGACACCTTCGAGTAAAGGAAAATCGCCAACCACAATAAATCACAAATTTTCGAACGCTGACCTTGAGGTTTATTTAGAATCAAAATCGTGTACTCACCGTATTTTGGTGGTAGTGACGGAAAATTACATCTGTATAATCTGTTGAGGTATTCGCTCGTGTTCTCAATTACAAAACATCACACAAGGCCTTTTCTTTTAATCACTGCAGTGGTACCACTGGAAATACAAAATACATAAGGTTATTATCAGTGATATAAAAGTATATAATATACATATTGTGCTCTTTTTGCTTTGAATGTAATGGAGAATTGGTATTTACATTTCCTAACCCCGTTTTTGTTTTTTGTTTTTTTGCCTGCAGGTTGTGGCAGAGTTTGACGAATCTGCAAATAAGGCCATCGAAAAGACGATGAACACGTTGAATAACAATGTGGTCAGTCAAAAACTGGCTTTTGTAAAGGCCCATTTCCACGCCATCCCATCTGTGATCAAAAAATTGGAGACAGGGGATGGACCTTTGCACCGCCGTAGATTTGATCCGAGAATTGGAGAAGAAATCAAGCACTTGGACAGGACAAATCGGGAAGACCTGCAGGGAGAAATTATTGTCAGTCCTCAAGAGAAATCCAGGGTGGCAAGCAGTAGGACAATTTACACGTATGTTAAAGGAGAGCCTACTGGTGGTGAATTAGTGACAAATTATTCACCACCAGTAAAGTGGTGAATAATTTGCTCATTTAAATTTTTAATAAAGCATATAAAGCAAATAAAGCATATTTGCTCATTTAAATTTTTACCTATTGTGTCCTGTGACGTAGAGAGGTCCTTCTCCACTTTCAAATTGTTATTAAGCGATAAAACACGTGGCTTTTTTGTGGAAAACTTGGAAAAAGTGTTGATAGTTCAATTCAATCATTTTATCGATGATTTAGATTTTATTAAATAAAGTAATAAATTGTAAAAAACTGAAAATGTTTGTTTTTATTGCTTTTGTATCCCTATTGTACCTACATTAGACAAATCAAGGTCATCATTGAGATACTTGATCGTCATATTATAGAATTTGGTGGGGTGCATATTTTTTTGCACGAGTGCATATTTTGCCAATCGTAAAATCATATTTTGGGGAGGTGGGGGGGGGAGTGCATATTTTCCGGGCTATAATTATCACAATAGACGGTAGATGGTTATAAAATTATACTGTTTCAAATATTCCTCCGAGCAGGGGAGATGTGATGACGGATCTTGATGGGAAACGGGAAGGAGGGAGATCGTTCCAATAGTAGTTCAGCCTGCGAACAATTTCAACATATTGCTGAAGTCATGTAAAATGTTATCATTGCGTTTCTCGTAGGTATACGGGAAAATTACACAACGTACGGTGTCTTTTCTGATCGATTTAACGAGAATTATATGCGGGGGCTGAACACACAACTGTTATAGATTCGTTAACTGTCTTTCAACCTCTAGCCTGTGTTGATATCTGTATATGTAATTAGTTATGTGTATGACGATTGGTACATCGTCTCTGTCTCGTTGCTGTGAGACCAATGAATTAACGCGAAATAAACTATCAGTGAGGAAATTCAGACTGTCAGGAAAGTTCAGGAAAGTCAGACTGCCTCCAACCTCCCCTTACAGTAGTCCCAATGCCCATCACAATTTTCACTGTCAACTGTTCCTTGGGGCCCATTATGACTCAACATTTAACTGTCTGTTAGCTGATCCAGCTATAACAACAAACTGTCTGTATGGCTCCAACGTAACTCTGTCTTGTCCAAGTAGGACACTGTCATTATTCACTAGGGACACAAATAAAATCCTTAACGGGACACAATTAAAGTCCTAAACAGGACACTGTCAATTGTCCACGAGGGACACAATTAAAGTTCTTAACAGGACACTGCCATTTGTCCACTAGGTACACAATTAAAGTCCTTAACAGGACACTGTCAATTGTCCACGAGGGACACAAATAACGTCCTCAACAGGACACTGTCATTATCTACAAAGGACACAAATACCTATTAATTGCATGGTTATTAGGTGTATCAACAACTTGTTCTATAGGAACTCGGAAATGTAATCACGCGACCTTCCCGTCCGACGTCACAACAAGAACTTTTCAGTGCAGTGCACTGAGTGCACCTGTGTATCTATCCCTTTTTATCCATCCTCCAGATAGCGCTATTCCTATTCCAGACTAGTGTCTACTAACAATGTGTCCTCGGTATTTCGCCATCTGCGACAACTGTTGCAATCTCTTAGGACGATTCTGAACAAACTAGGAGGACCTGAGACAGATAGAATAATGTTTGTGAGTAAATTGTATGGGACCATTTCCTAAATTGTATGGGACCACGTGAGAGCTACCCATCGGCAGAGTCAGAAACAGTAGAAGTGCAACAGGTGTAACTCACGTTGACTCAAAATGGTAGTGGACGAACTATCGAGCGCAGCTCAGCAGCAGGATGATCGTCCAGAATGGGATTCTCACAGATGTTTAACGAATGAACGGAAGAAAATCAGAAATTGGTACTCATTAAAGCAATCACCATCTACCTACCACGTTTCTTCATAACCTAACTGGCCGTTATCAAATCGCCAGCCACGATACAAGTTCGGCAATAAAACTGCTGTTTCGGTCTCGACGATGCGTGGATGCTGGTCGGTTGGATGGATGATGCCGCGAGGAGCGATGTCTTCTCAATATGCGCGGGCGATTCAAATCTTCAAGGGATGGGGATACTGTAGTCAACTCTCTGGCTATTACCTTGAGGAGGAGGAAGGGTTTGGGTGGATTTTAAGGGTTGGTAACAGATGCTCAACTAGGTAATCTATCATGTGCAACGCACGAATCGTCCAGCTATGTATTGCCGTTGTATGTGATAGATAGTCCTACGAGGAATGAATGAATCAATGAAAATAGTGTTTATTCGGTATTTTAAATATTTACAACATGATATTAATACACTTATAAGGCATGGTTTAACCGTCTGCCTAGAGTTGGTCTTTCCAAAGAAATTAAATAAATAAATGAACAGTTTATTCTACTTTCCATTTTACATCTTCAATAATTAAAATTATCAGTTAGGTATTTGCGGTACCTGTATGCTTGCCTCACAAACCAATAAAACTTACTCCAGTTTTTTCCATTCAGGTAGCCTAACATTTCTTCTTCACCAAGTGTCTTACCCCCCAAATAACATGCTCGATAAGGATTCAATATAGGGCAACGGCATAAAAAATGAAAAATGTTCTCTTCTTCCCCTAAATTGCATAATGCACACCTCTGAGCCTCGACCTCTCTCCATGGCAGTGCTTTCAAGTACAACATACCTGACCTACATCTCATTATAATATTTAGTACATCTGTAGGGAGGTCATCGTTTACGTAAACTGTTGTGTGGTCCACTAATGTATAGACAGGATGGTACTCACCCGCCCACATCCTTTCCTCATTCCTACGAGGAAAAACATGTGTTTTCTTTTTGGATTTAAAAATTTGTCGTTCAAAGGTTGTCTTTCTCCAAAATAATCAACTAACTTCAATAGTTCACTCCGCCTCCCCTCGAACACACCGACATGAGAGTGCATGATCCACCATGAGACCGGTGTGAGCCCACTCTATGCGTCGTATTTCTACTGCACGCTGATTATATAATTAATTGATTAAAGTCTTGGGAATGCAGCCTGAGCGTCTGCCTCATAGGGTGGCGCGGGAGACGAAAAAACCCAACGAGAACCATTTTTAAAATTGGCGTCTGAGTCTCGTCACTTCCAAATGTATGCTGCACTTGAACACAACACGAACTATAAAAGCGAAAATGATCAACGCGTGTATCGTCTAATTGCTAGGGTGCGATGCGAGCAAATGGGGCTAAATGCTAAGTTGTGGTTCAGGGGCACAAGAGAAGCACATTGCTCAATGTGTAACAGGAATCAGTAGGAAATTAGCTATCATTTCCTATGTAGGTACCTGTTCGAGAATTTCGGAATACAGGATAAAATATTTTAGTAAGGGCATTTTGGAACCTCAGGAGATGCTGAATGCTCTTGATGGACCTGATTGGACACGACTGTTCAATTTTCTGAGGGAGGCACTAAAGTACAGGAGATTTCTTGTAGATAACTATAATAATTATAATTATTATGTTTGAATGAGGTAGGCGGCATTATCTAATGAATTTTTTTGTAGCTATGAAATAATTATTATGCATGAAATTACTAGGTATCTATCGTTATTACTATTAGCATAATGCTAGAAATTGCGATTAGGTATGTATGAAATTATTTATGAAACTATTAATGAAATATGGTTTGTTTGATGTTGAGGGATGTCGAGGGTCGATCAAATGAAAATTGATTTATGTGCTTTATGTGATTTATTGAATTATTATCATACAAACCAATAGTCCTAGCACCATTTGTCCAGCAACATTTGTTGTCAACAAAAATATAATTTGTCTAACCAAATGTTTTAAAATAACTATAACAAAATTTGCATAACTACCTAGGTATAACTAAATAACTATAACAAAACTTTTGTCAATTTTCTCACGATACAACTGTAATTAATTATTAGTGATATTATGAAACGGTTTTTAGGCCCTGAAGATGAAGAAATATATTCTTCGAAACTAAATCACACACACTCAATATGGTTTGTATTGTAAATAACTTGAATGGTCGTAGAAGGGTACTAAACGAAATGAAGGGGAAGAAAATTAATTAATTAAAATTAATTATTATTGTTATGAGGTAGAATGCTACGAGTAGAACGCTATAAGTATGAAATAATGTGTGATGATATGATTAAGAATGTAGTATAATATATTATATTAAATTTAATATAATATATCATATTATGTATAGGTATATTTTTTTTTTTTTAATCCGAGCACTACCGGACAGTTGGCAAATGCCCAGTCCAATAATGTTGACGTCATTATCATGTATTTTCTATAATTTTGTTTGAATAAACATTTTTTTCTTCTTCTTCAACTAACTTTACAATAGAAGTGTAATCTCACCAGTGGGAGCTAGTAGTAAATACAGAACACAAGCAGTAAAACTCTATTCGACCATTGATTGAATCGCCTTTTAGCTCTTCTTGGCACCAGCGGTGAAAAGGGGCGATATTAGGTATTACGTCGGGAATGATTGTGCGGGCTCGGGAGAAAAGGGGCTGGGCGCCATATGTTACCTAACTAATGTATATAGATTATTCTTTCCAAAGGCTCCTTCCCCCATATGCTCCCTTCATTTTCTTCAGTTCTCTCTTTCTCAACTCTCCACAGGCGCATTCGTTATCCAGCTTCCAATCGATAACTTCATCTGGATGTACAGAACTATTTCTGTTTTGATAGAAAAATGTGTAGGGTAGATACCCACCAACAGCACATCACACTTATTCGGGGCAAGGGGATGTTACAGGGGTCCGTAAAAATTCAAATGTCAAAACTGCAAACCTTTGCCCCCACCTACCCTACTTCTGTAAGTCTTATTGCACGCCATCAAATACATTCCGTATTCAACAGTTACTAATTGTAATAGAAGTTAATAGTACTACGCTTAAGTTTGGCTCTAGAGAAATCCGAATCTTTACCCTCCCGTCCAATCACATTGAAGCAACCCCTGTTGGGACATGTGCGGCCTCGTGTCGGGAGGTATTTATGCCCTCTTCACTTCTTCGAGGGAATTTCGATCGGGCTGGAAGCAAGTCGGCCGGGAAAGGGTTTATTGTGTGGGAGCCCGAGGTGCAATGTTAGTGGTCAGCCTTGGCGAGTTAGGGGTGGACAATTAACAATAATTGCAGGGTAGTAGGCAGCTTCCTCGTGTCCACTGCCAGGTCATGGTTTGTGTAGTACGGAGGGGTGAGGAGAGTCAACATGTTTGAGCGAACAGGCCATTGTGTTGAGGTGGCTGCTGCAGTGAAGCTGCATTGCCTTCCTGTTATGGACGGCCAGTGTCGGATGATGTCAATTTCCACTTCGGATCACGTCAAAGCAGTACAGAATGCCTTGGAATACGGAAATAGGGACATTTGAATATCATCGTCAGCACTCGAAAATACTGCTTACCAGTATAATTATAATTGTTTATATTGGTAAACTTTGAAATCCTACTACTTCAGTGTACCTCCAAGCCTTATTGAAGCACAGACATACATAAACTTGGCAAGTACCTAGGTAACCTACGATGTACATTAGAATTTTAATCGGCTATATACCAGTTGAGCACAAATCCAGTAATACAGTATATCAATTGGGCGCATAGAAATATTTGGGAATATACCAATTGTGCGCAGCCTGCAGTCTGCACAGACGTATACCATTTGAGCGCAGGAAAATGTACCAGGAAAATGCAAAACTGGCCCTACGCACAATCAATGTATAACAACACTCAATGCCAGCAAGTCACTCCACATGCTCATTTCAAGGAAAGGAGACAAAATGGCGATGCAAGATGAACTATGTCTCAGATATCATGATTGCAGTCAAGATCCTTGTCAGTGTCCAACAATAGAAAAAAACTGAACAAATTAGGAACAACAATAGACAACAAGCTAAGATGGGACAAACACATAGACTCTCTGTGTCAAAAACTGAGAAAATGTGCGTACATGCTATACACGATAAAATAGGTACTTAAGTAGGCACTACAAGTGGAACCTACAAAATGTTAGCCGTTAGCAAATAATCAATAGCATAATTTGAAATAAAACAACTTCGTGCTGGAGCGCAGCATTTGCAATGCTTTTTAGAACGGTCTTACGTAACTATAATATAGGTAGTATATAATATAGTATATTAATAATATTATATAATATTATTATATTTGAATGTACTGTGTTAATATCACGGAAGGACAATAAAAATTATTATTATTACCAGTTGAACGCTCCTGAGGGATCTTTCTTTCTCCTGGAACCTACTCATTACCACTCGTACAAGTTCATTTGGACACATTGTTTATTGGTATATGATCAATCAACAGACAATTTCAGTTGATAATCATAATTAAAGTAAAGAAGAAAAAAATAAGGTCATATTACCGTGGCGCCCAATTGGTTGGTACCTCTAGAAGGAAACTTGCGCTCAACTGACACATTGTCAGAAACGGAATTGCACTCAACTGGTACAGTGGATTGCGCTTAACTGTTGGACAACTTTTTATTCATTGTACGAGTAAGTACCACTGTTATGACTGTATGACATACTGTATGTTCTTTTTCTCTACTTTCGCAACTACTGGGAAAATAACTACTGGGAAAATTATAGAAGCCATAGAAACGAGCAATGATCAAGTTCGGCAACTTGAAAAGCATAATAGTTTGCACTCCATTCAGTGAATAGGAGTTGAAGACTGGGACGCCTTGAGAGGGACCAGATTTATTAGAACTGGAGGCACTTACCTTCTCTCAATATACAAGATAGGGTGACATTCTAAGCTTGCCCTTTAGATATAATTAATATTATTCACTGTAGCGACGAACTTTAAGGATCCAACACAGTATTGAACGAATTCAAGCGGGTGAAAAATACCTACTTATCCAGGCTTATCCCTTTGCATTCAAGAGTTACCCAATCACTCGAATAGTGTTGGATTTTGAAACATTCCAGGGCTGCCCAGGGGTAGATCCAGACTTTGATCGTGGTGATGGGAAGGGAGGGGGGCCAGGAGGTTCATAACCTAGCCTAACTTATATGGACATATCACTGATAATAACTAACTTTCTACCTAACTCCTACTTGTACATGGCCAAATTAATTTTTTCAGCGATTTTGCCTTTTTGTGATTAAACACATTTCGCACACCAAAGACTTCCATTTCGAACTCGCCCTTGGTATTGACCTATTGTAACCCCTCGAAATTTTGGAGGTGTTACTATCTTGAAAATTGAGATATGCTGCCGAAAGCTTTGTGGTCATTGGGCAATAAGACCACTACTATCATATTGCCGATTTTTGGCTCTCGAGGGGGCGGGGGAGGGGGTGTCATAACTAACATGAACCCTGCTTAAATCAGCCACTGGGGCTGCCAAAAGTTCATCTTTGGAATTCTTTTTTGATGGAGGTTTTGGTAGACCTGTTTCGTTCTGGATCGTGGTGAACCTGGTGGGAGCCGATGGAAAGTTTAGTTTGGCATAAGACGTTATTAAAAGTTAATGACGCGGCAAAAGTCCCTCGGAGGGGGTAACGGAATATTGGGGTGGAGCGGCAAATCTCTTTCTACTTAGGCGTCTTTTTGCTAAGTAAAGAATATTCTTTTCAGAGATAGCATAGATATCACTTTAGTTCGGAACATTAATCACAATGAAACGGTTCAAATACAAATAAAATCTCATCCAGTGTTACGTCGTGTACATTATGTACCTTCCCAATAATCTCAACTCATCACTATTAATTCTAAACAAGGTGGAAGAATCAAAACCTTACGATTAACCATCCGATCTGAATCACCTTCATATTTGTTCCAACGTACGTTTCATATCTGAATAACAGTTTGTATTTATTGATTTGTGAGACCTAGAGATGATTTACAGCCCGATATCTAATTTCCTGTAAGCCCTCTGCAGCGAGTGATACATGGTTTGATATATTATGAGTAGTTAGTGCATTCATTTTCGGTATCGTTCGATATATTTGGAATGAAGGGTCCAAATGAGATCAACAATTAGATTCGATTTGTCGATTTATCAAAATCTGTAAATAGCTATAAGAAGTATACCATAGAAGAGTACCTATAACAAGTATACTATAGAATAATAATATTATTCTATAGTATTATTCTAGAGTATTATACTATATTATAGAGTAGTAGATAGTAGTATACTATAGAAGAGTACCTATAAGAAAATCGTGTTAAAAACCTACGAAGTTTGATTGTGTTTTTTGCTTATTGAAGTGATGAGAAGTTTGTACTGCATTATATTAGTTCATTTTCATCGCTATACTATGCATTACTACTTAATCGATGTCTATACACGATAGCACAAGGATTATTGTTAATTTGTACAGGGATGGAGTAATAGAGGACCATCATGGTCCTATTCTTACCCTATTTGTTTTGAATAAAAGCCGTCAATCAATCAATCAATCCAAATGAGATCAAACCATCCAGCAACCGTTCAGGTCATCTCGTCAATCTGTTGATAGCCGAATGTGCCAAATCTAATATTTGCCTACAATTAACTTTACTCGTAGAACTCTACGAATAATGATCATTTATACTACTATTAGGATTACGAAAAAATTTTGTTCTCTTCCAAGTCAGTATGATCATTGTGGGAGACTTATCCGAGCGCCACTGATCAACATTTCATTTTACACGGCTGGTTTTTCAATGCTCGACTAAAGGCTGACTAAGTTAAATCTAGACTAGCATCCTCATACCTCAATTCAATATAACTGCTCAGTTATAAGACAGCCATCTTGAAAGTTGTGATTGTGCGGTGGTCTCGATTCCAACTTGATTTTCCATAAAGTTTTCGTTAAAAGTAATACGGACACAAAATCCTGTGGATCGCTAGTATGGCATTAGGAAAAAAGGTTACCTGTGTTATTCACATTCAAGATAAAATTTGACACATCGCAGGCAGTGATAATAGCAACTGCAGTGCTACAAAATTTAATTTAATCTGGCTCTGGATCGTGACACCATATTATTGTAACATTATTATTATGTATCTTATACGCAATCCAATGATCCAATGACGCTGTTGTGAATACCGTTCTTGTGGGCGACACCCATGATTAGAGCACCAATCCGAAAGATCATCTAATTACCTACCACGTATTTCGCCAATCTATATTTCCAAGTTCAAAAATGTTTTTGTTATTCCCAATTGCTCATTATTTACTTGCTGTACCTACCTATTAACCTACAGAAAATTTACAAAATAAAATATTAGACATTCAGGTAGTCCAAAAATATTTTCGTAGCTATTCCCAATTGCTCATTATTCATTTTGGTTTATTATCTTCGATAATGAACCATTGGAATCGCCCAAAGAAAAAAATTTTTTAACCCCCCCTCAAAATTTGTTGGTTTACGTTTCAAGATACGTAGATTCAGAAAATCGAATTAAAAAAAATCCGTCCGTCACCCGTACGCCGTACGCCGTCCCCCGTCCGCCGTCCGTGCCACTTTGCCCAGTTAGCGTTGAGCTAAAATTACGAAATTTGGTTTCTGGGTTTGGACCAGCCCCACAATGATCCTCGAAACTTTTCATAACCCTAGGTCAAGGGGAAGGGGTTCAAAACGAACTTTGAAATTTCGACAATGTCATATCTCTAAAAATTCCCAAGAAACGGTGTAATTTTTAGTTCACTTTTGAATGACCTGAAAAATTACGAATCTTTTAAGACCAATTGGATTTTTTTGCGACCAGCTGTTCGTTCACAGTGACGGCGCAAAGGTTTAGGAAAAACACTAAACTTTCGCGTCGAAAACGGCCGTTATGTGACCCAACCCCCAGACGCCCAGAATAAAACTACCTTTTTTCATCTTCCCGGTAAACTACAGTCTAGAAATTTTAACCGTGAGTCGGGGATAGACCACATTGCAATATTCACTCGGTTTCTCATCTGTAAAATTGTTTAAATAATACTTTTTTGTAATAATACAAATTAAATTTTGACGATGAGCTATTGACTTGAAATTTTAAAAAATAGGTCAGAACTGGATCACAATGCAATATTCACTCGGTTTCTTGTCTGTAAAATTGTTTAAATAATACCTATTTGTTTAAACAAATTAAATTTTGCTGATGAGCTAGATACTTGAAATTTTAAATATAGGTCAGAAATGGATGATATTTCAATATTCCCTCGGTTTGTATGACATGGTATGAGTATGGTATGGTATATTATTGTATGTATGATTTGGTATAATACAGTATGGTATGATAGGAAAGAAATTCGTATGGTATGGTATGAGTACGGTGAGAATATGGTATGGTGCCGATTTGCAATACAGTCTGGTATAGACAGAAGGGTGATCTGCACAAGGAAGATAATAAACCGTTGTGTCAAGAATTTGCAGAGTTTTTTTTACCTAGTAACCTAAAGTAAATTTACAAAATGAGAGACAATTTAAAAAATAAAAGAAAAAAAACATGCTGTAGTTGACAAGTTGGCAGAATTTATTTAGGTATTTTGTAAAATACAAGTCATTGTAAAATACATACTACGTTCGGTATTGAGGATGCAAAATCAATGAGAAACCCAGAAGCGCCCGTACCCACGTAGTTTTCTCAAGCATAGTCATGAATTTTTTTTAAATGTAGCTTGAACTTCGTAAAAGGGGTCTAATGAACGAATTGTGTTTTCTCTACTACACTGTATTTTCTCTTCAGACGACAATAAAATATTTCAATTACTAAGAAATGCAGTATGGTGTTGCATGTTAATCTATACATTCAAGGAAGTACATTGTCTTAAATTGTATACAATTCTCCGCCAACGTTCCCCCTCAGACAATCAATTTTATTTCGAATCGTAATTGCCATTGAAAGCTACACAAAACTGCACCGTCAAAAGGTTTTCCGTTTGTTATCTTGCCCGCTAGAAACGACTTGTGAACAAGGAAGCAAAACTGTAGAGTCAAAGGTTTTTTTTTGTAGCCGTTAATAACTACAGCTTTCCCTCCAGGCTGCCAACTCTTTCTGATGCATTAGTGAAGAGAAAATTTGCCTTCTAATCAAAGGCTTCGGAAAGCCCGAGTTTTAATTAAATGGACAACAGCTTGAGCATTAACCACCGTAGCGGAAATCGCTGTCGTCAGACGTTTTGTATCGTCAAGTTTGCACATTCAACTGTTGAGTTTTGTAGTATTGAACGTCTGTACCTTTTAGAATAAGGCTTTATTCAGCTAAAGAAGAGCACATCATAAAATAGTCTTTATAAAATGCCACGTAGGCGAATTTGGAAACTTTCGATCGAATTAATAATAGGTGATAATGATCAACAGTAACACAATATCACATTCTCCCCCACTTCATGTAAGAATATAGTCCCGTAGGTACACCGGAGATTCACGCTTGCGCGTGCTTCTCCTGACGTAAACATCTTGAGGAACAGGGTTGTCGTTATCCCCAGAGGATTGCAAAGGGGCATCGTTCGTGCATGAAGGTTCAGTCGCAGGTTTCGGCGAAAGCTGAGGTTCACCTCGATCCAGAAGAAGATGAGGTTCATCAGGGGGTGATACTACATCATCTTGGCGAAGGTGGTCCGTGAGATCAAACCGTAGTTTCTCGTCCGTCTGGTAGTCGAACATGATCGTATTTGCTGTGCCTCTGGAATTTTCGAAGCAGCACTGGTCCTTGCTGAAGCAGCCATACGCAATATGGACACAATATCACAAGTTTCATAAATATTGACGAATAAGAATTGTTAAGCTCCAGGTTTGGATTCGCCCATCGAATTTGTATATTACTAGCTGTTTACCATCGCTTCGCAACGGTAGAACAGACACCCCCTTTAGGACAGGCCCCACTCATAACAGATACTACCTCAGGATTGACAAAGAGTGGTTTTTTGCTACCGTAAGCCACGGTTCAAGGGCGCGTCCCAAGTGAAAATTATGGTTTGAGTAATAATTGGTTATTGTTTGATTAGTGGCCGAAAATTTAGCTTAGTTAGAAATTAATGATTCCCATCACTCTCTATCCAGGCTTTGGACTGGCTACTTGGAAATCTATTGAATGTATGTACATAGTAATAGATTTGCATGTAGGCGAGTTTAAAATCCTATTTATTTTACATATATTTACAGCACTATTTACACTTGTAGTATTATACAATATTTACATATATTTACAGCACTATTTACACTTGTAGTATTATACACTATTTACATATATTTACAGCACTATTTACACTTGTGAATATACACTATTCACATAATACCTATGTATATTATACAAATTTGCCCGAATTTGAAAGCGGTTTCTTGGAATCACACCCTCACAGAGGCAGAGGTTTCTGATAACCCCACAAAGCTAAGACAGCTGTTTGATACAATCTCAGTTTTCTGCAGTCCCTCAGACCCAGTGGAGCTTTGGAACCAGTTTAGGAGAAGTATTTGCGAGGACATATTTAGGGACTGGCAGAGGAGATCCATATGTACAGACTCTCCTGACGTTCAGGGGCAGTGCTACGACAGAGGTCTGGTGCTGCTAGAAGAGGATGTACGAGCCATTGGAGGCCAGCCTCTCTCCCGCTACTCCATGCCTTCTCCACAGCATTTAGAAGCTGACGCAAACCCCGAATACCACAGAGAGACCAACCACGACCCTCTAGAGCTGCAACGGGACTTGGCATATGAAAATTACATTGCCCAGAAAGCGGTTTCTTCGGAAGGAAAGTGTACGTTTTTCTAAACTGAGCTGGTAAGGTTTAAAGGAATCACACTTCTGACGTTGGATGAAGAACAGTTGTTTAGTCTAATTTCGCGGGGAATATCCTTGAAATTACCAATCTGAATCATACCACTACAACGGCAAACACGAAAATTGAGAATCCGTTTGTTAATTTTCTGGTAGGTACTCGTATTTTTGTAGGTGCCTACTGTTTTTCTGCATTCAAACTTGAATTTCTCCATGAAATCGATAAGGAATCGCAAAGTCGACCATACCATTGGAAAGCTGATTAAATTTGCAAGTTTTCCTGAGATTTGACAGCTCCCAGCACGTTTTTTGGGAATGCAGTTAACGTAGGTACAAGTATTTTCGAAAAATGTTTTTCTCATTGTCAATGCTAGAACTGCAATTGCGGTCCTTAGGAGTTCGTTTTTTACTACTAACGGGCATTAGGGGTATGTAGAAAATGTTGTCACAAGTAGAAAAAATTGGTTTCAAAGTGGAAAAACGAGGGTTTTCATGGCGGAAAACGTGGTGTTCTGAAAAAAAAACTTTAAAAAATCATATCTTGGGATAGGATTGAGATAGAAAGGTGCGGTTGGCGGCGGTCTACTCAATTTTCAGTCTGGTTTTACCTCATTTTTACCGTTCTTGGGGATTTGATTCGCCAGAACCATTGTGACCTTCATTACGGTTGCCTCAATTCGCAGACGAGCGAGAACGGAGGACAGTTCACGTCATTTGGTTTTATGAAATCCCTACCTCGAAAATAAATACATTTCCTGGGTAATGCAGTTAACATGAATGACACTTTCTACACCCTGAAATGGAGACATTGCGACTGAAAACTCATTTAATTCGTTGCTGTCAGGTCTGGGTAGGGATACTCCCACCCCCCACCAAACATCGCCACCAACAACCCGCTCCTCCCCCTCCCTCCGCCCCCACCGTCCTCCCCCCGCTCACGTATTTACCCCCCCACGTCTATTAACCGTCCACAATTTCAATTTACGTGATGGAAGTCAGCTCATGCATGACGGTCAATAAATGTCGTGACGCATTAACACCCCCCCTCCACCCCTCGTCACCGCCAACACTCCGCTCCTCCCACTCCCTCATCACCCTCCGTCTTACCCAGCTCACTATTCACCTTCTCGTCTATTCACCGCTCACCATTTCAATGTACGTGATGGAAGTCACCTCATGAATGACGGTCAATAAATGTTGTGATGTATTAATACTACCGCCCACTCCCCCCCACCTGTCAACACCAACAGCCCGCTCCTCCCCCTCCCTCATACCCCTCCGTCCTCGCCCGCTCTCTATTCACCTTCTCGTCTATTCACCGCCCACAATTTCAATTTACATGATGGAAGTCAGCTCATGCATGACGGTCAATAAATGTTGTGATTAATACTCCCGTCCCTCACCACACTCTCTCATTAGGTATGGAATAACGGTTGGGGGAAGCTCCTATAGTACGCACCTTGTTCCACTTCAGTCTGTTAAAAATTAATTGATAAAAATATTATTAAACAAACCTTTTAGATATCCTACTATTACGCTGTATTGTGAGTTCAACGTGTGGAAAGTAAAAAATATTTTTCTAATTGAATCTCGTATACAAGTTTTTAGGGCTGGTATCAACGTTGAACATGTGTCTCGTTTATCAGGCACTAGAACGGCGACTATGACCAATATTGAGATACCTCGCTGCCGTACATACTTTTATGAGCGAAATGCATACATTAAGTACAGTATTGAAGTTTTTGTGTGATAACAGAATTAATCGTAAGGACTTTTACTCTGTTGGTGCGCTCAAGAAACATTTACTTAATATTTTGTTAATGATTTCTTAAATTGTTAAATGATTTATAATAATTATAAATCATTATTATTATGATTTATAATAATTATAAATCATAATTATTATTTAATCTCCGTTTCTATATTCTGCTATTAATTAGGTGAAATGCCTGTTTTTGTGGTTTTTGGTTTATTATCTTCGATAATGAACCATTGGAATCGCCCAAAGAAAAAAAAATTTTAACCCCCCCTCAAAATTTGTTGGTTACGTTTCAAGATACGTAGATTCAGAAAATCGAATAAAAAAAAAATCCTTCCGTCCGCCGTACGCCGTCCGCGCCACTTTGCCCAGTAAGCGTTGAGTTAAAATTACGAAATTTGGTTTCTGGGTTTGGACCAGCCCCACAATGATCCTCGAAACTTTTCATAACCCTAGGTCAAGGGGAAGAGGTTCACCCTTTCCCTCAGATCACGTCAGAACACAAGCGACCGGTGGGCCATTACGTCAGAGCCTATGACGCACGAGCGTATGACGTAAGACGGCTGGCAGGAGGCTAACTAGTGCGTCAGAGCCTATGACGCACGAGCGTATGACGTAAGACGGCTGGCAGGTGGCCAACAATTACGTCAGAGCCTATGACGCACGAGCGTATGACGTAAGACGGCTGGCAGGAGGCCAACTAGTGCGTCATACGACGAGACCTTTTATGTCTCTGCGCCCCCTCCCACACCCACACCGCGTACCTCGTACTTCATTTTGGTTTATTATCTTCGATAATGAACCATTGGAATCGCCCAAAGAAAAAAAAATTTTAACCCCCCCTCAAAATTTGTTGGTTTACGTTTCAAGATACGTAGATTCAGAAAATCGAATAAAAAAAAATCCGTCCGTCCGCCATACGCCGTCCGCGGCACTTTGCCCAGTTAGCGTTGAGTTAAAATTACGAAATTTTTTTTATGAGTTTCGACCAACCCCACAATGGTCCTCGAAACTTTTCATAACCCTAGGTCAAGGGGAAGGGGTTCAAAACGAATTTTGGTACGACATGGTATGAGTATGGTATGGTATATTATTGTATGTATGATTTAGTATAGTACAGTACGGTAGGTATGATAGGAAAGAAATGGTATGAGTACGGTGAGAATATGGTATGGTGCCGATTTGCAACACAGTCTGGTATAGACAGAAGGGTGATCTGCACAAGAAAGATAATAAGTAAACCGTTGTGTCAAGAATTTGCAGAGTTTTTGTATTTCAATATTGTCGTTGAATCATTGTCAGGACTCCAACAGGGAACACAAGTTCAACTGAACTTGAACCTTGGTGGGCGAAGAATTTAATCTTGGAAAATTTTCTTTTCATTTGTACTTGCCAACAATAAATAAAATTCATTTAATAAATAATATCACGATAATATCGCGCTTTCGATATCGATATACTATCGGAAATATCGAAAGCAAAATATCGATATTCATTGATATCGATAATATCGGAACATCCCTACTCCTGACTACGGAAAGAAGGTAATTTCGAATATTCGTTGGGAGGTACTTCCTGTTATTAATAATTTATAGTATAATACTGAGCTGGTAAGGTTTGAAGGAATCACACTTCTGAAGTTGGATGAAGAACATTTTTTTAGTCTGAGTTCACGGGGAAACCCTTCAATAGCGTTAAAGCTCGTAGAGTTGGAGGAAGGCTTCAAATCAAAATATGATAAAAGTTGGATTGAGGCAATTGCATTAAGTTTGCAGAGCAAACGACGTATTACGCTCGCCATTTTATTCCTTACTCCTTCCACGTTCGAAGTTAGTCATAAAATTCAATCAAGGACTTTACAGCCGGCTTAACAAGAGCATATTCTCTGCTGCGACAAGCGGGCTTCATTTGCTTTAAGGCTAAAGAGCACAAATTGTGTTCGCGTACGAATTTTGACATTTTGCATTGTGGGGGCGGTTCTGAAGGGGATAAACAAACTACGAACTTGTTAAATTTGTACGGCTCTTCAGCCGCCTTTTGGGGTGAATGTTTGAAACGACGTGATGCGGGTTAAAAAATTTGTTTATAATGGAGAGGATATGGTTATGTCACATGTGTAGGTACTCACGATCGAAAACGTATCCCAAATCGCAGAAATAACTGGTAAAAATCCGCGACATCACCACACCTAAGATAGTGCATTATTGTCAGGTTGGGCGTACTTAGCCAATACCCATGGAATTTGATTGGCTGCTTATGATAATGAGTTTTTGACATTTTATGTCTTTACTCTGGCACATAACTCGAAAAACGTTACACAAAAGCGTTACACGAAATCGTCACGAACATTTCTGATGATTTTCGCTTACAACCGATTCGGTGCTACGGAACTTTATCTTCGCCAGTTATCATCGTACAAAAATCGTTCACCACTCGTTGGATAGCTCTCGATTTACTTAACCATATTACGTTAACCACTGCGGAGTGCGTGGCCGACAAGCTGCGGTATGAGCGTGATTGTTTAAATAATTGTTTACGTTACATCATTCTCAATCATTTATATTGTCTATACGAATGCAAGCTTCATAATTTATGATGAACCCTACAATTAAGTATAACAACTACGCTACTGGGGTAGGTGATGTAGCATTGTTCGAAGGTTCTTGAATCACTTCTTTGAAGACATAAAATGTCCCAATGTGTTGCAGACTCGTATGCAAGCATTTAATTCTCGACTGTATCAACAACAGGATGGAGTTGACATTCTTTTGATATTTTCATGTCTTTGCTTTGGCACATAAACGGAAACGGAAAAAATTTGTTTCCTTGATTCACCCTTTCCCTCAGATCACGTCAGAACACAAGCGACAGGCGGGCCACTACGTCAGAGCCTATGACGCACGAGCGTATGACGTCAGACGGCTGGCAGGAAGCCAACTAGTACGTCAGAGCCTATGACGCACGAGCGTATGACGACAGACGGCTGGCAGGTCAACTAGTACGTCAAAGCCTATGCCGTAAGAGCCTATGACGTCAGACGGCTGGCCGGAGCCCTAGTACGTCAGAGCCTATGACGCGCGAGCGTATGACGTCAGACGGCTGGCAGGAGGCCAACAAGTATGTCACAGCCTATGCCGTAAGAGCCTATGACGTCAGAGGGCTGGCTGGCTAGGTGATCCGGTTTTAATAAGCCTCTGGAATTCCGCGCCTTCATTTTGCATTCATTTACATCTTCACGTTGAAAAATCCTTCATCTTGTCGCTAATTTTTTTCTTTTGATTTTCGTTTCGTATTCCATTATACTAATATACACGGACCTGTGGTCGGACCTGCGCTATTAGCTGCTCGACTACTGAGGACTGCATTGATTGTATAATATACAATATTATGTTGTACATATTATGTATGTTATATCACGTTGTTGTAATATCATTCCTCCATAATTATTGTTACCTAATATTGTCAACCAATATTGTAACCGTGGATTTTGATGCATAGTAGGTATGGGACATCGATATTCGATGTCGATGTCTACATCGATACCGATATAATATCGGACGATATTCAGGAAACATCGATATCAATATCGATATCGATGTTTTTATCAGAAGGAATCTCTTGGCCCAGTTTGTCTCTTTGTCTTTGTCGCTTGGTTTGATTTTGATTCAGTCACAGTTCTCTTTTGACACAGTTGTTTTCAGTACTTTTGAATGAACGAACACTTATCTATTCTTATTGCCCTTTTGTGATTTGTTTGGCGTTGAAATCTCAAAATGCCTCCTAGCGAGTGGTGGCGGTTTTTCAAAAAGGTTGATGGAAAAAGCCCAGTGTTCTACGCGTGGGATGGCAATAAAAATTTCGGGAAATACAAGCAATACAAGTGTCATATTGACAAGGTTCTTCCATACCTGATCCGGATAAGTGAAAAAATGCAACCCAAAACGCAAACAGTCGCAAGACATTCGCAATGAAGACTCTCTTCTTCAAGAAGACTTCATATTCAGGTGAAAGTGGTCATCCTCCTATTCATTTCTTTTTAACATGAATAATGTTTTTGCGGTGGCCTACCAGAGTTGAAAAGCGTAACGAAGTTTAAGTCACGAAATTATGTCACGAAGATTTTTAATGATTTTCACGTACAACCGAGCCGTTTCTAGGGAAATGAAACTTCTTTAGTTTTCAACGGACAAAAATCGTTCTCCATTCGTTGGAAAGCCTTTAATTTATGCATAAATTATATACTGCCAAAACCGCTGTAAATATCGAAGAAGCTGAGATACAGCCCTGAGTAAATAAAACTGTAAACAACATTCTAATAAATTTTCCGCACATTTCTTAATATTTTCCATACAGACAAAGAAAAGGGATAAGGAAAAGGGGAAACGGGACGCAAAAACATTATTCATGTTTTGCATAGCAAATACCTCGTTCTATACAAAGTATAGAAGAGAAAAGATCCGGCGGGTCGAGGGGGGCTTGCCCCCCTGGCGAGGCGCGAAGCGCCGAGTTTTTTTTTTTTTTGTACTTATAAATTTGTAAAAATGTAAAAATGTTTGTAAATATGTAAAAGTAATAATAAAGAGCCATTTTGTAACTTATTTTGTTATTCCTGAAGAACCTGTGTCCTGCGAAGAACAAATAATTTTTTCAGAATTGAGTAGTTAATTGGACCGATGTTATCGGAGCATAGCAAAGATATATTTCGATGTTATCGAACGTGAAACATCAATGGTAAAAAATCGAAATCGAAGACAAACATCGATATTTCGATGTTATCGATATCGATTTCCTATCCCTAATACATAGTATTGACCCCGTGAATTAAAAAACCATTCTGTTCTAAAGTTTATAACGTGTATTATGTTCCTGATATTCAAATTAATATCAATTTAGAACTAACATACTTATACAGTGGCGGATCTAGAAATGTAACAGGGGGGGGGGGAGGGAGGCTAACCGGTGGTACATCACCCCCTGCCGCGTATCCTTCCCTCCCCCCACCCCACCCCCTCAGACATTGCGCACCGTCCTCCCCCGCTCTCCTATTCAATGCCCACAATTTCAATTTACGTGATTGAAGTCACCTCATGAATGACGGACAATAAATGTTGTGACGCATTAAATGTAGGCCTGCTTTTCCATCCATCACCGACCCATCTGTGAACCACAGCAGTGATCCTGGCTCTAATTGAGGCATGCCTCCGTCCCAGAAATCACGATCTTTTATTATTACTCTGAATGGAAGATCAAAATTCATCCTCTCTGGCATTTTGTCAGAGATTGATGAAGCCACTGGGTCTACCTTGACAAAGTCAAGGATGGACGCGTGGCTATTTTTCCTGGCAGGGTGTTTTATTACTCCTGCTTGCAGCATCCTCATGGCCCCCAGGTAG
Source organism: Stenodema calcarata (assembly GCA_963920205.1). Classification (NCBI taxonomy): domain Eukaryota; kingdom Metazoa; phylum Arthropoda; class Insecta; order Hemiptera; family Miridae; genus Stenodema; species Stenodema calcarata. The sequence goes on along the minus strand of OY986056.1, from coordinate 28,620,543 downwards.
GCCACCCTCTGTATGTGGAGATGAAGGGGTTCAAGGTCAATTAAAACCTCTAGTGCTGCAGTAGGGGCTGTTCTCATTGCCCCTGTTATTCCAAGGCAGGCCTGTCTTTGGAGTTTTGTAAGTTTCTCCACAGCCGTTGCCTGACAGGTTTTCTGTCACCATACCGTTGAGGCATAGGTGACCATGGGTCTGACAATGGCTTTATAAGCCCAGTTGGCCCACATTGGTGCCAGTCCCCACGTCTTCCCAAGCATTTTGTGGCAGCTCCACATTGCTTTTGTGCCTCTTTTTAGGGTATAGTCTAGATGCTTGTTCCAGTTTAATTTCTGATCAAGCATGACTCCCAAGTATTTTACCTCCCCTGAGAGTGGGATGCTCTTACCTTGGAGTTTGGGAGCCTTAATATTGTATTTCCTTCTGTTAGTGAAGGCAACAATGGTAGTTTTGTCAGGGTTTACATTCAGATCCTCCTTATGACACCACCTTTCAATAATATTTAGAGCGTTCTGAAGTCGCTCTGATAGCGTACTATCAAACCTGCCCCTGATGATGATGCACAGATCATCCGCATAGGCAGTAATCTCATAGCCAAACTGTTGCAGTATTGCTAGGAGTTCAACTGCTACCAACAACCACAGAAGGGGGGACATGACCCCTCCTTGAGGGCAACCTCTGTTGGCCAATACCGTGGTGCTCTCATTTCCTTGTGCAGTTGTGATAACACGGCTTACCAGCATAGCCTTCAACCATTTAATGGTGGGGTTTGGGATACCCCTCATCCTTGCTGCCCGCTCGATGGATTCATGGTTGGTGTTGTCGAAAGCACCTCCTATGTCCAGAAAGCAGCATAGGGCTATCTCTTTAGTTTCTAGCGCCCTTTCTATGAGGGAGACGACCTCTGATAGAGCTGTCTCCGTCGACTTACCCTTTTGATAGGCGTGTTGTGCCTTTGATATGGGGTGGTCTTTGAGGTGATCATCTTTGATCATCTGGCCAATGATTTTCTCCATGACCTTTAGTAGAAAGGAGGTGAGACTGATGGGTCTCTGTGATTTTGGCAAGGACGAGGAACCTGCTTTTGGTATAAACACCACTCTCACCTCTCTCCATATTTTTGGGATATACCCCAGCGCATAACTTGCAATATAAGTCTTGTTGATGATGGGAATTAGCATTTCGAGGCCCTGTTGTAGCAGTGCCGGGAAGATGCCGTCCACTCCTGGTGACTTTATTGCCCATTTCACCTTGTTGGAAGTAAATATCTTTTTGGCTTGTTTAAGGACGCTAGGATTTGGTAGGCGGTTTGTGTTTTCTGCATCCTGAGCCAGGGCAACTTGGTCCCTTGTTGTGACTTTGGAGCCCGGGAAATGTGTCTCCATTAGGAGTTCCAGGGTCTCCTTGGTGTCACTTGTATAACTTCCATCCGCCTTCTGAAGGAGCCCTAATGGGCTTGGCCTGTCCTTGGAGAGGACTTTCTGTAGCTTGGATATTGTAGAGACCTCCTCCAAGGTGCCACAGAAGTCCTTCCAGGATGACCGTTTGGCTCTTCTCACAGCTTTGGTGTAGGCAGTATGGTGATACCTATAGGCCTCCCACTGACCATTTCTTTTGGCCCTGTTGAAGAGTCTCCTCGTTTGGATTCGGAGTTGTCTAAGCTCTTCATTCCACCATGGAGCATCTCGATTGGTTCAAGCTCTAATTATGCCTTTTTTCGACTAGGTATGCCTGTCTTGCCTACTGTGATCTCACTTCTGAAAAAGTTACACTGTTACAGCGTGCGCAAAAGGCAACCATACGTTTCATTTTTAAATTGCCGATTGATGAACACGTGACGAAATACTACATTCAACTAAAATGGCTAAAAATTGCAGAACGCCGTGAGCTAGCTTTAGGTGTAATGATGTTCAAGTTGATTTGATTGATTGATCAAATTGATTGATGAAGAAATACGACCCTGAGTATTTGAGTCGTAGCATTCTGAGGAGGGCACAAGTACATTGTGTACCGACTAGATCTGCTCGTAACACGCTCCAAATTCCTTCCCATAAGACAAATTTCTACGGAAAATCATTCTCAGTATTGGGTGCTAAGTTCTATAACGAAAATGTAATGTTGTATAATACTGATCAGTCTGTTAATGCTTTCAAAAAGAACCTCAAAGATAAATTGTTAGCCAGGTACGTTTCTTAATGATAAATAATTGCCTTGTCCCAAGTTCATGTAATCTTCATTCTGCATAATTATATATTATATTAAGTTGTTTCCTGTAATACTGACTGACGATTAATGCTGTTGTCTTATGATTTCTGTATGTATTGGAAGAGAGGGCCCCATGGTCCTAAATATGTACAGAATAATTTAATAAACGAAGTCATTCATTCATTCCCTCAACCCGCTCCGTCCTCCCCCTCCTTCATCGGCCTCCGCTCTCCCCCGTTCTCCTCTTTACACCCGACGTCTATTTACCGCCAAAAATTTCAATTTACGTGGTGGAAGTCACCCCATGAATGTCGTACAATACGTCCACACGTCACCACCAGTTGCCCGCTCCACCCCCACCAACACCACATATCTATTTTACAAACGTTCGCAGTTTTGTCTGAATAATCTTATCGTGGTGTCTCTCTTCATCACTGGACACTAGAGTTAACCAGTTGCCCTCTCCCGAAAGTTTTTTTTTTTTTTTTTTTAATTTAAGGGTCAAAAATTGTAGTATTTAGCCATTTTTATGACAAACACCATGGTAAAAAATCCACAATCACTCAGCATGGCTATAAGAGCGAATTTCCGATTAAATAACTGATTTCATGTAAAATGTCTCCATTTTACTGGATTTATCAAAAATATTGTCTCCTTTTTTTGCCGAGTAACTAGTAGTAGATTTTTCAGCGCTTAACACGATGGTGAAGTCAAAATTGCGATATCTCTTTCAGTTAGGTATCAGATTAGAGCAGATGAACCGTAAAGAACATCTCAAGAAACAACCACGTTTCTTCATCTTCAAAGTGCTCCAGTTTGAGAAAGGAATAAGATACAGCAATTCGGACTGTTTCATTTCATGAATTTTTCAGGACATATGGACCCCACAATGATCCTCGAAACTTTTCACAACCTTAGGTCAAGGGGAAGGGGTTCAAAACGAATTTAGAAATTTGGAAAATTTCAAAACTCGAAAAATTCCCATCAAACGGTATGCTTTTTATGTCATATTAAAGCCCCGTTTCCATTACAACAAAACTCTCTGCAACTTGTGCCGGGCACATGTGCCCGGCACAAGTTGCAGAATGGAAACGGTCTGGCACACGTCGCGTCACAAGTGCCCTTGACAAAAATGTTGCAGCCGACTGCGCGACAAAACATGTGCCCGCGACTTGTGCCCGGAGAATGGAAACGGCCTCCGACTTGTGCCCGGGACTTGCGAATGCGCAGACCACTGTTTACATCCTTCTGACCATGGAGCTAGGAAGGGAGTGGAGGAAGCGATAGTTGATTTTCTTGAAGCCAATTTCAACTGAACTCCAGGACGTACATGGCCGACCCTCTTATCAATGTAAACAAAGTAACCGCTATTAACCGTGGAGGTATAAAATAATAGTATAAAATCCATATTTAATTTCTTACTTGGCTTTATCTGTTTGTTTCTTTATCAAATATTCTTCAAATCGATATCCGTCTCAGTTAATTTAATAGCATGGTTTAATAGTAATATATTAATGAAATATTGGGATAATTTGAACGTTTGGACATCCTAAGATGGCCGCCGCGGGAAATACTTGGCTTCAATGAAACCTGCTGATAAGAGCCTTTCACTCCCTCCACTCCCTTCCTAGCTCCATGCTGCTCAGCACAGTGTCGAACAGGGACTGAGTATTTTTATTTTTACCCAACATCTCAGGGACATGTCTCAAGGAAATGGAAACAGTAAAACAAAACCGTGCTACATGTGCCGGGGACATGTGCCCGGCACAAGTCCCCGCGACTTGTAGGAATGGAAACGTAGCTTTAGATATAGTTTATTTTTTAGAATTTTTTAAGACCATCCACAGAGCGAAATGATTAAGAGCCAATCCCGCTTCCCCCACACAATTTAAATTTAGATGTAGTGGGGTGGGGGTGGAGAGGAGGGAGAGAGCGTAATGATTAAGAGACAACTCCCACCTCCCCCTCATCAACCACCCGCATCTGCTCGCTTTCCTCTCTCCCACCCACTTCCACATTCACATTCACCCACAATTTAAATTTAAGCAGTTGCGGCGGTGGGTGGTGCAAGGGGGGGGGGGGGAGACTACCCCCGCTCCATGTCATCTACCTTCTCCATCGGCCCGCTCCACATTCCCGATCGACAGACGGATAATTATTATACACATTATCCCCCCCCCCCCGGTCGCCATCCTCCTCATCCTTCTTATCACATTAACAATTTAGATTTATTTATCCATTGATAAATGATATTCAATAATAATTTGATCTATAGATTAGGTAATAATTTTCATTAACATTATTCACTAGTGGCTAGTGACTAGGCCACAAGGTGGTCCTCGACGATCTCTTTTACAGCCGAGCTAGTTAAGCCTATTTTAACCATTTGCTGGCCCATTTTCCAATTCCGGATATTGTATGCAGATCAGTGCGATCTACACAGATCAGTGATCTGTACAAAGAAGATGATAAACCGTTTGGTCGAATAAGAAGGTTTGATTGACTCTGTGCTTTCTCTTTTGAAAATTGGTGGTATTTAGTAAGTTCGTAATATTTGATTTCTTCTTTTGCCTTCTTAAATTTTTTTCAAAGGTTCCTGGAAAAATGTTTTGAGAGCCTGGAACAAAATGAGAATGTTAGAGACATATAGCGCACATTTCAATTAAATTGACCATATTTCTAGCAAACATACTACATTATTTATAGGTTTGAAAACAGCAAATTTATTTATTCCAATAAGCAAATTCAAAATATTTTGTAGGATTTTATGTTTTTTGGGATAAGAATGTATCTTAATAGTACCAATAATATGTTTAAATTAGTATTTTACTAAAGCAAATAATAAATATCTACTCGTTTAAGTATAAAAAAATAAATAAATAAATAAAATAAAAAAACGTCAGCGTTGCATTCTGTATCAAAGTTCGAGCCTACAAAACATTTGGGGTTAATTGCATCAGAAACATACTTTACGGAAGATATTAAATATTTTATAGATACTTACCTAATACAAGAAATTAGATTTTACTAATTTTCCGACATTGTAAATTTTGTAATTGTGACTCAAACTTCAAAATGCTGACAAGCATTAAACAGGCTACTTTCCGGATCTTTTTCGCTATTTCACAACCAATAACAGTTTTTCATTGCTTACCGTTAGTTTACCACCGCCTTTTATCCCTGCTTCAGCAGGAGCGAAAAGAACGCATATTTTACAAAATCCTCCAGACAAGCACTCGCTATAGGCAAGGCAGGCGTGTTGCTCCCACCATTCTCAACTGAATTTCCGATTTTGTTCACCTTCTAATATAGTTTCGAAGGTTTCCAAGTAGAAATTTCCGGGATTTGGCACCAGCGAGATAGAAAATTTAATGCTCTTTCCAACGGTATCCTCAGATTCGATATTACTTTGGGAAATAAGGGAGTTATGTTGGTTTTCGTGACGTAAGGTCGGTACCTAACACGAAAAAAAATTTTAAAGTGAAAAAACTCGGGTTTTAGGTGGAGTGAAAAATATGAGTCAAAGGACATTTTTAGTCACAAATTAGTTGTATTATTCACCCTCGGCGGGATGTCCCCACTTAAGGGGGACACCCTGTATACACTAGGTTCAAACATTCTATCTCGTCTGTAATCCTCAGGTTATGTTTGTTTATTTCAAACTCCTATAAATTAGAAATTTTCTCAGAAATTTCCCGTTTTATCCAGTGTATGTTTAGACCCAATGGGGGGGGGGGGCTATAGCCCCCTTAGGATCCCCCCCCCCCCCAATATATCCCCAACTGTATGTACTCGTATATTCAAGTCAATGTTAATGGAACGTTGTTTAGCTTGTTCAACAACATAGGATTGAACAACAATGGCAAGTTACATCATGTGTTAAACCCACTTTATTAATGTAAGAGGGTGAGATTAATTCAATGGTGCGTTGGGGCCTGGAGCATCGAGCTCCCCCTGGTCTGGTCGCCTACACGATTTCGTGATCAACACCAACGATAAAGGAAGCCTGCCGTGCTTATCGCTATCAAGAAATCTCCCCTGGAAAGAAGCCGACTCGAGGGATGGCAGGAGTGTAGATCTGATACCGTTAAGGGCCCCCAACATGTGGAACGAGTGCTTTGCATGACTTCAACACAGTTTTAATTTCAAGCTCTTGGTGGAAAGTGAGATAAAATGGGGAGGGTTAGTGAATGGCGACCGCCTTGGAGGGTGTTGGGTGAAGGTGCAGCTCGTTCGGGTAATGAAAGAAGCGCACGCGACTCAGCTTGTTTCCATTGCAACCTCCTTCGTTTTGTTTGTTCACTGTTACAGCTATTTCAAGGTTGAAACCGCAAATTGGCTGAACTTGGTCCGCCTTGAACCTTCTTATTGGAATTCAAAGTTCTGGTAGTTTTTCACTTGCACTCCTCCTTTTAGTACCTACTACCAACTCTCGTGAACGTGAAATTCGTTCTAATCTGAAGGACTTGACTCGACAGCATGAATCTGTGCAGTGTAAAATAACGCTAGAAGAAGAAGAGCAAAATAATATACAGTGAGGGAAGTTTGTGGTGGAAAAAAGTAGAACGCTGTGTGAGAATGGCGTGAATATGGTTATGAACGTGTAGGCACGTGGTGTACGAAATGAAATTTCAAACGCTTCTAACCAATTAATAAGCTGACGAGAAAACCATAGAAGCCTTCGTACGCCTTGTAATTTGATCAGAGGCAACGTTTACGTTCAGATTCCGTTCGTATTTGCTTCGAGCCGTAAAATGGATGAAAAATGAAAATTGATTCTTACCCCGAAGTTCTTTTAGAAAATTGAGTCGATTACCCGCGAGAAATTAGCGGAAAAAAAAGCTCGCAGATGAAACGTTGGGACGTCTTTACACACTAACAAGGTTATAGGTAGGGGAGGGAGAGAGAGGAGGAAAAAAAGTTAAAATAACTACCTTTCAACGAAACGAGGGACGTTAAATGAACCGTCGCAGTGACTTTAGAGAACGGTGTTTAGGACCGGAGGAACGGTCTTAATTAAATCAAGCTCCTTATCCTGCTTGAGCGCTGAATATCGACTACGCAGCATGTTTAAAGTAAAACCCACGTGTATTTCTTTTACCCCTTGAAGAATGAATAAATCATTAAAAACATGTCTACATACATATTCAAAAATTACAGAACATCCACAAAAAAATCCAGTCATGCAGCATGGCTATAAGAGCGAATTTTCGAAGAAATACTTGGTTTTATGTAAAATGTCTTTATTAAAGAACATGATGTCCAAGAAGAACATCTCAAGTATCAACCACGTTTCTTCATCCTCAAAGTGCTCCAGATTGAGAACGGAATGAGATGTAGCAATTCAGCAATTCATCTTCAAAGTGTTCAAGTTTGTGAACGAAATAAGGCATCACAATTCCGACTTCACCATCTTATTCAGCATGTGAAAACCTTTAAAATGAGGTGTGGCCGTTTCATTTTTGGAATTTATGGGTGACATATATTTTTTGTACAAATTTGAACTTTTTATCTTAATTCTATCGAGATTTATCGTCTGGAATGACACATAGGTACTTAAATATTTAAATATATATATACATATAATTTTTGTGTCTTTTGGCAGTGGATTCAGGATGGTCTGAAACGGATTTTGGTATGAAAGTGTTTCGAAAATTCGAGTTTCAAAAATTTTAGACCGAGGACAATAGCTACAATCTCTTCGAAAATTCGCTAATTACAGAAAGCATTCTAAAGAGTTGGAAGAAATGAACAAAACACATGTTGAACGAGCATGAAACAAAACTAGTAATAGAATTTTCTTCAGAGGAATTCCAGGGAAACTAACAGTCGCTTGTTTGTTTTTGCAATATTTGGTTTCAGCCAGTTTTTCCTGTCTCATCCAAACTTATTGATGACAGTTTAAAAGTTTGGATACGTGCAATTTTATTAAGCAAAAATCTGAATTCCTACTTTCCTCAAGAAGTTGCTGTCGGAAATTTGAAAGCTGCAAAAAATAGGTATATACCAATTATATTCAAATCTAGACTCTTCATACGATTTATTAAGAGACGATTTAATACGATCTCAGCATTATTGGACCGATTTAGTTGTTAGAATTATGTGAGAGAGTTGAATTATGGCTGTATATGAGGCGTTCAGGATCAAAAGCGGGTAACTCCAAAATTTCAAACATTTATTTGTTCACAGTTTTGGTAGGTTCAGTAAAGCCTTACTAATAATAATTAATAGTTATATTTACAATAATTAATAATATAAATTATCAATAATATGGCTTAACTGAACGTGCCAAAACTGTTAAAAAATCAATGTTTGAAATTTTGGAGTTATCCGCTTTTGATCCTGAACGCCTCATTATTTACGTGGTAGTAAACATGATGAATTTGCAATAATGGAATGCAGCCTTTAGATGAATTAGCGTGTACTGCTCCTCCTTTCAAAGTCTTGTCTGAATGGTTTCCTCCACCATTTCCACCCAGTTTGCCTCAGTTTTCCAGCGATAAGAGCGAGACAAGAAGACGTTTATGCGCTCCCGCCGGAGAGATTCATCCAGAAGTTTTCTCGGGATAAAAGAGCTGGAGACGAGCAAAGTGGAGTAATAGATAGACACAAAGGAAAGTCCAGTTTAACTCCGGGTAACCGTCTTATTTTGCCGGGAGAGCGGTTTTGCTTGAACAATAATTAGGATATCTTGGTCTTTCCGGCTCGGTGAAGCTTGGAGACGTTTTGACTGGTAATTAAAAGAAAGAAACCTAGAAAATGGGCAGAGAAAATGTACAAGGCGACGGACGCGTTTTTATTCCCGCCCCTCACCGGTTTTCTTGATAAAACTTATCTCGTTCGCTTCCGAAGCCCCTGTCCTTGTCCTTTAGTCTTTTATGACCTATTGTAGTCTTCCGGTGGGGTGGAGTATGATATTTAGCTTTGAAAAAATAGTGGTAGGAGGGTATCGTCTATCTTAGATGCTCATACTACATTGGCCACAGCACTTTATGGGTCGCAAGTGCATTGTACGAGGTAGTAGCTGAGGTAGTGCGAAATCCGATCGCGCGAGTGACGTTCCTACGTTGTTTGATGTTTTGCAGTGAATTATTTCTGCAACCCATCACGATACCCATTCACTCGAAATCATAATATTATGGAGATGGCTAGCATAACAAACAAGCCGTACTCAACAGCTTTGGGACGATGGTGGCTTACGAAGGCTACGAGAGGGTAATCTGTTCGTCGTAAAGCCAGACTTACCTTTCCACTATCGATGGCTACTCGTGCCTGCTGGGTTACCTAAACTGGGACATCCCATTCGACATCAAACGTGTGATTGCCCAGCTAAGACTGAGGTGGGAGACTAGCCTCCGCATTTATCATAAAGGGGTTGTGTGGAATGTCGATGCAGATTCCGCATGCATTCTGTGTAAATCCACAATGAGTACCTTTAATTATTCAACGAAAAGAGGTCTATCGCAATTTAAATAGGTAGGTATGTGCTACTGCGAAAATATGACGTATCTAGCTACTTGATGACGTATCTAGCTACTATTGCAGAAATGTTTGTATTACAATACGGTATTGTTTCAGTGTAATAATAATTATCACTACATAATTGTAACTATCCTAAGCATGTAAGTATCTTTTTAAATATTGGTATATAGTATTGACACGTTAAACTTTTGACAAATATATTTAAACTTTTGACAGATAAATTTAAACCTTCGACAAATAGATTTCAACTTTCGACAAATAGATTTCAACAATTGACAGATAAATTTAATATTTTGACAAATGGACTTCAACTTTGGACAAATAGATTTCAACTTCAAGCGGAACGAAGAAAGAAATAAGAAAATTAACCAAATCACAAAATTAACGAGTTCTGAAAACGAATTTCAATGAAGTGGACGTCCAGCTGCTGCGGATGGTAACGTTAAAAACATATCAATGACGTAATTGGAACAGTCATTTTGAGTTAAGGAGGCCACACTTTGCGACGGTATCTACTGGAAGGTCCTAAAACAGGTGAACTGAAAACAGAATCTGAATCACTCATCACGGCTGTTTTGTGATGAAAACGTCACTATTGAAAAAATGCGAACACAGTGCTTGAAAGTCCTATGATTAGAGATTATGCCACCCATGCAGAAGAGATCCAAACCCCTCGCCCGCAGGCACAACGAACGTTTACCTATGCGACGAACGTAGGTGCCTTGAATAGCAAGAACGCAGCCCTGAAATCGCTAATATGTATAAATAGTTGAAATCTATTTGTCCAAAGTTGAAGTCCATTAGTCAAAATATTAAATTTATCTGTCGATACTTGAAATCTATTTGTCGAATGTTGAAATCTATTTATCTGTCAAAAGTTTAAATATATTTGTCAAAAGTTTAACTCAATGTGTCAATACTATATAATATATACTATATATATGTCAATACTATATAATATTATATCCATAAGTATAGAGAAGCCACTCAATTTTAATTTATTTTGAAAAAAACGTTTTTAGGAAACAAGCGCTGACATTTATTCTTGAAGTTAATTTGTATGATTTATAACCTGTAAAATAAGTTGTGTAACTACATACTTGAGTCGCGGCAAATTCAATAAGGTCGGCTTATTGTTTTCAATCTATTTAACGACTTGCATTCTAAAATCACAGCGCACTGATAATTTCGTATCACCTTTGTGGATCACCAACGTGAAAACATCATTGAGTCGCGGCAAATTCAATAAGGTCGGCTTATTGTTTTCAATCTATTTAACGACTTGCATTCTAAAATCACAGCGCACTGATAATTTCGTATCACCTTTGTGGATCATCAACGTCACTCTAATAGACTCTAATTTCCTTTATTTCTAATTTCCAAACTTCACATGGAGTATAGTATCCATGTTTTCACTGAAGAAGAACTGGAAGTTTCAGAGTTCATGTACACCAGGGGATCATGGAAGAATGGAGTTCCTTCTTCCATGCCAGCAGAATCTACCTCCGAGTACAGTATCCACATTTGTAATGACATTTTTTTTGGGATGGGTATCAATGAACAAAACATCGGTGTTTTTTCTTTTAAAAACATCGATGTCCAAAAAACATCGATGTTTTGATACATCGATTGTTTTATAGGAGGGGGATAATATATTTTCATTGTGGAAAAAATTATGACAAGTTAGAACATCAGACTCGATATAATATATTGAGTATATTATATTATACCTAGACAATTAAGACTTGAAATAATAATATAGGTGCCTAGTTAATAATATAGAAAATATACCTTATTTTCCTACCTTATGATTAACACTCGACCAGACATCGCAGCAGCTGTAAATTTATTCAGTCAGTATCAAAATTGCGCTACTGAAGAGCACTGGAAAGGATTGAAGAGAATTCTACGTTATCTGAAAGGTACCCTACGTTATGGACTGTTTTTCTGTAAAACAGATGACGTGCCTCTCAAAGGATTTGCCGATTCCGACTGGGCTGGACAATCAGATCGAAAATCAATCACCGGATACTTTTTCGAAGTATTTGGAGCACCCGTGTCATGGTGTACGAAGAAACAGAGCTGTGTTGCAATTTCTTCTACCGAGGCTGAATTTGTTGCACTCGCCACTTCGTGTGCAGAATGTTTGTGGCTCATTCAAGTTGTGCAAGAATTAGTACCGTTCGTTGAAGCTCCTGTGATCTATGAAGATAATCAACCCTGTATTTGTGCTCTCGGAGGCAAATGGGAGCATAAGCGGTTGAAGCATATGGACGTCAAGTACCATTTTATACGTGATCTCGTAAGCAAGGGAAAAATTGTCGTCGAGTACGTCTCAACGCAGAGTCAAAAGGCTGATGTTTTTACGAAGGGACTCGACGCAACGAAGTTTGAAGTGATGAGGCATTTGATTAATGTATTACCTTGTAAGTGACCTTGTCTGTATTTTTTTTGAAAAATTCCCTTAATTTTCATGTTAGATTGATCAAAATTTGATAAATGTCAGTGTTTGTTTATCTTTTGGGTTATCATGTCCTTATCAGTTGTCTTGTGATATTGTGATAAGAATGATAGATTGTGGGGAGGTGTTAAGCTGGGTTCACATGTACGCGGCATCCGCGGCATTCGCGGCATCCGCGGCATCGACGGCAAGACCAGTAGGACGTGGAGGGGGGACGGCAACGCGGCTAGCCGTTCACATGGGCGCGGCAAGGAGCAGCGCGGAAGACCTAGTGGCAATTTTTTTCATTGTTATCATTGTTATCATTATAGTCATTTTACCATCCGAAATATTACTTTTACCTACTGAAATATTATTTTCTCGGTAATTACATGAATATCCTACTAACTACTTAATGTTAATGTGAATTAGGTAGTAAATTAATTAAAAAGAAGACTTGCAAGGTTGTTTTCTTTTGCACACACCTGCAATAATTCATGAAATAGAAGTAGAAGAACAACACACACACACACACCTTGCGCGGGGACCCACTGCGCAACGCGGCATACGCGGCATCGACGGAAATATCTAATAATTTTGATATGTGACCTTGGGCAGCGCGGCAAACGCGTCACCCCCACCCTTCGAGGCGCTGGCCAATCGGAAGCCTGCCGTCTTTGCCGTCTTGCCGCGGATACCGCGTATGCCGCGGATGCCGCGTACATGTGAACCCAGCTTTATGGATAGCAATCTAATCTCTTCCATGTGTTACGAAGCTAGCGCCTTCTGGCGGACATTGTTGTAACTACTCTCCCAACTTGTTGCTGTAATCGTGTTCGAGCTCTATTAAATTCCTTGTTTATCCGGCGTAAAACTAAAGTGTTTTTCTCCTAAATTCCCGTAATTATTACAACCTACCTACAGGAAAGAGGAACCGCGAGAAAAGAAAACTAGAAAAGACGACGAATTGGAGGTTCTAGGTTGAAGATGATAAGAACACAAATAACGCATTTCCCTCCGTATCCCTGTGATTCGATTCAAACAAATCGATGTTTCTTGAATCTGTATAGTACCTAATATTTTTATGCAAGTATACTAAAAAATTGGATAATATAATAACCGGATAAAAAGATACTATAAAATAAGAATAACTATTGTATATAATATATATATTATACAGGTAGATATATTATTTGTATTTAAACGACCAAAGAAAAAGAAGACATTTTGAGAAAAAACATCGATGTTGAAAAAACATCGAAGAGTAAAACCTCGATGAAAAAAACATCGATGTTTGAGAGAAAACATCGATACCCATCCCCACATTTTTTCCAAAGAATACTTCACTTATGTAGATATCAGCGTTTCTCTCACAAAGGAAACATGACTTCCTCCTCATCGCTCATACTAACAAAATACTGTTTGGAGCATCCTCAGTTCCTCACGGTGCGTGTTGCATACCCAAGCCCCTAGAAATTGCTTCATGTAGTTCAACTGAGCGGCAGTGTTGCCAGATTGGGCGATTTATCGCAAATTGGGCTATTTTTGGTTGCCTGTCTGTGACTAAAAAGTGCCATTTGCGACAAGTCGCTATTTGTTATGAGACGAACTCGCAAAGTGGGCTATTTCTCGCGCCAGGTACAATTTTTGAAAAAATTGACCATTATTAAATAACAAATTTCGTTATCATGCGAGGGTTGGTAGTACTAAATTGACCGCTCCAGTCGGGTTTCGTTCGTGTTTTGTCGGTTGTTTTTGGTGCCTTACAAGAAGGCAGTGGTAGGGTTGTTCGATAACGATATTCAACGTCAATATCGATACAGCGATATTATCGCCACAAAATATCGATATTGGCAATATCGAATGATGTATTGCGAAATTTGTATGTTTATTCATAATTTTATGACAATGTGTTCTTTAATCAAATGAATATAATCAATTCATTTGATTATATTCTTAGATTGTAGTAATATAATCAAGTGAATATTATTCACTTGATTATATCACTCCAATCTAAGACTGTTTTCATCTTTATATTGCAGATAATTTATAGGTACCTATTAATTTAAATTTATATTAAATTTTAATTTAAAATTTGGTTGACAAATACGTTTGATACGCTCATTGAAAAAAACTTGTGTGTCAGCTAATTTTTGATATCGCTATTTCAAGCTACCAAACACAGTCACACAATAGATTTTCAGTACCAAAACAGAAGTAATTATTGAATGCTTATTTCTGTTTTGGTAAATTTTTGTGCAGTAGGTACTTATGGTTCTTGTTAATTTTTTTTCTTAACTGCAATTCCTAAATTAAAACACAAATATTTTAACTTTGAATGAAAATATTTGACTCAAAAATACCGTATGGGGCCTAAGTTAAAGATAGGAGATCATAAGAATATCATAACGATATCGTGATCAAAACCGCATTTTTGTAAAAATACAATATCGAAAGCCGATATTCACCATAATCTTTCGATAATATCGCATGTCCGATCACGATATATTATCGGAAATTTATCGGAAATTTATCGGAAATATCGAAACGAAGATATCGATATTCATTTATATCGATAATATCGGAACATCCCTAGGCAGACGAGCATTGGCGCCATCAAAGCTTAGTTTTAAACTAATATTTTCCACATCCCTGAACCCGAACGTGAAGTTGAGGCAGAGGAACTGGAAGATATCGACTATGAAATTGAAGACACGAGTGGAAGAAGGTGCTATGTAACATTTTTTCGATAATTCATGTGGTAGCGCGTAGCGCAGATAATCATCAAAATATTAGGTTTACTGTCATCAGTGCATGATTGACAACACCTTAGCAACAACTTGGAGAAGAAAAGAAGAGAAAAATTCCGAACCAAACAAAATAGGCAAGTACGCAAACTCAATTTTCTTGACATTTTACTTTTGTTACATAGCACCTTCATTACATAGCACCTTCATTACCTAGCTCATTAACAATTGAAGACACAAGTAGCTCATTAACAATTGAAGACACAAGTTTGTGTCTTCAATTGTTAATGAGCTAGGTAATGTCCAGCTTAATGAAAACCTCCTTGCCGTTCATTTATAAGTTGGAAAATTTCTATATTTAATGTAATGTAATTCACAGACCTAAACTGTACCTTTTTTTGAAAACTATGAAAAAAGAGTGATAAAAATGGCAATTTTTAAGTTATGTGAAATAAGATCTGAGTTTGCTTGATCTTTAATATTTTTATTCTATGCAAGATTCTATGTGTTACCAAGAATTTGTTTTGTTCTATTGTTCAATTTTATTCAACCTGTTGAATAAATCAAGACGTAAATGTGCACTGCTTTCCTTATTTCTGCTGTAACTATCTGTACATAATCATGACAAGGGTTATTTTCTTACAACGAAAAAGTCGCGAATTTGGGCTACTTGTTTGAAAGCGCTTGCGATTTGGTGGCGACTTTCGGTAGCAAGGGTCTGGCAACACTGCTGAGCGGTTTGCAGCATTCCCTCCATTCTTCAGGTTCGGACGTGGAAGAAGGAAAACCGGAGGCAGAAAACGTGGAAACGTCAAACCAACGCACAGTCAAACGTGAAGAAAGTAATAGTTATCTACACACTTCATGTCATATTATGTGATTTCGCGTGGACAGTTAGTTGATGTTAGTGCATAGTTAGTTGATGTGAAAGATACATACATCGCCTCTCAAAATGAAGTGGACAGTCAACGATTTGCGTAAGTACTGGGGGTTGTTCAGGCTGGTGGACGAAGAGCTTCTCCACGAGATTGTACTATTTCACGTGTTCCCCATATTTGATGGCTACATGGGCTCTTCTCTTTCTGCTACCTATATTCGTCACAAAAAATAAAGATGTGTACGCCGTGGGGCGGAACCGAAGCGGGATTTTAGGCGTGTTAACAAAAGAAAGTTCAAAACCTGAGAAAGTTCAGAGACTATCAGGGCTGTCTATTCAAGCCATAGATACCGGTTTGATGCACGGAGTGGCATTGACGGTAGATGGCTTTGTGTATTCGTGGGGTTTGGATATAGATTTACCTTATGCTGATCCTTTGCCAATAAAAAGTCCGGATAAATTCGAGTGGCTTGAGTTAGACACGGTGTTACAAATAGCTTCCGGTAGTTATTTCAACTTGGCGTTGAGAGCGACCGGCACCATCATGTACTGGGGTTACTACAACATCACTCAGAAGCCCTTAACGCGCATTATTTCTATTTTGAACGAGCCTTCTATCGTGTCTCTGTCTAGCGGCTTGTTCTCTTCAGCTGCTGTTGGTAGTTCTGGGAAAGTTTACACCTGGACTGGGCGCAAGAAGGAGTCTTGGACGTGTTCCATGGGCATGTCGACGTTTAAGGTGACTAAGGCCATAGGGGAAGTGCCGTTGGGGCGTCCCTTGGCTAAGAGGGAAAGGACGTTGGAACCCAGACCCATTAAAATGCCTGAAAATGATTGCCTCGAAAAACCATTGAAGGTCGTGTGCACAATGCGTTCCATTTTCATCCTCATGGATACTGGGCTAATCTACGTCACCAGACACGTCCCAAGATCTTTGGAGGACATCGATGAGACACCATCAAGTAAGGAATGCTGCGACGATCTGATATCCATATCGTGCCCTGGATATCCTGCAGATATTGTTGGCTCGAAATGGAATGATGTTCTGGCTGTCGAATGCATCAACCCTACCTTTTATCTCTCATACATTGACGCTAAGACAACGGGCTCAGCCTTGAATAACGTATCCGAAGTATTTGAGGACATGCCCACTCCACAGATGCGTTTGAACTTTGGTCCAAATAGACTGGGTTTAGACTTGGATGATCCAGTCTATGTATCACCCCGATTTGAAATAAACAAAAATCTGTTTTGTTCAGAGACGCTCAGCGACGTGAAATTTCTGCTCGCGGACAAACAAATCATTCCAGCACACAAGTACGTCCTCCGGGGGTATTCTGAACATTTCAGAACCATGTATGCCGGAGAATGGAAGGAAACCAAAGCCGAAGTAATCGACGTCTCATATTACAACCCTGCAGCATACAAAGCATACATCAATTACCTGTATAACGGAACCTTAGAAAAACTGTCATCTATCGACCTTCTGGAACTCTACCACATAGCCGACGGGTATTTGGATGACCCCCTCAAGAAAATGTGTCTCAGAGAAATCAACAAGTTGAACATCGAGTCTTCTACAGTCGCCGAGCTCTACGACTGGGCTTTGTGTAACGATTATGATGCATTCGCGAAAAAATGTTTGGAATATAGCGCCCGCCATCTGCAAGACGTTCTACCAAGTGACGGGTTCGCTAGCATGGTTTCCGAGCGACGCGCAACTTTCGTCGACGAACTGTTTAATATCAACTGTTTAATACAAACAAAGAAGTAGCGTTTTAACATTGTATTCAATGCTCAATAACTAAGTACGTGTTGCCAGTGACCCATCGTTTCTAGGACATGATATCCTTTTGGCCTTGTACTGTACATTGTCGATTCTCACCCTAAAATTCGTTGATTATTTAGTTCAATAACTTTTTTTAATCCTTTTTATATGCCTTATCTTGAAACAAGTTACTGTGGTTCCAAGTTACTACGTAAATTTTATATTTACGATTGTTTTATTTTTTGCTTTAAATCTCGACATTGAGAGGGACATTAAAGTTTGTAAATATTTTTCTACTTGTTGATGAGTTATTTTTTTCAATTTAAGTTGAAAAATTGTGAATTGTACTCACAATAATTCTTACGAAATTGCCTTCTCACTGTCTGTTTACATCATCTGTACAAAATTGTATCAACCACCGTGACGTTCTTGCATAAAATTTAGTTTAGTATTTATAACTAGGAAACAACTACAGCTCGTTGGTCCATGGTGCAATATCACAATTTGATTTGTAGCTGTAGTTGTTGCCTAGTTATACTAAACTAAATTTTATGCAAGAACGTTATGGTGGTTAATACAATTTTGTACAGATGATGTAAACAGATAGTAAGGCAATTTCGTAAGAATTAACGGAGAAGACTGCAATTCAATTGAGTAAATGTACAGTTCGGTTTGTATAATAATTTTTAATGAAATGAAATTTCATTTAATAATGCGTTCTTCAGTATTAATTGCCCTGAAAACCTCAAAGAAAAAAAATCCACCGTCATGCAGCATGGCTGTAAGAGCAAATTTTAAAAGAAATAACTGATGTTATGTGAAATATCTTCAAACGTTGTTTCAATTTTTGCCAAGTAAACGTCAGTTTATAGATTTTCCAACGCTGAACACGATGGTAAAGTTAGAATTGCGACATCTCATTCCGTTCTCAGAATGGAGCAGATGAACCGTGAAGAACATCTCAAGTAACAACCACGTTTGTTCATCTTCAAAGTGCTCCAGTTTGAGAGCGGAATAAGGTATTGCAATTCTGATTGCATCAGCGTAAAAATACCTTTAAAATGAGGTGTCACTTGTCAGACTGTTCCTTTATGGGTAATTTCCGTCCTAAAACAACTCCCCCTTAGAGTTGCCCGATTGCCAGATTTTTTGTGCAAATTTGAACTTTTTATCTCAATTCTATCGTGAATTATCTTCTGGAATGACACATACATAGGTATATACAGTATAAGGATAGTGCTTTCGACTAAAAAGTCATCATCAGGCCTTTGAGCCAATTGAATTTCTTGATACACTCTGTTACAGAGCAAGATGTCGTTAGTTTAGTATTACTCTGTGATTGTAATCGAGCGTAACAAGAAATTCTATTGGATCAAAGACCTGATGACGTGGGTCGTTCTCTACAAATTGTCAGAGTTGTCTCCCCGAAAGATTGTGGCTTCCGACGTAAGTTTTTTGGCGTGAATAAAAGTCTCCTCATATGAAGGGGCTCTCTCGATTTGAAAACTGCTTAGTTGTTTCCTCCAAAATTCCAAAGGAACATGGTTTTAAAAGAATCAATAAGTTAGGTTTTTTCACAACCCCTGACCCCCACCTCGTTTTTTCATCTTTCGTCACCTTTACCAATCAAATCAAGTGAAGAAGGGAAATGGTAATGGATTCATCACCATATCGAAAGTTCTAGCAGTTATTATGGTTGTCCCTCACTTTGTACTTCACTGCCCTGTCTTGTTACTTCGAGGATTTAAATTTGGCGCCTGTTCCACAGAATAGCATAAAACTATTTTTTTTTTTTTTTTTTCAAAGTGAAAAACATTGAGGAAACCTGATGAAACTGACTGTAACCTTTTTCAAAATTTCAGCTGTTCTGTTTGTGTTGTTCGTTCAAGTTTCACGTGCTCTTGACGTTCTGCAGGGATTTCACAACCTTGTCCACGTTTTTAATCACTTGAGTGAGGAGTAGGTAAGTTATAATACTCTTAAATCCAGCTTCATATAGGCCAAAAACTAGAAACAAAAGCTACCAACTAGTATTTTCTGGTGGTATTTTCTTCGCTGTTTTCACAACCCTGTCCATTTGGATTTTTCTCATGACAGGGTTGTGAAAGTATTGAATTTTTTGCAGATCATAAAAGATTTTCATTTGCCAGTGTGACTGAAATCATTGTAGCAAACTCCAGTACATAGTAAAGAAAACACATTGAACAGTTAACAGTTCAATGAATAATAACCAAATATAGATTCATTCGTGGCTTTGACTTCAACGCGAACTTTTCATTTTAATAATAATTGTGAGGTAATTGTAGAGAGGACTGCAAGGTCCTCTTTTATGTAGGCAAATAAACATATTCAATCAATCTGTCGGACTTCCTAAATTACTCCAAAGCCGACAATGTGGATAGAAGTTCCGAAGTGGCCCTAGAGCTGACTTCGATAATGATCCCTACTTATTTCGTTGGGAACAAACTATGAACTAGGTACGAGTTTAGCATAGCGACAACAGCGATTTAATAATGTTCGTGCACTTAAATTCGGGCAACCAAAATTGGTTAGAATCAACAAGTTCAGGCCTAAACATCCATCTAGGTGAATGCTTTCTTGAACTTGATTCAATAGTGAATTTGAGAAGAATTATTCGAATTCGTAAGCTACATTATGGATGAACTTTTGTCGAAAAACTTGAGGTTTACGAATGTATTTTTACGTTAACTGCATAGTACTAAGCCTAACTGAATTGTTTAGGAGTGAAATCACATTCCTGGCTGGCGAAGAATTGTTTTCTCACACAACCCGCCCGTTCCATTTCTGGAAATGTTTACCAAGCACAACTGTTTAAATCTGCCTCAGGTCGTTGATTGTCCGTTATTTCATCTCAGTTACCTCTCAATTCAAAACTCGAATAGTTTTGGGCCAAAACAAATATTGTCACCGAGCCTCCTTGAATGAGGAGAATAATGGTGTTTGAGGCTACAGTTCGGCCAGAGCTCTCGGGGGTCCTGTGAATAGATGAATGGCCAAAGGTTTAGTTGCTTACATATTTAGCCCTGTGAGAGGCTTGTCCCTGAGCATTGTCTCTGAGTCCATTATGAGGAAGGCACAGCTTGTTCAGAACGAACCTAAACCGACGATGAAGATGGTGGAAGGGGAGAGGGTCACTTTCAACCTGAAATTCCCACAGTTTACAAAGGGAAAGAGCATTGTTCTCAAGTCTCCTGTTGCCTGTTCATTTGGTTATGGTAATTCTGATAATTTAATCACGGTTTACCTGGAGGCCCATCCCCACCCCGAGAAGGAAGTGAATAATTAATGGTTTGGTGGCAAGAGTAGCTGACAGCTGAAGATGATCGCCCGCATTGGAGGAGGGGGAAGGTGTTGATTCTGGATTTCAACCAGATTCTTTTCAATAATTGTAGATGGGTCATTCTCACAGAAAGCGACATTTTCAAATCTCACTGTTGAAAAAAAAAATGCTCCAAACTGTTTGAAAAAAAAAAAAAAAAATAGGTACACTCTGGTAACTATAAGTAATGATTATTCATGCCTATCCACTCACGAATACCTACTATGTATTTTGAAGAAAAAAATAAAAGGTAGGTAGGTAACATTAATAATTAAATTATTTTAGAATCACATTACTGTAAGCTGGAAGAGAAATTCACTGAGTCAGGTGATAAATAGCTAGGCAAGTTCTGAGGCGAGAAAGGCTACTGACGAAGAAATCAAAATCCACTGCCTGGAGAAAAGCATTGACCTCACGTGGTAAACGAATCAAGGGGCGATGAATTTGATAATTGTAGGCAGCAAAAGGAGCTTAGAACAATGTGACTGAACGGGTTGGGTAGCTAGGAACGTTTATGTTGACGCGTGAAAGGAGGTAAGGGCACTGAAGCCTACCATTTACTAGCTTATGGTAGAAAACAACATCCACATCAAAACGGCGCTCTTCCAAGTTGGGCAAATTGTCGGTAGCTGCAAGGGTCGAAAATTGGTAGTGGTAACAGAGATCCCTGAAGAACCTCCGCTGCACTCTCTCCAAGCGATGCTTATGCTCTTCATAATATGGGGACCAAATAGGACTTGCGTATTCCATTACAAGCCGTACTAATGATTTATAAAGGGCAACAATGGTCTCAGGTGACGTAAAGTCACGAGTGCACCTTTTAAGGAATCCAAGCGATCTCAGAGCCCTCGACGCCACCATTTCGATATGGTCATTGAAGGATAGTCTCGAATCGAGAAGCACTCCAAGGTCACGAGTAGACTCCAAACTCGTCAAAGCAACTCCGTCAATGAAGTATGGGCAGGTCAAGGTGGACTGTGTACGTGAAAATGAAGCCACAGTGCATTTGGCTGGATTCAAGGCAAGATGGCTAATCGAGCACCATTCCAAGATACCATTGAGGCACTGCTGCTGCTGGAGGCTATCAGAAGAGGATATTATCCGGGAAAACACCTTGAGATCATCCGCAAACATGAGAATCCTGACATTGTGAGATGGAGCGAGGGAAGCCACACTATTGATTAAAAGTAAAAATAGTAGGGGTCCGACGTGAGAGCCCTGAGGGACGCCTGACGAAGCCGGATAAGGAGACGAAATAGTACTCCTCAATCTCACCCTTTGAGTTCTGCCAGTAAGATAATTGGCAAACCAAGCCAGCAGCGCACCGTGGACACCCAACGAGAGGAGAAGGGACACAATGTGCTTATGTGGGACACGGTGATTTCATTGATTACTAGCTTTATGCACATGATACATTTAAATATTTTCCATTGAAAAAACGTCGCGAATTCGTCGAACACGTATGGCTGCACGCAATATCCGCAAAACGCACAAGGTCGTAATGGGCTGGCGTGTCAGGGCGGTCCTCAGATGGTTAAAACGATGACTTGGTATTGAGTTGCTCCGAAGCTCAGCTGATATAACGTACCGAAGAGTACTCGATACAGCTCACTTCCTCCTTAAGCACGACTGAGATCATTGTCTGAATGTAATTAGCACTGCGTGAGTGAAGTGGCATTATGCCCCTCCTCGCCGTGAAAGGAGAATCCGGGAGGGAACTACTCGTCTCGCCTGCTCCTATTGTTTCGAGAAATTATTGCAGTGTTAAGGCCTTCAGGATTCGAGTTGGTAGAATGGGTTCCCGGACTCCTCAACCCCCTTCGAGCTGTCATCCCGTGGCTTATTGTTGGGAACTTCATTCGGAATGTGATTGCGAGTTTTAAGAGGGCTCGACTGAATTTTCTCGATAGCTTCTTATTGTTCGTAATCCGTACCCTCGGCCCCTTCCTTGTAAGTGTTATCCATTTTCTAATACAGCTATTGAGAGCTTTTGAGATTGCAAATTACATATGAAGACTACAGGGGAAAACGAGATAAATCCATGTTTTTCCGCAAATGTGTTAACGGCTCGTCCATAAGGCCACCTTGGCCCTCGCCCCACCCAAAAATTTGCAAAGGAAAACAGAAAAAACATAGAACCAGGAGAAAAAAATCTTACCTACTACTACCCACCATGGAAGAAGGGAGATCTCCCTTCCTCCATGACTACCCACTTCCACTGAGTCGCATTTTGTTTCGATTTATCGATTAAAAAAGTCGATTATCGGATCGACCAGAAGTGCCCCAGTCTCAATGTTGAAGGTATAGGCGCTTCCTGGGGTGGGGGAAGGCACTCTGTGTTGCGAGATAGGAGGCGTTCCGGGCGGTGGCCAAAATATCGTATCAAGTTGAACGCCGAAAACAATCGATCGTTGAATCGTTCCTTGTCAAGGAAGAACGAGTTTCATTCTTCCATGCTTTCTTCCATGTTTGATAAGAATGATATCAAAACGTTGCCTGACGTTATAATATTATTTTGAATGCATTGACTGGTGGTTTTTAGCTTCGTATTTACTCATCATAGTAAAAGTGAATTATTGTCTCCATAATATTAATCAACTAAACATTGAAATTTAATATCTCACGTGCAACGCGTGAACGCTTTGCTAGTCGTCAAGACTGAAGTGGATCCACAGAAAACCCTACTATACTACGTGGATCACTATTCGCCCAAGGGAATCTCATTTGTTGATTTCTACATTCTGTAAGTTAGTAACAGTTAATAACCGTTAATAACAGTAATATACATAATATTATTATGTAGCTCAGCCAACCGTTGAGAATACTGTTTTATTTGTTATCCCTGAAACTGATGGTGACTTCGTTGACTCGAGCTTTGTTTGAGCTAACCAACGAACTCTAAAAGCTAGTTGAAATCAATCTTGCTGTTCTGTGATCGCTCAAAATGTTTTGATACGATTGGATAAGAAAACGTATGTGCAATCTGGGCATAAGAGGACATTTTTAGAGGGGGTTTTCAAGGTACCACTCGGCTAGGAAGCAGATGGTCGCGATTGCTAATTTTTAAAAACCCCAGTAATAGAAACCCCAATAATATAATTTTTTGACTACCTTTATAATGTACTCTTTGAATAGTACTCGTACAGTCACAATTTCTCTTTTATTCTTCCTATAATTTTGAAGATAATTATTTTGGTGGGTAGGTGGGATTGCCTTGCAGCCACCTCCTCGTCGGTAATCCTGGATAGTGGTCAGTAATCTTCCCTCTCCTCAAGAGAACTCTTAGGAGAACGATGTTTCCTGACTTGCTAAGAGCTGCATACCATTAATTATGAAGCAGTTTAGCTGTAAGGGTAGTTTGAGTTTAGTTCCTATAGTGAGTACCTAATAGGTAGGTATGCACCCAAATATTGCCCTGGTGCCCCACCAGTTTCTGAGCCCACGAGCCGCCCCTGGTTTTTGATAGATTTTGGTTTATTATCTTCGATAATGAACCATTGGAATCGCCCAAAGAAAAAAAAATTTTAATCCCCCCTCAAAATTTGTTGGTTTACGTTTCAAGATACGTAGATTCAGAAAATCGAATAAAAAAAAATCCGTCCGTCCGCCGTCCGCGCCACTTTGCCCAGTTAGCGTTGAGCTAAAATTACGAAATTTGGTTTCTGGGTTTGGACCAGCCACACAATGATCCTCGAAACTTTTCATAACCCTAGGTCAAGGGGAAGGGGTTCAAAACGAATTTTGAAAATTCCATATCTCGAAAAATTCATATGGAACGGTATGTTTTTTATTTCATATTTAGATAGAGTTTGTTCCGTAGAATTTTTTAAGACCATCCGCAGCTGTGTACGACCAGCCGTTCGTTCACAATGACGGCTCAAAGATTGTGCCTCACAACACGATCGTGAATCAAACTGTTGAAATACAGGTCCATTTTCATACTAACAAGCTCTTTGGAACATCATATGGCTTAAGTGATGTCGAGTTTGTTGTTCTGAGGTGCGTTTCGTGCTACGGAAATGAAGGTAATTTCGAATGTTTGTTGGTAGGTACTTCTTTTATAGAAAAATTATTACCGACGTAGTATTAAAAACCCCAGAATTATATCGTATTAATTAATCATAATTAATAATAATTATTATTAATAGTAAATACGAATTATTAATACCTAACAATAAATTATAATAATTTTCACTAGGTACTTGATAAAATTGTTAATAATTAGTGATAATTGATAATAATAATTAATCTAACATTTAGGATCTAGACATTTAGACCTAGTGATCTAGACAGAAGGGTGATCTGTACAAAGAAGATAATGAACCGTTGTGTCAAGAATTTGCAGAGTTTTTAGATGGCGGATACAACGGATACAAACAGGGGAAATAAACGAGTTTAAAATATTGGAGTCATCAATAGGTTTGCAATGGTGACTGCAATATTGCTATTATTTTGAGTTATCACATGTTGAGCTTTTTCATCCACGAAGTCACATGAGAAATATAGTCTTGTTCGAGTCCTTGCTATAAAAAAGTCCGTTTAATTATTTCTCAAATTTTAAAATTTCATTTGGCGTTCCTTAAAAATGCATTAGGTTATGGGCCCAGAATTTTACAGATAAGGAAAAGGTCTGGCATTTCGCATTTTCCTTGTTCATCTTTAGCAATTTCATATTTTTCAATTTTGTCATACGTCCAACAACGTCATCAGAAGGACATCTTTGATAATTGAAAAACTATAAGCAAAGGTCGTAAGCTTTGTCCTCTGAGACACCTTCGTACAACCTATGAAGCTCAAGCCAAACTTCGTGTGCAGTTGTGATCCTCATGACTTTTTGAAGTGTTTCCTCAGTCATGTTGGTGGTTAGCGCAATCAACACTTCACTTTCGACTTTTGCAAAATGTGTACTGTGTAACACATGTGTACTTTTCCAGGTCAGCATTGTATCTCGTAGTCTGTTCAGCATCACTAGCACCTGAAAGCACGGGCGCTTTCAGTTTGCCTTCGACTAAGTCCAATCCATTGGCGATACCCCTTAGCACAGCACAGGCTTTATACTTTCAGGGAGACCAGTTAGATTTCCCTTCAAGGACTCCAAATCGAAATCGATAGGTATCCATTTGTAGTTTGTCAGAAATCTTTTTATCACTGTCTTCTACACTGAAATTTAGCCGTTCATCGCACCTGGGAACGTAAAGCCTGTGAACGTAAAGATTAGCTTACAAGGGGAAAACGAGGTATCCGGTGTAGGGTTCAACCAAAAGGCTCAAGCTGAAACTCCAAACGATTGGATCAGGCTTTTCCAAATTGCCCTGTGTAAGCCAAAGCTCTTCATCATTGAAAAAGTAGACAAGTACCTTGTAAGGAACTGGTGCGAATTTTTAAATACGATCTATGGAAACGTTAAAGACCAGGTCAATAAGAGATGTGAAAATAGACAAGAACCCTCCGCGGTTAATATACCACAGAACCACATATAGCGGAAACTACTAGAGCACAATCATGATTCCTAATCCGAATGAGCAACAACGTGAAGAATCAGGGTCAACAGCTGCACGCGAATGAATTTATTTTTCCTGCTAAACCCTATTAACGACGCATCCCACTGTCAAAACCAAAATCCGACGACGTCCAATCCTTGAAGCGTTTCTGTAGTCCATCAGCTCAAGCTTATTTCACCAATCTGAGGAACATGCAGTGATTTGAATAACTTCCATTTACTTTACAAATTTTCAATATTTTGGTTCACGATTTCAATTTTAGAACCTGCTGTGATAATAAATCGTCGTTTTGATTTTAAAATGACGTTTTAATTCAGCAATAGGGTGTAAGATACCTTGGTTCAGACCGGCATAGCACAGAGAAACCTCGTTTTTCCTCTGCTCCGGAAAAACCTTTGGATGTTCCATGCCATATTTCAAACATTTAAAAAAATCGATTAATTCATCTCAGTTTACAGTGGGCCATGAATTTATTACTAGGTATTTTTAATTTCTTAAAAATTGGCTCGAGTGAACACATCAGCATTCTCTTGAGCTTGAACCGTTGATACGCTTGATGATTCAAATCTTGTAGGTCAAAAATAATATTATTGTACAATAGATAATATTATATTACGTTTGATATGTCGCCAAAAGCCAAATGCACTGGGGAAAATACAATGATTTATCGTCACAAATGCGATGAAAGAAAGTGGAAACTCTCTTCGAAGCTCATCTAACTCTCTTTCCAGATAAATAAGTGTTTCAGGAATTACTTAACCCAACTTTCCCAGACACAGGGTGGAAACAAGATGAACGTTCTGAATGGAATGGGATGGTAATTTCAATTTCCTAGGAAGGCAATTTGCATGGATCTACGAGCGTTACCAACTAGAGCTTTATCATACTTTGATTTTGATTAGAGGTGGAAGAGGGTGGCGGGGAGGAGGAAGACACAATCTTCATCGATCGTTATAAACCCTCACTTTTATAACTGTTTCGCAGCCAGAACTAAACTTAATGTTTGTGCTCGTTATTGAAATTATTGAGTTCAAATACAAATACTCACACTAGTAATGGACACATTTGACTGAGGGTTTTAAAATTGGTGGTTTCAAAATTATGTAAAATTACTTTATTCTAGTCGCTGCGAAAAGAATGGACGTAACGGATTCAAGTGGCCAACAGTGGTTCCTCCTAAATTGGGTGGAAGGGTTCTCAATTGAGTCACTCAAAATTAGGTGATGAATTAAATCAAACCTGATATGGTGTCCGGTGTTATTATAGCTATACCTACTCGTAATTCACTAATTAACATCATGTATGTTTACCGTACGTAAAAGACTCCTTTTCGACCAATGAATTTGAAATTTGGTATGGATCATTTTGGTCTGAACTAACGATGAACTAACGACAGATACCGAAAATTGTGGGTGAGGTGATTTGGGTACGTCAACTTCACAGACCTTCCACATCCTGGGTAATTGGACCAACCAATATAAAATTTGGCTAATTTTTTTTCATATGGCACTGGGTCATGGTAATTATTTTATAAGTGAGATAGTGTTGGGGAAAAGCCGGGAATGGCGGGAGCTGGGCCGGACGGCCCTCATCCAGGGTAGTTCAGTGAGTCGGCCGGGGAGGTGCATGAGTGAACGTGTACAAGCTGGAAATGCACGTGGACTTGCACTTGGCTGCACTAGCTGAATGCACCTCCCCAGCCGGCTGGCTTAATCATTTCGCTACATACGCTGTTTGATGCTACTATCTTCACATAGGGAACTGAACAAACACACTTATGGATTATTCTACCTAATTATTCTTGCATATTGCCTCTACAGGTCTTTTCAACTTCAACAACCGAAAGATGTGATATCCCCAAAATACCACAAATAAAATCATCTAAAAGGATAGAATCACAGTAAAAATCACGTCGCCTCGCAAATATCATTCTGCAAAGGCCGGAAAAAGTTATGATATCCACTTTCCCTGCCCGCCTTAGAGATGTCCTAACCACTTCACAAGCACCGTACCCGTGTCGAAATCTCCCGTTGGCGCGATGGCGAGACGTTTTTATTACTACACATCGATGTATTATTTTATTAGTTGCTTGTGATAGTATCTAACTGGGGATTAGAAATAGATGAGACCTAACCAAGAGACAGCGTCACGTCAGAGAGCCCAACGCCAACAGAAGGTGTACCGTTTGAAGGATAATCATCGACCCAGATACATAGATGTTATGATTGAGACTACCGTGATAGATTTGACGATGTATATGTGCATAGTGATGAAGTGACTAACTCAAAGCACCTTCACGAGATTTGATTAATACGATCTCTCAGATCACCCGCTCCTGCCGGATTAATGGAGTGGATCCATTACTTGCTGCTGCAGAGCTCACAGATGGCTCACACCTGGGCAGAGGGATATAATTATATTGTATGCCATGGCATTGCATTGCCAGGTGTACCTACGCACTACCAGTTGGCAAAGTAACCGATTAATAAAACTAATTTGGCAAGCACGAAAATATCGGATTTGGACACAGGTTCGGATAGTCTTCAGATATGGTGGTGATCACGCCTTCAACTCCTTCGACGGACTGCAATAACGAGAACGAAGGACCACTTGATAAGGAGAAGACTAATTATGGCAATGTTGAGGAAACAATCATACCGCTAGCAGCATATTCCTCCTGATGTCAGTAGATTCCAGTTCAATCACATTCGACTTGAAAATGTGCTTATTTTCTACAATCAAAATGTTCATCGAGACATCGTCACAAAGTTCGCTTGACTATAGTATGTAGCGTAGAAAGAAGAAGTCGTCCAATAAAGCAGTACTGGTCATTTTATAACTAACCACATTCAAATGGGTCCATTTGTAGATTTTCTGAAAGCATTCGGTCCCTAACTCCTACTACCAGTCGGTCACGAAGGAGGTCGTCTCTGAGAGGACCATAAGCACAGTTTTTTATCAATTTGTATAGATTAAGAATAAAATCTTAGGCGGATTCATGCTCCATTTGAGAACGCTTGTTAAATTTAGCTCTTTCGTATATTAGGTTCACTTTTTTATCGTAAAAATGATTGAATTTTTGAATTACCACTTCATAAGCAGGAGAGTCTAGGTCAGAGGTTTCGAAGATATCCTCAGCGTCATCACCCATACTTAGAAGTAGTACACTCACCTGGACTTCATTGGGCTCATAGAACAGGCGGGAGGTGAGGCGGTACCGCTCAAACTTTCTTCTCCAGGACGGCCAGTCGAGGGTATTTTTAGTACTCAGGAAATTTTCGAACGGAAGTGACGAAAATGAAAACCCCTTGGTGACAGGCGGCATCATTGAAAGCTCTTCGTCGGTTTCTTCTGACTGAGAGGCCGATTTTTTAGTATGTTGTTTATGTCGTCGCATAGTTAGTAGGTACCTAAACTATATAATATTATTCAAAAGAAAACTTCTGACACCATGTTGTAATCGCTAAACTATAGTAAAGAGAGAGAGTCAGTTGCAAGAAGTTCTTGCCAAGAACCATCACGGAATGAACTTTATTCAAACGATCCTTTGTACCGCACATCTGTTTCCTAGCGACCCCATTATAAAGAATGGAGGAGCTTAATAAGATAGTGAATCCCACGACAGTTTTGAGATTGGAATTACCCCTTCAAGTGCCTGCCGAACCTAGAGATATACCTGTTCTCATAGGTATACCTGGTACTCTCAGGTTAGCATTATCAAAATTTTGGGGTAGGGGAAATAACGATCATATTGCAACACACAATTCTGGAGACTTATGTAGAGATTGTCAAAAGCATATCAACGACTAAAAAAGCATTTACATCACCAATACATGATCCGTTGTAGAATCAGATAGAACTCACGTCCTGATAGATTTTAATTAGCGTTACTTGACTGATGAGTCACGTATAGAATTGATCCTTCATATTTTCTGTCATTCTCGTAAGTAGTTTAATAAAATTTTTGTATAGATCGCTGACGAGGTAGTGCAACGAGAAGTGTTGTGTGAGATGAAACGAGACAACTACGAGTTATTCTAAAATTGGTGTAGTCATTGGGTGTCTAGTAATTCACGAGTAAAGTGAACGAACGTTGCTAGTCCCATATATTTTAATGGCCTGATACCAAAACAACCATCGAGGATGATGATCCGTTCATTTGTACCTTCTGATAGTCACATTCCAACATTTCAATCTGTAATTTGCAAATCAACGTGGTTCTCGAAATATGTACGCATTGAATTCAGTTCCATGCAGTTCATTAATGATGGGTTTGAAATCAGAAGGAGAATCTTATGGAGCAAAACATAAATAACCCACCCACCATTGATGTAAGTGGATGAGGGAGGGGCTGGGCTGCGAAACGTTGCACTTACCGTCATGCGATCACTGTAGGTATTATTATAATAATAAGTCGATCAAGATCGCTTAGGCACCTGAGCTTGCACGGGAACTCACAGAAGGGGAAGGCGAGCGGTCAGGATAATGAGAATATATTAGGCCTATATCAAGTACCCCAACTCTACCTTCCTTCATCCAGCCGGACTACCTAATGACGTAATTAGCACGCTCGAGGACCTCAACTTACGGTATTTCTCCACAGGGGGCTTACTCTAGGTTCACCCTAGCTTTCCATCCTGTTAATACCTTACCTTCACCTCCTCCTCCACCACTTGATACTCATAAAGAATGGGCTGGGTGATGCTCTGGGTTGAGGGATAGAACCACAACCACTTAACGCTTCCCACCTAACTTGCCATGTCACTTCCGCAATAAAGGTCGACTACGTGAAATAACTTTCCCTGCCACACCACTTTACAACCCCACCCCATCCTTCACTATAACACGTTCGCAGGTGATAAGACATGCTCACAATGAACTTTTCATCAACATAAATTAATTATTTGGTAATATATTCGTGGATGTCAACTCTGTTCGAGTTCAGAGCTTTTACTGTTAGCCACCACCGAAGAAATCGAATAAATACTACAATGGGAATCCCGGGAACCACGAGGGTGGTAGTGGTTGCTCCATTTGAAGCCCATGCAGTGGACAGAGCGGCGCGAGTGTTCTTTATAGCAGAGATGGGTGGATTGGCAAGGGAAAGCAAGGAAAATATATGAGAAAGAAACATAATATGTTTATGACACAAGAATTATAGCATACTCGTGGGAGTCTCGAACCTTGACATGAAAATGACTTTGCTTGACACGTTATTTTTTGTGTAATTTTTCAAGCTTCTTGTTTCCGTGCTCGCAGACGTCATGACTGGGACAGTGGATGACATGATCACTAAACTTTGCAAATCCGAGATTTATTCTCTGGAATCCTCACCAATGATGGTAATGGCGAGAGTTTGACGCCTTAAGAGGCAGTCAGTAATGAGTCCAGGTTGTTACAAGATGCAGTCCAACAGAGCGAAATAATCTTAAAGACTAATGCATAGGTATCTTACGGTTGCATAGGTATGTCAGACAAAACAAACACAAATCTGAATCTTGTAGTTGTGCTGCTGACTACATTGTTTACCCTCATTTTTTCATCCTGTACAGCTCATCTGCCACTGAAGGTACGTGAGTCTGGTGAACATGAAACTATTCTATAAAATCTGACGATCCCAACGAGCGGTGAATGAATACGGACAGAGTTACAATTACTTAAATACGGATTGGTTGTACGTAACGAGAGGGTGTTAAAGAATCGACCGAAGAAAAAACATTTTCAACCCCCCCTTAAAATTTGTTTGTTTACGTTTCAAGATAATATACATAATATGTATATTATCTTGAAACGTAAACCAACATAATATTATTATGTAGATTCAGAAAATCGAATTAAACACTTCTGCTAATTCTTGACACAATGGTTTATTCTTCTTTGTTCAGATCCTCCTTCTGTCTAATTCACGAAATGATAGAACTCCAGCTAATCATCCAAATCCTAATTAAACAAATAGGTATTGTTGAAACAATCCTACAGGCAAAAAACCTACTGAATATTGCATTGTCAACCATCCTTAACCCCTGTTTAGAGTTTCATCCAAATTTAATTTGTTTAAACAAATAGGTATTGTTTAAACAATTTTACAGACAAGGAACAAAGTGAATATTAGGTATACTGTCATGTTTAAAATTTCAAGACTCTAGCTCATAATCAAAATTTAATTTGTTTAGGTTGTTTACCTATTTAATAGGTACCTATTTTTTAGACAATTTTACAAGCAAGAATCCGAATGAATAACATTGCATTGTCATCCATCCTCGACATTTAGTGATCTAGACAGAAGGGTGATCTGAACAAAGAAGATAATAAACAGTTGTGTCAAGAATTTTCAGAGCTTTTTCTAATGCATTAGAAAAAACTCTGCAAATTCTTGACACAACTGTTTATTATCTTCTTTGTTCAGATCACCCTGAAATGTATACATTTCATTCGATATTCGAGTAATATCGAATAATATTATGCCTATCCAAGTACCTACTTGAATGAGTACTGGTATCGATACTTGGGAATTATCGAACGTCACACAACATCGGGAGGAGGCCAGAGCAAAGACATTTTCATGTAAAAAAAAAAAAAAAAAAAAAAAAAAAAAAAAAAAAACTAACACTGTCTGCTGTGGCCACTCTACAATATCTCTTTTTCGTGTCTGCAGGTTTTCAACAGAAAAGCAAGAAGTTATCAACTATGAAAATTGAATTGAAATCCTACCACGCTTCATGCATGATCTTTTTCTGGGACAAAACTAAAACTCACTGGGTACAAAGGCGAGAACAACTGACTGTACAGGCAGCGCCCCAGTATGAAACATTCAATGCTAGAGACTTAAAGCATCAGCATTTTATGGTATTCTATTCTATTTTTTAATGTATGGTTTGCTGAGTTCCCTTGTTCTCGGGGGGGTTAGGCAATATGCCCACCCAGAGGGATATGCGGTCTTCGTTTCCACAGCCGTCTATCTCAAGAGTGGTCAAACAAAAAACTCTAGAACAGGAGAATCGGCAAACCATCACAATTTCTGAGTATAACCTTGAATCGTAAACTAATTATTTTTATTGCTCCATCCTAGGTCAATGTCTTCAATATTTCGTGAACTGCACAAAGTAATGTCTTGGTAGAAATACAATGTTGTTCTCCTTCTACTAAGACGATAGTTCAAGAAAATAAATGTACAATTTTCCAAATGGACTCCCAAGCTCGCGTATATGGGCCTATGCAAAATTCAGAGGTGCCGTGAAGCATCTCTACGACCACGCGAAACATTGTGAGATCATGCGGCACTCATTTTGTGAGTTATAAATCACATTAATTTTCCAAGATCCGTAATTTGCTGTGCGTCTATTCCTCTTTCAGAGAGTTTGTCGGCGAAGGCTAAAAAGTAATTCGCCCTGAACCGGTTTACCGCTGCTGTGGACTGCGGTCTGCGTAGCTCAGGAGATGGATCGAGCGGAACTACAGGGTGAGATACCGAGCTGGAAAGATCACGTCTTCTTCTCTCTGGACAAAGCCAACAGGAGAAAAAGGAAAAACGCGAAGGTTAACCACGAGGTTGGATGGGGGAATTATTTATAGAGCGGTATAGCTCGGTTGAAGGTCTGGAGAAGAAAAAAAGGAGCCCGGCACCCTTAGACTCAGTATGTTTGGAGTGACAGCGGTAAAGAGAGAGACTTACATGCCAGGCGGTAATAAGGGAGTCGTGTCACCGGCAGGCATCCTTCCTTCCTGGCCCTCCTGGATTATTCACTGCCTTCCCCTGTGAAACGTCATTCTTATCCGGTACCCGCAGTTCCTTTGGCTCCTTCTATAAAACTACGCATGCTTTCATTAACGTTACATCCTCCTTCAGTCTCCTTGTCTCGGTCTTGGTGTCGTTTGATTGAAACTTTTCCTCTTCTTAGGAGAAACCCTCGCGACAACAAACCCTGGAACATCGTGACGATCGAGGAAATACCAAGGAAAAAAAAAATAAAATCCACAGTCATTTCTATTGAGAGTTGTCTGGAATGCCACATATATAAACATACAGGCTGTGGAACTCGGGAGTGCGTAACTACTGAAGAACTTGATCATTAAGATCACCCCTCCCCCCTCCCCCTTCGCCATCTGTAAATTATTGCTCTCTCTTAACCAACCCTTGTTTCTGCCACCCGACAATCTGTCTCAATGAAAATAACGAGTATTAATGAAGTACCATGTAAAGTGTAGTCTTCTGAGCTTTAACAAGTACCAACAAGCGAGTCACATAACACGTCTCAAGTCATTTGATGTACAATATGAGGGACTTGTCTTATGTACAATAAAAAATGTTCAATTTCAATAATAGGTATATTATTTTATATTATAATGCATATTATACAAGTGAGGGTATAGTTACAAATACGTACAAAAAATAAGGAGGTTAAAATAAAGCAAGGTAAAAATGAAAGTTCCACACTAGACAAATGCGATGACGATTGGAGCTGTTGTCGCGAGGCACATACTTATACCGTATTTTCGAAATGGCCCCATGGTTTCGTACACAAAGACTACAGAAGACTACATCGATGTATTTGAGTTCATGCAATTGTTTTCGAAAATTCGAGTTTTAAAAATTTTGGACCGAGAACAATAGCTGGGTACATTTTCTTCAAAAATTCGTTAAAAGGAAAAAAGAAAAGAGAGATGATGACGTGGCTGAACTTTAGTCGTAAGCCTCAAAACGAAGGGAAGGGGGGTAGTTTTGCAATAATTGCAGAGATATGAAAACAAAACTCATTTCGGTCATCCCAAACGAAGTCTGAGGTATGCTTATAAATTTCGCCAAAATGTAAAAAATTTGCAAAAGTAAGGATGAGTCCAAAGACCTGTTCAACTATCAACGTTTATTACCATTGGCTAACAAAAAAGGTTTCTCGGGTTTTATTGATAAATAGTGTGATTAGTACCAAAGCGTTACTTTGAACATACGCTCAGATGGTCATGCTGCATGACTGGAACTTCATCCCAAACGGGAGTCAAAACTGGAACACTTCAGACCCCAGAAACTCTGACTCGTTTACGGAGAATGCAAAGGTCGGACGATGGTAACATATTATATTACCATCGTCCGACCTTTGCATTCTCTATTATATTATAATAATCATGTATATAACAGGATGTTTAGTTAGTGTATGAATCACGTACATAGGTTGGTGCCCTACATAGCTAGGAATATAAAGGGAACTGAAGATAAATTGGAGAAAAATAAATAAAAGATGCTCGATCGTATATCATGTGAAGGCTTCGTTTCCTTCCTGGATAGCATCGGGTGGCGCGGGAAGATAGGCCAACTGTAGATGAACGGGGACGGGAAGTGAAGGTACTAACTTTAATGGTCTTCGGAAGCAAAAGTAACACCAGCTACTACAACACCTTCAGACGGCCTTCCCCTTCCGAAGTTCTCTTTCCGAAAATCTCCACTGGCGTGACCGCCGACCGTTGCCACTTTTCCTCATCCAAGAGGTTCAGGCGATGTTGGAAACACCGAATGATCAAAGCAGATTGATGTTCGATCCTCCCCCCCCCCCCCACCGG
This sequence comes from Stenodema calcarata, assembly GCA_963920205.1. Classification (NCBI taxonomy): domain Eukaryota; kingdom Metazoa; phylum Arthropoda; class Insecta; order Hemiptera; family Miridae; genus Stenodema; species Stenodema calcarata. Next base: position 28,584,637 of record OY986056.1, on the reverse strand, counting down.
TGTTGATCAACCTGAACTGATAAGATACTTGTTTCTGAAACCTCCTCCACTTAGCTCTGACACAATAATTAACTGGAAACAACTAATGAACGGAGCGATCTCTCATTTCCTCACCTTCTCAATTAGACTGGTAAAGTTAAAAGGGCGCCCAGAACGAACGCTTTTTATTGTTTCATTTTTTTCTTCATCACGGAGAAGTAGTTTTGGGAACACTCCTTCAGCAGACCACTCCAAGTTACGTGTAGGTCAGATAACATTCCGTTATCAACGGATCATCAAAATTCTCTACTCTATTCACATCATATATTTTATAGAATATAAAGCTTCCATCTAAATACCTCGAGATGCCAGGACAAAACTAGATCGAATAATATATTAGATTGGATAGTATACTAATATGCAACCGGTAAAAATCATTCATTAATAGGTAAACAAGCAATGTTCAATTTTTCACACTTGAACTGATCGAATTCAATAGGTACTTAATTGAGTAGGTACATAGAAATCCTTATTCTGCATGGTCTTTGAGACGGTACTCACTACCTAATTTGGAACGTTTTAGAATGATTTTACATATAGGATGAGGTTACATATAGGTTATCGCAGGGCCAGAAGTACTAATCGTTCCACGCAGTGACTTCCAAAACTTGTATATTTTGAATAAGTACAAAACTTGTATATTTTGGGGCCTGGTCAAAGTCTAGTTAAAGTCCTAAGGTAGCTACATACCAAATTACAGCTTCATAGTGTAAATAGCATAGAAATTAGTTTTAAGAGCCACTTAGCTGATCCCGGCCATGTATTGCTTAAAGTGTAAGTCCTAAGGAGGCTCCATACCAAATTACAGCTTCATAGTGTGATTAGCATAGAAATTAGCTTCAGGAGCCACTGGAGTGATCCAGGGCCTGGGGAGTGTCAAGTTGAAGTCCTAAAGAGGCTCCATACCCAATTCCAGCTTCATAGAGTGAATAACGTAGAAAGTAGATTGGACCACCCATTCCCCTTTCGTTTTGACCCTTATTGCTAAATTTCTATAAGCATGGAACATGTTTTACCCACACAGTTGATCCAGGGCCTGGGCAGCGTCAACTTGAAGTCCTAAGGAGGCTCCATACCAAACTAGAGCTTCATGTTGTGAATAACATAGAAATTAGCTTCAGGAGCCACTCAGCTGATCCTGGGCCTATTCTACTTAAAATGAAGAAATAGACTCTATGGCCCCCTATGATGACTGGATCTGAAAGTCTACTGAGTAATAATGAATACCCGCCTGAATATTGATGTAAACAATGTAGCTGGTGAATCGTTGAAGGGGCTTAAATAATTCCGAATACCTAAATACGATCCGACTGAACTCAAGAGGTCGAGAGGCACCAAGCATAAATCACGCTATGAAAAAAACGACCCTTAAAAACGCCTTTCCAGAAATTAAAAAAAAACCTTAAATACCCTCTTCTTCCCCGAGTCGAAACTCAACCCATCCAGGGCTGCCTCGATTGGATGTTAATTTTTCATCCAGGTTCCCCCTTGATATTTCCCTTCCCCACTTTTTAAGGCTATCGACCAATTAATTTTTCTTGTTTCCTGCCTCCTCGTCCCTCCGACTTCTTTCCGTTCTAACTCCAGACGAAACGTTCAGACCTCTCCTTCAGTTATCTCAGAACTCCATTTCTCCCAGAACTCCACTTCTCCACCACTCTGAATCGTGTTGTCAATGGAAGTAAAAACAACCTTCCAACTAATAAATGAACCCTCTTGCCTCTTGAAACCATTATTTGGGAAAAAACAACTTTAATTTAGATGTATAATGTTTAACTGGGTGGCCCATTACATCAAATCACGAATATTGGTATGTAACCTTATTGAAATTAATATTTTAAAACAATCATCTGCTTTTTAGAATATCAAATATTTTTAAAAGACAAGGATTTTTCTTAAATTTATTTATTTGGCTTTGCACAAGCACACACCCGTTACAATTTAAGTTTACATGGTTATAAAAATAAAACTGAATATATCTGTTACATCAGCACTTAGATTTTGAGATAGTAAAATGAATTATGAATTTGAGTTGATGAAAATAAATGGTTATATTTTAATGTTCGGTACTCTTAAAAAATTATTTACACTCTTATACACCGTAGGATGGTTGCTCCCAATGATGGTATCCAGATTCATTGGGAGTGTGAGATGTGGTTTGACTTCGTTGATCAAATCCTCTCTAGGACCAGCATACTCGGGGCAGTCTAATGACAAAACATTTAATGTTCCATTGTTTCTGCAGGGTGGCCGCATGATCTGCATTGTGGAGTTCCCAATTTTGTGGAGATATTCATTGGTACAGCAAACTCCCGCTCGCAATCTAGTAATATTTGTATAGAAATATTTGTCTGTGGGCTCCTTCACCTCCCTAAACCATGGTGCCCAGTTTGATGGTGGGAAAAGGTTTTTATATCAAACTCCGGTAAGCGTATGGTGGTTATAGAAGGATTGGGTCCAGTTCCGGTTCATGAGGTGCTTTATATGCTTTTGGTTTATCTTCGATAATGAACCATTGGAATCGCCCAAAGAAAAAATTTTTTTAACCCCCCTTCAAAATTTGTTGGTTTACGTTTCAAGATACGTAGATTCAGAAAATCGAATAAAAAAAATCCGTCCGTCCGCCGTACGCCGTCCCCCGTACGCCGTCCGCGGCACTTTGCCCAGTTAGCGTAGAGATAAAATTACGAAATTCGGTTTCTGGGTTTGGACCAGCCCCACAATGGTCCTCGAAACTTTTCATAACCCTAGGCCAAGGGGAAGGGGTTCAAAATTAAATTCAAAATTTTGACAATGTCATATCTCAAAATATTTAACTGAACCGTGCAATGTATAATTCACTTTTGAATGACCTGAAAAATTACGAATCTTTTAAGACCAATTGGATTTTTGTGCGACCAGCCGTTCGTTCACAGTGAGCGCGCAAAGGTTTAGGAAAAACACTAAACTTTCGCGTCGAAAACGGCCGCTACGTGGGCCAACCCCCCAGACGCCCAGAATAAAACTACCTTTTTTCATCTTCCCGGTAAACTACAGTCTAGAAATTTTAACCATGAGTCGGGGATAGACCACATTGCAATATTCACCCGGTTTCTCATCTGTAAAATTGTTTAAATAATACCTATTTGTTTAAACAAATTAAATTTTGATGATGAGCTAGATTCTTGAAATTTTAAATATAGGTCAGAAATGGATCACAATGCAACATTCACTCGGTTTCTTGTCTGTAAAATTGTTTAAATAATACCTATTTGTTTAAACAAATTAAATTTTGATGATGAGCTAGATACTTGAAATTTTAAATATAGGTCAGAAATGGATGACATTTCAATATTCACTCGGTTTGTATGACATGGTATGAGTATGGTAAGGTATATTATTGTATGTATGATTTAGTACAGTATGATAAGATAGAAAAGAAATTCGTATGGTATGGTATGAGTACGGTGAGAATATGGTATGGTGCCGATTTGCAACACAGTCTGGTATAGACAGAAGGGTGATCTGCACAAGGAAGATAATAAACCGTTGTGTCAAGAATTTGCAGAGTTTTTAGATCCGTTGGTGGATAGGTGTGTGATGCAAGTGGAAGCGGGAGAGTAGTCGATCGTTTGGCTTCACTGTCTGCTACAAGGATTTCCATTATTCACACTTCTTTTTCGGCAAATAAGCCAGCTCGTATCGATTGATGCATTAGATAAATTATTGAATAATTTGACGGCTCTAAAGCCGCAGCCACACATGCGATATTCGCCAAGTACCGAATATTTGTCAAATTTTGCATTGAATTTGCACCCTGTAGAGCATAGACCGAGCAAGGACAAATATTTTTTGCTCAGCGGGATCAAGAAGTTTCATGAATCAAGAAGTTGTTGTGGCGCATTTATGGTATACACATGTGCGGGAGTTTCCTTCGTCACTTGACTTTCTCATAACATACCTATTATGTAAGTATAAAATTTTAGATTCTATAGAATTCTAATACTATTATATATAATACTTCCGACTGTTAAAAAAAAAAAAGATTTAGATAGGTACTAGAAAACACAGGAAGGTCGTTGAGTGAGAGAAGTAAAAGTAGATGAAACTCGAGTGGAGGATCGAGAAAGCAGAAGGATGAGGAAGTAAGTGGTTCCAAAGGGGCAACCTCAACTGATAGGAGGAGGAATGTGTCTAAAAGAAAAACTGAGAACCTTTGCATTAGTCCGGAGTGAGGTAGTGAGAGGTTTTGAGTGCTACGCCATCGCCATCGTCTTTGCCGCCTCCGACCCCAAGCTCTTCCTTTACCTATTGTTAATTGTGAGTGCCTTTCCCGAGAGTCTTCGCCGTTATTGTGCCGACGGATAGATAGGGCACGGACCTCTTCAATTCTTGAACTTTCTTTCCGTTCTTCTTTTATTCCGGTTTCGCAGCCTCCCTCTTCGTTCGTATTTCTTCTTCTTTTTTTTCCTTCCTGAAGAAGAGGAGAGAATGAGGGGTTGGTGGGTTTTTTGATGAAAATGGATGTTATTGTCGAGTGGAGAAAGGTGAGCGTAGGATGAAGGAAGTGGAAGTCTCATTGTGGTAAGCTCGAGGTATCTCATCATCAATAAGTACCGGCATGGGAGGCTTGAAAACGTAATTTGCGATAACTTTCTGTCCTTTTTCCTACTCAATCTCTCCGGCTACAATCTGTTCTCCGACTTTCAAGGGCCTTACTAGGTATCTGACATCATCTTTTCCAACTCATCTACTTATTCATAGGAGGAAACCAGGTTATCATCTAACAATAAAAAACGGAGGTATAGAATGAGAGAGTCTATTTCCACGAAAATCGATTTCGACGATTAGGTGATCATCAGTAACAAACATGAACTGAAGGTACATCATGAAATACAGCTTATATAGTAACAGAAGTGAAAGGTATCATCCAATCGGATTGAAGCAGGTTACAGTTAAGGGAGAACTTAAATCCTATTGGCTCAGAGAAGTGAAAGGGATTGGGCGGATCAACAAATGCCAATTAAGGCAGACAAAGTGAAAGGGAGCTCAAACCATTGTGAGGGTAACATTGTGAAGGGGGGGGGGGGGGCAAGCTATTGCAGGAATGAACCTATTAACGGTGAAATATGTTGAGGGATCACCTCATTTAGACATTTACCAGACCTACCACTCTTAAGAATTTAGAATTTTTCAAGTATATCCAACATACCTCCCTTTGGGCAAAAATGAGGGAATTTTACATACTGTCTAGTTGTTAGATCAAAACTAAAATCATGATTGGATTCGCTTAGGTGACTTGCAGAAGCAGAATCACCCTTGCTATCCCTGAAATCTTTTTCATGTTCTTTTGCTCTTTCCTTAAATTGCCTACCAGGTTGACCACAGTATTCAAACCCACGAGAACATTTCAGCTTATAAACCCACTTTTATCCTGAACGCTAATCTTATCTTTAACAGAACCCAACGAAGCTTTGACCAACCACTTCTTGTTGTTCATTGACGGGGCTACAGCCCAGCAGACAAAACGGATCGAGCTGAAATTTTGCACACACGGTTGTTTCCATCCAAGGGAGTGCCTTTTGTACATTTTGTCCCCCCCCCCCCCAATTAGGATGGAAAGAGTAATTTTCTGGAATTTCAAATGGCCATACCTTCTTCAAAGTTGGAGCTATTTCAGATTTTATTTTTTATTTAGGTAGGTATATTCATCTTACTGAACACTTCAATTTTAAATAACAATGAGCTTCCTAAGAAGAAAAACAAAGGAGTTATGATGATTTTCCTACGTTCAACGATAACTCTCTTCAAAATCAATCGAAAGTGGTGCGGTTGGTCCTAAAATGTCCGTTAGTATCTCTAGTATATGCTCAATGAACTAAATCTCAATCGATTTGGCTAATCCACAGCCAAAGGTACGTGAATAAATTCAACATCGACTAATTTCCGGAAACATCAAAGTTGAACGGTGGTCGGAAAAATTATCGTAGAGTAGCGCCTATCGATAGGATCGAAGGAAATTTAATGGGCTTTCGAATGAGTGAACACACACATTGTCACTTTTCCCAACGGTTCTCGAGTTATTCGCGATTTTTAGTCAAAACTCGTGGGTTTTACGTTCTGCAAACTTTCTCTAAGTCTCTTCCACACCAATTATAATGATTCTCAACAACAAAATTTGCATAAAAAATGTACAACTACAGTGAAGTTATGCTCCAATTTAGGCTTGTTCATCTGGCAAAAAGCTCCCGCCAACAGCATTGAAAGAAGCGAAAAGCTACACATTCAAATAATTATTAAAACCTTGCAAATATTAGTTGGTATTCAGTTAATGTATAATAAAAGCCATAATGATAGGGGATTTGGGGTATTTTGGGGTTTACAGATACAGAATGTAATAAACCGGCGGCAACTCTGCCTAAACGCTATCTTATCTACAGTGTTGCCAGAGGACCAGAACGTTCAGTCTCAGCAAATAAGCCTCCATTGAGTAGGTACCCAAAAAGTTCCTTTCCTTGGCCGAAATTCCACTGATTGATGATAATTTTTGATTTCGATATTTCGATATATCGGCAAAAATATCGATATTGCGATACATCAATACAGAAGGTACACTATGCTAATTGTGATTATCAACAAATAGAGCTATTTTTAATACGATTTAATATGTTGACTATTTCAAGAATGTATTGAAATAGAGGATGAAATAAATAGAGGAGTGATACAGGATTCTGATTTATATCAAAATTCTCTACACGAATAATACTCGCAGAAATGTATATTCAACATTTCATCACATTTGGAACTGATTGACAACATTCCACACAAGTGCTACTTACAAACTTCATATTCGAATTAAGCTTGAAGCAATGTGTGTACCTAACACTTGGAATGAGTATCACTTACACTAGTTATCACTCAAGTCCCATGACCCCTGTACACCAAGGGTCCACTTATAGAGGAATTGTTTCATCCTCACACTAGGATAGTTATTTACATAATGTAACAATTCAACAACTCACATGATCTATTATTGTCTAATAAACTAGTCGAGTTCATTAAGTATCAGCTAGATACCACTATCGAATCTACCAATAGATAAAAACATGTAAATCTAATATCACATTCCGTTCTGATTTTGTAAAACTCCAGTGGCAGCTATACCCAACTTCAAAACTTCAATCACGTCTCAACACCCAATCCAGTAGTCTGACGCAGGAGATTCGTGTAGAACAGCTTCGTCCAATTTGCGGTCCATGTACCAAAATCGATCGTCTTTGAAGAAGTAGGTAACTAAGGACAAAGAGAAAACAACAAAAAATGTGAGAAAATTAAACTTTGAGTCACACAAAGCTAGACACAAACTCTCGACTACTGCAAACATTGAATAATCATAATATGATTATGATTATTCATACTAATTATGATTATTCATACTACTAATTTATGGGAATTTTGTAATATTATTACAAAATTCCCATAAATTAGTAGGGACCTGATATATCATACCATGTGATATAATTCCGCGAATTCCATTATTAATGTAGGTACGTTAGAGGTGTTTTTTTTTTTTTTTTTTTTTTTTTTTTTCACGAGGGTTCGAAATGTTGATGCGCTGAAATCTCAATCGGTTCAATTATGAAAACTAATAGGTAACTGGCCTTTTTTCAGATTTTCACCGGAAGGGGTCCCGCAACGCACTTCCAGTTACGCCCTTTGGGAGCTGACGATACTCAATTACTTACGCGACAAGCATCCACTTTAGAGACTTATAATAATAATTATTATTACTATATTATTGCCATAATATAATAATAATACAATAATTGCCTTGAACAAAAGTTGTCGGAAATGGTCCATTTAGTCTAAAAAAAAAAAAAAAAATTGGAGCAGTGAAAATCTGAAATTATTAAAAATGTAGCCTACCTCTCAGGAGGAAAAGTTACAGGTTTTTCTTTCATGTTACAGGTTTTCTTGCAAGTTAAAGCTTTTGCTTTCAAATACAGGTTTTCTTTAACATTTCAGTGACATTTCTGTATTACGAGGATTTGATCTTGAATAGAACGTTTTCTGATCCTGCGTTGAAACTGGTGCCAGGAACCAGATTTTTGCGTGAGCCCGCTGCGTAGGATGTTAGTTTCAATTGTTTGCCAAACATCTACGACTTCAGACCACCCAACGACATTTGGATCTGCTTCTTTCAGCTTCTTGCACCAGTTTCAACTCAGGTGCCTCAGCGAAGGAGAAGAGACTGATGGTCACTGCACTCTGCGATGGAGAAGAGGACGATGAGGGACCTCCGCCAACTCGAGCTACAGATCTCCTTGATGATAGCGTCCTTGACCTAAAGCTCAGTGACTGCTGCTCGAAGCAGTCCTTGCGTTTCTTCAGTGCTACTGGAACATCCTCTAAATTTCTTGACAATGATCCGGAGCTATGCACTGCAGCTGTTGACGACCTGCATGGTCTGAACATTGTGACTCAATTTTGAAATTGGCAACGACTGTGCCAAACGCGGCTTAGCGTTGATCACCAAATACCTGAAAGGGAATAAGTTAACTCATGATGAGGTACAGGGGCAGTAAATTATGTTACTTGGGTCGTTCTCCCATTTCGTTGGAAATTGGAGTTCTCAATTCCATAAAAATTAAGTCACTCGAAAAAAAATTTGCATCCCCCATTTCGTTTTGAAACAGGTTATTGATCATGCACATGAAAATTTGGTTCATAGGAATGCGTATTTAAAGAGATACACGATCATGATAAAAATCATGCAGGTGAGGGAATTAGGCAACGAGTGAGGGGGTTAGTGGACACATCAATTCAACTCGTTTTATTACCACGATATAAACCCCCTCGCTTTATAAATCACTTGGTATTCTTATATTGAGCCATAATACTCACTCAGGATACTAATTTTGGTGTCGTTTGGCCCTACATAATTATTTCGAAATGGCAAAAAACGAAAATTCTTATCTTTCACAATACAAAATTCACATAAGGAACTAACATTTCCAATCAGTCGGTACATTTTTTTTTCTTCAAAAGAAATTCAATATAATATAATATATTATATTCATAATATTATTATGAATGTATTTTATTATAATATATTTTTCATTTATATTATGAATGAAAAACAACATTTTTTATAACATCAGGGAGGTCATAAAGTCTCAATTAGACGAATGAAAGAAACAAAAATATTTCAAATTATTCTGAGCTCAATCTCAAAGTTCTTTGAAAATCTGTCCAAGTTATTTTTTTCAAAGACTTCTATGTCGAAAGGAAAAATGTGATCACTTTCCTCTCGCGAATTAGAATTTTGGCTCTGGTATTATCATTAAAATATCATTTGGTTGAAGGGTGAAGAGATCAGACACATTCAAGTAGAATTCACATTTGGATTTTTTGAAAAAGCGAAGTCCCATACCAGAAATACCATCGGCGCTAACGCTTACGAGACGTGGCAAAAGTACCTAACAAAATTCTTTTTTGGGATTTTTCTTGGCTCCGAACTCACTGAATCGAGGTACAACATAACTACCGACAACTGGTAGGGCATGTCACGTATTTCTATTCATGAAACTTCGGTAGCGGTAGTAGCTTCACCAATAAAGGTAGTATGAGACTGGTTCCATAATTTCTGTATCGATAATTAAGTAGGGAAGAATCCTAGGGGGCTCCCCTTGGCCTTCGACAGATTTGGCTGAAGCATCGCCTAGGACGAGTGTCCCAAGCGTCAACTTGTTGCAATTCAGGCAGCCAAAACAGCTGAGCCGTTTCAGCCATAGAACCTTTTCGGAACCAGGAGTATCACATCGGTGGTACACTGTCCTTCATTGTTCGTTTGAATCCAGGGATCACGAAACATTTCTTGATTTTTCCTGGAGTAATCTGACAAACGAAGTAAAGTCAGTGATGTCCTATCAACAAGAGACAGCTTCATCCAAAAGTCGCTTCATCGCCCCTCCTATGCTGTCTACTGTACCCTTACCGTGGCCAGGGACTGAATAGTTCCATGTAGCAATTCGAAATTTCAGGATGAACACAAGGAGACCGTGGCAGAGAAGGTAAAAAATTGTTCTGTTCCGGTATTTCGTGGCTGGTGAGTCCAACTGGAAATGGACTGTGTTGATTTTGAGGAGATTGACAGATATATACTCAAACAATGGCTTCAGGTGTGCCCATATCCCAGCAGGTCCATGTTCGTTACTCGTTGAGTTTGTTGTATCCTGGGTTTCGTCATTTCTAGCTTGTATAGCTTCAGTTTGTTTTTGCGCAGTTTCACCTTTTTCCTTCCAATACCATTTTTTTTAACACAGTCCTCCTTTTTTGAGACATTCCATCTTTTCACGGGCAGTCATGTCACTCACCAATTTCACCTACTTCTTCTGAAGTTTCTTCCTATACTATAGCTGTTCTTTCAGTTGCTGCTTAATTTTTTCTCGGCTCTCCTTATCATACTCCCTCTTCTTGCGCTTCTTTTCTTCCATGTCCTTTTTTAGTAGGTGCCATTACTTCTGCAAACCAAGGATTGATGAGGACTGCTGAAATTTTAATCAATTTAGGATTAAAACTATTATCTATTAGGAACATACCTATATCTCCAGGTTATGTCTATAAATGACATAATTAGGTGAATTAGGTAAATTTTAGCATTCTACCTAATTCCATCACATTCTGCCTAATTCCCTCACTGCAGGTGAAGTGAGGAAATTAGGTGTGAGGGAATTAGGTTTTGGAGGATTATCAGAGGTGTACCTCTCTGCACGAGTTGCTACAAAAAATCAATAATGGATCACGTATCTCCCTCTGAAAATACTTCAATTAACGCAAAGAGAACATTAATCAAACTCACCTGAATCGAAATACCATCGAGTGAGGTAATTAGGTCTTTGACTGGACGAGCGGTGTTTTCTTTCAGTCACATTTTTACACAAGCTGAGATTGGAATTTTCTGAGCAACAGATTATACCCAAAGTTGGGCGGGAACTTCCTTAATGCTGCCAACACTTCAACGAGACAACAAGGGGCTCTGGGAAGAGCTGGCGCCTTGTTAAAAAAAAGGTGAGGGAATTAGGCGAAACCTTATGGACACTGGTGAATTGGGCTGCTGACTTTTTGATCGGCATTTTGGGGAACTCCCTTTGGTACTGATCGATAGTTTATTACATAAGAAAGCTACCAGAAAAAAGAGGAAATAGATACCAGCTGTAATAGAGGTTTCATTCACTGCCAAACTTTGAAATCCAACCCAATGGACAGGTGAGGGAATTAGGTTTTTACATTTTGAACTTGATTTTGGATATGATTGCGTATGGCAATCTACCACAAATTTGACTGAAATCCTAGGGAAATATGACTAGTAGTCACTCATCGCCAAAAAATTACATGAAAACTATCACCAAAGCCACAGTTGTTCAAAAACATAAAATCCGATGAAATGGGAGAATGACCCACTTGCAACTGAGGACAGAAAGAAAATTAAGTTACGCTAATTGAAAAAGTTCTGTACAAGATCAAATCCTTGTACTTAATGCAGAAATGTCACTGAAATTGTAAAGAAACCCCTGTAATTTGGAAGCAAACCCTGTAACTTGCAAGAAAACCTGTAACTTGCAATAAACCCTGTAATTTGAAAGAAAAACCTGTAATTTTAAAAGACAAACCAATAATTTTAACAAAATCAATGAAACATACATTGACATCATGTCATTAACATTAACATTTATAAAAATTTCGGGTTTTGACTGCAGAAAAGTTTTCTTAGACCAAATGGACCATCCCCAACAACTTTTGTTCTATGCAACAAGTCTCTGAAGTGGATACTTCCCGCGTAAGTAATTGAGTACCGTCAGCATTAACCATCCATGCATTTGAGACGGATCTTTTGTACGGTTTCTTACCGAAATCATGCTTAGTTGTGTTGAAAATGTATCAAATTGGTAATGAAAGGGGTCGACCATTCGTACAAAATAGAATCTAGGCTGAACTGCTAGAGCCAAAAAACGGATTATTGAATGCATTGATTGTTATTAGGTAGGCAAGTGGGTTAACTACACTGATTTTCTTACCAGACATAATTAATGGATGCAGACATAAAACCTACGGGTTTCCCTGATACATCGACCATGTGCAGCACTAGCCATCAATCAGGAACATGACGCCTTTTTTTTAAATTCGCTCATCTAATAAAAGTGGAACTCATTCAGAGCCGGCGGCGTGAATATTTTAGCCACGTAAAGTTACACCCTGTAACTCTCATTTTTCTTCTCTCCCTGTTCTTTTTTAACCCTCTAACCCCAGGCTAACGTAAGTGCCGCCCTTAAATTATCGGATAATGAATGGGGAGTTATTGTGGGGAACATTAAACCGCATCTGTTGGACGCAGGATCACGTTCTACTGCTGACGGTAATAACAATTATGTCCATTACGCTTTCGCAAAGCGCACCCTTTTTGCACCATCCGTCTGGTCCTTCATTTTTTTTCTATCCTTGCTCTGTTTTTAGATTTTTCCCTCACTCCACTTTTCTTTGTTTTGTCACGAATTCGGAATGAAGGTTACATTAAAATGCTGGCGAGCAAACTACATGGCCCCCTTTCAAGCGGTGATTATTCCACTTAGGAAGCTCCCAAGTAACTAACTACTGACGCAATTTTTTGTTTGAACCTTTTCGCTCTCGGATGAAACAAGCAAAATAACAGGAAGCACTGAGTATGGGGGAGGAGTGGTCTTAAAAGGATGTATGTACTGTCCTTTCATAACAGAAGTCCTGGTGGTTCTAAGTTAGACTCACTTTTTCTTTTAATCCGATATATCAAACATTTCCAAAATTCTTGAGTCGAATGAAAAAATCTGAGTTTTAGTGTTGTGGGTGAACTAGTAGAGCTTTCTACTTGTTCCATGGACGTTCTAATATCCATGAGTAAATGTGTCCATCATAGCGTCGGCCTGGACAGGAAAAAGGAAAGAAGAAGGGGAACCCCTTGTGTGTTGATTTTGATAAGGGTGAGTTTAGGTACCTACCGTCTTATGTTCAAATAGGTATGAAAACTAAAGTCGAAAACTCATTGCGCGAAAATTGACATTTCAGTTGGGCTTAGGTAGGGTAAAGTCGTGTACCTATGGCAATATTTTTTCAATGATGATTTATGGCGTAAAAACAATCTCAAATCGGCAAAACCACTTCAAATTCTTATAAAGGAATAAGGTGAGACCAAAACGCCACATGAATTTTTATTTTAGTACAAAAATTCAAATTATTAGAAATATTTTTCTAAAAAATTAAATTCGGCCCTAGGTACAAGCATAGCATGTACCTGGGACCACTAGTGCTGTAACCTAAAACCGCCCGCTTGTACCTAGAGCCAAAGTGTATAATTGGCGAAATGAAGTATAGAAGCCATTGAAAAACGTTGATAACTTTATCTAGAATTCTTTTCTTCAACAGTATTTATCTTAAACAACACAATAAAGCGAATTGGAACGAACTGACTTAGGAAAACCCGGTAGTTACCTATTTATTTAAATTCTTTTTCTCGTCAGTTTTTGATTAAATCAAAACAACGAAACTTATAAGTGTTCATATAGGTATTAGTTGACTCGAAAGTAATATCAAAGAATTAGTTGGATAAAATATCACAGTCTACGTGAAAATGGTAATAATGGAACTTAAGTTTCAGAAAAAGTCGTAAGGCAACAATTTCGAGGGAACGAAAAATTAAAACTAAGGACTAAAAAGTTGAAAAAAAAAGTATTTGGCTCAAAAACTTGGATATAAAACCCCACGAGATGTGTTACAAAACATTAAGATTCAGAAACGATATAGGAAATTTGTTTGCCCTCTTCTACAAATTAGTGGCTCAGGTAAAAGTCGAAAAATATCCTGAATTTTGACTCGATACTGAGCTATACGATGAATATCGTCATCGATACCTTATGTCCAATACTATTGAATATCGCAATATCGATATGTTGCCTACCGATGGCCATCCCTAATTCCCATAGTTACTATTAAAAGATTAATCAGTTCGCGTCGTTTCAGCTCAAGGTTGCTTGGTTACTGGACTTACACCATTTGGCACCTGTGGCGCTTGGAATTTTCAAAACTAGAACTTTGATCACCGACTTCCACGAGTCGTAATACCCACCAATGAAGCCTAGTCTTCGTCTAGGTACATAGGTAGAGGAATGATCCCTGGATCGAGTACTATTGAAAACGCAATTTCGTAAAAATTGGACTTACACCATTTGGCACCCTAGGCAAACGTATCCTTTTGAGATACGGAATTGAACATGGTAGATTAGACATATTATGTCTAATCTACCACGTTCGATTCCGTATCTCAAAAGTATGCATTTGCCTAGGGTGCCAAATGGTGTAAGTCCAATTTTTCTATTCGAGTTATTATCAGAATATCCGTTAATTTTTTTCAAAAAATGTTCTTTTTTTCCAACAGATTCTCTTTTGAAAGGCGCCCCTGTAGTGGGAAGAAACGATCAGAAACTCAAAAGGTAGCAGAATCTCCTATCCAACTCGGAGAAACTTTTGCCGGTTTTATTCCAACGCTGAAGCAGCTCGGCCGTCTGATACAAGAATATACTTTTACCAAAGTCCTCTGGTTTACTTTTATTTTTTCCAACAGAACCTACCTGAAAGCCAGCCAACAGTAGCCGCTACGTACAATTGTCTTCGTGCCTCTAACTCTAACCTCTTCTCATTTTCTCTTTCTTCTTCTATTTCCTCAGTGTTGGGTTTGTGTAACGGAATTTGTTTTCTAAGTGAAGTTTTTTTCCTCTCTCGAATTGAAAGCTTTATTTTTCTATTTTCTTATATCTTTCTTCATATTGGTTCGCAACTTCCTACGGAGTTATTTTTTTTATTTTCTTTTTTTTTCAACAAACCTTATCAAGACCACACTGGGCCGATTTGAACACTAAGGGAAACGTAAGCCAATCGGTACATCACTGCCCTCGGTTCAGCGGCGGATCTAGACTTTAATGGGGAGGGGGGGGGGGGGGTCACATGAGGTTCATAACAAAATCTAACCCTAAGTTTTTGAGCGATTCAATACTTATATTGGGCGTTTAGGGAATCACTGACAATAATAATTATTGAATTTCTACCCAACTCCTCCTTGTACAACAGTGACGTAGCCAGGAATTTCGTGCGTAGGTCCCAAAAGCAGGAGGGCCCGAAAAAACTTAATTTTTCAAAGAATTCTTTGTTAAATTCATGATTTTTCCATCTTTTTTAATATTTCTCAATATTTTGGGGGATGTCCGGACCACCTTGACACCCCTGGCTTCACCACTGTTGTCAATCAAATCAAATCAATCTGTAAAATCTCTTTCTTTGTCTGTTGGCCGTTGCCAAATCAATTTTTATATTGCCTTTTGCATTTTTTGATAAAACATTTTTCACACGCCAAAGGCTTCCATGTTCGAACTCAGCCTTAGTATGGACCTATTGAGTAACCCCTCGAAATTTGAGAGGTGTCACCCTGTTGAAAAACGAGATATCCTGCCGTAATAAGGCTGTGATTCATCCAAAACACTACTGTACCTACTATTGCCTTGTAGTAGAGGTACGTGACACCACTGGATGAAATCTTTATTAAATAGCGAGCCATTCGCACCCATGTTACCC
Organism: Stenodema calcarata; assembly: GCA_963920205.1. Lineage (NCBI taxonomy): Eukaryota > Metazoa > Arthropoda > Insecta > Hemiptera > Miridae > Stenodema > Stenodema calcarata. Next base: position 28,568,965 of record OY986056.1, on the reverse strand, counting down.
ATATATCTCAAAAAGAAAACGGTAACATGTGTATGAATTAAACCCTTTATTTGCTGTCAATCCGGAACCATATCTTTCAAAAAACTGTACTTACATTTCCGAAATGTTCGAGACTTAACTATTCGGGCTCATTTTTTAATATCTGAATCTTCTTCAAAACGTTTCATTTAGCAGTAGGGAGGTAGTGAATTTTACGCTCTTTCCAACGGTATAATCATATGTGAATTTTGACTGAAAAATTACGGACTCATGGCCACGAAAAAAATCTTAAAAGTGAAAAAAGGCGGATTTCAACCGGTATGAAAAAAAAAAATTATCTATAATTTTTAAATTTATCTATAATTTAAAAACTGTCCTATAGGACAGTTTTCATCAGAAATTAGTAGTAGAATCGATCCCTGGCCGGTGGTACGGCCTTAAGAGTTACACCCTGTATACATATGATATTTGGTGTCTTCCAGCAGTGAATTCAGGATGGTGTAAAACGGGTTTTGGTACACATTTTTTCCGAAAATTCGAGAATTTAAAAATTTTGGACCGAGAACAAATAGCTTTTCTTCGAAAATTCGCCTAAAGTACGAGAATCCTAAAAATACAAATCATTGCTCAGGAAGTTTTTTTTACGTCTTGGTGTGCTGAATCGACCCCCAGTGTGGGTACTTTATTTGTTGACAAACTGATGTAACCTTGGCTACATGATGTAATTCCACAATTTCCCCAAAATGTCAGATCAGTGAACTAGTTAAAAGACCAGCAATTCTGGAGAACACGAAATGGTCGAAATTTGAGTTTTGTGAGCCAAAACCGTGAATGAAAATGCGCTAGAAGATTCCAAAACGTCGCCTTGCCGAGGGCTATAACTAACCTTCCTTGAAAGTCAAATTAGATTTTTCAATCCCACTGACGAAAAAACACCACATAAGTAATAAAAGTGTGTAGTGATATCAATTGGTTGAAACAGTGTGAAAGAAGTGAAAGGCAAGGGAAAGATGGTGCAAGTTATATTTACCGTCATTATAGGTCAAGGCGGCATCCAGTCGGTCTGGTAACCCTCTCAAAGCAGATATTGGTCTCGGAAGCTGCCTTTGAAGAGGGGACTCGAGAGTGGTATCGTTCTGCCCCCAATATCTGTTCCCGCTGAAAAACAAACAAACGGAGTAAACCCCAGGCCTCCGTTCAACAGTGGGTATACACTAAGGGAAAAAATTCCCCGTACCGGAAGTAAGTGTCGGAAGTGGGGAGTAAAAAAGCTGATAATTACCGAACCGTTAAAAGGGGAAAGTAAATACAAATGAAGAGGAAACCCATCTACCCCCTTCGTTTGCCCTTCAGACCGCAAAACAAACTCAATTATGTTAATTACGGACGCTGAAAAGCGCTGGGACAGGGGACGAAATCAAAAGCAAACCAAGTGAAAAGGCTGGTTCTGAAAAGAACATCCAAATTTCAGTTAGTCTCATCTAACCTTCCCATCAAGTGAAATGAGGGAGCCTGGTAACTAAGTCACTTGGTTGGTTTGAATAATTTATTTCATCGGCTCAAAGGAGTGTATTAAACGGAGATGGTTAGAGATGCTGCATCAACCTGCAAGTGGTTTTTCATAAGAGGATTTGAATTTCCTCTGGTGCAGGAATTGTGGATGCTAGTTAAGTAGAAACAACACAGTATTCCTGAGTTTGTAGTCCGCAAAGTCAACAGGTTGAGTGATGAAAATCAGTGTTACCTCTAGTTGGGTTCAAATCGAACTAAGAGCATGCCACGATGATGTGTTGGATTTCGTGCAAGAAGGGACCTTATTCCCGGAATAGGGCCCCTTCTTGCATGAAACGAAAAATTTGCACTCCATTTTCTAGTTGAAATAGTGCCGAGAGAATCTTAGTGCCGTTCCGTCTTTCATGAATCGGTGGAACCGAAAGAAGTGAAAACCACCATCATCTCGATTTGGCCAAATGTGGCGATAAGGACCCTTTTTGCATGAGGCCATTCAGTGATTGATTGGTGACAAAGGATGCCAGAGGGCTCATTTTCACTCCCTCTTCTTCTTCTTGTAAATAATAATTATTTACAATTATTGTGGTACACGTAAGTTTTCATCACTCCTTTCATCCATATTTTTTCAAGAGTTTAATTCAACCATTACCTATGTCATAGCAGTTACCTGAAAATGAGGACTTGTCCATTTCTAGAAGTAACTGCGTCAACGCGTTCGACATCTTGGGACAATCCGTAGTCCTGCAGCAAATAAGGACCACTGACTTTGAAACCGTCAAAAACCCAATATTTTCTACCTGTTGAAACAAATACAAGGATTACACATACTTACAACGACTGGGAAAGATAGTGTGGCTGGGTCTGTCTCATATTATTTGACTATTTGATGTCCGCAGTCTTAAACATCGTTTTTTACAAAGGTTTTCAGCTTCAAAAGAAAGGTTTTTGGTATCAATTTGTAGGTTTTGTGGAGAGGGATGCAGTGGTATCGTTAAAAAGTACCTAGCACATCCTCAAGAAAAAATATTCCAATGTAAAGTTTGAAAACGTCATGAGTGTTACTGTCCCAAGGGGGTGGGTGTGAAGTTCATCACCATCTGAAATGAAGCACTCACAGATGAAAAAAATTGAACCACGAGGGATTTCACTGTTTCGAATTATTAAGGTTTTTTCATTCAACTCTAAATGTAATACTTTAAATGTAAAGCAGAAAAACATGAGTGCCCCACTGTTTGGTGAAAATGAATAATCACGAGTGTTACCATCAGTTCTGTGCAACACTGAACATTGAAAATGACGGGAAAGAGTCAGGTTATGTTTGTGCTGCCACCTATCAGACCACGTGCAGCCTTCGCCCAGGAAAGAGCTGGCAGGCCATTTCATAATTCTTCATCGCTAAACATGGTATGTCACAAAAATTATTCATCATGAGTGTTACCACTAGGAAAGAATAAATAACAACAACATCTAGAAGTGAGCCAAAACTGCCTCAATCCTCAACCCTACAATAATACCACTATTGTATTTACCATAGTTCAATTGAACATGCGAGTGCTAACAGCCAAAGAAGTAGTTTAGGGACATTTATTTTTGGGTTGCCCCTCATATCTGTCCAGCACTTCGTTAGGTTAAGATTAACCTTTTTGTGTGAAAACATCACGAGTGTTACCGTCATGAGTGGTACCATTATGAAGGTCGTGGGGGAACGGAATTCCCTTTTCAGGATGAATGAAGATGATGAAGCTGATATAGACTACACACAGATTTTGGGAGTGCTACCTGATCCCAAAATTGGAAACAGAGTTTTTAATTCATTCCGAGGGCCGGTTGAAGTGAATCAACAGTAACTGTTAGACTGTTAGACTTATGTACTCTGATGAGACTGAATTTGTTATAAATAACTAAGGTGATTTGTAATGTGTACCTATCTACATAACTAGTTATACAAATTCAAGTCATACGAATACACATGTCATGTTAAAAAACGTTCGCAATTCAAGAATTGTTTTCTTCGATCTACTGCACATGTCACGAGTGTTACCATGAGTAGGTCCTCATAACAGTTTTGGTGTACAATAAATAGATTTAAATCAATTTGCAACAGCTTGTCTTGTTATTCTAAATTTAGTTTAAAAATTCATAGTTTGCTGACTGGTTTTCAGAGCTCGAAGACGTGTACCATGCCGCATTTTGCTCCATTCAGCCTTTTTTTTTTGTACGGTAACACTTGTGACAAAACTCCTTTTAGTTCAAACGTTCAAAATTGATCAAAAGAAAGTAATACTGAAAAAACTGGCATTTGATGCTCAAATTTGTTATTCTGAACATCTATCTTAACATTCATTCCAGATCAAATTTTATTCAAAAAGTTGCTTTATTTTTTCCCCCAACTTGCAGGGCCCAGAAAAACCAAATGGTCAAATTATATGAGAATGACTCGGCTGCTATGGATTTAGAAGTGTTCACTCAATGAATGAAATGAATTGATAGAATTTGATCGACCACGAACCAACCCACTATGCCAATTGCAATAAGGTAAATATGAAACACCAATTAGAACTTCACAGGGAAACTATCTAACTAAGATGTAACTGTAGTAATTTCTCAGATGCCATTCCTTCGTTCAGCTGCATCCCCACTCCGCAATAGCACTCTCTGTTTAAGCTCGAAACATCAACTTAGTTTGAGATGTTTGTAGATCCTGGCTTCACAAGTTTTCCCATTTAATCCTCGCATCAATCTGTGATGAGCAATTCCGCGAGAGTCCCATTATTGACTTGATGCAAAACTTTACATAGAGCTCCCAAAAGCGAGATAAGTACTCGGCAAAGGCATTGAATCGTTCGCTGTCACCAAGTAGGAACTGAATTCTCTACATCCACGTACACCTAATTTTCCAGTACAGTATGAGTGGAGCTTCCTCCCCGCTCCGCTTAGCGATGTCGTACTAGATTTCACATAAATGTCTGGTTTGGTGACATATACTTCATGGGACTGACCTAATTGAAATGAGTGGAACAAAACTTGTTCCACATTGAATGTTGACAATGTGGGTAGGGAAACAATTGTACTTGTTCCACATTGAATGTTGAGCTTCAATCCCATTAACACGCTCCTAATCATAATAATTTAATCTACTAAAATCAACTTAAGAATCGTCAAAATTCTTCATTCCACTTGACGAATATTCCTGAAAATCGATCTAGTTCTTGATGCACAAACCTGAAAAGATCACTAAACTGGAGTCTTGGTCCCTCTGGTACATGGCATCGATTGTCTTCACTTCATCGGGGAGGAGGTGGAAAAACCTGTGAAGTTCCACTGGATACTTGTCATGAACAGCCCCCGGTCGAGATAATCTCCACAACATCTGTCACACACGAAAAAGAACAGTGAGAGTCGTTTCAATTACACGTTTGTCGATGAACAAGTAGTAGTAGTCCTATTAATAGGTTTAACCCATCTCATCGAAAGAAAATTGTATGAACAGAAAACTGAAATTTAGGCTAAATTTGGCCACTTTCACTGGTCCACAGCCGATCAACTTGAAATTAGGTGTGGATAATAGAAAGCCCTGAAAGTGTCAAGTCGCTAGGTCTAAAGGGTGCCGAGTTATATAACTTCAAAAAACCCGGTTCTTCACCATTACCATGTTCTCCACTTCTTCCTCTTATTCAGTTAGGCAAGTCACCTTATTTTATTTCTTTAATTTCTTTTTTTTTAATGATAATTTTATTAATTTGCCTAATTAATTCATTTACCTAATAAATTGTTTTTATTCTTGCATATTGCCTCTACAGATCTTTTCTCCTTCAACAATAACAACTCTGAAAATTCTTGTCACTACGGTTCATTGTCTTCTTTGTGCAGATCACTCTTCCGTCTAGATCACCAAATGATAGATTAATTACCATTATGAATATCATTAATTATTATTATCAAGTAGTGTTAATTGTTATTAATTATTGTTAGTTATTAATTAGCTGTCGGTCCAGTCGCTGACGGGCAGAACTCGGGGTGTGTCCATCTACCTCTGTTACCTGTCCCGGACGGGCAGAACTCGGGATGGATCCATCTGCCACTCTTACCTGTCGCTTTACGGATTTTACCTCTTACACGTCCCTTTGCAAACACATATAATCTTAAATAGGTACCCAAAATAATATTCATCTGTCTCACGGGGAGGAAGAATTTAAGATTTTTATAATATATTATGTCGGCTTCCCTATAAGCCCCCACCCCTATGCATCGGATCCAGGAGTGAACCCCCCTATGTCCTTCCCCGATCACAGAAACATCTCAATACGGGAGAAGGGTTCGATTCATTGAGGCGTTTTGATTGAAGGACAAACAGACAGACACCAAATTCAAAATAATTTTGAAATTATTGGCTTGGTTCGACTTCATTTCACGCGAAGTGTAGTGACATTTTTCGAAAATACCCAAGGAACACGAAAGTCGTCTCTAAATTTAGTTAGGTATATAGACAATTAGTAATAATAAATTAGTAGTTTTCAGATATCGAGTTAATTAATACTATTAATTAACTCGATATCTGAAAACCATGTGCTGTTCGAATCAGCTGGGCCAGTACTTTTGTATAACAGTATGTCAGCCGAAACAGAATAAGGAATCGAACCTTACCTAACGTAGGTACTTTTCAAGCTGTTTCGCCTTTGAAAAGGAAATTTATCAAATACGTATTAAGAAATCAAGTAAACAAAGTTATATTAAATATAAAGTAAATTTTACAATAGGCCAGACCCAACAACAACAAACCGTTTATGGACTCTATTGTTTTGACAAAATTGTCAACTGCGGTCGCAGACGGTGATGGACGGTGGCGTTCTTTATGGGAAATTTGACCTCAAGTTACCAACTGTAAGATACTCCTGTAAGAGATAGCTTAGAGTCAAGTGGAGCTAGTATCCAAAACTCTAGGTCAATAAAAACATGACATCAGTGTATTGAAACATACCAATATAATTAAAGTACCTACTAAAGTTTGGAATCACCTCCCAAATACGAGTATCATTCCACAGCAGCTGGAAAAAGTTGTGATATCCACTTTCCTCGCCCGTCCTTTTAACTAAAGAGATGTCTTAACCACTTCATAAGTACCAAACCCGTTTCGAAATCTCCCTTGGCGACATGGCGAGACGTTTTTATTCCTAGTTGCTTGTCATAGGTACATTTAAAAACGGTTGGCTGACCCATTAGTATGTGAGTACCTGCCAACATCCGATCATTAGGATATGATGCCGCAGGAGTGGTAATTTCTTCTTTTCTCCCAGAGTTATTCCTAACAAGAACCTCAGCCTTTAAATAAGGAAGACCCAAAGGAAGAACTAGACGGGTGGGCGGCAGGTTTCAATTTCCCTCAGGAACGGTAGGACACTGCAGGTTGAAACCCGTTCACTCAGGGGCCTCTCGTAGCTTTAGTGGACAACAAGCAATTATCTGTTAGAGGAAGTTGGCTTCCGCGGTTAACTTCACAAAACGGGTTAAATTAAACTCACCTCACCTGGCCTCGACTCAAGCCCGCTCTGACCTAACCCTTTCGACCCATCAAGTACTGAGGTTTTGGCTGCTGATTGTGCTCTCTCAGATAAAGAGATCAACTTACTACCACGAATTAGGAAACGAGAAACTATAATAAAGCAGTTACAATAATCGTACGTATCTGATCCTACTTTCAAGTAGGGGTAATTAGTTGGTTTTACATGTGATTGAAAAAACTGGAGATGTCCGGGATTTTGGTTTGGCACCAGAGAGAACAGATATACAAGGTGACTTACAAACTAGTAATAAATGAATGACAACTTACATAATAATTCTACGATTGGCACAAATCTTGTTTACATATTACACAAGTTGAACAGCGGGATGTTAACAGGTGGATGCATGGAAGAAGGAATAATATTATCCTTCTTCCATGAGGTGGATGCTACTGGGATGGATGTTATCAGATTACGGTCATGGAAGAAAGGAGATTATCCTTCTTCCATGGATTACGGTGGTGAAGGTTGGTGGGTTGAACAATAATATTTGTTGGACTTGCGTGTTTGGGCGTGGAATGTCGGACTGAATGTGAGATTGTCACGTGAGGATGATGTGGAGTGTGAGAGGAAGCGGCTTATTTTAAAAGTCTGTGGTATGTAGTGGGCTAATCCTTTGACGTCCGTTTCGTAGTTCATGGAGTTGTTGGGTTTATTATCTTCGATAATGAACCATTGTAATCGACCAAAGAAAAATTTTTTTAACCCCCCTCTCAAAATTTGGTTCGAAAACGTTTCAAGATTATTAGATTCAGAAAATAAAACAAAAAAAAATCCGTCTGTCCGCCGCAAATTCTTAACACAACAGTAGTGAAAACGATAGGCGAAATCCGAAACTAGATGAGTTCCGTCAGCAAGTGTTAATTCGGTTATCTGCAAATCTTATACTTCGTGCGGAATCTGTTTGGGCACAAAGTAAGAGATGGTTAGCTAAAGTAAAAAAACTCTGCAAATTGACACAACGGTTTATTATCTTCCTTGTGCAGATTACCCTCCTGTCTAGATCACTAAAATTTAGTGATCAATTTAATGGTAGATTGATTATTATTATTTAAATTACGCGAAATTTGTATGTAAGTATATTAGGTAGGTATGAGAATAGGTCGTATAGTACCCTCCTAACCATCTGGGTAATGGGGCACTCACCGGTTCAAAAAACATTATCAAACAATTTTCAAGTCTCCTCGTCAACAACTTATTTGAGTCCTTAGCTTGTAATCGTAAAATCTAGAACCCCCAGGATTATGGGGTATGGGGGAGTGCACTGTTTGAGGGGGTTGGTGGTAATTGGGCGGGGGATATAAATGGCTTATCATTCATGGATTGACTCCCACTACAAAATTGAAATTGTGGCTGCGAGGGGGCGGTGATTGAGGACGGTGTGATCGGGGGGGGGGGGGGGGTATGGTGGGAGGGGAACCGCACAGATAGAGGAGGTGGTGGTAATGGGGCGGGGGATTCATTTGGCTTATAATTCATGGACTGACTCCCACTACAAAATTGAAATTGTGGCTGTGAGGGGGCGGTGATTGAGGAAGGGGAGAGCGGGAAGTGGATTCATTTCATCATTCATTTACTTCACACATTTTCTATATTTTGGTTCACTATTTCAATTTTATTGTGATAAGAAATGTTCGTTTTGATTTTTAAATCACGTTTTAATTCAGCAATAGGGTGTAAGATTCTTCAGTGGACAATGAATTTATTACTGTTTTTAATTTCTTAAAAATTGGCTCAAGTGAAGAATACTGGCGATTTCCGAGGGATAATTGACTCTCCTGAACATTTTGGAAAAGGTGAGTTACCTACCCCGCTTTTCCCCTTTAGTCTTCATATGTGGCAGTTTTCATTTAATTCTAATCTTCTTGTTGGGTCAGTATTGAGTTGTTTGTACGCGGTTTTGTCTTCTAATATTTTTTTTAGTCTGTTGTGATATTCTTCTTTAAGCATTATGACTATGATCGCGTATTTATCAGCTTTGAGTCGGTACTAGTGGTTAAGAGGAGGTTTGTTTGATTTTAGGTTTGTTAAAATATTCACAATATCAAATCCGGCTAGTTTTTTGGTATCATCATCAGTGTCTAGTGACTCAACAGCATTGTCAATATCCGCTATCATATCTACCACAGGTAACTCATTACCTCTAGTGTAAAATTTAAGATTTATCATCTAGAATGAGTACCTCATATACTACTGGAGAAATTGTAATCTTGGTTGGATTGACCAGCCATTTTCTCTGAATAGCTCCTGTAAGTTTTCCATCAGTGGAGTTCCTTGTACGATTCAAGTTTTTTTTTAGTTTTACTTTTTTTTTCTATTTTGAGTATCGCGCTTTCTTAATGTTAATTTTTGACACACAGCACTTATGTAATCCATTATCTTGGTTAAAAGTAACTTTTAACCAAGATAATGGATTACATAAGTACTGTGTGTCAAAAATTAACATTAAGAAAGCGCGATACTCAAAATAGAAAAAAAATGTAAAACTCAAAAAAAACTTGAATCGTACAAGGAACTCCACTGATGGAAAACTTACAGGAGCAAACGAAATCATCTCATCCCCAACCACATCTCTCAAGCCACCAAGAAGATCAACGGCCTATCTCTCCACCAACAGTGTCCACAAGTTACAGAATTTAAAAAACAACACAAACCTTATTGAAGCATAATATGCTTCAATATTATTGAAGATAATATATTATAGATAAAAATTAAATTGGTGGAAATAGGGCAGACGAAAACAGAAATAGAAGAAGTGTTCTTGAGTACTAAGAGTATTATCTCGGATCCTCAACTGTTGAGTTCTATCCACTTTTCGAACAATTCCATGACATTTCGGCTATAGGAATCTTCTATATTTTTCAGCAGGAACACCCTGGAGTTACCTTGTGTAATGTAAGTAAAGAGGGGTTTAGTGACTAGGAGTAGATTGGATTGCGGGTGAGAATGACCAAGACTACTCGTTGTTGTTATTGGTTTACTGAAACTTTTCGATCTTGGATTAAGATCATAATCATGCATGTAGATCCTAAACAGAATTGCGACATCTTATGCCGTTCTCAAACTGGAGCACTTTGAATGTGAATACATTGTTCCTTGTGATGTTCTTCACGTTTCTTGATCTAATCTGATGAAGGAATGCGATATCGCAATTCTGACTGCACCATCGTGTAAACGTGTAAAATATCTAGAAACAATCCTGATGAAGAAATTATCCCAGACCTGCCCCCCTCTCCTCCCCAGCCTTTTAAGCCCATATACAGCTCTTACAGCTTGATTCAACTTACATTTTCTTTTAGGATAAAAAGTTCCCCCCGCAGGTAAGTGGCTGCACTGAATCCTCCGTTGCATCCATCACTTGACTCTGTGTGACCACTTTGTGGAGGACGATCGTGCGGACTCTGCGTCGGAGGGATTTTATGGGTTGAATCGTGGTGTTTGTGAGATTCGACGGATTCATCGTCCCCTTCAAACGTCGTTCCTTTAGGATAACTACTGTAAAAAAATTGAACAAACGTGAATTAACTTCTCCTTTAAATTCTGGAAGGAGACATTCAGATTTGGTAGCGGTATTATTAAAAAACACACCTCTACCAAGTAAACACTCCAGACCCCAGAGACGGGTAATGTTTTGGAAGGAAAACGGGAGTATTTGAAAAAATCGTCTATTCCCACTGAAATATGAGTACACTGTTATAACACTACTATAACAGTGTACTCATATTTCAGTGGAAATAGACGATTTTTTCAAATACCTACTCTTGTTTTCCTTAACATGGGTTTCCACGATTTCGTCGCGATTGATAAAGTTTATAAAGGTTTTGGAGTTTTTGCAGGATTCACGACAGCAATTTTACGAGGTTTACTGAAGTAAATTCCGAGTTCAGGGATCATCATACTATGGAGGGGGAGGGGGGATTTTTGGAGATTTTGTGTGGTGGGGGGGGGGGATTACCCATAAATTCCAAAATGAAACATTATGACAAGTGACACCTCATTTGAACCGAAGATGAAGAAACGTGGTTGTTACTTAAGATCTGATAACAGAACGAGATATCGCAAATCTGACTTGACCATCGTGTTCAGCGTTGACAAATCTATAAACTGAGGTGTTACTCGGCAGAAGATGGAGACGAAATTTGTTATAAAACCAGTAAAATGGAGACATTTATAACCAGTTGTTTCTTCGAAAATTCATTCTTACAACCATGCTTCATGACTGTTTTTTAATTTTTATGGTGAGCTTCTAGATCACTCACAAGGGGTCAATCGTACCAGATATCCCAGGGAGAAGATACCTACAGGGGGATGCTCTAAAAATCGTAAAAATGTAAAAAAGCCAGTCAAATGACGACATATTACATAAAACCAGTTATATCTTCGGAAATTTGCTTTTATAGCCATGCTGCATGACAGTGGATTTTTTTTTCTTTTTTTTTTTTTTTTTTTTTTTTACAGGGGAGACTGAATGAGCTGGCGATGCCTTCCATTCATCGAGAGCTTCGAAGGTCATCCGAAGAAGTGATTAGTGACATGGCAAAAAAGTGACGAAAAATTGGACTTAGTTTGGTAATTAATTTAAAGAGTTTTAGTTTTGCTAAATTTTGTTTAGCTGAAAAAACCATTTTCATGACTGGTCACCTAACAAACTATAATCATTCGATTATCCTCAAGTATTGTTGTACAGTTGACTTACCCAGATTTCGGTGGCATCACTGATTCAACATCTTCGTCTCTTTTCCTTTCAACTTCCTTTTGCATAGCCTTCCTCCTTTCCTCTTCCACCCTCCTACGTTCTTCTTGTTCATATCGTTTCCGTTCTTCTTCTACTTGTCTCCTCCTCTGTTCGTCTTCTATTTTCTTTCTTTCTTCTTGTTCGTACTTCTTCCGCTCTTCTTCCTCATACCTCTTCCTCTGCTCCTCTTCGTATTTCCTCCTCTTCTCCTCCCTTTCAAATACCAATTTCTTTCTTTGCTCTTCTTCCCATCGCTTTTTCTCAATTTCTCTTCTCTTTTCTTCCCACTGTCTCCTTTCTTCGTCGTACCTTCTTCTCGCTTCATCATCTTCTTCTTCCCTTCGTGATTCTTCATCGTAGTCATTCGTACCTCTTTTCACTATTTGAATGAAACAGAGAAGATTTTGTATGATAATTTATCCAGACTGGGACTAATGAAGGAGTAACACAAATAATCCTATTCAAGGTAAACTATTCCATGCTTGAATTTACAGAATCAACCCATGTGCAACTTGCCTTCTAATTCAACTTTATCATGCTCAGTCACTTTTGTAAGAACACTAAGTATTAATAATAACCTTCTGATTACTGTTATGGCTATGGTAAGAAACTAGCAGGACAGGATAGTTCGGCCTATCATGAAAACACTGAAAAACTGAAAGAGAAATGCCTGGACAGGTCTTAGTGACATATACCTAGGCCAAATCGTTAATTACTGGGAATCTAGCTTTAAGAAAATTTGTAAACTGCTTGAAAATAATATTTTATACATATTATACATGTATTTTATACATATTATGTATAAAAACTGTTTTTGTGAATTAATAAAAAATTAAAAAAGTTGAGCAACATGAGTTTCTTAGTTTTGTTTCAGGCTCAACTTGAAGTTTTGACAAGGAAAGTACTCGTAGTTAAGTTGCAATGTGCGTGTAATGTAATTCTCAACATTCCCCAAAAACTCGATTCCATATTCAACCAAAACTAGCTTCTTTTAATAATAGTAATAGAGGCGTGCATCATCTTACCGTAGAGTTCATACATTGCTTGGACGTCGTCATCACCCAACTCGCTATTCCCCCTGTAATAGGGGTTCATCACGGAACCTTGCACAGGAGAGTGATGAAGGCCCAGGCTGTGACCCAACTCGTGAAGTGCAACTGAAGTAAAGTCGACGCCTGTAAAGGACGGTGGAGAATAAAATATATTAGTGACATCATGATATCAAATGAACAACTATAAGGTGTCAATGATGAGATTTGTGAAAATGCGTCAATTCTGCGACTAATATTTTAATATTCAAATATTTTAAATTTGCTGAATGGAAAAACTAAATTTGCTGTTTGAAAACCTAAAAATAATGCAGTATGTTTGCTAAAAATATGATCAATTTAATGGAAATGAGCAATATTATGTCTCTAACATTCACATTTTGTTCCAGGCTCTCAAAACATTTTTCCAGGAACCTTTAAAAAAATTTAAGAAGGCAAAAGAAGAAATCAAATATCACGAACTTACTAAATACCACCAATTTTCAAAAGAGAAAGCACTTCATTTTACAACCTTCTTGTTCGACCAAACATATTGGTCTTAAATTCCGAAAGAGCCCCCCCCCCCCCCCCACATGTAATTGTGATTTTCGGGTTTCAATTACAAATTACAGAGAATTGCCAAATAATTGTACTAAAACTAAATTACATTAGTGCCCAGTGATGAGAGGGACACCGCGATAAGATTATTCAGACAAAACTGCTCACGTTCGGACGTTTTGTAAAATAGATATGTGGTGGTGGTGGAGGTGAACGGCAGTGGAGGACGGCGGGGGTGGAGCAAGCAACTGGTGGTGACGTGTGGACGTATTGTACGTCATTCATGGGGTGACTTCCACCACGTAAATTGAAATTTTCGGCGGTAGATGGCGTGGGAGGATGACGTGGAGGGGGGTGGTGATTACCCCTCCCCCCTTGCAGACCCATCCCCCCCTTGCAGACCCACCGGTTAGCCTCCCCCTCCCCCCATGCAGACCCACCGGTTAGCCTCCCCCTCCCCCCATGCAGACCCACCGGTTAGCCTCCCCCTCCCCTTGTTACATTTCTAGATCCGCCACTGATGTTGATATGATGGTGATGTGAACTTACTATCAGTGAACGGGGTGTCAGCGGTTCCTACGCTCCAGATCTCATCGTCGTCAAAGTGGACGTCGCCGGCAAGTCCACGGCCGTCTCTGGAGTTCGGGAAGAACGCATGTGCCAGAACGCCACCTCGACCATCAAACGGGTTCCTGTTCAATAGGTGAACATAACTAAAGGATCTGACAGAACCAACACTCATAATTCAACAGTAGCTTTGGTAATGTTCGCCACTGTTGTTGAATATTTTGTATATTCTAGTGGTATTGCGTACTCAAGTACCAATACATTAATAACAATAATGTACCAACACTAATCACAGTTGAATGAATATAGCGTTTTCCAGGTGAATTAAACCTTTTCCCAATTGAATTGAACCTACCAAATGAAGTGAACATAACTAAAGGATCTGACAGAACCAACACTCATAATTCAACAGTAGCTTTGGTAATGTTCGCCACTGTTGTTGAATATTTTGTATATTCTAGTGGTATTGCGTACTCAAGTACCAATACATTAATAACAATAATGTACCAACACTAATCACAGTTGAATGAATATAGCGTTTTCCAGGTGAATTAAACCTTTTCCCAATTGAATTAAACCTTTTCCCTATTGAATTAAACCTTTTGCCAAAAGAATTAAACCTTTTCCCAATTGAATTGAACCTACCAAATGAAGTGAACATAACTAAAGGATCTGACAGAACCAACACTCATAATTCAACAGTAGCTTTGGTAATGTTCGCCACTGTTGTTGAATATTTTGTATATTCTAGTGGTATTGCGTACTCAAGTACCAATACATTAATAACAATAATGTACCAACACTAATCACAGTTGAATGAATATAGCGTTTTCCAGGTGAATTAAACCTTTTCCCAATTGAATTGAACCTACCAAATGAAGTGAACATAACTAAAGGATCTGACAGAACCAACACTCATAATTCAACAGTAGCTTTGGTAATGTTCGCCACTGTTGTTGAATATTTTGTATATTCTAGTGGTATTGCGTACTCAAGTACCAATACATTAATAACAATAATGTACCAACACTAATCACAGTTGAATGAATATAGCGTTTTCCAGGTGAATTAAACCTTTTCCCAATTGAATTAAACCTTTTCCCTATTGAATTAAACCTTTTGCCAAAAGAATTAAACCTTTTCCCAATTGAATTGAACCTACCAAATGAAGTGAACATAACTAAAGGATCTGACAGAACCAACACTCATAATTCAACAGTAGCTTTGGTAATGTTCGCCACTGTTGTTGAATATTTTGTATATTCTAGTGGTATTGCGTACTCAAGTACCAATACATTAATAACAATAATGTACCAACACTAATCACAGTTGAATGAATATAGCGTTTTCCAGGTGAATTAAACCTTTTCCCAATTGAATTAAACCTTTTCCCTATTGAATTAAACCTTTTGCCAAAAGAATTAAACCTTTTCCCAATTGAATTGAACCTACCAAATGAAGGGAATGTAGTAGAAAATAAATGAACGACGTAACAACCAGTGAAACATCGGTGAGCATGAAGTAGACACCACTGGTGACTCCCTTCCGAGTGATATCACTTGGAAGGGATTCCTTCGTAGGTATGCGTCGTCTATTCCTCCTATGGCCCAACGTCGTTTGACCACAGTTTCTCCTAGCCGCATACCACTTTCTGCTGCACAAATGACCATAAAGTTTTTACCACCATACTCGCCGATGCTAAATCCGGTGGAAAAGGCTTTCTCAAAAATCAAGTCAGCAGTAAGACACTAGGCCGCCGAGAATACGATCGTAAAGGCAGGAAACTTGGAGGTCTTCGCAAACTTGAGTAGGTACCTACTTTGAAGATGAAGAATACGTTCTTCATGGTTAGTCTGCTCTAATCTGACAACGGAATGAGATATCGCAATTTTGACTTCTCCGTCGTGTTCAGCGTTGAAATGTCCAGTAGCTGAGGGGGGTTTTGGCTTGGTGGGGGGGGGGGGGGTTCCACCCATAAATTCTAAAAATGAAACGGTCTATCAAGTGACACCTGAATAAGATGGGGAAGTCAGAATTGCTATATCTTTGAAGCAACTGGAGCTCTTTGACGACGAAGAAACGTGGTTGTTACTTGAGGTGATCTTCATGGACATCATGTTCTTTATTGGAGACGTTTTATTTATTTATGTCCTTGTGGTACCTACTCAAAAACTGTTTCGATGGTTGAGACGCGCGACCCCGGCGGATAGCAAAAGCTAAAGCCTTATTGTGTTCATTTATTATTGTTGTGAACTATTACTCGTTGATGAAAATAAAACATGTTGAAACTAAAGTCGATTTGTCTTCTGCGAAACATGAACATTAAACCGAGAAGGCAGCAGCTACAAATGCTAATAAATTGTAGCTCCGAAGAGTTGCAACCCCACCGAACATACTCGTAATATGTGGTTGAATCTAATATGCGGTTTGTAACAATAAACCAAAACTGGGGTTGGTACCAACTCGTTAATATCGTGAAGCGACATCGGTTTTAATCTGAATACTACGGCTACAAACACGAAAGTGGGCCAGCTTTTTAATAAACTCCTACTAGCTTCCACCTTCTAAGCCTCAGCCTACGAGCATCTTAGCGTAATTAGAATCCCTGTGGGTGGCCGGGGGAAGGCGGGAAACAGTATCTCGAGGCATAATCCTCCTGGCATCGGCCCCTTTTTCCCCGCTAACCATCTCGGTTAGGGCTACAAGGAAAACGGGAGCGGGTTCGGGGGATGAGGCTAATGGAGTTTTTTCATTTTATTCAATAAAGACTCCATGGGAATTAAACGTTGTTTTGTGGAAGCCGAACAGCAGGTTTACCACAATTTTAGCCCAACGCTCATGATTTACCACATTTAATTCTCTATTCACTGTATTGCTCGACATGTCCTTCACATGCCCATGTACTCAAGATGTCAAGCAGGCTGTGACGCTATGGACAATAACTGCATAAAAGTGCAAGACTCATTTTATACTTCCAACGGTTTTATATAATTTGAACGCCTTAGAAATACACCAAGTGAAGCAATCTTGTACTTCGTATAAGTCAATCAATCAATCAAAAAACTCCTTATTGCTTAAGGTGCTTCACTTATACAATGCATGGGCATAACCCACAAAATAAAAATGAACTTGAAACAACTTAAAGGGACTGATCAGTGAGTGCGGTAAGTAGGTATAAATCAATAAGAAATTTCCTTGCATCACATTGTGTCGACACACTCCGTCCCCCAGTAATGAATAAAACATGTCAAAAACGTACATGGCCAAGCAATTATAACGGGTCCAGGCCCACTTCTTCTAACAATCTTTTTTTAAATTTACGAATGCACAAAAACGAGAGGAAAAAAGAACATAACATAATATTATCATCTTTGTTTCTGCCTGATAGGTAATAAATTTCTACTGAAATGGACAACAGTCTTCTAAAACCGAAAAACTTGAGTCTAAGATGAGACAATACCGGGCATTCACAGAAAATATGAGAGATTGTTTCCAACTTGCTACTGTTACACAAAACGCATAATTTCTTCTGGTCGATTTCGTATTTTTCCCCCTGGGTCCATCCTCTGACAACGTTGCAATTCGACAATCTAAGAAATACAAGGATACGCTTAGCATGCAGAGGGACCCCAGAGTTGAGGTAGCTTTTCAAGTAGGAAACTGGGACCGTCAGTTTACAGTACGATGTACTGTAGGAGGAGTGGTACATTCTTCCCAAATCCTCGTAAAGATATTTCATTCTTAGATTAATCACCATATCATTCCTGTACATTCGTAACCCCTGACAATCAAGTTTCTCCCAGACACCACCATAGCCGATACCACTCATGATTCCTTTAATCTGTGCCGCCCAGTTGAACTTATTTAAGCTGGAACCTCCATCAACAGTTCTGATCAGTTGATCCAATAAACAGTTTCTTGATTGATTGATTGATTGATTACTTCGATTATGTACCCATGAAACATCTCAACACCTGATGAATTCAAGGATGATGGATTTAATATAAATTTTGAAATAAATGTCTTCCCTTATCTGCCCTAAAAATTACTGTCTGAGCTACTTTTAGACCATTTGAGGAGGCAATAAAGTCAGTATGCGACTAATATTTAAATCTGGATATCGAATCCCTAACAAACCTTTGTTTTTAAAATTTGTAATTCTTACCCCTCGACTTACTTGTGCGCCAAATTTACTCCAATACTACTATAAATATCCACTTTCTAAAATCCCTCGATTAATTACATGTCATGGTAATACTCGACTTCACTCGGGTATTATGGTACCGATCCCTTATCCCAAGTATAATTTTTATCTAAGGCAATTAAGTATGCTATTTAGATCCCAGACTTTTTCATTAAGCCCTCCTAACATTAAGCTTATCAAACGATTTAGCCAATTTGAAAAAAGTGTTTATGAATTTCTGATGCAGCAGTATTTAAATTCCTTTATTCATTTTCCGTTACTGAATTTTTTTTCATTGATATTTTCCTATAAATAGGAAAATCAAGTCCTAGACAAAAGGATTCATAAAGTAAATTTACTTTATGAATCCTTTTGTCTAGGACTTGATTTGATTTTTGATCAGTAATGTCAGTTTTATGTACTATTTATTTGTAATTGCAACTCCTGATCTCCGGGCAATGGGCGATCAGAAATTGCCAAATGTTTTTGTTTTACATACCTACATAAATTTGTACTCGTGAATAATTTTACTTCAAATATCCAATACTTTTCTTTATTTACTATGCCTATTATGTTAATAAATGTTTTTTTAAATTTTGCGTTTAAGGCGAATTTTTGAGTTTTTTGATGTTTGAGTTTTCGAATTGGCGAAGTCTGATGTTTCACTGTGCTCCCACTGCGGGTGATGGTGGACGACAAATCGTGTGTGGGGGGGGGGGGCAAACCATGTGGGTTGCCTACCTTCAGGGGTTCCTTGATCTAAAATATGTTTGGTATAAACCTACCTATAGGTACAGTTTATTTTTTCATGGCGATGGTGTTAACCGGGATTCATTCGAAATTTTATATGGGAGTTCTAATAGTAGGTAAATTCAACCAGCTTTAAGCTGAAAAACAAATTTTGAATCAGATAAATATTAGTTATAGCGAAAAATGGATCAAAACTTGAATTTCACAACCGTACAGGTTTTTTTTGCGTGCTGTCGTGGGGTTTCCCGCTTTGTTACCGGTTTTCGTTAATTTTTGAGGAAACCATTCGGTCTAGAAGCACTAAGTTCAAATTAAACTGAGCAAATTAAAGTGCAATAAATTGTCTTCAAATCCTTCTCTCACGATCTTCGGGTGCGAGTGGGACTTTTTTCTCGTGATCCTGAAAGGTATCCGAACATAATATGTATCTGAACAATATTATTGCAAAAGGTTTAGTAATCATCGATGTCTGGGTTGGGCCATTATTTGGCCTATTTTTCCTGGAGTAATATTCCGTCAACTTCTGTTATCGTTTCATTCTTATTGTGGATGTGGATGTGCCAGTGTCACCGTCTCACCAACAACCAACTCATTGTCCTTGTTTTTGCCATTAACGCAACAAGTACACCCATACAGTCCATCCTGTATAAAAACATTCCTAATTCATTAAACTACAAGTACTACGATTCAAATCCAAACTCACATGTCGCCATGATGGCCTCTGTAGAAGCCAATCGTGATTTCAGCTTTGCTGGGGTCCCTCGTTTGAGAAAATGTCAAGTGGCCATATTTACCCCAAATGTTCAACGTCCTCTCCAACTCCCTAACCACTTCGCTTTGGGAAAGGCTTTTCGACCAGTTGTTGATGCTGAAAACATCGAAACATCATCATTGATGAACGCCGTTCTTACAATCAGAATTTTTTTTTTTCAACTCGAATGCAAAGTACGAATTTAAATTGGGGAGTTCCAATTGCAATTTGAATATCGATACGTTAGAGCACAGAGGCACTGTGTCCAAAAATATCGATTTTGAGATATTGGTATCAAAACAATCGTATTTTTACGCTCTTTCGATTGGATCAAGAATCGTATCCTAACGAATGAGGGAAAATGACAAACAAGAGGAAAAACTGTTGTTGGAATATGTCCACAACCGAAAACATTTTATGGCCCTTGGTTCTATGTCCATAGGTTTGATGCTCAATGGTTTTATGTCCCGGCAACTTGCTGGACCTCGATGTTTTGTAGTGCTCAATGGTTTTATGTCAAGACATTGCTCCAGTCTGTTCAGCGGGAGGATTATTAAAAAAAATTAATTGATTATTATATATAATCAAATTTTGTGATCTAGACCGAAGGTAATAAACCGTTGTCAAGAATTCGCAGAGTTTTTTTTGTCGTTATTTTACTCTCAGGTATTAGGTTATTAATGTTATCACTAAGATCGATTATTTCGAACATAATCGATTGCGATGAGTAATGCAATTGGTCGAATTGATGGAGATATATCTCCATCAATTCGACCAATTGCATTACTCATCGCAATCGATTATGTTCGAAATAATCGATCTTAGTGATAACATTAATAACCTAATACCTGAGAGTAAAATAACGACAAAAAAAACTCTGCGAATTCTTGACAACGGTTTATTACCTTCGGTCTAGATCACAAAATTTGATTATTATTATTTAAAGCCCATAAATTTTGTATGTATACCCGTTAGGTTACATATGGGAATAGGTCGTACCCTAGGTAACCCCCCTCCCCCCTCCATCTGGGTTGGGTGTACACACGGGTTCAAAAAACATTAATTTTTCAAATCTCCTCGACAAAAACTTTCATTTGAGTCCGTAAATTATACTTAATCGTAAAATCTAGAACCCACAGCGTTTTAAATAAAAAATTGAAGAAAGCTTTGTTTACTTTGAATTATGCTATTTGCTCAGCTGGGCTACGTCCATCATTGTATCTGCTTAAAGGAGATATGCCCTATCAATTTGTCTATTTCATCCTGTTTCATTTAACCGAAACGATATTTCAATAAAATAATTATTGTGGTGCTTTCTTGAGGGTTTTGGCTTGAAGAGAATGCAGGGTTAAAGAGTGGTCAACAGTTTTCATTTCAATTTACACTTGTTTCGAAGCTTTGTTTGCATTTATTCCAAAATGGCCATTTTGGACATACTACCTCATGCGTTAAGGTATTGATATGGTCAAAAATTGAATGTTAATGTTTGTTCGAATTCTCGTCATGCGCAACCAGACCATGGTACCAGATAGGTCTAACACATTTGTCAGGGTATAATTGTCAACTGGACCAGCTACATCATAATTCCGGACAGCTTTAAGATTATCAACATAAGCCGAGTTCGACGAAGGAGACAAAACTCACCTTCAATCTTTACCAGAAAGGTCGAAAATTAACAAAGGATATTCTAGTCGCCACTAAAGAGGGAATTCCTATTAGACATTGGATTATTGGAAATTGGATCATAAAACATTTCGTCAGGTAAATTTCAAATTTGAACTCACTAATACTGGAGATGTGACGTTCTCCAGCTGTTTCCGTTGAGGACGAATCGTTTTTTTCGGCGATTAAGGCGATGGTGATGGTGGTGGTGATAATGAGGCGAATGGTGGTGATGATGAGTATTGGTACGACTCACATCATCATCAAGTCCACCAGATTCCGCAGATGACGTCACGTTTTTGATTACATCTGGAAGCCCGCATCTTTTCGAGCTGAAAAGCTGTGAAATTTACACCGTGAGTAAACCTAAGATATCCTTATGATGGAAAGGACAACAAGGTAACAATGATATTAGTTATTTATTTTTATAACGCATGTACTAGTATTCGATAATATAAATTTGATAATTAAATTATTATTCAATAATTATTATTGAACCTTGTTATGTATTATTGTTACCTATGTATTATTGTATTATTATTGTCTATATCAAATTAAAGATTGTCCAACCGTCATTGTTGATATTTTAAACGTACTTTAATAGTTTCATCGTTAAGATTCCCTGTTTCTTTTATGCCTCCAAAATGCTGAGCCTGCTTGATTGCATCTTCGACTGCCTCCTTGGTGTACAGTGCCTCCAAAGCACCTCCACTAGTGCCCGTCAAATACCCGTATTTCTTCAGGAAATCAATCTGTAATAGGTAAAGGATGTCATGTCAGATCTGTGTTCCGTCCGTTCGTACATACTTACATATACTTGTAGCCATATACGGTGTTCAATCTATTCAATATTGAATAGAATTACATTGATGGGGAGAGGTTTATAGTAGTTTTCAACTAAATGCTCTGGTAGAGCGGAATGAGCGAACAAAGAAAAAAGTTTTTTATATAGGTTTTCCAAGTCAAATTGAGAATTTTCCAAATCAAATTGAGAATTTCCCAACCAAATTGAGAATTTTCCAAATCAAATTGGGAACTTTCCATATCTAATGACGAAACTACGAACAGTGGTTATCCGTTAGTATCTATCAAAGAAATCGGAAGACCTTGATAGGTATCACATCAACCGAACTGCCCACTTATCTATCCTACATTACATTTTTTGAAAATTTCAAAACTCTAAAAATTCAGATGGAACGGTATAGTTTTTAGTCCAGATTTGGATAGTTTAATTTTTAGAATTTTTTAAGACCTCTCGCAGCTTTGTACGGCCAGCCGTTCGAAAGCCGTCAATATGAGAGTGAATCGTGAGGCAAATTGTCGGGTCAATTTTCATACTAGCTCAGCTGGTTCGAACATTCCGTTTTCAAATGTCGGGTTAATTAATAATAATTTATAAAAATGATTGATAACCAACAGTAAATAATAATAATTTACACTACTTGATAATAATTATTACTAAATAATGATCATTCAGTGATCTAGACAGAAGGGTGATCTGTACAAACCGTTGTATCAAGAATTTGCAGTTTTTCAAACTAAAATCGACGGGAAAATGGCTATCCGCGACCCGTGTCGTGCTTGCGCTCGATCCCTTTGTCAAAAAATATTGTTTGTTTTAACATTCATCCGTCCCAATGATGTTTTTAGAATAGAACACGGAATAAATTAACCGTTTCCTAGTTATTTTGGCTTATTTGCCCTAAAAATCTCAAAAATCCCATTTTTCACGGTTAAATCCCTTTTTCCCATTCGCACTCAAAAATCCCGTAATATGGGAAAAATCCGACGGGTTTATTTCACAACACGGGCAATGCCCTATGAACAAAAGTACCTATGAACTTGAAAAATTAGTAGACCAAGCTGAGGGAAAAAAGTACAGAGAGATAGTAAATGAAATAATAACTGTGGTGGCCCAGGAATACAATATTGAAACGAAAATACGAATACACGAGTAGAACGACGAACGATTGTATTTTGGTATAGAAGTGGTTGAACAATAATAATTGATAAGATGGATTATGAGGCGTGTTGTTGTTGTTCTTGGGTGTTGACTGTCTTGTAACTTGTTGGTAATGGTGGTCACTATAGTCCTCCCAGGCTAATTTGGCTGACCACATACTCGTTCAGATAAGGCGGTGGTCGAGTTTGGCGGCCTGATCTTCTTGGAGTTGTATGTTGATTGCCAAGGTCAACATCTACAGCATCTTGCTGTGGATGAGCAGGAGCGGTCTCAGGAGGGCAGAGCACCAGAGGATAAGGCTGGACCTGGTGCCTTTGATTTTCAATAGCTGTTTCTTCTGTCTGTGGGTTGCTGGGAGTGGTTTCCACTTGGGCAAACGTAACACGTTTATGTTGAACGTCTGTTCGTCGAAGTTGATCGATGAGTCTCTTGAAGGAGTACCCACTGTCCAACTTGACCTGGTTATGAATTTGACCGAACTTCTTGTCAACAACACCGGGGCGCCACTGTTGTTTGTTGTGGGCATAGAACCGGGCTTGAACTCGATCTCCCACTTTGAATTGTCTTGTTGGTTCCTGTGGCTGAGATGGTTTTTCATAAGATGTAGAGAGTTTAAGAGCGTCCAGTTGGATTTTGATTTGACGATTCAGAAACATTTCACTTGGAGTCTTTCCATTGATGAGAGGCGTTGCCCTGTACCTGAAGAGAATCACTAGAATTTTCTTCTTCATAGGTAGTGGTTCACTCTCCATGGCAGCTAACCTGTGTTTTAACGTTTGAACATTTCTCTCTGCAACTCCATTTGTTGCTGGATGGCCAGGTGCAATAAATTGTTGGTAGATTCCAGCAGCTGCACAGAAGTTTCTGAACTCCTCACTGGTGAATATGGTAGCGTTATCACTCACCATAACATCAGGAAAACCGTTTCGAGAGAAAACCTCCTGCATCAGGTCGATAGTTGATGCTGAGGTTGGGGCAGAAGTGCATGGGTAGATCTCAGCCCATCTTGATTTGGCATCAACCATGATGAGGAAATGATGATTTTGATATGGTCCAGCATAGTCGACGTGTATACGCTGCCAATTTTGATCTGGCTCCATCCAAGGGTGAAGAGGAGCTTTTGGAGGGCTGTTTTGGACCTTTGCGCAGTCAGAGCAACCTCTAACTGTGCGCTCGATATCCTTATCGATTGATTTCCAGTAGACATAGCGTCGCGCCAGCTGCTTCATCTTGGTTACTCCCATATGGGTTCGCTGAAGTTCTTGCAGTATAGATGGTTGAAAAGCACATGGTATCACAACTCTAGGTCCTTTGAAGAGAATGTCATCTTCAACTGTGAATTCAGTGTCTTCTACTCGATTTTTGCGAAGCTGTTCAACAAGATTTGATAATTCTGCATCTTCTTGATAGGCTTGTTTGAGAGCTTGACATGTCAAACTGGTGTCCCAATGTGATGGATTGATGCCTCAAAGATTTGTTTGACTTCATTGTTAATGGCTGAGTCAGTTTGATCACGCAGAGATTTAATTGGGGCCCTAGATAGACAGTCTACATTTGAGTTTTGATCCCCTTTCCTGAACAGGTAGTTAAATCCAGAAAGGAATGCAGCATAGCATTGTAGTCGAGACGAAGTCATTTTTGGAATTTTTGAGTTCTGGTGGAAAATTCGAACAAGAGGTTGGTTGTCTGTCACTAATGTAAAAGGGCGTGCAAACAAATATTGGTAGAAGTGATCCACTGAGAAAATTATTGCAAGGGCCTCCCTGTCAAGTTGAGAATATCTCAGTTCAGCTGGGGTTAGGGATCTAGAGGCAAATGCGACAGGGTGTTCTACTCCTCCCATAATACGAGAAAGAATCCCCAAAATGCCATGTGGACTGGCGTCGCAAGCTAGCTGAACTGGAAGTTGTGGATCAAATGGCATGAGAACTGTGTCACTAGCGACCTCTAGCTTCAAACGGGTGAACGCAGCATCGTGTTTGGCTGTCCATTTGAATGTATTGCTCGTTTTAAGAAGGTCACGTAGTGGTGCTGTCAGCGTTGATGCGTTTTTTATACAACGTGCATAATATGTCACCATGCCAAGAAATCGACGCAAGGCTTCGGCGTTGGTTGGTTGGTCTGGGCATATCTACAATTGCAGCAATTTTTGATGGCGATTTTAATATGCTGTTGTGCTTTACAACGTGCCCCAGGAAGTCGATTTGTTCCTGGAATAGGACACACTTTCGCTGATTGAGATGTAGGTCGAATTTTTGAAGTTGTCTCAGGCAGGCTTCCAAGTTTGTACCGCATTCTTCTTTTGATTCCCCATGGACAACTATATCGTCGAAGTAGTACTCACATGTTGGCACATCTCGTAATATTTGATCGATAATTCGGTTGAAATCTGCGGGCACATTTTTTATTCCAAAGGATAAGCGGTTTACACGATAAGAACCTTTGTGTGTTGTCATTGTTTGAATTTCAGCTGATGGTTCATCGCATTTGATATGTAAGTACGCCTTGTACAAATCTTACCGGCAGAAATATCTTGAATTGCGAAGACTGTTCAAAATATGATCGAATCTCTGTACTGGATAGTGTGCATTCACAAGTCGCTCATTGACGCCAATTTTATAATCAACACACAAGCGCAACCCTCCATCAGCCTTTGGGATAATGACCAAAGGTGATCCCCAGTCACTGGTAGCAACTTTTGGTATTATTCCTGCCTCTTCCAAGGATTGAAGTTCTTTTTCCACACGGTCCATGAGTGCATAAGGTACCTCACGTTCTCGATGGTATAGTGGTTTGGCATTTTCCCGCAGCTTGAGGGAGATCTCGAATCCTGGGACGCAGCCTATCTTCTCTTCAAATACTTGTGAGTAGAGAGCGCTGATCTCCTCAACATTGTTGATGTGGCTGATAGTTGACGAAGGTAGGGGAAGTTATCTATTGACTGTAGGTTGATATTCAGTTGCCTGATCCAAGCACAACCAAGGATTGCAGCAAATTCGTTTGGAACAACGTATATTTCGTCTTCGATCTTGTGGCCATTGTATTCTGCCGTGACCTTGATTTTTCCGGCTGGAACAAAAACAGTTTGTGTATATGAACGAAATCCAACGGTAGCTGGTGTCAATGGGAGTTGAAGATTCAGTTCATTGAACATGTTTCCAGGTAAAAATGTGTAGGCTAAACCTGAGTCAACCTCAAAGTTGACAGATTTCCCATTGATATTGACAGATGCATAATAGCGGTTGATGTTTCCAGGCTGTTCAACATTTTGGTAGATATCTATGATGTGGCTGACACCATAGAAATGCGATTCAGCAGATCGATCTGGTGTTGATTTCATTGGCAGCTTCAAGGGCAATGGTCTCAGTCACAATATCTTTGAAAGCAGTCTTGTTTGAGCGTATCACATTCTCACGGATTGAATCATCTTTGAGACCGCGGACAAATTTTGAAATCTTTTCATATACGTAGTGAAAGA
Source organism: Stenodema calcarata (assembly GCA_963920205.1). Lineage (NCBI taxonomy): Eukaryota > Metazoa > Arthropoda > Insecta > Hemiptera > Miridae > Stenodema > Stenodema calcarata. The sequence goes on along the minus strand of OY986056.1, from coordinate 28,542,241 downwards.
TTCTTTGGTTGAGTCAAAAGCATCGAAGTTGGGAAGGAAAACTGATGTTGCCGGGACTGGGTTCGATTTCACCGTGCTGATTAGTTGACTTAGAAGGGTACTTTGTTGTTTCATGAACCTCTCAAATTGTTCGTCATTCATTGTGATCGAAATGTTCTGGATATAGGTACGGTCGAAAAAGTGGAAAATTTAACTTGAAAACATGTGCAACGGAAGTCGATTTCGTTCAGGTTTGATCTTGATAAGCGATGTGACTATTGCCTTCGTATTCGAATTGTGAGAAAAAATTTGATGAAGTTGATGTTGCGATCGATAAAATGTTTTGTAGATCGGTTTCGTGCATAAACGTTGTATAATATATTATACAGCAGTAACGACGTCGGAGTGAGATAAGAAAGGTTATGTCTGCTCACCTTGTTAATAGCTTGATGGTGTGGAAGGTATTTTACCTATATTGCTTCAATTGATTCTTCTTCACCTTGTCGCCAATTCTGAGGTGGCCCAGGAATACAATATTGAAACGAAAATACGAATGCACGAGTAGAACGACGAACGATTGTATTTTGGTATAGAAGTGAACAGCGTGGTTGAACAATAATAATTGATATTATCAATTTGATAAGATGGATCATCATGGATTATGAGGCGTGTTGTTGTTGTTCTTCGGTGTTGACTGTCCTCTAGTACTGAAAACCCCTGATGTAGGGACTTAAGTAAGACTGGAGAGAGTACTACGTCTTGAATACAATTTGCGAGTGACGCTGGAAAAAGTCCAAATTCGAGTTGTCCTGAAGCAGAAGGTTGGCTTGCCGGGGTAATCTATTGAGTGGTTGATGGAATAAGTAGTTTGTTCAGGAGAAGTTGAAACATGAAACAGAGACGCAGTACGGATGTTGAAAGATGGGACGTTCAGACCGATCTCTGACAGCAAGGCAGAGCAGTCGATCACGCCGTTCAGCAAATTGTATAAAAACATCCAAAACGCCGCCAGAAGGCAAGAGAAGACAGCGCATGGCCTCTGAACTTCGCAGCGGGCCAAGTTAGAGCGTTTATTAAACGCCGTTTAACACTCTGGCAGGGACATGATTTAAATTTTCGTTCGGAGGGATACCTGCCTATTAGGCATGCACTAAACCTACGTTCCAAGGGACATCTGTCTTTTAGGCAGATCCTCCTCTTAATTTCGCTACGTACTTTTGGAGGGATGTATGCCTTTCAGGCATGTGAATTCAATATGAGTAACCCGTACCTAAAACGTTACCAAAATACCTGGCAGATCCATGCTAAGTGATTTTCCAGTTCAGGGAATGACTGATAATTGAAAAACGCTGCAAATTTTCACACAACGGTTTATCATCTTATGACATAAGTATAGATCACAATAAAATTCATTCTGTACCCGTTCCCATTTAACTACGGTTACGAAAAGTTTCAAGGATCATTGTGGGCAATTCTATCGGGAACGTAGGAGTCATCTGAGTCAATGTCAGAGTCTGATTCTGGCTCAATTGAGCGAACAGCGAGAGCCATCAATTTCTTTGTCCCCTCGGAGACGGTATTTTCTTGTCCATATTCTGAGAAAAAAATGTATGGATAATAATAATAAGATTGAATAGTAATAAATTTTAATTGCACAATAATGAAACAACTTGTAGTTTCATGCAGCATGGCCTAAACGATACAAATAGCTTAGGTAGGTATTTTCTTTGGAAATTCCCTAATTGAATAATTTCATTCAACAGGACATCCGCTTTTTAGGCATGAAAAATGTACTCAGGAGTCTAGGAGGAGAGAACGCTCGTTGCAATACAACCACCCCCAGCGGCTATAATGTGAATCAAGCATGCATAAAAGGCATATATTGGCATAATTGGTAATATTTCGAAAATGTTGGACAGATTGCTCCGGCCGGGACATATATGTCCCGGCCGGAGCAATCTGTCCAACATTTTCGAAATATTACCAATTTTTCCGGAAATATTTCCGACCGTCAGTACTCATGGTTGAAGACAAATCGTCGTAGTTATTGTTACTACCTCCATGGATTAAGTAAGGATACCTCTTTCTTTATGGCTGAAGGATACCTACCTCTTCCCTTCATCCATGGAGGTGGTAAAAATAACAAGGACGGTTTTTCTTAATTTGTATTAATCGATTATTATTACCTACTGATTAATCGATTTTCGATTACATCTGGATTTTGAAAGCATTTTTTAAGCATATTAGAATATACTAATTAATACATTCCTGATTATTATCCTGATATATCCGAAATTTCGGGTTTAAACCGATTAATCAGTAATAATAATCGATCAATCAAAATAATCGGCAGCTAAACGGGGTCAAATAATCGATTATCCGCATCCCTCATCGCAACGTCCCCATCTTAGTAGTACTATACGTAGTATAGTAGGGTTTTCTGTGGTCCCCATTGGCAGCTCACATCGCTACAGGTGAGGCTCACCTGGTGAGCAGTTTATGTGAAACCCTCAGCTTCAGAATAATTCAATTCATCAATTATTGATGATCGGCAGCTTTGAACGTAAGTTTGTTTGAACTTTCTAAAGGAAAATAGTCTCGCCAAACTACAACTACGTTTGTAGGTATCACGTTTTGACGTCGACGGCTCTGTAGTGTATGTTTTGTGGCACACACTAACCTGATGGTTGTCGGATAATCGGCGTGTAAATACTTGTACAATAGTTTTCGTGACAGAAACCAGCTTGGGTGTATGAAGTTTATGAATAATAGTCAATAATAATATTATATTATATTGAATCTGTCGTTAGGTACCGAGAGCTGTAATGGACGAGAAGATGGATTTGGAAAAACTTCTGAGCGACTTTCAGTGCCATTTCAACTGGGACATCCCGGATGCCTGTCCGAAGTTGGACAACGAAATCTCTTCGTACAATCGGCTGGGAGGTGATCAATGTGGACGTAAGAGGTGAAGTGCTGTTTAACTTTGAGCGTATGACATGAATTGTGCTTTCATTAGCGGACTTGGGTTTTGGTTTATTAACCATTGGAGTCGACCAAGATGTTTTTTTAACCCTCACAACATGTCGTCGCCGTAGGAGCAACATGGCGTAATTTTTTTCCGGTTTTGAGCAACTCAATTTTTTTCCGGTTTTGAGCCTTCTACATTCAAATTTTCGCGCTGGATCCAATGATAACATCAGTTTTAATATTGCTCAAACAGAAAGCGGTCAAAGCGTCAATGAAGTATCCTGGCGTATCTAAAACTTGTTGATAACATGGCGTACCATCCCTTTTGGTTTATTATCTTCGATAATGAACCATTGGAATCGCCCAAAGAAAAAAATTTTTTAACCCCCCCTCAAAATTTGTTGGTTTACGTTTCAAGATACGTAGATTCAGAAAATCGAATAAAAAAAAATCCGTCCGTCCGCCGTACGCCGTCCGCGCCACTTTGCCCAGTTAGCGTTGAGCTAAAATTACGAAATTTGGTTTCTGGGTTTGGACCAGCCCCACAAACCGGTAGAATAGCAACACTTAAGGGACTACACTTCCGACAGTGTTGCCATACGTCATTGGAAATACCTTACCTGAGTCGCTGCCTTCTAAAATGAGATAAATTATTTTGAAATTTCATATCATACCATACTGTACTATACCAAATCATACATACAATAATATACCATGTCATACAAACCGAGTGAATATTGCATTGTCATCCAGTTCTGACCCATTTTTAAAATTTCAAGTCAATATTATTACAAAATTATTACAAAATTTGTAATAATTTTGTAATAATATTGACTTGAAATTTTAAAAATGGGTCAGAAATTTACATTTCACATTTCACATTTATATTACAAATTACATTTATATAAATTTAATTTATATAAATTACATTTATATAAATTAATTTATATTACAAATTCACATTTAATGTGAAATGGAAAAAGAATCGTTATTGAAGCAACCACGTGAATTTCGAATCCTTAAGAGCAATTCTGAAACATCGACTCAAGTCCCTTATATAAAAACTAATTTCTCCCTTACTGGGAAAAACCTAGAGTGGATAGCATAGAAATTAGCTTTATGAGCCACGCAGCTGATTCGGGCCCTATGCTGCTTAAAGTGTAACTCCTAAGGCGGCTACATGCTAATTTTCAAGTCTGTGCCACTACAGGAATTGCGCCAACATCACCCAAAACCGTAACGAAAAAATTCTTATGATTTTCACGTACAACCACGCCGTTGGTAGGGAAATGGAACTTTCGTAGTGTTCATCACACAGAAATCTTTCACCAATTTTTGGAATCGTCTGCTTTTTTAGAAAACTTTCACGATACTCGCTACCCTCTCCAACCACCGGAAGTGTCCCAAAAAACGTTACAATGTTTTTGAAAGAGAAGTGGACCGAGAACGGGGAAACAATTGCATCTACTAAGCTTGCTGATGTGCTCCAAAAAAATCCAGGGTTGAAAACGATGGGGACTGTCAACGAGATCTTGCAAGTAGGGACTGGTCAGATTGATCTCATGGTTACTGTGACTATTTCTTAGCCGAAGGGGATGAAGGCTGAAAAGTTAAATGAACCACAGTCGAAGGTCGTAAGGCAGAAATTAAATTTATTTACCTACCTACGGTTAAAATGCATATTGGTGTTTATTTTTCAAGAATGGTTTACATTCATTTTTTTCACAAAGCTTAATTTCGTTTCAGTTTATAGTATCAAAAGATTAGTCATTTATTGGTTGTGTCAACATTGTTCGTCTCCAAATTGTATGTGTTGTAACCAAACTTAATAGTTACTACTTGAGTGCTTTTCTAATGTTTTTCTATCACTCCATGAAACGTTTTTTAAATTAATTAAAAAAAAGAAGAAATGAACGACTTAGAGAGAGTTGGTACAGTCCAATTTTTTAATGGATATTTTGAGTGAAATGAATAACATACTTATTTTTTCTGTGGTTCTGGTTTGCATTTTTTATTATGACATAAAACGGGGTTTTTAGTGCATAAGAATCCGCCCTCTAATAATGATTATTAATAATACTACTGCTATTATTACTACTAGTGAGGAATATGAGATGAATTTGAATAGAAATGTTTAATTTATCATTGATATAAATAAATAATTTGAGGAATATGAGATAAATTTGAATAGAAATGTTTAATTTATCATTGATATAAATAAATAATTTATTTATATAAATGATAAATTAAACATTTCCATTTAAATTTATCTCATAATATGCATATTGGTGTATAAATAAATTATTTATTTATATCAATGATAAATTAAACATTTCTATTCAAATTTATCTCATATTCCTCAAATTATTTATTTATATCAATGATAAATTAAACATTTCTATTTCTAATTCAAATATTATTCCTCACTAGTAGTAATAATAGCAGTAGTATTATTAATAATTATTATATTAATATAATTATTATATTAAGTAAAACAGAGGGTAATGTGTACAAAAGATAATGAAACACAGTCCAAGAATTTGCATCGTTTTTTAAGCTCGCCTTATTGATTCATGTTAAAAAGAAGAGTATCTTTCTCCCTAACAGATGTCAACGTAGTTTGAATTTGGCTTACTGGATGTTCCATGAAGGATTGGATGGTTGGGACAAATTGCTGGAGAACAGTTTCCGTTTAATGGAGCATAGCCGAGATCCAAGCTGTCCTCAAGGGCTGTATGTTCTACCAAGCTACGGCAGCCCTTTATACGTTGTGAGTATACCAAACGCTTATGTACATTTTCACAGAACTACAGTTTTCAGACGGCACCTCCCATTCTCCTAGTACAACCAGAGGGAAGTGGGGCCAGGCCCTAGTAGAACCAGGTGATATCTTTTGCTCCACTCCGTATAATTCTACCACTGTAGTAGCATTTCACCAAATAATGAAGTCCGTCGACAAATGTAACAAATTACAGCCCAGAAAACATCATGATGTAAACAACAATATGGCTGTTATCCTTTCTGAGCTGTGCGATAATTTTCCATTGTGGAAAAGAGACCACCACACTTCTCTCTCCGGCTGTGCAGGTATCCAGTGAACTAAGCTGTGCCCAATTCACGTAGTTTACCACCACCCTATCCAAACTTGAACCAGGCTTCCTTTTCTGAGGGTAACAGCTTGAAAAGACGCTTTGGAGGGACCGCAGACGCGGAGGTGTTACCCACTAAAATAAAACTAAAAACCCACTAACATTAAAAATCCAATAAAAACCCAACCATCCTCTTGACCTAATCCACCCCAGAATCAATTAATCAGCATTACTTCGTAGTGAACGTTAACCAGAAGTTGAGTAAATTTGTGAAAGTTGTGGGAGCGTTTAACACATGTTTAACACATGATGTTGTAGTCACCGAATGTATACGGTGACTACAACATCATATTTTTATTTTCAATGGCTGAGTGCGTAGTCCCTCTTCTTCTGCAAGGAGTTTAATCGTTCCGTTATCTTTACAGGGTTCGACTCAAGCATTTTTCGATCATGATGAGATCCCATCCGAGACTAATGATCATGATATAGATACCCGTCACACTTTGTCACAACATAATGAAGATGAAGCTGAAGAGGACGATAGCCAGGGTATGTGTGAGGGTTACCTAGTTTGGTTTGGACGGAATACCTGTATTTATATAATATTATTTATATATATTATAATACCCAATACAACAAAGAATACTTCACAATACCATAAGTAAGAGTTCATATTTTTCATCAAGGGCAAAATAGATGGGGGGAACGGGGTATTCAGATCTTCAGGAGGCCCTGTTGGAGACCATGCAGGCTGAACATGACAGCATGGCGAGGCTGGTGGAACATGTCAATGGCGTGGAAGTTTGACGCAAGGAAATTTGGCCAACTGAGGCAGGCGACAGAGAGAGAGAGATGGCGATGCTGGAGCTAATTTGTGGCTGAGAAAGGTATGGCGAATGGTTCCACACAGCTAGAACCCTGACGAGGGGGAAGTAGGCCAATGGGGAGCAAAATAAGGGGCGCATCGGCGATGAAGCACCAATCCAAGGGCTGTAGGAGCTCCAACCAAGTACCCAGATCCACATAATTGAGCTCATACCATGCGAAATGATGACCATGTGAAATGACTGATGCCAAATAGCGCTGGACAGCTCAATCCACACGCTTCAGTTGGTTGGTATGGCACTGGTAGAAGTGGCTCCACACCACATACGAGAACTCCTTGATCTGGAGCATGAAGGCCTTATAAAGGGTAATCATAGCAGGGACGCAGTCAAACTCATGGGCACTTCACCTCAAAAAGCCGAGAGCACAAGATGACTGCGCAGCCACCCCAGCTATGTGGTCTTTTAAGGTGAGCTGAGGATCCCAGAGGATACCGAGATCGTGGACACTCCAATCGGGCCAGACGCACGTCCCAAATGAAGTATTCGTGAAGGTGAGGAGACAGGATGCGGGCAAAAGACATTGTGGAACACTTTGATGGGTTTAGCTCAAGGCCATTTGAGGTAATCTGTCAAGCTCTTTGAAGAAGTCAGAGGAAATTATGTCAGCCTTAGCGTCTGCCTGCTCAGGCTGGGGATAGTAGATAAAGAGAAAATTGGTCAGTAGTTAGTGACGTCTGGCTTGTCATCTTTCTGGAGAATGGGAGTGAAGTACCAGCTCTTTCAACAACTGGGGAACCTTCCAAAAGACATGGAAGAGTTGTAGACCCCAGTAAGCAGAGCGGCAAAAGAGGAAGCACAGAAGCGAAGAAGAATTGGTGGTACTCAAAAAAACCGCCTTCAATGGGAGCACAAGAATGCCCAAGGGCACGACATCAATAGGTGGACCCCAGAATCCTGCACGTAGACAGAGGCAGATTGGTTGGCAGTAAGTCGGGGATACATTGCGTGTTGTCACCACTGCGGCCATGAACGGACACGAATGTTGGCAAGCTGCACTTCAGTCTTATAGCGAGCTCGGATCACTGAAAATCCTTGTAATCAGACTTTAGCCTCATCGATTTAAAGAGTGAGTGGGTGGACTTCCTACGAACGAGCTGCTTGAGCTCACTTGAAAACTTTGGTTCAGCGTAGAAACCGCAGACGGCGTCATCAAGTACTAGTGAGAGGCACTGAGTCCATTCAAGGGACTGGAAATGTTTATCTATAGCGTCATGATTGCCACGCTTGAAGTTATAGGTGAAGCGCCTTTGAGGATGGAACGACGGCCCCAACGAAGATACGGGAATTGAGAACTGGAAGGTCGGGTGGGCCACATCAAGGGGGACCATCTATTTCATCAAAATCTTATAGAAGAAAGTCCAAGACATTAACAGCATGGTTAGTCAGGGCGTTGTACCTTCTTTCATATTTGCCTCCAAGTCCGCCTCGGTAGCTGAGGCCTCGTAAATCTCACCATGATACTTTTGTGTTGTGGATGAGCTAAAGTTAAATCTGTTCAGCACTCCTCAAGTCAGCTCATACCATCTCGACATTCAATGTTGATTATCTTTCAATACACTGTGAAGTTTGTGACGTTGGACTTCATTCCAATTGTTTTCTTGATAACTATTTGCTAATAGCACTTTTCTACATACTGAACAAAAATTTGTTTTAATCCTTGTGGTTTATGTTGCAGATTGGTATGTGGCACTTGAACATGTGTTCTATGCACTGAAGGCTTCAATCTTATTTCGTATTGGATCATCCTCAAGTCTGGTTCACCAGCAGTTGTCTCGTGCAACTCATTTCGATGATATGACTCCTAGGGATAGAGCTCGCGTACTCTTCTTCAAAGCCGGTGCTGTACAGCACATCGGGTCCAATGGATATGGCCGAGCAGTTGATATAATGAAGACTTGCGTTCTCACAGATCCTGATAGTTTGACTTGGCGTGTTTTGCTAATAAGGTATTTGGGTGAAAAGAGACGCGGAGAGCATCGAATTATAGACGAATCAGAAATTCAGAATATAATGGAGATCATTGATTTCGTCCTACAGCAAGATATTAAGCCCTCGTTGAGGTTAAAGTGCCAATTTGAAAAATTACAAGTTCTCAATGAGTTACATAATCACGTGTCACGAGTGAAGCGAAACAATATATTTCTGACATGCCTTGAGCTGTGTGAAGAACTTGAGCAATCTCCTAGAAGCAAGGTCCTAGCCTACTGTGCTCTATTATATTCCAAACTACCCAATAAATCTGGGAAAGCTGTGCAATTGATTGAAAAGGCACTGGAAAAAGATGATCGTGATTATATTTACGTCAATGCTAAAGCTTCCAATGTTTACAGAAATTTGGGAGACCTCAATAGGGCCTTAGAATGTGCTGAAAAAGCTGCTACCTACTCGTTTGGTTCCTGTTTGCAGGTTTTCAACCTCAAACTAGATTTGAAACAAGTCTTTGATTACGAGGAGTTTTTTTGTGAAATGATTAAGAATTATCCAATGGATATTGATGTGAGCAGGGCACACAAGGCTGCCGCTTCGTTTTACGCGATTAAAGGTGATATCCAACTTGCAATGAAACATTTCAAACTTTTATTGGATATGTGTGACTCTGAAGATGCCGTATACGTTGAATCTCACTGTTCGTTCAACAATAAGACATTTCACCTCCCTGAAGCATTGTACTTCCTTGTGTTGAGCTCAGATTTTAATTATGATAATGCAAGTATAGAAGACGTTGCTCTATGTAGGGCGATCAAAGGGGGAATAGAAGAAAAGTTCGATGTAGACAGTTTCAAGAGCTTGAAGCATCTAACCCCAAAAGAATATCTCAAATGGTTGAGGAGCTCATCAAAATTGACGAACATTGATAAATGTCAATATTCCAAAGGTGAACAGGAAGTGGTAACTAAAAGGGACCACGTTAGTATTGATGGGCCTTCAGAAGACAACCCGTCAAAATTTGTATTCAACCATAAAGCAGGTCAAAACAGTTCTGGAACTTCCTGGACGAACGGTGGAGGCAGTTTAGAATCACCTTCACTGGGAGAAGCCAGTTTTCGTGGTCGTCAACTGCGACAAACGTCGAACAGACTTGGAGCACTCTCTCAGGAAGAAGCCAGATTTTGTGGTGATCGACTACTACAAACTTCGAACAGATTTGGAGCACGCTTTCAGGAAGGAGCTAGTTTTCGTGGTAATCAACCACGACTAACTTCGAACAGATTTGGAGCACGCTCTCAGGAAGAAGCCAGTTTTCGTGGTAATCAACCACGACTAACTTCGAACACATTTGGAGCACGCTCTCAGGAAGGAGCCAGTTTTTGTGGTAATCAACCACGACTAACTTCGAACATATTTGGAGCACGCTCTCAGGAAGGAGCCAGTTTTTGTGGTAATCAACCACGACTAACTTCGAACACATTTGGAGCACGCTCTCAGGAAGGAGCCAGTTTTTGTGGTAATCAACCACGACTAACTTCGAACACATTTGGAGCACGCTCTCAGGAAGGAGCCAGTTTTTGTGGTAATCAACCACGACTAACTTCGAACACATTTGGAGCACGCTCTCAGGAAGGAGCCAGTTTTTGTGGTAATCAACCACGACTAACTTCGAACCCATTTGGAGCACGCTCTCAGGAAGGAGCCAGTTTTTGTGGTAATCAACCACGACTAACTTCGAACCCATTTGGAGCACGCTCTCAGGAAGGAGCCAGTTTTTGTGGTAATCAACCACGACTAACTTCGAACAGATTTGGAGCACGCTCTCAGGAAGGAGCCAGTTTTTGTGGTAATCAACCACGACTAACTTCGAACCCATTTGGAGCACGCTCTCAGGAAGGAGCCAATTTTGATCTTCATCCACCCCAACAAACTCCGAACAGATTTGAAGATCCTTCAAGGCCAACAACATGGCGAAGTTCTTCCAGAAGTTTGATGGCTCTCAACAGAAAGACGCGCGAACACAGAGGCCTCGAGATGGACGTAGAAATGCTGAAGTGGTCAACCAAAGAAAACCCGCAGGCAGCAGCGAAGTCCTGAAAATCTACTCAGAATGAACCAGCATACTAATAGTTAATCTTCATTTCGATCTTCAATCATTTAATGTCCACGGACCATGTCAATGGTCCAATATTTTCCGAATTTTGTTTAGTGCTGAGTAAGTCATTCTAAGGAGCAACAATCCCTAATGATCTTATTGACCACAGCGTGTCTTGTAACGACATCACAAGACACGCTGTGGTCAATAAGATCATTAGGGATTGTTGCTCCTTAGAATGACTTACTCTGCACTAAACAAAATTCATTCTTCTTCAATGCTGGAATTACTACCTATTATTTTTGGTAATAAACATAAACATGATATCGACTCATTTTTGAATGTACCTTTCGGTGAAAGCCGATATTCACCATAATCTTTCGATATCACTAAAATATCGCATTTCCGATATCGATATAATACCGGAAATATCGAAACAAAAATATCGATATTCATTGATATCGATCCCTACAGGTGAGCACTGCTCTCGCCGAGAACGACTTATCCAGGCAAATGAATAACTCCCTTGATTTCCACCCAAGCTCTGTATAATATTGACGGTATTAATTTGAATATTTACCGAATTGTTGATTCCTTGATACGGGGCTGGCACCATCTCTATCCCGACATCCCTTAACATACGCACCCTCAAAGCTCCTTTAACAATTTGAAATTTAGATCGCCGAACTGACCTCCCCCACTCGCGCCCCATAAACGGGGGAGAACGTCGAAATCGGCTTCAACTCATCGAATAGTGTAGGCATTCGTCAAGTAAATGAAATGTCGGGTGAAAATCGTGTGCAGTGCATCCCTATTCGAAAAACAGGGTGTGGATGTTGTGATGGTTTGCTGAGAGTCCCTGCTTCCCGAGTTTTTGTTACAACCACACAGTGGACACCCAGGTCTGAGAATGCAGACCAGGATACCCCTCTGGGTGGGCATAATTGTCTAACCTCCCCGGGAACAGGGATCAGCAAACCATACCTTACAGTCTTCAGAATGGCTCTGAAATCCCAGAATAGCCCTCCCCTCCCCTCACCATTTTAAAATTTCGGAAATGTTTTCCTCGTTTTTATTTTATTATCTTCGATCTTCGTTATTTTTTTTTTAGAACCTGGTCAAAAATGGTTCAAGGCATTTATTTATTTTATTTTTTCTATGTTTAACAGAAATCCCACGTTTGTCAAAACACCGTCTAACAGCGTTATGGAAGCAAATGAAGCTCTTTCAAAATTGAAAAGAAGATCCAAAAACTATCGACCCCAGCTTGAATAGTGACTTCCCAACGTTTGAAAAATTCAGTCATTCAGCATGGCTATAAGAGCAAGTTTTCGAAGAAATAACTGATTTTATGGCAAAGGTCTCCATTTAAAATCTGTAAGCCTTCAAAATAAGGTGTCTCTTGTCAGACTGCTTCAATTTTGGAATTTATGGGTAATCCCTATATGGAGCAGATCGGAAGTTTGGAAAGTTAGATACATATTATATCTAACTACATCATAATATGTATTATTATTATTATTTTTTTTTTTTGTCTTTTATCTTTTGGCAGTGAGTTTGGTGTGGTCTGGAACGGATTTTGGTATTTGTGCCAGTACGAACAATGAACCGCCAGGCTGCCTCACGATCCACTCTCATGTAGACGACTTTCGATCTGCTCCAAATTTGAGCCCTCATTGTTGACGAACCGCTGGTCGTCCAAAGCTCCGGATGGTCTTAAGAAAACCCAAAAATTAAACACTTCTTAAATTTGAACTAAATACTATACCTTTTCATCATCAAACCAAACCTTAAATTCTCATTCGCCACCATCACGCCAACCAACCTACCTGTGTTTGTGGCCAGGAGAGCGAAATTAGAAATAGAAAATTGAGTAGATAAATTTTCTCGAAACTGATTGCATACAGCTCAATGACAGTATTGCTGCTCTGGAAGGATTGCAAGAGAACTGAACCGGGAAATTTATTCTATCAAAAGATTACATTTATGGGTTGTGTCAACATTATTCGTCTTAAAATTACTTGAGAGTTTTTCTATCATTCCATGAAACGATGTTTAAATGAAGTACCTAATGTTTAGTGTAATAAAAAAGAAGAAATTAACGACTTAGAAAGAGAAGGTACATGCCAATTTTTTAATGAATATTTCAAGTAAAATGAATAAAAGTAGCTCTGGTTTGCACTTTTTATTGGTCACCAATGAAACTTGGGTAAAAAAGGGCTAATTCTGATTTTGTTAGTGCATATATGAGGCTCTGATTTCCAAAACTCGCTCCTTGCAATTTTTGAAAAAATCGGGGTTATTGCTGTTTCTGAAAGATTGGTGTCCGCTCCTTCGGAATCTGAGGTCAGAATTGAGAGAAACGTGCTCCTTCTCTATTTAATTGACCTTCAAATACCTGGTTGAGATCCAAAACTCGTTCCTTGCAGTCACCTGTGAGTCTGTGAGTTTCAAAACTAGCTCAGATGAACTTATGGTAGCAAAACTCGCTCCTTGAGGTTATATAAGCTACATTTTGGGGTTACATAAGGTACATTTTGGAGAGCAGTGGAGGCAGATTGAGATTTTGGGGTTTTACAGAGACATTTTGGACGGGGAGAGAGCAGACAATCTGGGTGACGATGACATCCCAACCGAGGAACAGGAATTGTTGGAATATTTTGTAGAGTCTGGTGAGTTACGAGTATGAGAAAGTTCAATGTTGAGTACCAAAGTTTTATCTACTCTAAGTTCAAAGGTACCTAAAAAAAAATAAAGTCCGTTTTATGGCTGTTTTGAAGACTGAACATTTTAGTATTAGTTAACGAGGGTACGAAAGTTTTATCTAAGTTCAAAGTTACCGAAAGAAGTACCTTCTAGTAGTCTTGAAGGCTGATTAATATTACACAACTAAGTTCCTGATCCATGCCATGGTGTATTTTTTTTAAAGTGTATTAAAAAATGTCTTAAAACGTTATATTACTGAGTTTTTATTGACTTTTCCCTATCCATAACCAAACGTGTCTTCATAGATAAGAAGTGATCTCTGAAGACCATTCAGCTGGGTCAGTTCCAAAACTCGTTAGATGCAAGACTTAGTGCCAAAACTCGCTCGTTGCAAACTTAAATTCGTTCCTACGCAATTATTTCTCCATCGATTTATCTTTCCTTGGACACAGAGCTCCATTGATGTAATCTAGGTCATGTGGTGCAAAAAAACCATCGAATTGGTTGAATAATAATGTTTTAGAGGTTTTTCGCGTTTTCTGAAAAACTTGTTACCTTGCAAGGAGCGAGTTTTGGAAATCAGGGCCTCATATTAAAGCACATATTTTGGATGTTTTTACTGCATATTTAATGACATAAAACGGGTTTTTGTAGTGCATAAGAATCCGCCCTCTGTTAATACGAGTAAATAACAATAATTAGTGAGACTTATTAATAATTAATTATATTTCATGATAGTAATTAATCTATTATTTAGTGATATAGACAGAAGGGTGATCTAAGAAGATAATAAATGTGTCAATAATTTGCAGTGTTTTTGTAAAAAGTTGTTGCCATGAACGATGTGAGAGCATAGAGCATTGACTAGCCTGCACAGGCAGGCTGGTGATGAAGGAGGAGTCACAAAGAGAGGGACAATCACTTGACACTGATGTTTCCAATTACTTCCTCCTAACAAATTGCAGAAACACTGGTTTGTAGATAGCGAACATTTACAGGACAGAGCGGGGGAAAAAAACTGATGAATGGCTCTCATACGAGAGTCTGCAGTAGGAAGAGCGGCTGATCTGTGAGCTTGTGTCGGTGTATTGAGGATGATTCTGAGGAAAATACAGGTCGGTTAGTCGATGTGGAATCGACTACAGTGTGTACGATCCCAGTTAACGTGACCGATGCAGAACACGGGCGTTATTAACGCGTCTTAACATGTTCAACCCCTTTCTCCCGCATTTTGCAAGTCCCGCGGGAGACCGCGTTGCCGGAGTCGAACTCGGGAGTGCGTAATTACTGAAGAACTTGAGCATTAAGATCTGAAACTCTGTAACACCCCCCCCCCCTCCCAGACCCTCTGTAAATTATCGCTCTCTCTTAACCAACCCTTGTTTCTGCCACTCGACAATATGTCTCAATGAAAATAACGAGTACTTAATGAAGTATCATGTAAAGTGTAGTCATCTGAGCTTCAACAAATACCAACAAGCGAGTCACATAGTAGGTATATTATACAAGTGAGGGTATCGTTAATGTACGTTGATACATTTTAGATTTATAACTGTATATAATATTTAATTGGTTGGGGAAAACGTCATCCATATTTGGTTTATTACCTTTTATAATGAACCATAGGAATCGACCAAGAAAAAAACATCCCCCCAGTTTGGGGTCCCTATACAGGGTGTTCGCCATTTGGTGTAAAAGAAAAAATTGGGTAAAACTAGACTGAAAATGGAGTAGAACGTCACCAACGGAATTTTTCTATCTCAATCCGTTGCCAAGATAGGTACCTGTGATTTTTAAAGGCTTCTTTCAGAAAACCACGTTTTTTGCCATAAAACCCTCATTCTTCACTTTGAAAAAACTTTTTTCCACTTTTGACCATCGGCATTTTTCTATCTCAATCGGTTCCCAAGATAGGTAGGTACCTATGATTTTTAAAGGTTTCTTCCAGAAAACCACGTTTTTTGCCATAAAATCCTCATTCTTCACTTTGAAACAACTTTTTTCTACTTTGGACCACATTTTCGGATTCAGCGTTAATTCCTGTGTACGCCTAATCCACATTCGTAATCAAAAACACACTACTAAGGACCGCAATTGCAGTTCAAGCATTGACAAAAAAAACTAAATTTTTGCAAATAGGTACTTGTACGTTAACTGCATTTCCAAAAAACGTGCTGGAAGCTGTCAAATCTCAGGAAAACGTGCAAATTTAATCAGCTTCCTAATGATATGGTCGACTTTGCGATTCCTTGTCGATTTCATGGAGAAATTCAAGTTTGAGGCACCTACAAAAATACACCAAGTGGCGAACACCCTGTATAAGTTCATCTCTCTGTAATGCAGCTTCAGTATTGTTTTGTTACTGATGATGGTTTAATAACCGAAACTGGTTTAACAGTGGAAGTACTCACATTTCAGTGGAAATAGACGATTTTTTTCGAATACTTTTCCTTGTTTATCTTGTGTTTGATATTTTCCTTGTATTGTAAGAGTAGAAGGGGAAGTATAATATATTATCAGTATATATACTGATTTGTAATATATTATATTACCGTACTGTCACATACGGTGAATATAAATCATTTACCGTTATATTATACCGGGAAATGATTTACTTATCATCAGGCGAGAATCCTTATCCTTTGCCATTTACAATGTGCCATAGCTGTCATATTTTAGATACAGAACATGACGTTTTCTACCGTTTTATGGCATCATTCGACCTTAAGGAGACAGCTTCAATGCAAGTGGAAGCCGATATAGAATCAATTCATACCATTACGTAATTATTATGTTGGCATTCTTGGCGTTCTCGTTTCTACGTTCCATCACGCATCTTTTGTGAAACGTTCAAGTCGTGACATGAAGAGTAAACCAAGTGCTACGGAAGAAAATGGATGAATCAACCGGATACCAGTGTTCGAACTAGGAGACGTAACGAAGGTGAGAGTTACCTTCAAGAAACTGGACTTGGAGCAACTCGGTTCATAAATCAACATCGATTCGAGAACTCCATGCGATGCTCCCTTTCCTCCTTCAACTTACCTACTACTCTTTAACTCTTTGTCGTAATCGGAATCGATTGGGGACATGGACGAAAATAATCTGACTTTCATATTGAACGTAACTATCTTATTTGTTCACCTGAATCATACGTAGAGACCGAAGTGGAGCGATTAGTACGTGTGAGTGTTTAGTTATCAGGTGTAAGGGGAATGGACTTCCGCTTTATGCGTTAATGCTACCTACATTTGCTAGTGGGTGATTGAAATACGTAGGACGTTGATAAGCCTACGTAGATAGACGGTTAAGACACCCTACCTACGAGTTAGTTGGGTAAATAGACGTGGGCACAAATTGGAACGATCCCTCTGTTAATACATAAATGATTATTTCAAATTAGGTTCACATAAGAACGTTGAAGAACCGCACATCTCTAGCAGAGCATCTTTGGTGAACGTTGGTAAGATGAGAATGTCTATCAAAAGTACCTTCAAGCCCTTGCACTCAGATGTACCTACTATTTGTGAATAAATTGGACGGGTTGTGCAATGACCAGCCAAGCAGAGAAAATTGCTGAAATTGAATTGTTTTATATTATTATATTGTATGTTATATCCAAATCGCTCATATCCACGCTTTTTCATCAAACGGGCTTAAATCCAAATTGAGAATGGTGGTATCACCTCCAACATGTGAGGTGGATAATTGAAAATTTACGGCCTTATTAACATTGCTATGTAGAAACTATAAGGAAAATTTTGGAACCTTGAGAAACTTGGTATTGACTTGAAATTTTAAATATAGGTCAGAACTGGATCACAATATAGAATAAGCCACTCCCCCCAACCGCACAGGGCATGCCCTATAGTTGCGGAGTATATTCCATTTATTGCACATTAATGTATATTATCCCTTTTTTTTGGAATAAATTTCATTCTTTCTCTCACACAATGCAATATTCACTCGGTTTCTTATCTGTAAAATTGTTTAAATAATACCTATTTTTTAAAAAAAATTAAATTTTGATGATGAGCTAGAGACTTGAAATTTTAAATATAGGGCAGAACTGGTTGAAATTGCAATATTCACTCGGTTTGAATGACATGGTATGAGTATGGTACTGTATATTACCTAGTAATATACAATACCATACTGGTATACCTAGTACAGTAATACCCTCATTCGAATACCACGTATCAGAATTTATTTTACCTTTCAGGAGCCCTCTCCTGTCCCTAATAATGCATTATAATAAAAGCTTTAATAAAAGATTTAAAAAAAAAAAAAAAAAGCACCATTCGATTGGGCGTTTATTCTACTTTCAGGAGCCCTCACAAAAAAACCTAATACATTATATTAAAAAAAGAAAATACTGTAAGGGCCATTAAAAACAGAATTTGGCCGAAATTGATGATACGTGGTATTAGAATGAGCGTATCGGTATGGTATGATAGGAAAGAAATTCGTACGGTATGAGTACTGTGAGAATATGGTATGGTGCCGATTTGCAACACCGTTGTCAAGAATTTGCAGAGTTTTTTTTTATACATTTAAAAAAAATACCCAAACTGCGTACTCCTATCCCCACCTGCCCTACGTCGGTCAAACTTCCTCGTTCTTTGACTCAGGAATCCTACAGCGCATCAAATCAGGCCTGAAATTACGGCATTCACGTGGTTTAGTTGAAGTTTAGTGATTGAAAAGAAGGTAATAGTTGTGTATGCTTTGCAAGGGATTCGCTATTTTCTCAAGTCGAAAGTACTTACGACAAATAACTCTAGTTGGAACACGAACTCATGAAATCAAGTGCTGGAGCGTACCTAATAACGTGGGTACTGTGGCACTTATTACGTGCCATAACGTGAAGAGAAAATTATTATGGCTGCGGTCCAAGACCCTTACGCTCACCAGGGGTGAGTGAGTTACGACCGACCTTCTTAGTTTTGCCGTTTTTATGCCCCCCAAACTCTTGGCAAATTACGCATAACGAAGGTTGTTAGTATTTTCCCTTATCTCGAGCTGAGTGTTATTGTGTTTGGAACCGATGCAACGGTGGATAAAAGGGTTTCTTATATGCAGCAAATGTTCGAACAATACACAATTGGCTTCTGAACGTTTTAGTAAAACATTATCCATGGAAACGAATTTCCATAAAAATCCATTTAGGGGCATTCTTCCTAGAAACCTAGGTTTCAACCTTTATGTACATTCTATGACATACTCTATTACTTTATGCACATTATATTTTCATCTTACCAAACATCTAAATTTCGCATCATAAGAAAACCATAATTGGGCCAAAATGTCAATAATATGACACATGTGAGAATGAGTTTGAAGACCAGCAACTGTGGAGTACGATGAGTTAAGGTTTTCGTTATAGACGAAATCCGAAACTAGATGAGTTCCGTCTGCTACTGTTAATTCGGTTATCTTCAAACCCTTATACTTCGTGTCGAATCTGTTTGGGCACAAAGTAAGAGATGGTCAGCGAAGGTCAAAAACTCTGCAAATTGACACAACTATTATCTTCCTTGTGCAGATTATCCTTCTGTCTAGATCACAAAATGGTACATAGATTATTATTATTTAAAGTACGCAATGTTTTTATGTACCTATATCAGGTAGGTCGCAAAGTACCCTCCCAACCCTCTGGATAAGGAGCTACTCACCGGTTCAAAAAACATTGATTTCGATATCTGGAAACTATGCGTTGCTCGAATCAGATGGGCCAGTAAGAACATTCAGTCGACAGGCTGCCTCATGATTCGCCTTCATGTTGACGACTTATGATCTGCTCCAACTTCGAGTCCTCATTGAGAGCGAACGGCTGGTCCTACAAACCACCGGATGGTCTTAGAAAATGCTAAAAATTAAACTCTATTTAAATGTGAACTAAAAACAATAGGTACATACCTACCGTTCCGTTTGAATTTTTCGAGATATGATTTTTCCAAAATTTCAAAATCGGTTTGAACCCCTTTGCGCTTTTGCACTTTGCCCAGTTAGCGTTGTGCTAAAATTAAGAAATTAATATCGAAATTAGTTTTTTTTTGAACCCGGGGGTACCTCTGGAGGCGGGATTCTAGATTTTACGATTATAATCTACAGACTTGAGTGAATGTTGTTGACGAGGAGATTTGAAAAATTAATGTTTTTTGAGCCCGTCAGTACTCTTTTACCCAGAGGGTTCCTACTTTACGACCTATTCTCATACCTACCTAATATACCTAAATTTGCGTACCTACTTTAAAGAATAACAATTAATCTACCATTTAGTGATCTAGACAGAAGGTTAATTGTGCACAAAGAAAATAATAAACTGTTGTGTCAAGAATTTGCATAGTTTTTTACTTTGAATTAAACCTTTTTCGGAGTTTGGATAAAAAATCAACTCATGAATGAGACGCTGGCTGTCATACCGGAACTGACCACTTCACCAAACCGCACCCCATCCACCCCGCCCCGTCTTCTCACTTTGGCCCCTTCTTCTCACTTCCGCCCATTCTTCTCACTTCCGCCCCTTCTTCTCACTACCGCCCCTTCATTTCCACACTGTTTAGTGTCTTTCTCCCTCCTCCCTCTACTCCTCACGGTTCTGTGACTTCCACCCCTTCACCACCTCCCTGTTCATTGACTTCTCCTCCTCCACCTCATCACCACCCCCACCTCCTTTACCTCCTCGCTGTTCTTTGACTCCCTCCGCTTCACCCCCCCCCATCCCATTGTTCTTTGACTTCTCCTCCCCTCCACCTCATCACGATTCTCTCCCCCCCCCCCGCCACTTCACGGCTCTTTGACTTCCTCCCCCTTCACCGCCCTTTTCCTTCATCATCAAACCCCCCCCCCCCTCATTTACCTCCTCACGGTTCTTTGACTAGTCCTCCCCTCCATCTCATCACGGTTCTTTACCCCCCTTCTCTTTCTCACGGTTCTGTAACCATCCCTATAAGGGAAACCCCGAAGAAAGTCCGAAAATATTGACCTTAAGTGATGCGCTAGATTTCTTTGAATAAACGTTGTGGGAAATCGAATTCCGAGTCTAATGAGCTCAAATGCAGTTTTTTCGTCAATTTTAATATGTTGTAATCGATTAATTTGCGATTATAATATTAGACATTTTTTGAGGAAAATATGAACGTTTTCAGGTTGGTGATATCTTCAGCGCAGCTGGCCAAGCT
This sequence comes from Stenodema calcarata, assembly GCA_963920205.1. Taxonomy (NCBI): domain Eukaryota; kingdom Metazoa; phylum Arthropoda; class Insecta; order Hemiptera; family Miridae; genus Stenodema; species Stenodema calcarata. The sequence goes on along the minus strand of OY986056.1, from coordinate 28,521,402 downwards.
TTTAGCAGGTTGTCAGATCTCACAGCAGCCCTCCATCCAACCGCTGACTCCACATCTGGGGGAAAGTGGACGGACGAGGACATCGATATGCTGCAATCTGCTATATTGAAGTTCAATGAGGATTTGAGTCTCATCAGTGAAAATGTCAAAAGGCGGACAGTGTCACAGATAAGAGCGGGCCTGAAGAAAAAGACTTTTGAAGATGCCGGCATCCCCGTACGCACACAAATGCAGCAACAGCAAGGCGGCATGATAAAGTCTGCTGAGGTGACGCTCAACATGCTCAACGCCCACGAGTCCGAAGTCGACGTCGAGGGGATGCACGAGGATGTCAAGCTCGAGTTTGGCACCTCTCATCACGAAGAAGTCACTTCCTAACCTGCTCAACGTTCTTATTTTAATTAAATTTGTTTGTGTTCCCTGCTTTTCAACTTACTTAACAACTTCAACCTTCTATCTTTCCATAAAACATTCGTTACCCATTGTATTTAATTATAACATGAATATTGATTAATTTGCACATGAACTATTACGTTAAAAGTGTGCAGTATTACGTTAAAATATTTTGTAAAAGAAGAAAATCAACGAAAATTACTTTTGAAATAAACAATTTGATTGTTCAGGAACTCGATTGATTTGATTCGACCCCTCCGAAAAACGATCGAATTTGACTTCATTCGACGCAGAATTAAATTTCTCACAACGTTTATTCAGTGATTGTTTAGTCCGAAAAACATTGAAAAAATTTGAGTTTTGAAACATTTGAATAATTTAATTTTTTGAATTTTCTAAGACCATCCGGAGGTTTGTACGACCAGCCGTTCGTTCACAATGAGGGCTCGAAGTTGGAGCAGATCGAAAGTCGTCACCATGAGGGTAGAATACCTGCAGAATACCTCCGCCTGTACGCTAATCTTTCGACAGCGATTTGAGGCCTTTTAACCTCGATTTCCCTCTGCTTTGACTTGACCATCGTATCCGCTATCCAAAAATCTGTCAAAAACCGTCGTTAACTCATTTTCGGAAAAAATCGAGTTACCGCGTTTTTCCCCTGTAGTCTTCATTTTGTATAATTAATGTTTGTTAGTAATACAAAAGGAACTTACAGATTGAGGAGCTTGTTGGATGAGGGGTGAAGGGGCTGGTATTGACTTCATTAGGACTGGCGTTGACAGGTAAACAACGAGCAGAGCACTGAGAATCATAATTGCAAATTGAGAGCCGAAGTAGAATCTGAACGTGTTGCCCCGTGCGCGACTGAAGGCCTTATAGCGAGGAATGAGAAAAACACTACAATAATCAAGTGTCAGGTGCTTTATATAATAAGTGGGGGGATGTCGTCTGAGTCAACCCGGAGTGGAGCAAGGGTTTCCAAAGGAATGCGCGGCGTAAGGGAAGTACCAACTCACTTGGAAGCTGGGATATCCCCATTGGAGCAACATCGGTGGAGACTGGATACCGGGGGGGGGGGGGGACCTCTACCGTCGATAACGAGGTATAGTGGGAAAAGGGGCGTTCTCGGGCGACTAAAAACGCCAGGTTCCGGAGGTGGGAGTCATCTTCAGTCAACGGGGTCAACAGGTTGAGAAGGCTATGACTTGTTGCCGCTGATTGTAGGGACTTCCACAACCAAGGCCGTCTTAGAGCGGTCACGATATTTTCATATCCAACAGACCCGGTCAACAACCTTCATTCGAGTAGTTTCAAAAATATCCACAGTCATGCAGCATGGCTGTAAGAACGAATTTTGGAAGAAATAATTTGTTTTATGTAAACTGTCTCCAGAACATGATGCCCATCTCAAGTATCAACTACGTTTCTTCATCTTCAAAGTATTCAAGTTTGAGAACGAACTAAGACATCGCAATTCTGACTTCACGATCGTATTCAGCGTGTAAAAACCTATAAAATGAGGTACCTATCACTTGACAGGCCGTTTCAGGTTTGCAATTTTTGGGTGAACCTACACCCCCCCCCCCTCCACAAAACCCCTCTCAGCTTCCAGATTAGACCAGACAAAACGTGAAGAACATCTGAAGTATCAACCACAGTTCTTCATCTTCAAAGTGCTCCAGTTTGAGAACGGATTAAGATATCGCAATTCCGACTTCACCATCGTGTTCAGCGTAAAGAAACCTTCAAAAAAGGTGTCACTGGTCAGACTGTTTCATTTTTGGAATTCATAGGTGATTCCCCCCCCCCCCCCCTTAAAACTCCTCAAACCCCGCCTTGGAGTGGCCCGATTCAGCCCATCTACGAGTTTTAATTTAAAAAATTGTGGAAGTTTCGAAGAAAAGGAAGCTATTGTTCTTGGTCCAAAATTTTTAAAACTCGAATGATAATATACCTACCTAATATTATTATATTTTAACAAATTATGTATAATTTGCATATTATGTATAACGCAGGTGTACAAAAAAAGTGTATGCCAGCCTTACGCAACCCATAAGTCTTAATGTTTTCGGGGTCGCTGATTCCGAATCTGAGGACGGTTGACCGTCGTCGGGTCAGGTCTAAGGTCAAACCAGGGGAAATGTAAAACTGATTTCAGATTTTCTTAATAATTTCTCCCTACTTGACCTTAAATTACCTTAAACCGCCCTCAGATTCGAAATCAGCGACCCCAAAACATTTAAGACTTATGCGTTGTAATGCCTGCATACATATTTTTTGAATCGCATATCATACGATTCAGGAAACCGGCGTGGGAAACGATAGGTACCGTTAACCGGGGTCAATAGGGACGCAGGGGTTAATAAGGACAGACGTCCAGGAAAGTGTTATTTTTGAACATGGAGGGCGAACCGGATTAGCCACAACAACCAAATACAAACCAAACGGACCAGGAGAACCTGTACCTACAACAACATGAGTGATAAGGCAATCTCTTCTCGATGTATGGCAAGATCAGAGCCAATGATAAGTGCCATAATTCAAATCAGCTGTTTCACCAAAGTTGTCCTAATTTTGTATATGTTACAGCTGCCGCGTCTAGCATGTGAGTTTTCGCAGATTCCTTTTATTCACTAGTTGATCAGGAGTAGAATGCTTTAAATAAGAAATGTCTCTCTATCTATCACCCTTCATATTCTATGACGCTTTTCCTGAAAAAAGGCAAATGCTGTAACTGTGTTGGGGTCAATAGGGAAATGTTGAAATTCAACTGTACATCAGTTTAGACCGTCAGCTATGCATTCCAAGGGTGATTTTAGCGCGAGTTTTTATCGTTTTCTACCCATAATTGTATTCATGATTCCTCAGGTGCAAAATGGTGCACGTGTACTGGCCTCAGGCCTCAGAAGACGAGGCAGCGTTCGAAATGAGAGGCGTAGTCAGTGTCGTAGCTCCCACTGTACGGTTTCGCAGAGGGATGTTGCTTTTCAAGGGACTGGACAGCTCCGAAAGGTGAATTTGAGTGTTGCAAAAATCGTTAGGTTTCTCTTGTGATGTTTGGTTTGAATTCCCTCTTAATGTTATGCAATTTTGAGTTCCTCTTTATAGTCAGAGTTAGGTGTACACTTTGAGTTTTTTTTTTCTATAAGATCAGCAATTTCTTTTTCTACCTCCTTGATAATAATGAAGAGAAAAGACTTAATTTGGTACCTTACGATCTCAACTGTGATGTTCCCGTTAAAACAGCCCATAAATTTTGTACTGTAACACATTTTTTATCTTCAAAAGAAGCCCCACAACGCTCAATAATCTTTTTTGTATATTTTTTTCTTCTAAAGTGTCCCTTTTCACCTCAGACCACGAAAGAATGGGGACATTCTACGATTTTAGCCACTGTCCCTATTGACCCCAACCATGTGGGCGAATCGGGCCACGTTAAAACAATGAAAAAAAAACTAAAATGGCATAAATTTGAAAAACTGCCTGCAGGAATGTATAGCTGAGGTGTGAAGGAACCCCATTAAATAAGAAGAGTGGTTTTTGTTACTCTGTATTTGTGGTAAATATGACCAATGTAGTTGTAAGTATTGAACAATAAAATTTTTTAAATGTTTAAATGTTGCAGGAGGGAGACAGCAGCATGCGGAGAATGTGGAGATCCGAACGGAAACCTCGAACATTTCACCATGGAATGCCACGCCTTCGTACTTGTAACCCAGACTACAGTTCTTCAACAGGATCGCACCAAAAGTGGAGAATCCTTTCAATTATGCAACGATTCTACATTTACACAGAATTATTTAATTTTATCAAGAAGTGCAATGTGACAATTTGAAAGTATTATAATTTATCTATGGCTGTATAGTATTTACTTAATGCCAATAAATATAATTAAAAAAACGTTTTGAGGCAAGGGAATGATCAATAGTAAAAAAGACTTCAGATGTTTGCACATATTTTGATTTTTTCGAATCTTGATCATTCCCTTGCCTCAACACGTTTTTAAACCTTAATGAGATCAGCTTTTATGGACATGTACCATTCTTCCTCTGTACTCTTCAACTGGATCCATCGGTTTTTCATAAATATAAAAAAATGTATAAAAAAAACCCACAGACCCAACCCTTGAATCATGAATCATTGGAATCAACAAAGAGAATACGTATTAAAATGTTATTAAAAATAAGAAATGCTTGCATACGAGTCTGCAACACATTGGGACATTTTATGTCTTTAAAGAAGGGATTCAAGGGCCTTTGAACAATGCTACATCACCTACCCCAGTAGCGTAGTTGTTAGGTATACTTAATTATAGTGTTCATCATAAAAGAATTGGTAATTAGACTCAGTTCTTTAATTAATGTAATAAACGTTGATATAAATTATTGAGAATGATCACCTGTGTGTAAACAATTATTTAAACAATCACGCTCATACCGCAGCTTGTCGGCCACGCACTCCGCAGTGGTTAACGTAATATGGTTAGGTAAATCGAGAGCTATCCAACGAGTGGTGAACGATTTTTGTACGATGATAACTGGCGAAGATAAAGTTCCGTAGCACCGAATCGGTTGTAAACGAAAATCATCAGAAATTTTCGTGACGATTTCGTGTGATGCTTTTTGTGTAACGTTTTTCGAGTTATGTACCAGAGTAAAGACATAAAATGTCAAAAACAAGCACGTTTCCAACCCAATTTGGAGGGGAGCTACACTTCAAAAACTGTCAAATCCGTCCCTATTGACCTCGGTTTACGGTACTCAAATTTGAAATATTGAAATAATCAGTGGGTCTGTATTTTGAGTTAAAAATTGAAAATTTCTCGTTCTGAGTGAACTATTAGGCACTGTCTGAATGAAAATTATACATTTATAACATCGTGACTATCGAGTGTATAATTACTTTAGTGAAATCCAATTGAAATTATAACAATAAATGATTAGGCATAACTACTCAAATCGTTTGTGTATCGTTTGATTTCAGTTAAATGTTTCCCTGTAAACCGGAAAAACATCGAATTACTAGGTAGGTATGTTCTGAGGCTGCTAATCATGTTAACGGACAGCTCGCAGCCTCAATCAATATAATATAAAATATTATTTTCTTTGAAATAACTTTAATTGTTTAAATAAATAGAACGTCACAGTTGGGGATTAGACCGTTGGAGTACCTGTACTCCTGATATTAGAATTACTAGAGGAACAAATTCATGTTTATTAATCGCAACAAATTTTGTTCACCTATGGCGTTCAGACATTTCATGGAGTTTACGTTAATTTCCTCAGGTACACATCCATAACCTGTTAACAGTTGATTATGCCCACATTGGTGACAATCCCCATTAGTCAAGCACCAACCTAATCAAATTTTTTCTCATTATAAACCAATTTTCAAACTAATGTCTTCGTAGGAGCCACGATAATATTATGACAATAAATTAGAGGAAATAATAAAATATTTCAAGTCTAGACGCACCACATTCAATTAATTAGGGACAACACAGGGAGTTATTGTGATGCGACTGAGTCACTCATTGTAGATGGACTTGTTTCAAGTCCACCCAGACGCGAGAAACTTGACTCATCAGACATCACCAATAACCATGCTAACGACGGTTTTTGTTTTTTTCCCTCCTCCATTTGGTCGTCTGCCGCCCTCAGGCAAAACTTCCATCTTCCCTCTCATCATTGTTTCATTGACATGATTCAGTGGCGCTTTCTATTCACATTTTTCGAGTCCAGTGATTCAGAGATCTGTGAATCATTAGCCCCCCATGTCGGCAGGAAGCAGACAGGCCCTGCGTCATTAGTATGTCCTTTAAACTTTCCATCAAGAACGTAGAACCAATTTCAAATAGGAGTAGATGAAGTATCGACCTACGGTAGGTAAATCCAAAGCATGGCTATAAGAGCGAATTTTCAAATAAATAACTGGTTTTATGTAAAATGTGATATTTGGAACATCTCATTCAGATATGGGAAATGTTAAACGTATTGAGTGATTATAGGTAAGTATATAAGACTTAGTATGAAGCTATTCGGTTAATACGGTATGCATCAGGTGTGGCTCTCTCTGACTAAAGATTGGAAGGTACGTACAATTAAGAAGACTATTATAGTCTCCTTAACAGTTACTTGTCATCTTGGAAAGAAAAGGTTCTTCCAGTTCCCTCAATGTCGTTTGTGTTAATTATAAAGTCCACTATAATTATGAAAAAATGGCCACTTCATCTAACGTACTGACTGACCTGGGAAAATATCCTACAGGGTTCACATTTAGAAAATTCGGAGTCAAAATCACTTCAAAGAGGGTTTTTTTATTTTTATTTTTTAGTGAGAATTACTATCTTAAGTATAGAAAAATGTGGTATATTCATAATCAGCGCAAAATGCCTTATAAAAACGTCCCACCAATCATAAAAAATTGTCATAGTTATAAAATTGTTACAATGATTTATTGAAAATTCGCTCTTTAGCTCATGCTGTATGACTGGTTTTTCATCTCATTCAACACCAAATTTGTCGTATTCCACCCCAAACGCATTTGAGTCCGTTTTGTCCAGCTAAATAAGGGGTTTTGCCCAACGAGCACCGGCAGGAGAGATGGAGACGTCCTCCCACGAGAGTATACCGATATGCAACGAATCTAGGCATGTTTCAAGTTCTGTGTCTTTCTGCATCGTTGTAGGGCATTCACCATACCTACCCCTAAAACGTATGGTTGCCCCGCAGGAAGCCTCGAGGGTACGCTAATAATCTGTTCCAGCGGTCAGGGTAAAGTAATTTACCCTGAGATGGTTCAACGAACCCTACAATCGTTTTTTTCAGAACGTTACCCTTGAACACGTGAGTTTGGAACAAAAACCAGTGTCTACCCCCCGAAAAATATGAAAAGGGGCCAGAATGATCTACACATTTACTATGATAGTGAGCAGGCAGTGTTGAGGAGCCAAGGCAAGCTCAGATGCAAGAACTGATCCTCCAGCAGTAGGTACGTAACTTAGGTCTTTGCCAACTCCCACTGAGTCCTAGACATTTATTGAACTACGAGAAAGCGACGAAATTCGAAAATCTGAATAGAAATTCCAAGTCCTAGGTTAGTGAAAACCTTAAATCCTGTAAAAGTCAATATCCTACAAACCACTAGCTCACATACGTAGCGGCTGTTTTCGCCAACGCCTGACCTAATGCATATCTTAGTACCCACCTAAATATGACACGATCCCACGCTACCAGCGTTTGTAAAACCAAACCCTATAAACCATATTATGGCCACGGAAACTGTCGATGGTTTAATAATATTTAGGGCAAACGAGGCTGAAGTAAGAATAGAATTGAATCACCCAGAATGGATTTATTGACATCGGACACGAATATAGTATTATTTAATGTGAACAGTAGGGCACGTAACTCAACTGATTGCAGGAAAGATACATTATTTAAACCTGCGCAGTTTTGAACAGACACAAATTGGGGTTATAATACAATATACTCGATGTACTATTTATCGTCCCCTTCCAGCCAGAAGGGCGTAAACAGCATCGCTTAAATTTTAGGGAAATCGCATTTTTTTCTAGCGAATATCAATTCTATACCAACTATCATGTTTTTGGTACTAAAAAAAACAATATTTATTGCAGATTCTATTAATATACTTACATTCATTCTAACACCAACTGAAAATAAGTTATGCCTCGAAAACCAAGTTTCAGTGTCATATTCGCCCTTTTGCTATGCACTGTGCTCAAAACCACTAGTCAGATTCGCCCTTTCGCTGTTACATCGCGCCATTTTAAAGTCTTATTCGCCCTTCTGCCTGAAATGTTATTTATTGTCCTGAACCCCTGTTCCCCGTCCCACAGACCCCTCTCAATGAAAAAAGCGATTTCAATATTAATTTAGTTTACCTGCTCAAAGCTGGAAAGTTCTAGAACAAACTTGGAAATCCTCAAGTTTTAACTGATAGGTAGGTACTAGTACTACCGAACTGTAAGTCAGCGATTCATAGCTAGGCTGAGCTTCAAAGCACCTAGTACATAGATAATGTTTGAAAACACCATTCATAGAGAAGATCCACATTCATGCTGATGCTAATCGTTGAAAATGTAGCCCAGACAGGATTACTATGTCGAAGGGAGGTTTAAAGAAAAATTAACTTTTCGTTGAAACTTTTAATCAAAAATAAACTCACTGTTGAAACTCACATTAAGCAGAACAGTCTAGATAACAGCCAACGGTTTTACTCTTTAAAGGATTTGTAAGCAAGCTTCAGTCTTCATTTGAAAGTATCTAATCACAGTAGAATATTTGGTAACACACAATTCACAGCAATTTTAATATCGTACCAATGTAATTAATAACTATTTAATTAACTAGTAACTCGTACCTATGTGATTCACTGGTAACTCACGTGACTAAAATTAATTTTTGCTCTCGCTCAGTAAAGGAAAAAAAGTTCTCATTTATCATCCTCATCTTCTAGGTCTGTTTCTGGGAGAGCATCTGGTGTTCCATTGGAGAAAGGAAGAGAAAGATATTCGTTTTTGTACATTCGTGGAATCACGCACTGTTCGCACAACTTCTTTAAATCCTTGTATTTGGTGGCAGAAATAGGCAGTAGAGCTTTATAAAGCGGAAGAGGACGAACAGGCTGTACAGGACTTAGTGAAGAGGATGACTGAAGGGCATCCTCGACAATTTTTCTCTTCCTCATAGTTTTACGAATTTGAGGGCTTTCAGAGGTCACGCCAGAAAGTTCTGCAGTACTTCTTTTCTTCGAATTCCTACGAGGTCGAAGCCACTCTGTAGAAGACATTATTTTTACCATGCTTGTTGGATCTTCCGGGTTGTATGTGTACGATAATGTTATCAGTTCTGATCCCTTCGAAAAAATCGCTTTTTTTAGCTTGCTGATTTTGACTGGTTGTCCCTTTGAGTCTTTTAGTTTATTCAGATTGACTCCGAAATCGGACCAGTTTTGAAAAAAGGTGTGGTCAACACTCTTCACTTGGTATGGCTCACCTTTTGCTCTAGCTTCCCTCATAATTTTTGGCCACTGTGATGGCGCTAGAATTAGCTTGCCTTTGACAGCATTATCAATTGCCGAATGCATCGAGTCAACGGGCATGTATGTGTGTCCTGGCAACAAGTATGTTATTGAAAGCTTCTCAATGGTTTTGGCCATATCATTCATGTAAAAAAATAACATTAGCAGCATCGTGGAATTTCGATTTTGACCACCACAGCTGTCGCAGTATAGGGCGACTTCTTTAACATTTTCCCTGCTTCTTTCAACCGTTTGCAAATAGTCGAAGACTATGGAAGCGATTTCATTGCACCCCCGCTTGCCCTCAGTTTCTTTCCACAAATAGCAAAAACCAAGTTTTGTACCGCTTTCGTAAAATGTCTCATTGTACACAGCTAGTTTCCGGCTGTAATACAAAAGCCATGCTTTCTCCATGTGGAGTGTTCAGGACTTTTTCTAGATCAAAACTGGCACAAATAAACGAAGTATCAGGCGTTTCAGCAGTTGGACACGCTCTTTTTTGATCCAGTTGGAAAGCACGGTATGCGTCGTTCTTCTCCTTCAAATGTGATGAAAAATGTTCGGAGGGTTCCGATTCCGCTTCGTTTTTGAGACAGGTTGTGCATTTGTCCTTCTTTGGTTTGTGGAAGCCTATGTTATTATACTCGGAGTTGAACAAGTGACGAAAGACGCGGCTGCTTACAGAGGATTCATTTTTTTCAGAACAATGAGCTTTGTAAATTCGATACAACTTGGACAAATTTCCTATCTCACTCGGCAAGTATTTTCGGGTGGTCGAAGCACGACAGTAGTGAGAAGGGACTGCAGGTAATTGTTCAATGAAATTTCGCGCAAATGAAAGCTGGTCTTCATGCGTCTTATTGTGAGGACGGTGTCTTCCTCTGCGATCTTCTTGACTCAGGTTTATCTCGGATTTATGCTCTTCTGTGTATCGGAGAAACTTTTCCGAAATGCCGAGGGTCCCAAGAAAGAACTTCCTGCAGACTCTGATTTTTCGGCAGTTCATTGGCAAAAAATAATGTCGGTTCGAATTTTTCCTGCTGTCACTTCCTGGTTTTACTCTCCTTTTGATGTCAACTCTGACTGAGTTAGCGAGAACGAATTCGCGCCTGATCGCATCGCCAGAGAGCCAAAACTTTTTGAAAATTGTCTTCCTTTCATCGTGGGAAAATTCTCCACACCTTCTGTTCATTTTCGCGCAGTTCTCAGGTAAGCAAGGAGTCAAATTCATATTCTTTGCAGGTCTTTCAACTCCTCCCTTCTGAGACCTGTACGCTTTCCCTTGAGCTTTCAGAGATTTATTGAGAGTGGTTTTATTGACTTTTTTGGCGCGCCTACCTCCTTTCCCAACAACTAAATCTTCAGGCAGTTCAGCAGCTTGAGGAGAAGACAGCTCAGCACAACGATCATCAGTAATAGATGATGATGGGAGTTGAGCAAATAATGGGCTTCCAGGAATTTGAGCTTCTGCTACTGCTACTTCTTGTTCTTCGAGATCACCGATGTTGTGCAAGACGTCGTCAACAGCATATCCCAATTGCGAAGAAGTTATCGAGTCATTAATTTCATCGGTTTCAGAAACAGCCACTGCAGGATAAAGGAAAAGAAAAACAATAAATTATTGAAGTTTTTCGACCATAACTGTCATGACAAGAACTTATTGACTTGATGGAAGATTATGGCTTCAGTTCCGGGCTCATTCCCTTTACAAGACAAGAACTATTGTTATCTTCACTTTTTAAAGATGTAAGCATAGACACTAAAACTAGAGTTTAATAATTGTCGGTAGATAGATCTGAGATTAAAGCAAACAAAAATATAATCAAAGTTGGCCACAAACCTTGAAGATTGGGGTCAAGCTGTGGAAACTCTCGCACAAGACACCCCTCGACGATGTCATAGAACTCAACCACTTCCTCTTCATCCATATTTGTAAACACAAAAAGAAAACTAATAAAAAATAATGCAAAGCACCAAAGAATGGGGGCGAAAACACACCAATGAGGGGCATAAAATACGAAATTGAAGAGAAAACTGGAGACTAGAACGCTGGAGACTGAACGCTAAAACTGTAGGCTACAGTCTGTAGCCAGTAAAATAATAACCTTCTCACAATGTGAGAAGGTTATTCCTCTTCTCTTTCCAGATAGTGTTGAGAATGTTTCACTTTTTCGACTGCCTGGGCTACAAAATAATAGCTGACATAGGCAACTTGAGTGGTCTTCTTTACCCGCATTTCTGTTCTATTCGCCCTTCTGGCTGTCAATGTGTCGTATTCGCCCCAAACTTTTTTTCTTTGAAGTCAAATAGCTTCTACCTGATTGGTTGAATCTTCGCGCGCTTTTTTTAATCGAATAGAGAAGAAAAAAACGAAAAAATCTGTATCAAATACTCAAAAAGTGAATTTCTGCTATATTCGCCCTTCTGGCTGGAACGAGACGTTATTATAAATTCAACTTCATCAACAACTATTAGAACAATTTGAATGAAGAAATTAAAATTTAGAATATAGGTCGTCAGCTTAGGTAATTATACGAGTTATTTTAGAATTTAGATGAAGCGAAATATGTTCGGCATCAAATGGTGGAACATTAAACTGGATATTGAACTAACAATCGAAATTAATATCACAATAAACATAGTTTTGGCTCGAGAAAAGGAACGAAAACAGGGATAACATATTTTTAAAATCTACAAAACAGATATGATAAATAAAGACAATATTCAACTCAATTTCGCAAAACCCTAGAATACCGACTTGAACGAAGTCCTCGAACTACATCATCATGTTCTGGGTTTCATAACTAAACTTACTAGGAACAAAGTGAAAAATGTTTCAAAATCACCAGATGGGCCAATATGTTAAGACAGCATATCAGTAGGTCAACCAACCAGTGGACCTCGTGCCACGTACTTAGTTACAGAGATGGGCGTATTCATTTTCATAAATATGAATAGGAATAAAATTCATAAATCAGAAAATATCAATATGAGTACGAATATAGATAATATATATTCATATTTTCTGATTTATGATTCATATTTCATTTATTCAATTATGATTCATATTTATATTATGGATATGAACACGAATACAGATATGAATACGAAGAAAGCCATAAATCACATCTTTTTGTGAATTTTCCCAAAAATTCACTTTTGTTTTGTGAATTTTACTAAAATTTACTATATTTTTTGTGGATGTCACTCAAATTTCCCTATTCTACCTAGAATTTTACTTAAATTCAAGTTTTCCCACAAAAATTCACATTTTTTGTGAATTTCCCACTATTATGGTTTTTTGTGAATTTTATAAAAACGTTTGCACATTTATGAATGAATTACACTAACCTATCTCCTTTTTACAGTAAATTTGACAAACATGCCAATTTTTTTACATCAGTTTTACTAAAACTCACTGTATTTGGTGTGAATGTTACTCAAATTTTCCTAATTTACATTGACTTACTGAAATTCAAGTTGTTTTTACATAAATTCTACTAATATTTTAATATTTTTCACAAAAAATGTGAGTATTAGTAGAATTTATGTAAAAACAACTTGAATTTCAGTAAGTCATTGTGAAGTAGGAAAATTTGAGTAAAATTCACAGCAAATACAGGGCATTTTAGTAAAATTTATGTAAAAAACTGGCATTTTTGTCAAAGTTACAGAAAGAAAAAGTTTAGTGTAATTCATCGGTGAATGGCAAAGGTTTTTATAAAAATCACGAAAAAAATATGAATTGCGGGAAAATTTACAAAAAATATGAATAGTGGAAAATTCACAAAAAAATGTAATTTTTTCTAGACTTTTTGTGGAAAAACGTGGATTTAAGTAAAATTCTTGGTAAAATAGTAAATTTCGAGTGACATCCACAAAAAATACAATAAATATTAGTAAAATTCACACAAAAAATCTGAATTTTGGGTAAAGTTCACAAAAAGTTGTGATTATGGCTTTATTCGTATTCATATTGATATTTTCTGATTTATAAATTTTATTCGTATTCATATTTATAAATATGAATACGCTCATCTCTGCTTAGTTACATACTGGCCCTCACCAAACCTGCACATGAACATTGACATGCTCCATCCACGGGAGGAACTATATAGAATATACAACATCTTTCGTTCGCCATCGTTCGTTTCACTGCTCAGTCTCAGTGGCATTCATTATTAATTTTATTTTTATGAATGGATATTTATAATCCCAAAATTTGATAAATTAAACTATTTTCACAGGGGAAAAAAGTAAGTAATCTAGCGGAATTCGGGTACAGAAAGTCTCTGGTGTCCAGAGTCGAAACGCCACAAACATTCAAGTGAGACCAAACAAGTGATTTATATTACAGAACATCTTAATTCATATGGGAGTACTAGTTCGTGAGGTTGCAGAAAAAGGGAAACAAACTTTTTTTCCCCACAGTAAACAACGTTTAACTGGTGCAACTACGAATAATTCGAATACAAATTATACTCTAATCGAAAAACAAACCAAACCTACTGTGGAATACAATCAGTGGAAAATTCAATCAACACTTTATGGAATGAAAATTGTGCAAACCTCAACTTTTAATAAACCACCTCAGCATGCTCATGGTTCGCAAACTTAGTGATTATTTTCGAAGTAAAGCACTCAAACTCGAGGACCACACGAGGAACATCAACCTCTGAATGCCAAATTCAGTAATAACATACTACAGCTACAAGAATGAGAAAAACTATAATTAGATAACTGAAGAGCGATTTCAGTTATTTCAGATCTAAACATTTGTGGTCCATCCAAACCAGCAAGCACCCTAGTAGACTAGACAATAAATAGAACCAAATTGTGTTACCTATGAATTTTGTACACGTGGTTTCATGAAGAAATTTTAAAATGAAGATAACAAGATATCAAATGAAGAACTTACAAGCAGTCTGAAGATATCAAATTATAATTCAGAACGGATTCAAGAAACCAGAGTAAACCCCATTTGAATCTCAAGTCAGTATGAACCTAGGCAGAGATGGGCGTATTCATATTCATAAATATGAATACGAATAAAATTCATGAATCAGAAAATATGAATATGAATACGAATACAGATATGAAGACGAATACAAATGGAGCCATAATCACATCTTTTCGTGAATTTTCCAAGAAATTCACTTTTTTGTGAATTTCACAAACATTTACTGCATTTTTTTGTGAATTTCACTAAAATTTTCCTATTTTATCAACAATATTACTTAAATTCTAGTTTTTCCACAAAAATTCAAATTTTCTTGTGAATTTCCCGTAATTTATATTTTTTGTGAACTTCATAAAAACCTTTGCCATTTATGGATGAACTGCGCTAAACATTCTCCTGTAAAATATTAGTAGAATGTATGTAAAACCAACTTGAATTTTAGTAAAATTCATTGTAAAATAGGAACATTTGAGTACGATTCACACCAAATACAGTGAATTTTAGTAAAATTGATGTAAAAATTATAATTTTTGTCAGATTTACAGTAAAAAGATTAGTGAAGATAATTCATCCATAAATGGCAAAAGGTTTTATAAAATTCAAGTTAAAATGAATTGCGGGACAATTTACAAAAAAATATGTATTGTGGAAAATTCACTCAAAAAATGTGAATTTTTGTGGAAAAACTTGAATTAAGTACAATTCTTGGTAAAATAGGAATCTTTGAGTGAAATCTACAAAAAATACAGTAAATTTGCGTAAAATTCACACACAATAAATGTGAATTTCTGGGAAAATTCACAAAAAGATGTGATTATGGCTTATTCGTATTCATATCTGTATTCGTATTCATATAGATTTCGTATTCATATTGTCTGATTAATGAATTTAATTCGTATTCAAATTTATGAATATGCCCACGTCTGCACCTAGGAGTTGGGGAATATCAAGTGTCACAGAGGACACATGTCTGCCCACACAAGTTACTGTAACCTTCGCTCGTCTTGACGTTCAAATAAAAATCAAAACACGTCGAAGTCTCAAATGAAATCCTTCAAATCTTCCATTTCCTGGACATGAGTGAAACCCTCCACGTGACTCGAGCTTCAGGAGTAACTCGGGTTTCTTGAAAGACCGTTTTCACCCTCAGGCCAGTTGAATCCTCAGATTCTCCAAACCCACCTCTGAACAACGTAATAAGGACATCATATCCATTAAAATCAAATAATTAGATACTTACATCAAAAGGCCAGCAATTACGGCAGGCGTTAGAAGATCAGTGAAATCTCCTTCAAAGACAAGTTTATCCGAAATGCGCTTATCTTACATAACTGTCACCGAGAAAGTAAAATTAAGCCGAAGGTTGAGTACACTCACACTATTAACCCTCTAGTGGTAGACCTCAGAGCGCAGCGCTCCCTCGGCCCACTTTTCGAATACTGTAGTTCACATTGGCTATCCTGAGGGCTGTGATTCACAGTTCCCTCCTAGAAACCAGGACCGTACCCTCCTCTCTGACCCACAACCCGCAAATGACAGAGCGTTCTTCTGACCCCAGGATAAGGCTTGCAGTGCTTTGAAAAATTTAAGAGACGATTTTCCCTCATTCGCCCTTTTCAAGAGATCAGAGAAAATACTGTGGGCACCTCTTTGAAAAGAGACATTGGACCTCAGCTCGGAAAAACCTAGCCCAGTGACAAGATCTTGTTCAGGATGCTTGCGATTATGCGATTGCAGTTACCCCAAATTAAAAACATTGAAAAGATACCAAAAGTGTATGGCAGCGGTGAGTGGGGAACACCACGAAGTGATTTGCAAACTTGCTTGGGGTAACCTCCGTTCCGCAGAAAGCGACCAGAGGAGAAGAGGTCAACCACTGGAGGGTTAAGGAGTTATTTTTAGATATGAAGACAAAAATAATACCAGTAAAGTATGTAGGAAGAGTCGATAAAAACGTTCACTACTGGAAATAAAAATAACAACTTAACCAATACGGTTTGTAAGATCAAATAAGTGATGACTGTCTGAGATCAAAATTGTAATTTACAGCAATTGATGTGAATTTCAATTACCATTAAGAAATCTGCCACATGGGCCAACGCAGTATTTCATACTACACATTGAAAAAACACGATGGTGACTCAAGTTTCACTTTCTCGCCGAACTTCGATAAATTATGCGGATAATCAAAGAGATCAACATTCTCAAACGACATAAGTAGGCCCAATTCACACACAAATATAAAATGGAAAGCTAAAAACATTTGGACACACACAACTTCAAAATCAAAAAACTAAATTTCATATAAATAAAACTATGATATGGCTCAAGAAAAGTTTCAGATTTCGCTCAATAAGGAAAACCCAGGATCAAATAATATGATATGGTTTCTTTTTTCGTGGCAGTAATACTGACAAGATATTTCACCTACTCTAATGTGGAACAAGTGAAATAATTAGGTAGAAAAATAGTTGACAATTTCGGTTAGTGCCTTTACTCCTATTTCACCGTTCGAAATGCAGGTCTGTTTGTTAAGAACACGGGTTTCTGGAATAGAAATATTTCTACTTTGGAATGCTAACATGATAAGATGAGAGAATTTTGATGAGTAGTTTTGGTCTCTTCTACACGATGAAGGCAGTGGTTTGACATCCAACAGAGTGATCCGTTATGAAGAAGACGATCCTTTGCCATCTGAACTAAAATGACAGAACGGAACAAATTCAGACATTTAGCAATAAATATCGAACTATAATTTTAACAAGTGAGGTATTCGACCTTCAAACAAACTTTTGAATTGAAAAAAAAAAAAAAAAAAAAAAAAATGCAGTCATGCGGCATGGCTACAAGAGCAAATTTTCGAATGTGATGTTTGGAACATCTCATTCAATTATGAACAATGTTGAACTTATTGGGTAATTATAGGTAGGGTAACGGCGCCAGCAGTTGCCACTACACCCAGTAGTTGACACCATCCACTTTGAATTAAAAAAATAAGGTTCCAGTAATTTCAGTAATTAAACAATGTTTTAAACACGATAGAAAGCCCAAAACCGTGCTCTTAAGGGTGGCAACTACTGGTGCCGTTACCCTACATAAGTATGCAGCTATTCGGTTAATTCGGTATGCATCAGGTGTGGCATTCTCTGACTAAAGATCGGTAGGTACCTACTTACAACAGTCTTATTAATAGTTACCTACTAGTCATCTTAGAAAGAAAATGATCTTCCAGTTCCCTCAATGACGTTTGCGTTATAAAACAATCTTATTACCACTATAATTTTCTCGACAAGATAGACGAAAGTCATTTCTTGGATACCTTTATGATGTCAAAGGCAAAAATATATATTTTCGCAAAATTAATCGGGCAGTGGAAATTTGGGAGAAGTTGTAACTGTAGGTGTCCAGGAACGTACAGCTGAAACTCAGGGGTATATTACATTCTCCCAAACCCCAATGCCCAACTTTAACTGTTACTATTATATTAACGCAACAAATGGATAAGCCATGTCATCTGTGGCAAACAATCGTGTGGACTGTCAATTGGCTCTGGTATCCCTCAAGGAACGGTACTCGGACCGCAGCGGTTCTCAATTTTCATAAATGATTTGCCCAATGTTCTTAGCCACTGCAAATTTCCTGTCTTTGCTGATGACTTTCAAATCTACCTACCTAGCAGATTGGGCGAGGGCCTGGTGAACTCTGTCCACAATATGAACATTGATATGCTGGCCATCTCGCAGTGGGCTAGACGAAATGGGATCACTATCAATCCAGCTAAAAGCCAAGCCATTTTCATTTATAGGCATCACATTTCCTTCTGAGCGGTGCCGCCAGTCTTGGTTGAGGGTGGGGCAGTCCCTTACATGCCATATGTCAGTTCGCCATATTTGCCAAAGGGTATATGGTGCACTGCACTCTCTTCGTCGTCTTGCCAAATTCACACCATGTTCGTTAAAGCAGACGGTAACAGCGTTAGAAACCCCCCATTTCCTGTACTGCTCCAGTGTGTTCTCGACTGGCCTTTCTTCCACGCTGGAAAAAATAATGCTTGTGTTCGATATACACATGGGGTCAAGCTTCGCCATTCAACTACTGGTCTCCAACTGCTCTCCCATCCAAACTTGCTCCCATGCTCGATGTCTACAAACTTCTTATCCCCAAGACCTCGTTCACAATCTTACATGGACTGGCAACATACTTGCGGTTTCTTGCAAATAGGGTAGCATCTGCCAGATCGGGTGCGTTGCTTTTCCGCACTCATCGGAGTATGGCCTTCTCGAGGTCGTTTGAGGTTGCGGGGGCTAGGCTCTGGAACGCCTTGCCTGTTTAGGTACGCGCATTGCCCACTCTCGGACGGTTCATGTCAGCCATTAACGAACAATATACTGTTACTTGAATGGCATTGGTAAGCACATTCCCCCTCCCCACCTCCCTCACATGATTGTAAACTCCTCTTTTAATTCTTTTTGTTAATCTTTAATTTGCAATGCCTACTTTCTTTTTAACCTTGTAAGGCCCTATTGCATAAGCTTTATATCTTAGTCGTTTATGTGTGTATTATAATATAATACACACATATTATGGACAACAGACTGTTATGTTTTTTGTCTTGACACACATAATAATAAAGGATTATTATTATTAAGTACTTACTTATCACTTTTAAAGCGTATTGGGTAGTCTTTCTCTGGTTTGTCTTTTTCCGACGTGGAAGCAGCAGCTCTTCTTACATGGAGGAACAGCTGTTGCAAGCTTTCCTAAATCAACAACACATTGAACGAACAATGCTACCAATTCATTATCAAAGCTTGTTTCCAAAATATACTGAGTTATTACCTTCCTGGGGGTTCTGGGATCAAGCTCTACACAAAAATGCAATCTAGCGATTGGAGCTAAACGTACTGTATCCCCTTGGAAACGAGGCTGAACATTCAATTTTGTTTCAAAAGGTATCCATCATGAAGGACCACTTCCTTCTGTTTTGGTTCAAAACTTACAACTTACGTTCAAAAACGCTGCTTAGTCAATTTTGATACCCGATGAGCAAATGAGTTGAAACGCGCTCGCGAAGAAAGAATTTTGATTTTCATTGATTTTCACTAACTTATTTTGTGTTCAAGTTGCTATTTCTACTAGTAGCTACCCTTTTTTCCATTTTTGGCTGGTCATATAGGTTAAGACATAATTTATTAGGTTCTGAGATTAGGCCTTTGATAGGTATTGACAGGAGGAAAAGATTTGATTCCAAAACCTACATCCACTTTGTTTGGTTGCAATAACTACTAAAGTAGTAAAAAGGTTATCCAAAATCTTGAAATTTCTAATCTCCGCCTTGGTATATATTAATTGACGTTTTGAAAAAACTTGCTTTTCCCCCTCATTTTTAATATTAAAATGTAGAATACATTTAAACAAAGTTTTTTGACATGGGAGCAAGTTTTCATCTTGTAACGGTTTTCTGTGAATTCCTCGCATTTGACCAAAACGGATATAGTACCTTTTGGAACAAGCTCCTCATTTAGAATAAACAGAACTTTTACTTACAAACTGAAGGTTTGGCATCAGCGGACTTTGTGGTGTCGACTGAGACACTGGAGTGGTGCTGCTGCTTCCTGTGCTCTTCTTTGGTGGCCTTTGAGCCAACGAAAGGCCTGAAAAGTTGAACAAATTACTAGCGCCAAAAGTTATTGAAACTAATACATATTGTACAATATTTGCACTGCTATAAATTCATATTTCCAATAACCTCGATCTTTATAACAGGTAAACATCAACAGGTAACATCGAGTAGTAAACGTCAACTTACTCCTCGGAGATGATGAGTGGTCATCAGCCGCTGATGCATTACTTGCAGCAGCGGTTTCCCTGCAATTCAAAATTCATTATAATTTACGTTTTTGTTCATCACAATGAAACTGCGCCACTTCAATCGTTATTCGTATCAACATTCATTCATCTTTCTCACCGGGAATGGACAGAAATGTACCTTGAAGGATTTCCATTGTCTTCAAAACTTATAGAATCTATAAGCGCCGAAAAATTCCGCATGGAGTTATTATCTCTTCTGGGTGGCGGCGTCCCTAAGTTAAGGACATAATAAGTACTTTTGATGGAAGGAATTCATAAGCATAAGTTCGTCGCTTAAGAGGCAACACCACGTATCCAACATTTAAAATTTAAATGTTGGATACGTGGTGTTAGATGACAACATTTAATGTTGTCAAATTTGTAAAAAATGATATTTGTACACCAGCCGATTCAAATTTTCGCGCCTCGTAGGCCAGTGATCACAGTTTTATTTTATTTTTTTAATTCTTGGAGGGCTAAAATCGCTTAGATGTGAACACCACTTATCTACATTGATGAAACAATACCACGTATCTAACAATCCCGCCCTGTCATCTGTCTCAACAGGCTGCGCCGTTCGTCCAACTCGAGTGGAGGACAGTATTGAATAATTATTATTATAATAAACTCACCTGCTTTTGAAGCAGTAGGTATTGAAGTTGAGCAGTGAAATTGGAGGAGAAAATGACAAACGTTTTCTGGAGTTCTGAAAAACGTGGGTTTTTGGGTGAAAATCAATGTTTTCTACCACAAGCCAACTTTCTTCATGGAAGTGAGTGTGGGTATCGCAATTTATGCATTTTTTGACGCTCAATCGAATGGCGACACTTCCATGCCTCCCTGATAAGGAAGAAACTCATTTTTATTAAATTGTTGATTACTTAAAAAAAAATAACAATCCTTTTTTTAAAAATTATAAACAAGTCTCTTCCTTATCTGGGAGGCATGGAAGTGTCACCATTCGATTCAGCGTCAAAAAATGCATAAATTGCGATACCCACACTTCCCACATCGTCACTTTTGGCCAAAATGAGTTACCTACCTATGCATAACATTCGAAGCGTCTTCTCCCTGCGGATCGATCTAACTAAGTCTAAGTTAGGTAACTCTAAATCTCACGATTTATTTTACTGAATTAGTCAGTAAAAATAGTCATTGGACGATGGTTTTTTGGCTCTGCTGAAAAGTCGCCAAATTACAATGTGGGAAGTTGCCGTGAGACCCTTGACATAATTTATCTAATATGTGTGGTACCTCCTAGACAACCAAAACTGGTGAGAAAAATGACAGAAGTGCCAATATGTTAGACAAAAACATGTTTTTTCATCCTCCTGAAAAGTTGGCAAGAGTTAGATACGTGGTGCTGCCTCTTAAGCGGCGATTAGCGAATATTACCATAATTATACACACAGTACTGACTCACCTTGTGTAGGGCTGTGACTAGGAGGTACAACATAGCGTCCATCATAAGCAAGGAATCCGTGGTGGTCAGTTATATCGAAGAGCCTCATAATCATGATCTCGTCTTCCAAGCTTTGCCAAGCTATATCCCTGAAACGATTTTAAGCTTTACACTTATTGCTCGTTTACACTAATGACAATTAATTACATTTACAATTCAATATTCTTTTTGATTCAGAGTTAACAATTCTTTCAAAAACGGAGCTGGTTTTCATCGTATTTCATACATTCGATCATTAAATGCACTGTCATTAGGAAATACAGATTTGTTGGACACAATAAAAACTGTGTACGTAGTATGGTGGCAAAATTTAATTTTAGCAGGTTAAGGACCAAATAACATTTTACATGTATCGTAAGCTGATGTATACGTTAGACATATGGTAGGTAAGATTATGGAGCATCACCATACAACTTATATTAATTACTTATATCGCCATCTCGACGATACCAAACTTGATGCTCAGATCAGAATTTAAAAGAGGGCAAGTAGAAACGAATATGAACTTACTCGATACTGTTATCAGGCCTTGCATGATTGTAGAGCCGCTGACTCACATTTTGATCCACATCTACGTCTCCTACACAAATCCAAAATGAAATGAGACTACGAAATGAAAACAATGAGACTTGTAGAGACTCAAACGTGAATAATCAAATCAAGAGACGGGCATTTGTCAAGTGGTTGATAAGTAGGCTTTATTTTTTTTATTAATGATTAAGTAGGTTTTTATTTGATAGACTGAAGTATTACTATAACTATACCTTCCTACGACAAAGGGTTCTGCACTAAATTTGGTTAAAACATGTTCCATGTTTTTATAATTGACGCCGTAGGCGTTAAGTAGATAGCGTCCGGGGAATCCAGGGGGGCTTGCTTGGGGCAAGTTTTATTTCCAGCTATACATAATATACTTGATAAGCAAAACCTCATTTCGTGAAAATAGATCACTTGATCACTTTTACCACCAACCCGACGATAATATCTATGATCTATTATATTATAATAGATCATAGAAACTCACGACCTGTGATGAATTCCAATAACCTGTTTCGTGTGATGATTGTGGAGCTTGAATTAACTGTACTACGCACATAACATCAGCAATAAGAAAATTCAATACAATGACAATAAAACCTATTTATTTTTCCAGCAAGACAATGAAATTGGACAACACGGGACATCACATATCAGAGCTCGGGAGGAATTGGGACTCTTGTTTGATGGGTAACTCGTTTTCATTGATCGCCTCTTCATTGCTATCCATGTCCCACCAGTTCAACAGTAAGAAATCATTGTCAGACGACGAAGAACATTCCATTTCATCAAAACACGGAACTACAAACAGAATGGATTTTGATGATTCCATTCAACAGAGATCTGCGAGGCCGTCAAAGTTCAGAACAATAAGATGGTTGGGCGCATGATGGGCATTCTGTCTATCAAATTGCATTCTTCCGATCTTTGACACAAATCATAGATGAGTAGTTTTAAACGGGATTTTTCACATTTTCGGTTTATGCTGACATAATTCCCAATTTGAACAGACCCATAACAGTAGGTATGTAACCCAGAAAAATTTGTTATAAAACCTATAAAATGGAGGCCTCTTACATAAAACCAGTTATTTTTTCAAAATTTGCTCTTATAGCCATGCTGCATGACTATGGATTTTTATATTTGATATAAAAATCCAGTCATGCAGCAAATAAGAGCAAATTTTGAAGAAATAACTGGTTTTATGTAAAAGGCCTCCATTTTATTGGTTTTATAAAAGATTTTGTCTCCTTTCCTTGCCGAGTAACATCTCATTTTATAGATTTTTCAACGCTAAGCACGATGGTGAAGTCGGAATTGCGATATCTGAGCTCCAGTTTGAGAACGGAATGAGAGATCGCAATTCCGACTTCAGCATCGTATTCAGCGTTAGAAAATCTTTAAAATGAGGAGTAACTTGCCAGACCGTCCACAGGAAAACGTACCTTAGCTCCCGGATTTTGAAATCAGGTTTATTGTCATTCCTGAGAGACGAGAAGCTTCTGAACACGATGCCATTTTCAGATTTGCTATATCTTAATCCGTTGATAAGTTATCATTTTTTGAACCTCCGAATTGCAAAAAAAAAGCTGTTTTTGAGAAAAATGCAAGTTTTAGAAACTGTTTTGATGTAGTTTTCTCGCCTTTTCAACCTGGTTCAGGTTTGTTAGGAATGTATTAGTGTTTCCATCTAAAAGATGGATTGTTTTGAGACTGGGACAATCGCAGACATTTGTGTTGAATGTTTCAGAGTCGTTTTTGCTATGTATCGATTATTCCCAGTAATCGATTCGTGAAACGGCATGAAGATTCAGAAACTACGTTAGATTTACTATACGAATCTATAACAACCCGAAAAGTCGATTTTTCGACCCTGACTTCTTTTTCTGCTGAAACATTTGCTTCCGAGAGCTATGGTACGTTTTCCTTGGACGGTCACATATTTACATACCTACATAATATATTATGATTTTTGGTGTTTTCTGGCAGTGAATTCAGGATGGTCTGAAGCGGAATTGGTATTCAATCTTTTCGGAACTTCGAGTTTTACAAAATTTGGACAGAGAACAATAGCTTTATTTCTTTTATTCCAAAATTCCCTAAAAACCAATGGATTCAACCCAGAAGTAGAGTTGTGATTCCTGTTGCAGCACCACACATTATTGTTCACTACCTTGATGGCCTTTCAATTAAGTTATCGACTCTTAAGCACTCATTCATGAAATTATAAATAATGAATAAACTATGAAACTACCTATAACGCTATCATTTCCTCCTTTGGTTTGTTCTCATTCATCTTATAATATAAGATGAATGCCTTGTTTCAACAACCCAACATCTGCCAAGATGTGATTGTAAAGAGCGTTCTGAACTCCATTAAATTAGTTTGAAGGTCAGGTATGTTTCATCCAATGTAGCTGACAGAAAATGTCAATAAATACCCGAGTCTTGTTTTATCATTCAGTTCATGTTCTGTAACCTACCAAACCCTGTCAGGTAGGAAGAAGTTCATAAACACAGTTCCTGGATCCAGGAACTCAACGCTATCGGGATGGCTTCAAGTGAAACAGTCTTCAGCTCACTCAGATTTAGACAGAACAAGTTGAGTTCATAAGTAACTCATTTGAAAAAGAGCACGACCTAATCGTTGTGGGAACAAACCTAACGCTACTTATGACGTACGAATGTGCTTAAAGCTCCTATTGCAATGAAATGTTAATTTGGCCCTCCCAAGCCTGAACATTTCATTGAGGCAGAATCATCATTGAGTACAAGGATTGTCGAACTCCTGAGCACCACCGGATTAGATTGAAAAGCTCTGAGGATAACTTTTGAGAGATCAAAAAAATATAGTCATCAGCAGTAAAATAACTGGTAGCAATCACTCATTGGTAAGTGGTAGCAATCACTCAGCCAAAAATTGAAATTTCGAGTTCATCATACCTGAAGCTGTTTCGTCATCAACGTCATTTTCATCGTTGCTGTTGGGTTCTTCGGTAGCATGGTGCATGAAATTCATAGTTGTCACTTCACACGCTTCACACTCCTCTGACTCTTCCTGAAAATATAATTTAGTCAGAATTCTAAGAAAATTTGATTAGAAGAAATTCAAGCATATAATCGGCGTAAGACTAATTTAATAGAATCGGTATCCTATGTAAGAAATGTTTAGTGCCAGAATAAAGATACATTTTGTTGATTTGTGGTTGTTTGTTTTGATTCCTGATTACACAGGAAACAAGAAAGCAATGTAGTACGTATGAAAGGGTTCACTTACGTCACTATCAGACAGGCTGAAATTAAATGCTTCGGGCGGGATGTGAATATTCCTTTTGGAGGCGGTAGACGACTTGCTGCTGGGTGTATTAGGAACTGTAGTATTGCTCAAACTAGGCTGAACTGAGCTCTGGATGTTGGGTTGAGGAGGTACCAATCTCTCTGATCCTCTTGAACTATACAAAAACATGCTTACGAGATCATACAAAAGAATCCAGTCACGCAGCATGGATATAAGAGCAAATGTTCGATGAAATAACTGGTTTTATGTAAAATGTCTCAGGTCAACGCTGAACATTATGGTGAAGTCAGAATTGCGATATCCTGCAATCCGTGATCTATCCGTTATCTGAGTACAGCGTATGAACATCTCAAGTAACAACATTATATTGACATATTTTGGAAGGATGGCAGGTAGAGACTTGGTAGAATTGACGAATAAACAGAATTAAGTGATATACCTTAAGTTAGTGGATTGAGGAGGGAGACTCGGTATTTCTGACGCATTTTCCGTGGAAGGACTGATGCTAGGTTTATTGTCCATGAGGAAACAAGTCCCTGAGCTCTTCTTCTGCAAACGAGAACACATTCCAGAATCGCAGCTGTAAGCTAATTTGACATTCAATTGACACACATGGCTATTAGAGATAATGAGGAAGAAATAATAAAAGTGAAGGCTTGAGAACTAGAGGGGGAGGAGTTTCATGGTTGACCCTTCTTGGATTGGAGAATAAAACCCCTCCCCCTCTAGTTCTCAAGCCTTCACTTTATTATTTCTTCCTCATTACCTTTGTTAGATGTACTAGTCTTCCACTACTGTCTCACGTTAATATAACATATTATGTAGTAATAAACATTTGTATTGGGCGACAGCCCGTATTCTATTAAATAAACACATGTGGACAATAATTCATTGACAAGCAACAATTTTCTCGTTTAAGAATTCGCAGTCGAGATGAATACCCGACCAAATTAGCAAATAAATATGTATTTCTGAGCCTTACAATATAGTCCAATTTACTGATTGGAACACTAACATAATGAATGTAGTTGGACAATATACCTGCTTGAGGCTGTTTATCTCTTCCATGTATTGGGTATTCATCCTCTCCAGTTGGTTAATGTACCACTGTTGATCACGGCATTTCTGGAAAAATGTAGGAGGGCGAACTTGGAACCTGAAAAGACGCAATATTGTGGATATTACAGCTCTTGTGGATATTAAGAATTCTAATTATCTATAATAAACCGTTGTCAAGAATTTGCAGAGTATTCTTAATATCCACAAGAGCTATATCGTAATAGCGCTGGTAAAATAAAATATGAATAGTGAGTTAGACCTTGTGGGATCTTAAAAGACGATTTGGAACAACAATTAAACAATCGAATATAGGTATCTGTGCAGTTTTCAAGGAAGAGTACCGTAATATGAGAGTGTCATTTTCTGTGTTCAAGTAGCCTTCGCTGGCCAGGAGATCAATCCTGAAGAATCTATTGTATCCCCAGCACTCGCCAACTTCAAAGTCTGAAGCAAATTCTCTGACGATGTTCTTATTTGTGTTTCGCGTGCCTTGATGTACCATTTCTACTCGGTAATCGTACCTGTCAAACGAAATGCATATTTATACGTCATCTCTTGCTTGGAATTCGTAAAACAGTATCAGGTTCAGTGGCTTACTTGGAGGAGCCCGGTAAGCCTGACGTAAGTTCCAGGAAAACCGATAGGTAGTTCCCACGAACAACTCCGTTGCCGTCAGGGTAGACCTTCAGTCTCCAACAGAGACCGTTTACGTGGAGAGGAGTCGAATACACAGGGTCGGCCTTGTGCTGCAGCTGTGTAAACTGCTGCATGACAAAAGTGCTGGAATCGTAGCTCGGAACTATCTCACTGAAATCAATGAATACTCACGTTGACAAAAAGATTAACCCAGCCTGATGCCACATCCACAATTGAATCAGTCATTTCAGAAACCCCACTAGTCCACAAATCCCAAGTTACCAGGAAACGCGAAAAACTGCTGCCCTCCCTCATCTGACATAGATTTGGGATTTTCCAATACACATGGTTTTATATGGCATGAAAGAAATGTATAAGTGAGCAATTCTTAAAAACGAATTTTTAAAAAAGGAACCCCCTTTTTTTATTGCAAATTCGGATTCTGCTCAAAGTGTTATGTGAATTTGATCCCTCACTCGATTTGTGTTGTAGCGCGCAACCCGTTTAGCGAGCGCGCTATGTTGCTAAGTCACCAAAATGGTTTATTGTAAAACCCAAGTGTGGCACATGAATTTTAATTGTTTTTCAACACTGATTCACGTGGTGACATCTGTTTTTGGCTTTGATCGAAATAACAGCCAAAAATATGCCATGGAAGTTTTTATTTTAAGACCACGCTCTTCTAACACTGTGGTCATTCAACTATTTTTCATTCAACCAAACATTTTTTAATCCGACAACTAGAAAAATTAAAGGGGGGGGGGGGGGGGGTCTAACTCGTGGACCACCCTACATACACACACTCGTACCATCTCTTGAATTCAACCAACCTGAAAAAGTCAGCAGGTACTGCAGGAATGACAAAGGTGGACATGGGCTTTTTCCGGACTTGGTGGATCATTCTTGAGATTTCAGAGGATGAGGAAATGAGTTCTGACCGAGCTCGGGTCTGGAGGTTGTGCTCTACCTCGTGAAGCAACGACTCGATGTGCTCAGTTTCCGCAGTCAAAGCAGTCTTGTGGCTCATCAGTGTTACAAGCTTGGATTTCAGTTGAGCATCGAGTCGTGCAATCATGAGTTCCACTGCATTGCGGATTTCGCGAACCCTTTCATCTTTGGCGTTCCTGACACATTCAACGTTCCTGTCCTACAACGAAATCAGAGATTGAGAAGAACAGAAATTGAGCAAATTAAAATAACCAAAGCATTATGAAAATAGAGGTTTAAGGGCGGAATTCATAGTCATAATTTGAGTCTGAGTGCACCCTTAAGTTTATTTATTTATTTAAATTGTAGGGTACGGCCAATTAAATAGTAGATACAATAAGAGCGGTTACAACAATAATAATACTGCAAGAATGGGAGGAAACAAGAAAAAATGGAAAAGTTAACTCTTCGCTTCCCCAAACCAGGCGACCCATATATGGATCAAAGGGCTGAGAAATCAACCTGATCTGCGGGAATCCTCAATTTATAGCGGACATAATGAATAAACCATGATTGGACGAACCAATGCTTCGTACAATAACACGATCGCCTCAATTGATGTGAAGTCCCGCGTACACCTCTTCAGAAACCCGAGAGCTCTAAGGGCCTTCGTTGCAGCGGCGTCCAAATGTCCATTAAAGGTGAGCTTCGGATCTAAGAGCACTCCAAGGTCCCGTGTCAATTCAGATGTAGAAAGAGGAGCTCCGCCAATGAAGTAGGGGTGCAACAGTCGATCGTGCAATCTCAAATAGGATGCCACAGTACACTTGGCTGGATTCAGGAAAAACTGGAGCTGCTGACAATCAGCCAGTGGGGCCACCCGGTGCAGACAAGGCACAGACACTTTATATCAACAAGAGGAACAAGAGCGGCCCTATGTGGGATCCCTGAGGGACACCCAAGGAAGCATGGTAGCTTTATTTATTGGCACATTAAATAACAATCTTATGAAAAGGAAAAGAAAAAGAAAAACATCAAAGCATCTGCCTAAAATAATCTTACATCTACAGTACATTGATAGGTGCCCACGGAAAGCTAAGTTCTCGATGAACTTGTGTTTTTCATGAGCTTGAAGACAATGCGCTCTTCAGTCTAACCCTCTGATGCCTACCCGCAAGATAGCCCGTGATCCAAGAGAGGAGCGCACCCCCAAGGAGGACAACAAAGAGATTATATGCTTGTGTGACACCCTATCGAACGCCTTGGCGAAGACAACCGATATAACATCCACCTGCGAGTTAGCCTCAGACCTGCCTCTTGTAAATCCATGCTGCTCCGAAACCACGCAACCAGAGAACAAAGGGATCAGCTTCCTCGCAACCAGCTATGCACAACTTGGGCATAGAGGAAATCGTGCAGATTGCTCTATAATTCGAAACGAGAGATCTGCTACCGGACTTGAGTTGATCGATAAGGGGAACCACGAACTCAGCACAATTCACATTTGTCATTTGAGTGCACATTTGAGGGCGCCCTGAGTGCGCTTTCTCAAGGGCCACTCAACTGGTTTCATAAACAAAATATGACGTTGAGTTGAGGGTCACCCTCTGCTCAATAGTGCAAACCACATTAGGGTGATGAGAAGAATGTTCATTTTTAGATAAATATATTAAAGAATATAATTTAAAACAAACGATAGATTCTTGAACGACAAAGTACTAATATGAACTAAGAACCTTTCACAACTGTTACAGGGACAGTGGGGCATGTGAGAGGGAATTTTCCCGTCGCTTTCTCCCATAAACAGGGAAAACGTCCCCTCAAAGTGCGATCAGGGCTACCAACTTAAGGGGAAAACGAATTAAGCACTCCCTGAGTGGACATTCCCACTCGCGTAATTTGTGGGTGATCCTAAGTTCTGAGTGAACCACTGCCCTCAACTAAGAATGCGGACTGCCGAGTTGAGGGCCGCCCTGTTTAGGGGAGTGTGAGGGTACATTCACACTTAGACTGTCTATGAATTCCGCCCTCAGCTGGAGCGAGAGGAGTTCAGGGTTGGGTAGAAAGAACAGAACTACTAACCGCATCCTGCATGAGCCCAAGCAGCTCCATTAGGCGGCGCCTAAGCTGTGTGATTTCTTCCTTGATCTGAGTCGTGTGCTGTTCATAGACTTCTTCGAGAGGTTTAAAAGTGTGGCCGGAATGGGTACCACCCCAAAGTGCACACTGGTGACAGATGCACCTCCGGCATGTCCAGCAGTAAACAGAGAGCCTTTCATCATGAATAGTACACCTGTAATTCAAAGTGAATAGTTCTTAGCCTTAAATCAACATTAACAAACAGTGGTTCTCAACTTATCCCCACTCATGTAACCTGTGTTCTAGGTAACAGATACATGACATCCGACAAGAAATAGACCGTACCTCTGAACTAGGACGACCGAACGTACCTGTCCCTGTCAGAGACGTCATTGCGAGAGGAGCTGCTTCCGGCAGCCTGTAGTGTGTCCAGCTGTTGTGTCACGTCCTGGACCCATCGACAATTGACCAACTCGTGAAGGTGAAGCGAAGCACGGCAATGGGGGCATTGGGATCGCTGTTCTGTCAACCATCTCCGGATACAAACGTAGCAGCAAAGCTTGGAGCAGTGAGGGCAGAGATGGGCATCCCGCAGTTTCTCCATGCAGATGAAGCATCTGAACACCTCGGCCAGGGACTGCAACAATGTTCAGTAACGCATGTATTACAAGTATAATATACTAGTATATTGGATATTATGCCAACTTGGTAGTATAAGAGGTATCAGTATCTGGGATTGAACTGGGCTTCTTAAGTCTATATCACTCCTCAAGAACGAGGTATTATAGGTTACGGGGGGGGGGGGACTCAGCAAACCTTTCATTACACACATGATCACATTAACCCGAACAATCGATCGAATCGAACAATCGATTCCACTGGTTGGAGAGAATTCCGCTGGTAAAAGCGGTTATGAAGGGAATGCGCTCATTTCGTTTCCATGTAAAATTGATCAAGATTCAAATGGTCAAATGGCTCAAATGGTCAAATGGTCAAATGCTCCAATTCTCTATTATGGGGGATAAGTACAGAAGTTTGTTTGGTAAAACTGACAATGTGCCAGATGGACACATTTTGCGGATTCCTGCTCATGCTCTCAAACGAAATTTGGGCTGGTAATAATGACAGAGTCCGTTTTCTGCAGAAAAATTACTATAATTTTAATATTAACAGGATTTTGGAGGGTTTTTAAATTTAGTAAGGCACTAAATGCTTCATTCAATCTTTTAAAAGGGAATACGAAGGAAGATACTGATTTTGAATGCCGATTTCTCGATTCAGAAAGATGGAGAAACTTTGGGAGGCTCTCCTGTAAAATTTGTAAAATGTTACTTGGTCACTTTTACCAATTAACCCACGTTATCATGTGCACAATAACTATCACCTGACCACAAAAATCCACATGCCTGCAGACGAAGTTGAGGGTTTGTACTGAGAGGTCAAGCCTGAACCAAATAGGACCATAAAGTGATCAAACCGATTTTCAAACCATTCACCAGTACTGCAACTTTAATTAATGAACTGTGAAACAAAAGACTCAAGGTTCATCTCCATGGGTAACTACATAAACTGTTCCCCAAGCAATAAAATTCATTTAATGATACCTAATAGATAAAATAGGAAGATATCAAATTTTTGGGTGGAGTAGTTGATGTAATAACGAACAACTGATGAAGAAAATACATACTGAATTAGATGCGATAGAACAAGCATTTTGTAGAGTTTCCAGACCATTCATTGTATGCCACGTTCACGATCAAATGTTGATTGAGGACTCAAGTTACTTTTAGTGCTGGCACGGAACAATTTTTAGCAGGTATAGAAGAAATAGAATTTTTTAAGCATTCCGAAATAATAGCCTTGAATTCTTGAAGGTAAAAATCCGTATTCAATGAAATACGTAGCATCAAGCTAAGAACGAACACATGCTTTCAATATTTACGTTGCTACAATGAGTTTCCAGTTACAAATTCAGGGATAACGAGATAACTTTCGTGTAGGAAAATCGTGGGGTAGGTACACCATTTATCTAGTACCTACCAACTTTCTTAGCTTGTTAATGTCTCGTTGTGGGATGAACTACGAGGCTTTAAGTTTAAAGCCACGATTCACTCCTACCGCGGCAACAAGGAGAAGAGAACTGTCGTCCAGTTCCAAAAGCCACTTTGTCCAATTTTCGAAAAATTCGAGATGACTATCAATTTGAATAAAATCGAAGGTTGACGAATCGAATAGTGAAGTATTACCATTGGGAATGGATTGCCAAATTCCATTTCTCCTATTTCAAAACCCACTTTGACCACAATGTTATCCACCCTTCTTCCTCATTGTGTTTCTAAACCCACTTTGTCCACAGTTCTCTTCAGTGTTCTTTTCTGTCAGTTTTGAAACTGGAAATAATTTTTCCCTGCGGTTGGGCATTCATTCATGCCAT
Organism: Stenodema calcarata; assembly: GCA_963920205.1. NCBI lineage: Eukaryota > Metazoa > Arthropoda > Insecta > Hemiptera > Miridae > Stenodema > Stenodema calcarata. Next base: position 28,488,722 of record OY986056.1, on the reverse strand, counting down.
CTGATAGGGTTTTTAATGTGCTTCAGAGAGAATTTGTAAAGTATAGTGAAATCCTTACACCTGAAGAATATGAAGAGGTGATGAAGAGGCTTATTACAAAAAACCTTAATCCCTGAACCGGCAATTAATTCGATTATGGAAGAGGAACCTTCTGATGGCCAAGAAGAAGATCCTGAATATGATGATGAGATGATAAAAATCTGTACAAAATAAGAACTTTCTTAAAGCTTGATAGATTCGTTAATGTGTTAAACTGTCGTCAGGCTTCAAAGCTTTTTGATTTTAACATTTCCTAGCTAGTAAGTACATTTACTTACATGGAAATATTGTACCTACTCACTTTATTTGGAAAATTGGTAATACCTGTGTGTTATGCGTATCTATTCTTATTTACTCACAAATTTGTACTTAATAAAAATGTTCCAAAGCTGCATTATCGAAGTGCTTTGTTTTCAAACCCCACTTTTTCCAAAGTATACTATTCCAAACTGAGCTCCAGCACGAAGTTGATTTCAAATTACAATATCTAAGTATTACTTCGATTGATTTTGATTATTTGGCATAACGGCTAACATTTTGTTGGTTCCTATGTTCCTACAAAATTTGTTTACCTTTTGTAAATTTGTATTTGTATGTCTTTCATGGTATAAAATAATCAAATCTCCTACTGCAAATTAATTTGTATATTTCCCCTCTAGGTAAAGGTTCTTATTGTTTATTTTCAACATGTCTGTAATTCTCTGAAAATCTTTGTTGATGATTTGGATTTCTATATACTTTGTTGTGTTTTGTGCGTAGCAGTTCTGTGTTGGAAATTTTATTCTGTACTCTGTTTTCCTTATTTCACTCTTTTTTTTATAGTTTGTAACATTTTTTTTTACATAAATTTGATGAATTGTCAGAAGTCGAAGTTTTTGTCGAAGAGTAACTCGGACGAAAACCTCATGTGTTTGTTAAATAACATTTTGAGTGCTTTCTTCTGCAATTTATAGATCTTTTTTATTAAATATTTATAAGTGCCGCCCCAGATGATAACGGCATATCGCACAACAGATTCAAATAAGGCTACATAAGTTATATTTTCAAGTAACTGCCTAGGGAAGTATTTTATCGTGTATAGCATGTACGCACATTTTCTCGGTTTTTTACCCAGATCGTTTGTGTTTGTCCCATTTTAGCTTGCTGTCTATTATTATTCGTAGGTATTTAATTTTTTGAGTTTTTCCTATTGTTGGACACTGACAAGGATCTCGACTGCAATCGTGATATCCGGAACATACTTCATCTTGTCTCCTTTCCTTGAAATAGGCCTACCATCGTCTATTATGGGCCTGTAATGGTAGCTACCTCAACGTTTTTGAGATCCTACAGTCTCTAAGCAGATACTAGAGCATCTTGTAAGAACAATATCTACATTTAAGGCCAGAGAATAGCGAGGATTCAGCCAACTAACTTTGGTGAGAAAATATGTAGATATCATACTCCAAAAGATAGGAACGATAGTAAGATTTTGCAACTCCTTTGACTGTAAGTCCTGCCTAATGTTGAATTGTCATACTCCATAATATTATGTTCCCCAGTCATTTTGGAACCACTTACACTTCTAATCGCCATCATCTTTAGTGATTATGAATTGAATCCTTTACTTTCCACAAGGACAACTTATGCACAGGTAACAAAATTTGATGACAAGGATGAATTGTTTATATTATTGAAAAAGCATCAACATTTCTTTATTGATGTCTGACATGAATAAAGCATTACCTCGACACTGTGCTCATCGTCGTGTTTAGAACTCCCATCGCGTCCTGCCATAGTTGATAAATACAGAACCACAAAATACACGATAGGAAGTTAACTTGTCCAACTGAAGCAATCACTTGAAACCCCGTATGTAGGGATGGCAATCATACATCGATGTTTTTGAAACATCGATGTTTTTGCGGGAAACATCGATGTTTTTCCATCGATGTTTTCTGTGTCGATGTTTTTGGAACATCGATGTCGGGGTTTCGATGCATCGGCACATCGATACATCGATGTTTCAATTTTTTTTGCCATAGGCTGCTGAATGTTCTACCGTTTTTCTCACATACCTAGGAATATTATTTCTGAATTTTTATTAAATAAAAGGAAATTTTCCTTTGATTGTCCTTTTAAATGAAAATGTCAAGGCGTGTTGGCTGAAAAGTATCGATACTTCCAATATTTCTTCCGAATAGTATCGATACGGATATCTCCGATGTATCGGAAGTCTCGTGACGTCCCTTATAATAACCTTCTTCTTCTCTTCTCTTTTCTTATCCAGACGCTGTAGCCTTCCCTTCCCTTCCCATCACATCTTCTTTTTCCACTTTTATTGTCAAGGCATCGCATGGTTTCGCTTTCGCTTCTCCTTCTCGTTTCTGGCTTTGATTCCGTTTCCTACCCCGTACGTTCACGTTAGGTATACGATTTTGTTTTCTTGAAACTGAATTATAATGGTAACAAATAAAATAATACTGAAAATAAATGTATTGTTCTTTTTCAGAGCTTATCATTTTTTCTTTCCGTCTTGCATGAAAATAAGAATAGAAATTTTATTTATAAAATAAAAAACTCTGCAAATTCTTGACACAACGGTTTATTATCTTCCTTGTGCAGATCACCCTTCTGTCTAGATCACCTAGTCTAGGTCTAAATGTCAAGATCCTAAATGTTAGATTAATTATTATTGTCAATTATCACTAATTATTAACAATTTTATCAAGTACCTACTGAAAATTATTATAATTTATTGTTAGGTATTAATAATTCGTATTTATTATTACTAATAATAATTATTAATTATGATTAATTAATACGATATAATTCTGGGGTTTTTAATACTACGTCGGTAATAATTTTTCTATAAAAGAAGTACCTACCAACAAACATTCGAAATTACCTTCATTTCCGTAGCACGAAACGCACCTCAGAACAACAAACTCGACATCACTTAAGCCATATGATGTTCCAAAGAGCTTGTTAGTATGAAAATGGACCTGTATTTCAACAGTTTGATTCACGATCGGGTTGTGAGGCACAATCTTTGAGCCGTCATTGTGAACGAACGGCTGGTCGTACAAAGCTGCGGATGGTCTTAAAAAATTCTACGGAACAAACTCTATCTAAATATGAAATAAAAAACATACCGTTTGATGGGAATTTTTCGAGATATGGAATTTTCAAAATTTCAAAATTCGTTTTGAACCCCTTCCCCTTGACCTAGGGTTATGAAAAGTTTCGTGGATCATTGTGGGGCTGGTCCAAACCCAGAAACCAAATTTCGTAATTTTAACTCAACGCTAACTGGGCAAAGTGCCTCGGACGGCGGACGGCGTACGGCGGACGGCGGACGGCGTACGGCGGACGGACGGATTTTTTTTTATTCGATTTTCTGAATCTACGTATCTTGAAACGTAAACCAACAAATTTTGAGGGGGGGTTAAAATTTTTTTTTCTTTGGGCGATTCCAATGGTTCATTATCGAAGATAATAAACCAAAATTGATTGAAAACCATCGATACATCGATGTTTTTCAAAAAACATCGATGTTTTTTTCCATCGATGTTTTTGGGGTCCGATGTTTTTGGACCATCGATGCCGGCCTGTCGATACATCGATGCATCGATACATCGATGTTTTCTTTTTTTTTGCCATCCCTACCCGTATGTAAAGGGGTCAATTCAGCATCACGCTCACGCCTCCATATAACTGGGAACACGTCGTGAAATATTCAAAAATTAACCCTCTTCAGGTCCAGAGAACTAATTGCAAAAGGCCTAATTACCACAACTTTATTAGGTCCTTGAAAATTTCGAAAACTATCTCATGAAACACTTGGATGAAATGAAATGAAAGTGGGCCCCACTTAGTGGGGTCAGACGCAGAACGCAAATGGCGAGTGAAAGAGATAAGTAACTGATTGTTTTCTGAGATTAGCTTCGTCCATATGAGCCGGAATCGATACGAAACCCTCGTGAACGCGCCATTTTCAAAAAACATTTCTGGTTTTTCTGATTTCTGCCAATATTCGTACCTTTGTTTTCCATATCACCAGTTGGTCTTGTCATTATTGACAGCATACTATTGTTAGAAATTCCATATCCAATTAGTCGTCCTAAAACAAATTGTTCCTACTGCGACTTTTCTTCCGATAATACATCATGAAATCATGAAAGAAAGAATTCCTTCTTCCATGCCATGAAATATTGACTCAGAGCAACGTAAATGGACAGTAAGATCGGTTCACACAAGCTAACACAAGAAGAAGACGAAGAACTGTTACTACATTTTGTAGACTTCCATGGAAGAAGGAAGTCCTTTCTTTTCTTCCATGGTAGACCTCTAAAAAACTTGTTAAAAGAGTTCTTCTTAACTTATAAGTTTAAATAATATTATTTTTTTAAATAATAATACTTATTATTGTTTCTATAATATTGTTATAATATAAGCTGAGGAGAATTCGGACAATTTTAACTCGCCCCTTTAGAAGTCTACAAAATGTAGTAACAGTTTTTCGTCTTCCTCTTGTAGTCTTCCTGTAGTCAAGTAGTCTAGACCAAAGATGGGCAAATAGAGGAACTACGAAATGGTCAATACTAGTTCCCAATTCTTAAATAAGTTGTAATTACTAGTTGGGAATTTTTAATACAGCAGAGTTTTGAAACATAAGAAGAACTTGAACAATCTCATGGATACTAATGAAGTAGGTACCGATCAGTCATGAGTTAAGTACCTACCAGTATATTTCCTGTAGTTTCATGTCTTTATTCAATTTATTTACTGATTTATCCTCCCAATATCATATTAATTTGAATAAAGGCATGAAACTACAGGAAAAATACTTGTAGGTACTTAAGTCATGACTGATCGGTACCTACTTCAAAAGTATCCATGATACACTTGGATCTGTCATCTCATAAGGTGTTTGACCGTCCCTTAAAACCTCAACAATTGATTGAATCATTTCAACAGTGTTAAATGAGCACCTCCCAATTGAATTTATAAAAACAAGATCAATTTTGCAGCGTGGTTATTAGTACCTCTTAACAAAAAAGAGAGCCGTACCGTAACAAGTTCGTTTAGAAAGGTTGTGAGGTTGCCTCTGTTTTGTTTGAAGTTTGAAGTTAGGATCATGTTTGAAGTATTGGGACTACGGATCGAGGGCTCGACATCGATATTGGTATCGATATTGACATCGGAAGAGTGGTATCGATACCAGGTAGATATCGGCTTCATAATATCGATATCAACCGATATATATCGATATCGGTTATAAAAACTCCTACTTCGTTTTTTTTTTATTTCACCTACTTATTTTAATTTTATTTCCTTTTCTACGAACATTGTTGCACTTGCAGTTCCCACCTAAGATACCAACTGGTCAATAATTTACCGTGGACAAAGTAGGTGATTCCATGGTAGAATAAATACGAAGGACTTGGAAATTTCCAAGTATTTATACGATGTGGTTCAAAGTAGTGACATCTAGTGTTGATACCTACCTACAGCCTGTTGGTTCAAAATTCCTTTCTAAAAAAAAAAAAATTCTTCTGATTATTTTTCAGTCAGATCTTTATTTTTATTTATTTATTCATTTATTTTTTGTTCCCGCCTTGATAGGAAAGTTAAATTATACACATGAATATGTAATACGAAATTTTTATTTCAATATGTTTCTAAACGAAAATTGGACAGAATACAAGAACGGCAAAATCATAAAAGAATTACAGGTAAATTTCGGGATTCAAAAAAAGAAGCGCTCATCGAGGCTCTCCAGGAAAAGTAACTTGGAGAGAGTTTCCCCCTTCAGCCTGTTCCGGTCCGAGGTGAGAATATTCCCCGCCCTTGAAAATAGCCTCTCTGATGGTACTGAGGTTGAGGCTGACTTCATGGTCAATTTAAGTTTCAATTTCAACAGGGGCTCAACACAACACAAAAACGCGGATACTTTTTAGCCAACAACAGTACGGAAACGGAATGATGCCCACAAGAAGAACCAGTGAAAGATAACAGTGAATCTAGGGATGGGTCGAGAAACGAGAAACTAGTTTAAAAAACTAGTTTGAAAAAAATAACCGTTATGACCGTTTCTCAATTTGAAAGAAACTAGTTACAAAAAAACGGCAAAAGTAGGTAGGTGTTAGTTTTTGTAGGTAGGTAGTGTTAGCAAAAGTAGGTAGGTAGTTTTTGAATTGAACTATCGAAAACTTTGTCATCACATTCGTTATTCGTGGTTTGTTCCGAAGCATAAGTAGTTGATTATTAGGTAAATATGACTCGGAACAAACCACGAACAAATGCGCCGACAAAGTTTTCGTTTTTCCTATTACAGTTGAAAAATACAGTTTTTCGTTTTCTTTGTAACTAGTAGTTACTAACTACTAACAACATAATATTATTAGAACACCTGCTGTTTCACCCGTTTTTCATTAAGAAGAAATGAAACTAGTTTTTTCGACAGTTTGTTTTATATAACGAACGTTATTTTACGTTTTTCGAAAGTAACCGTTAATAACGGGTCAAGAAACAAGAAAAGAAACGGGTCAAGTAACCGTTAATAATAGTGACGGGTCAAGAAACAAGAAACTAGTTTTTTTTTGGGATGGGAGAAGAAACGAGAAACTAGTTTAAAGTAACTAGTTTGAAAAAAACGTCATAACTGTTTCTTAGTTTGAAAAAAAAACTAGTTGAAAAAACGGCAAAAAAAACTAGTTGAAAAAACGGCAAAAAATAACTAGTTTTTTCGACAGTTATTATAACGAAAGTTATTAAATAACTGTCGAAAAAACTAGTTTTTTTGACAGTTATTATAACGAACGTTATTAAATAACTGTTTCACCTGCTGTTCCACCCGTTTTTCATTCAGAAGAAAAGAAACTAGTTTTTTTTACAGTTATTTTAATATAACGAACGTTATTTTACGTTTCTCGAAAATAACCGTTATGCCCATCCCTAAGTGAATCACAGTTTGTGATATCGACCCGATATTGGTTGTCAGAATATCGATATATCGATATTATCGCCAGTGCTGATATCGATATCAGAATATCGGATATCGGACGCTAGATATCGATATTTCGATACTATCGGATATCGATATCCCATCCCTACTCTCTTTCTCTTCTGAGCTGTCCAGCGCATCGCTCTCTCTCTCTCATCGAATCCCAATTGCTCCAGGTTTGAGCTTTTATTCAGTTCATTTTTGATTCAGTGCCTAATTTCCTTTTTTTTGTTCGGCATTTATTTGTTTCATATTATTTCTCATTTCAATTTTATCAATTTTCCATTTAGTTGATTTTTCTTGCAGAGCAGGAGGTTAATTTCTTTTCTATCATTCTTATTTTAATATAGATTTCTTTCCCTTATTTTCTTCTTTTCCTTTATATTTCTTTTGTGGTACCATAGGTACCTGGTAGCAGACTCTGCTTTACCTCAAGTAGTGGGCATTTCCACCAGGAACCCCACTACGAGGTAGCTCAGCACCATTGCATGGTAGCAGAGCGTGAAACTGTGTAATTACAGTTGTAATACAATCCACGGCTTTTTATTTTAAGCTTGTTCATTCAATCTTAGCCATTTATCTGGAAGTGATTTCCTTTGTTCGGTTCATCTTTAATCTTGTTAACCCTTTGCCTATTGCCATCCTTTTGAGTGCTTGTTTCAACAGGATTCCTTGGGTATTGCCTTGGCTTTTCCCTTGGACCTTCACTTGGACAACACTTCACTATTTCCTTTGTTGATCAGGATTTTTCGTGTCGCGTATTTTTCAGGCACTAATCTTTTTCTCTTATCGCGTGTTTTTTCGGTGGGAGCCTTCATAATTCACATCCATCATATTAACTTTTTCGTATCCAGTCAAACTTTGTTTACATTTCACTCTGAATTTTTGATTTCTACTCATCACTATGTCAACTCACTGCGATCGTTGCAAGTCACCCTTTGTGGCTCCCGAGTTCAGCAATTCAATTTTGTTCAATGTTTTGAATATTTGTTCATATACGGACTTTTGGTGTATGAAGTGGAAAACTCAGTTAGTCAAGGAAATCCCTAGATTTTAGTTGGCAGCACTGTATTATTTTTCAGTAGGGTGTGATTGTCTTCCATTTTTGTTATATTCGTTCGTGGCACGAACGAACTTCGTGATCTTCGAGTTTATTCAGTATTGTCTTGCAGTTAAGTTGTTCTCCCTTTTATAAAGACCTTTTCAGTTCCTTAAAACCCGCGAGTGTTGGATAATTTATGTTTGTCTTCAATAAAGCTGACGCAAGTCAAGTGATCTCGCCCTGGTGAATTGAAAGCAGTTATTTGCCCCGTACTACCCCTTCAATAAGTTGTGTTTATTGACAGGAGGTACTTACCTACTCAAGTTCAGTTGATCTCAATGCTTCAATTCAATCGGCTGGAATCACCAATGTCCTCTAATTAAGTCCCAGTTTTCATTTGAACCATTTGCTCGCAAGGTATGACAGAGGCTCAAGCTTATTTATACCATATTATGTAGCAGTGTAGACCACATCATGGGTTTGCTATCTATAGCAAATAGTAATTAATAGCAAATAGTAAAATAGTAATTAACAATCCCCTGTTTATTACATCCTACCATACGTGATACCTGCCTAATACGTGATAGATGATGTAAAAGGTAGGCAGGTATCACGTATGGTAGGATGTAATAAACAGGGGATTGTTAATTACTATTATTACAGTTTGAACCGTCGTGTACAGTTGCTGATTGATATCCTAATCGGTGAATTAGTTGAGACTGACTGAGGTGACTGTGAATTTATCTACGCCAATGCTGGTATCAATATCCGTAATATCCTTCATACTAGGGAGCAATATGAGTACTTAGCCGTCCTTTTCAACATACCTCCCTATAAATTTCAACTATCTTTCTTGCAACTCGAATAAAATCAATACATGTTTACCTAGTATTTGGTTTTTCACAGGTCCTACAAGATGCCGAGCACAATGCTGTTTGCTGTCAATAACGAGGGGAGGGTGTTTGGGCTGTCCACGAACGGTACGAAGTGGCGTGAATTCCCTTACCTTGGACTGGATTTCAAGACTATTTCGGCCATCCCTAACTTTTTATGGGCCGTTGGTGGAGATCGGCAAATCTATGTTCACGTTCATGGATTGGACATTCCAATACGTGTCAAAGAAGAGTCCTATGAGAACCAGGTTAGATCTTAATGTAGACTTTTGGTATTACGTATGTTCATTTATTGTGAAAGGGTGAAACATCATTTTCTTGAAATCAATCACCATCAATCATCACAACCATAAGTACGAGGTACGTCCAGAAAGTAAGGCTACAACATGTGTTAAAAATTGAAAAATGAATAAATTTACTTAAATGAAATTTACAAGATACGTGTCAAAACATGTCATTATTTCTCTACATAATCGCCATTGATGTTAGTACATTTGTGAAGTCTAGTTGAAGACCAGTTTTTGTATACGTTCGTCGTATAGGCCTTCGAAACCAATTTTTCGACAGCAGTCTGGACCCCCTCGTCGTTTAAAAATCGTTGTCCACCCAAAAACTCCTCCAGTTGATTGAAAAGATGAAGCCAGGTCTGATGTTGCCAGATTAGGGTGGGTGAGTCACAATATCTCACCCAAATGAAACAAGCCGGTCGTCCTGAGTGAGGACTAGAGTTGTCATTAGGGAGTGACACACCACGAGTGAGCCTTCCTCTCGTTTTGTCATTGATTTTTCTTTCAACTTCTTGAGTGTCTCACAGTACGCAGCTGCATTTATGGTAGATCCGACCAATAATATCTGTTTGGGGAAAATTTTGTCGTTCCCTCATCCCCCCCCCCCCCCCTGGTAGGTATGTTTTCTTTGATAGATCATGAAGTTTTTTTATTTTTCCACTATATATATCCCCAGTTACGTTAATTTATCACGCTTTATTACCTGGTAAGTGACGGGGGCACAGCTGTATGTGGTCATGTGGTGCTGGTAGCTCGGTATGTATTATTTGTGATCGGTGTCATCGGTGTCCGTAGTTGGACCAGCGGATGAAGTGCCCTCTGCTGGGAGAATCCCTTTTGGCAACAGTTACGTCCAATTTTACTACCCATTTTCCCTATTTTACTGACCAGTATTGCCAATAATTTCCGTCATATTCCCGATAAGGGTTCGACGTATTTGAGTTAACAATAATTGTTAACAATTATTGCTATTATTATTATTAACAATTATTATAACAATTGGCAATTATTGCTCTTCATGACGGTCCATTCGATTTCAATTGAACACTTCGATTCGATTTGAAATCAACTTTTTTCGAGTACGTATTTCGACGTATTAGAGTAGACAATTGCTCTCCTCGAAGGTCCATTCGAATTCAAATAAACACCTCGAGTCGATACGAAGTCTACTTTTGTCGAGTATTTCGACGTATTAGAGTTGACAATTGCTCTCCTTGTAGGTCCATTCGAGTAAAAATAAACACCTCGATTCGATATGAAGTCTACTTTTTTTCGAGTATTTCGACGTATTTGAACTGACAATTGCTCTTCTTAAAGGTCCACTCGATTTCAAATGAACACGTCGAGTCGATTTGAAGTCTACTTTTTTTCGTTTTCACGATGTATTTGAGTCGACAATTGCTCTTCTTGAAGGTCAATTCGAATTCAAATAAACACCTCGAGTCGATAATATCATCATATTATGAAGTTTTTTCGAGTATTTCGACGAATTTTCAGTGTTGCACAGAACTGATCACACCCGTGATTATTTAGTTTCACCAAACAGTGGGACAGTCACGTTTTTCTGCTTTACATTTGAAGTATTAGAGATTACTGAAAAAACCTTCATAATTTGAAACAGTATCATGTAACAGTGAAATCCCTGGTGGTTCAATTTTAGACACATGTCTTTGCTTTGGCACATTGAAATAAAAAACTGTCACGAAGAAGTGTCCTCGAAAAGCGTTACCTACATTTTACGATAATTTTCACTTACAACCAAGCCGTTGCTAGGGAAATGAAACTTCTGTAGTTTTCATCGGACGAAAATCGTTCTCCATTCGATCGAAAGCTCTCGAATTATGACGCATTTCTTGTTTATGTCAGTATTTATGGTATTCAAGTCAGACTTATATATATTTTTATGTTATAAATAGATATAGTGAACACTGCCGCTAGTTTTGTGATCAATTGCTTGAGGTTGAGGTTACCTACATTTGTTTCCATTAAAATAATACTACATCCAAACAAAGTTGGTCGTACAGGAAACTGGGATTCGTTGTTTTGTTATTGTTAGTTTTGATTTAGCCATCAGCCACAGAATACCGGCCTTTGATTCGTATAAACAAAGAGAACACAGGACTCGAGGAAATAGACATAAAATGTCCCAATGTGTTGCAGACTCGTATGCAAGCATTTAGTTTCTATAAAAGATGTACCTACCAACATTTCAAATCGACGTTCATAAATATGATTAATATATAACATCCATACAGTATATCAAGAAGAAGAAGAAAAACCGTATATCAGCCAAATTAATTTTCCACAAATTTGGTTGTATATCATATTATTGTTTTGCATTTTCAATTTTTAGGTTACATTTTACTGTTTACAATTACATTTAAATTTAAATTACCGATACATTGGTTGGCCAAACGCTAATACTGTTGATCGTCTATGATCGTCACAGGGGTTGCTCGCTACTTCGCTATAACCTTCGCAGATTCTCTATTTTGAGCCCGCGTAGTTGAATTCTTGGACGAGAAGTTCACGATACCTGGTAGCCACCCTTACACACTCCGCCATGTCTTCGTATCTCACCCGCTAATCCCTCTCATCGAGCATCTGCACCAGCTCGTTATTGCTGAGAGTAGCCCTCTTCAGAAAATTCACCCTAAACTCCCTCTGCCATGAAGTGAACGGCCGTCTCCTTCTCCCGCCTGTTACACAATGAGCACATGTTCACTTCAGGCTGATCATCTCAGCCCTAGCCCTGAAAACAGGTCTTATCAAGGCGAGATCTTTCAGTTCTTGCTGATAGGCTCGACCCCTTTCCGGATCATGGTTTAGCGAGGCATACGATGGTGTGCGGATTCCCGTACTTGTCTATGCACAATCTCTTTCCACTTGTCTCTTGATTCCTGCCATACGTTCATTATACTTTCCACCCATTCCACTGCACTAGCTACTTCCGTTGAATCCCAATTCGCCCCACAACTCCGTGCCAACAGCGCATAGTCCTGAACCCATGTCCTCTTGCGTGCGATCACCTCCTTCGCTACAGTCTTTGGATACCGGTACTTCAAAATTTTACGCTAGTAGTCCAATTGTAGTTTCATGAAATGAAACTGTAATTGTTGGACTCCGCTTTCCATGTACAGCATGTAGTTGGGCGTATTATTCGGCCATTGCAAATACCTTCTTGAGGTAGTGGCGGTGGAGCACTTCTATTTGTTCATATGGTTTGTGCCCCCACGCCTGTGCTGCATACCCAATGAGGAATCGCGTAGTAGCATTGAAGACTTTGTGTTTGACAACGAGTGGCACTCTTCGTTTTCTTATCATCGAGCCCCACACCACGTTTAATCCATACTTCGCCTGATCAACCTTCTCCTTGAAGTGCTTACCCATATCCAGTCTGGTTGTTAAAGTTACTCCTAAATACTTGCATGCGGCAGCTACATCTATCTGCGCACTCTATAATACCATTTTTCCATCTTAGTCAGTGTTCCGGCTCTCCTGCCAAAAACTACCACCTTGGATTTTTCTGGGCTCAGCACCAAGTTCCACATTTCAAAGTAACTCGAGAATTCGTTGATCATAAGTTGCAGCGAAATTGGGTTATCTGCCACGACCGCAATATCGTCAGCGTACATCAAAACTTTTATTTTTGTATCCTCTACTCTCACGCCACCGCTCAGAACATCCGGCATGTCGTTCATGAACAACGAAAACAGTACAGCATATTGGCACTGAAGGAATCACAATCCATGTAACTGATATGGGGGATGTTTTCGTCACTTCACCCACTATCAAATTTTTAGTTCACCGCCACAAACTCCTCTAGTTCACCTACAAAGTTGCTCACACAAAAACTCCAAGTTGTTATTACTATTACGTGTATCCCTTGAATGAGACTAGACGTCAACTCATTGTGATACTAAGTTTTTTAGAATTCACAGCATCATAATATGATGCTGTGAATTCTAAAAAAACTTAGTATAACAGTGAAATCCCTGGTGGTTCTATTTTTTCATCTGTGAGTGCTTCATTTCAGATGGTGATGATCTTCACACCCACCCCATTTGGGACAGTAACACTCATGACGTTTTCAAACTTCACATTGAAATATTTTTTCTTGAGGATGTGCTAGGTTCTTTTTAACGATACCACTGCATTCCTCTCCATAAAACTTACAAACTGATACCAAAAACCTTTTTGTTGAAGCTAAAACCCATGTGAAAAACGATGTTGAAGACTGCGGACATCAAATAGTCAAATAATATGAGAATGGCCCAGGTATTTCTTGTACGAGTCCTTTTGTTTTGTTGTAACATAATAAACGAGTAAAAGCCCTAGGGCAAGGGGGGGGGGATACAACAGTACACCCACCATCTCATCTTCAGTGTTATGTGCATATACTTTAGAGTGGAAATCCACAGCAAAATACTCATAAAACCTGGAAATCATCTGTTCGTGTACAGCGGTGGTTGCCACTGGAAGGGTTTTCACCTCGACTTCTACCCACTGATCGGTGGCAATTTTCCTCCGAAGACGGCCACACCGACCGGCATTTGGAAAGAATAAGGGTGCCGTCAATGGCATGGCAGTGGGAAGGCGAATGGAAAATTGAAACCGTTATGAACGGTGAACCGCTCGACCATGACGTAAGTACCAGTTGCCCAAGTACGTTTAAAAACTACAAATCTTCAATATCTAGGTGTGCCCTGGAGGAATCCTGTTTTGACTGAATTCATCTCCCATAGGGCTGGACATACGCTGTGGACTTTCCTGCCTCCTACTACAGTACTAAGCAGTGGTCGTCTTGCGTTAGAAGACGGAAATGGGTCAGGATCCGTAGATACTGTGCTATGAATTCTTGGTGTGCTGTAGCCCCTCTCCATAAGGATCCGACCAGGGTCAGTTTTTTTTTTTTTTTTTTTTTTTTCATGTGTTTATTGAGAAATAATTATAAGAACATGATAAATACAATGCTTCTTGCTACTCTCCACTGTAAGCCATGGGCTTGTGCTTTGGGGAGGAGTTGAATAATTAGAAATAATACCTAAGCCATGTTGGCAGAAGTTCTGAGTTACTCATTGATTGAGTTTGGCATGTCAGTTGAACACTTTTCACTTCACTCCTACATTAATCTATTTTGCAGGAGCCTTTCATAGATATCTCGGTTGGTGGCCAACTAATGGCGGAAGATCAGCAAGGAGCATTGCAAGTTTGGGCAGTCACAGCTCATAGCAGGGTGAGTTTGGGACTAGAATCAATAATATTGTTATAGTAAGGCCATGTTGCATGTGGTTTTTGGTTGACGGTTAGTGGGTTATAGTTACGTTACAAAAAAAGTGATTGTTGTGTTTTGGAAATTGGTTACATTTAACAGAACAACTTTGTTGTTCAACCCACAAACAAAGCCAAAATACAGACAAAGCCTCTAAGGTGGCAGATTCTGGACAAAGCCTCTAAGATGGCAGATTCTGGACAAAGCCTCTAAGATGGCAGATTCTGGACAAAGCCTCTAAAATGGCAGATTCTGGACAAAGCCTCTAAAATGGCAGATTCTGGACAAAGCCTCGAAGATGGCAGATTCTGCCATCTTAGAGGCTTTGTTCAGATTAGAATTTTTAGCTAAAACAATTAATCTGTCGAAATCAAGGTAATGTGGAGGAAAGATGTCAGCCTGACATGTCCCGAAGGCACGAAATGGATCACTGTAAACCTTCCTGCTGGTTGTGAAATGAGAACGATAAATTGTGGAGCTACTGGGCTGGTGTGGGGAGTTCTATGGTCTGGGAAAGCCATTGTTCGTACCAAAGTCACTCCAAAAATTCCTATGGGTAAGTTAGCGGATTTCCTTGCACATTTAAGCACGTTGAATCATTTTCTGTATTTAAACGTTTTGATATTGAACTATCATTTGACTTTAATTCAAAGGTGAGGAATGGGTTGAAGTAGATTCTCCCGAAGATTCAACTACAAAACTAATCCAAGTGAGCGTTGGCCAACACTCTGTATGGGCTGTTACTTCTGACAAACGTGTTTGGTTTCGTAAAGGGGTCAAAAGTGAAACAAACTCGAGCGTTGAACTGTCAAAAGGATCAGGTTGGGTCGAAATGGTTGGAAACATGAGTATGGTTTCTGTCGCCTCAAATGATCAGGTTAGACAATTTTATGGAAACATCGATGGTTAGTTTGTTTGTAAATCCCTGAATTTATTCATTTTAATGTCTGTGTTTCAAGGTGTTTGCTGTTGGAACCGATGATCGTAGCTTATATTTCAGGATAGGAGTCACATCAGCTGAATTGACTGGTAAAAGATGGCGCTGTCTCAGCGCTTCTGCACATATGAGTAGGGCTAGCAGCGTGAGCTCAAGTTGCAGCAACCTCCAAAGGCCCAATCGCAGCTCATTTTCATTGGTTAGAATTTCCCCATTGATCAGATCCAAGAGCCATTCAAGGATTCAGGGTTAAGGTCGTATCTCGCCAGATTTGTTCCCTACATGGCCAATACCTACTCTTCTAGTAGGTATTCTAAACAGTTTTGATTTCGCCCCTTCCACCCCCAATTCTACTTTCCGTAAAACTACCCCTGTTTTACTTATTCGTACGTATACTTACTGCTTCGAAAATTTGCTCATACGATCATGCTGCATGACTGAAACTTTTTTCCTTTTTTTATTCAAAGAAGCAAAATGAGCAGTTTAAATATTATTTCATGATTTTCGAGTGCGGCACCCTAAGAATCCATGAATTTGCGAATTTGGAAAAATTGGCACACCACGGAAAGAATGTTGCCCACCCCTGCCCTAGTGCTAAATGAAACTTTTTAAAGAAGATTCAGATGTTGACGAATGAGCCCGAATAGTAAAATCTCGGAAATGTACAGTTCTTTCAAACTTTTGAAAGCCTAACTGAATCTGCCTGTTAATTTCACACGGTAACCCCAAAAGTTCAGCTTTCCAACGGTATGATCAAAACATTGTTTACAGTGGACTCATGGAGTAAAATCCTCGTTCCCGTGCCAAAAACCGTGGATCTTTCAGTAAAATCACAAATTTCAGAAATTAGTTGTACGAGTAGAATCGATCTCGTAGAATCGATCTCTGGCCGGTGGTACGACCTTAACGTTTACATCCTGTATAATTTGTGAATTCCAGTACATATGAGGAAGCAAACTACGTAATGGTTTTTATTTTCACCAACGAGTAGTTAAGTATTATGTTACTGACCAAAAGTTGGCCCAACTTGGTTAAATTTGATTTATTCAAAGGAATTTTCTATTAGACTGCGTCTATGTGGACGGGCTTCACTGTTATCTGGATAGAAGAGAAGTGCTTTCATAAAAACTAGCAAGAAACAACTCGGCTATAATTCAGCCCTGAAATCATAAGATGACAATTGTTTCTTGTATGTTAACTGGGAAGTTGGTGAGCATGTTTCGCTTCGTAAGTGAAATTATTTCAAAGACAAATTAGTTCCACAAAGTATGCTGAGATTCTCTATAATTTCAGCACAACACTATGGGAAGCGTTGAAGAATGCGATTTTTCTGAAACATCAAGGTCTGCTCCCACGTCGTTGAAGATTGTACCAGACTGGCATAAGGTAGTTCAGCCTTCCAGCTTACCTGCCTCTGAAGGAAGTATAGAAGAGCCATCTTCTATCAACATGGCGGACGGGTCAGTTTTCATTGGACTGGCTAATTATATTTCAGAAAATTTTATAAAATCATGCTCAACTATTGTTGCATTTGGTGTATCGTGGTGCAGAGGATGGGCATTGAACAAGTGATGAATTGTATAACCTAACCTCTTTTTTGATCGATCAACTTGAAATTTGGTGTGGATCTTCTTGGTGTAGATAATAGGAAGACCAGAAACTTTCACAAGCATCTAAAGGGAAGATTTCGAAACGGGTACGGTGCTTGTGAAGTGGTTAGGACATGTATTTAAGGCGGTCGGGGAAAGTGGATATCATAACTCTTCAGGTCGCAGTAGAATAATATTTGCGATTTTCACAAAGAGTGTTTTGGATTAGTATCTTCGATAATGAACCATTGGAATCGCCCAAAGAGAAAAAATTTTTAACCCCCCCTCAAAATTTGTTGGTTTACGTTTCAAGAAACGTAGATTCAGAAAATCGAATAAAAAAAAACTCTGCCAACAACGGTTTATCATTCATGACAACGGTTTATTATCTTCTTTGTACAGACGACCTGCCTACATTACTCAATGGTGGATTCGTTTTTTCTAAACCTTTGCGCGCTCACTGTGAACGAACGGCTGGTCGCACAAAAATCCAATTAGTCTTAAAAGATTCGTAATTTTTCAGGTCATTCAAAAGTGAACTAACAATTACACGGTTCAGTTAAATATTTTGAGATATGACATTGTCGAAATTTTAAATTTAGTTTTAAACCCCTTCCCCTTGACCTAGGGTTATGAAAAGTTTCGAGGACCATTGTGGGGTTAATCCGAACCCATAAAAAAAATTTCGTAATTTTAACTCAACGCTAACTGGGCAAAGTGCCGCGGGCGGCGGACGGACGGATTTTTTTGACATTTTCATGTCTTTCATATGGCACATAAACTGAAACATCAGAAGTGTAAATCCTCATAACTAAATCAAATGCTTGCATACGAGTCTGCAACACATTGGGACATTTTATGTCTTTAAAGAAGGGATTCAAGGGCCTTCGAACTATACTACATCACCTACCTCAGTAGCGTAGTTGTTATACTTAATTGAAAGGTTCATCATAAATTATGAAGCTTGCATTCGTCTTGAAAATATAAATTATTGAGAATGATCACCTGTGTGTAAACAATTATTTAAACAATCACGCTCATACCGCAGCTTGTCGGCCACGCACTCCGCAGTGGTTAACGTAATATGGTTAGGTAAATCGAGAGCTATCCAACGAGTGGTGAACGATTTTCATGGGTTGGAAAATGAGGAAGTTAGTTTTCGTCAACAGTTTTCGTGACGATTTTTTTGTTTGTGTGCCATAGCAAAGACATAAAATGTCAAAAAAAATCGTCACGAAATTTGCTCACGAAAATCGTCACGAAGTTTGCTAAAGACAATTGGTAACGAAATTTTTCTGATGGTTTTCGCTTACAACCGATTCGTTGCTACGGAACTTCGCCAGTTATCATCGTACAAAAATCGTTCACCACTCGTTGGATAGCTCTCGATTTACCTAACCATATTACGTTAACCACTGCGGAGTGCGTGGCCGACAAGCTGCGGTATGAGCGTGATTGTTTAAATAATTGTTTACACACAGGTGATTATTCTCAATAATTTATATTGACAAAATTATGACCATCAGAAGTGAAGTTGTTCGTTATTGGAATTAGGTAGGTACTTTACAGTTTGATATTACTCCCCAGTTTCGGCCCTGATCATCCTAGAAAGCTGATACTCGGTATACAAACTCTTGAGGGAACTCTAAATTCGAATTATATGCGCATGACTTGATACGAAGTTTGTTTGCACACTACATGAAAATGTCTCAATGTGTTGCAGACTCGTATGCAAGCATTTACTTTGGCGTTTAGGACTTTCAGCTTGTCTTCGTTTCGTTATCACGATGTATTTGAGTCGACAATTGCACTTCTTGAAGGTCTGTTTGATATCAAAGTGCAGCAGCGTTTACCTCATCCCTTCCTATCCTCTCCTGCGTCGACGTCGGTGATATCCCCACCCCTCTTTCATTCTCTCTCTCGACGCGGCCAGCACTGGATCTCTCGTTACGCTCTAAAATCCCTCAATTTACAGGGTTGGCCAACCCCCACTTCCCCTCTTCGTCGGATGCCTTTCCAGTACCGGAGCATACCTATAGTGACAGCATCACCACACTCAGGTCAGACCAACCTATTTATTTCCATCCATTTATGCGCTGCACTCCTCCCATTTCATATTGATTTGCCATGTTTCAATTAAGATCACACATATAAAAAAAATTTTTCTTTGGGCGATTCCAATGGTTCATTATCGAAGATAATAAACCAAAAGAAAAGTTGATCCTAGCGAGCCGGATTAATTGAATATCGAACCATTTCAGTTATAAATACAGTCCATTTCATTCTCATTTTATAATAGCAACGTGGTAAAATCTATCGGGGTCAATAAAAGTGGGTATCTTGGCTGGGGAACTGAAGAAACGTTAACAAGATCATTCTTGTACTCAGAGTTGATTGCTTGGAAGCTCCAATAGTTTAGGTTTGTAGATGATCTCGCTTATCTCCCCTCACCGGCCTCGGAGCATAATCCTCAAACGGTCTGCCCTGTACTCACACGTTCGCTCCTCACCTATCCCCTTGTTGTCAACACTCAATTCCTACTCGTACCTAATTATTTCTTCCAACCAAAACATAAATAAAACTCTCGCACATTGCGTCGGTTCCTGGCCTGCCCCCAGCTTTATTTCCCAGAACTATTCATCCACTTTGAGATATCAACATGTTTCACGACGGTATTGACCTTGAAATGCGTCACAAGAAATATTCCGAAAAGAAAGTACGTGTTTTTAACCGAATTAAGGTTACGTATGACATGATACCCAAACTACCAGCGAATTTAGAAATATTCTTGGCTAGATGCGAATCTCTCGACAGTCAGTTCACTGAATTCAACGAGATTTTGGATGTATTATCCGAAATAGGGTTTGAAGATTCGAAGTTGAAGACTGACGTATCTCACGCCACCAAATCCTTCGAAGATTGCTACTTTGCTATTAAAGCAGAAGCTAAAAAGCATCCTTTAGCTTCAACTTCTCAACCGAATGCGTCCTCTCAGACTTCCAATTTGGACAATTCAAAGTCAAAATTACCACAAATTAATTTGGCAAAATTGATGAATTTTCAGCCTTCAAATCTCTTTATGATGCATTAATACACACCTCCCAGTTGACCAATATAGAAAAATTTACGTATCTTTTATCTAATCTGGAAGAATCAAGATCACACAAGGTCCATTCGAACTCAAATCAACACCTCGAGTCGATATGAAGTCTACTTTTTTCGTTTTCACGATGTATTTGAGTCGACAATTGCTCTTCTTGAAGGTCCATTCGAACACAAATCAACACCTCGAGTCGATATGAAGTCTACTTTTTTCGTTTTCACGATGTATTTGAGTCGACAATTGCTCTTCTTGAAGGTCCATTCGAACACAAATCAACACCTCGAGTCGATATGAAGTCTACTTTTTTTCGTTTTCACGATGTATTTGAGTCGACAATTGCTCTTCTTGAAGGTCCATTCGAACACAAATCAACACCTCGAGTCGATATGAAGTCTACTTTTTTTCGTTTTCACGATGTATTTGAGTCGACAATTGATCTTCTTGAAGGACCATTCGAACTCAAATCAACACCTCGAGTCGATATGAAGTCTACTTTTTTTCGTTTTCACGATATATTTGAGTCGACAATTGCTCTTCTTGAAGGTCCATTCGAACTCAAATAAACGCCTCGATTCGATATGAAGTCTACTTTTTTTCGTTTTCACGATGTATTTGAGTCGACAATTACTCTTCTTGTAGGTCCATTCGAACTCAAATCAACACCTCGAGTCGATATGAAGTCTACTTTTTTTCGTTTTCACGATGTATTTGAGTCGACAATTGCACTTCTTGAAGGTCCATTCGAACTCAAATCAACACGTCGAGTCGATATGAAGTCTACTTTTTTTCGTTTTCACAATGTATTTGAGTCGACAATTGCTCTTCTTGAAGGTCCATTCGAACACAAATCAACACCTCGAGTCGATATGAAGTCTACTTTTTTTCGTTTTCACAATGTATTTGAGTCGACAATTGCACTTCTTGAAGGTCCATTCGAACTCAAATCAACACCTCGAGTCGATATGAAGTCTACTTTTTTCGTTTTCACGATGTATTTGAGTCGACAATTGCTCTTCTTGAAGGTCCATTCGAACTCAAATCAACACCTCGAGTCGATATGAAGTCTACTTTTTTTCGTTTTCACGATGTATTTGAGTCGACAATTGCTCTTCTTGAAGGTCCATTCGAACTCAAATCAACACCTCGAGTCGATATGAAGTCTACTTTTTTCGTTTTCACGATGTATTTGAGTCGACAATTGCTCTTCTTGAAGGTGCATTCGAACTCAAATCAACACCTCGAGTCGATATGAAGTCACCTTTTTTTCGTTTTCATGATGTATTTGAGTCGACAATTGATCTTCTTGAAGGTCCATTCGAACTCAAATCAACACTTCGAGTCTATATGAAGTCAACTTTTTTTCGTTTTCACGATGTATTTGAGTCGACAATTGCTCTTTTGAAGGTCCATTCGAACTCAAATAAACACCTCGAGTCGATATGAAGTCAACTTTTTTTCGTTTTCACGATGTAGTTGAGTCGACAATTGATCTTCTTGAAGGTCCATTCGAACTCAAATCAACACCTCGAGTCGATATGAAGTCTACTTTTTTTTGGTTTCACGATGTATTTGAGTCGACAATTGCTCTTCTTGAAGGTCCATTCGAACTCAAATCAACACCTCGAGTCGATATGAAGTCAACTTTTTTTCCTTTTCACGATGTATTTGAGTCGACAATTGCTCTTCTTGAAGGTCCATTCGAACTCAAACACCTCGAGCCGATATGAAGTCTACTTTTTTTCGTTTTCTCGATGAATTTGATTCGACAATTGCACTTCTTGAAGGTCCATTCGAACACAAATCAACACCTCGAGTCGATATGAAGTCTACTTTTTTTCCTTTTCACGATGTATTTGAGTCGACAATTGCTCTTCTTGAAGGTCTATTCGAACACAAATCAACACCTCGAGTCGATATGAAGTCAACTTTTTTTCCTTTTCACGATGTATTTGAGTCGACAATTGCTCTTCTTGAAGGTCCATTCGAACTCAAACACCTCGAGCCGATATGAAGTCTACTTTTTTTCGTTTTCTCGATGTATTTGAGTCGACAATTGCTCTCCTTGAAGGTCCATTCGAACACAATCCAACACCTCGAGTCGATATGAAGTCTACTTTTTTTCGTTTTCACGATGTATTTGAGTCGACAATTGCTCTTCTTGAAGGTCCATTCGGACTCAAATAAACACCTCGAGTCGATATGAAGTCTACTTTTTTCGTTTTCTCGATGTATGTGAGTCGACAATTGCTCTACTTGAAGGTCCATTCGAACTCAAATAAACACCTCGAGTCGATATGAAGTCTACTTTTTTTCGTTTTCACGATGTATTTGAGTCGACAATTGATCTTCTTGAAGGACCATTCGAACTCAAATCAACACCTCGAGTCGATATGAAGTCTACTTTTTTTCGTTTTCACGATATATTTGAGTCGACAATTGCTCTTCTTGAAGGTCCATTCGAACTCAAATAAACGCCTCGATTCGATATGAAGTCTACTTTTTTTCGTTTTCACGATGTATTTGAGTCGACAATTACTCTTCTTGTAGGTCCATTCGAACTCAAATAAACACCTCGAGTCGATATGAAGTCAACTTTTTTTCGTTTTCACGATGAATTTGAATCGACAATTGCTCTTCTTGAAGGTCCATTCGAACGCAAATAAACACTTCGAGTCGATATGAAGTCTACTTTTTTTCGTTTTCACTTTGTATTTGAGTCGACAATTGCTCTTCTTGAAGGTCCATTCGGACTCAAATAAACACCTCGAGTCGATATGAAGACTACTTTTTTCGTTTTCTCGATGTATGTGAGTCGACAATTGCTCTACTTGAAGGTCCATTCGAACTCAAATAAACACCTCGAGTCGATATGAAGTCTACTTTTTTTCGTTTTCACGATGTATTTGAGTCGACAATTGATCTTCTTGAAGGACCATTCGAACTCAAATAAACACCTCGAGTCGATATGAAGTCTACTTTTTTTCGTTTTCACGATGTATTTGAGTCGACAATTGATCTTCTTGAAGGACCATTCGAACTCAAATCAACACCTCGAGTCGATATGAAGTCTACTTTTTTTCGTTTTCACGATTTTTTGAGTCGACAATTGCTCTTCTTGAAGGTCCATTCGAACTCAAATAAACGCCTCGATTCGATATGAAGTCTACTTTTTTTCGTTTTCACGATGTATTTGAGTCGACAATTACTCTTCTTGTAGGTCCATTCGAACTCAAATAAACACCTCGAGTCGATATGAAGTCAACTTTTTTTCGTTTTCACGATGAATTTGAATCGACAATTGCTCTTCTTGAAGGTCCATTCGAACGCAAATAAACACTTCGAGTCTATATGAAGTCAACTTTTTTTCGTTTTCACGATGTATTTGAGTCGACAATTGCTCTTCTTGAAGGTCCATTCGAACTCAAATCAACACCTCGAGTCGATATGAAGTCTACTTTTTTTCGTTTTCACGATGTATTTGAGTCGACAATTACTCTTCTTGTAGGTCCATTCGAACTCAAATAAACACCTCGAGTCGATATGAAGTCTACTTTTTTCGTTTTCTCGATGTATGTGAGTCGACAATTGCTCTACTTGAAGGTCCATTCGAACTCAAATCAACACCTCGAGTCGATATGAAGTCAACTTTTTTTCCTTTTCACGATGTAGTTGAGTCGACAATTGATCTTCTTGAAGGTCCATTCGAACTCAAATCAACACCTCGAGTCGATATGAAGTCTACTTTTTTTTGGTTTCACGATGTATTTGAGTCGACAATTGCTCTTCTTGAAGGTCCATTCGAACTCAAATCAACACCTCGAGTCAATATGAAGTCAACTTTTTTTCCTTTTCACGATGTATTTGAGTCGACAATTGCTCTTCTTGAAGGTCCATTCGAACTCAAACACCTCGAGCCGATATGAAGTCTACTTTTTTTCGTTTTCTCGATGAATTTGATTCGACAATTGCACTTCTTGAAGGTCCATTCGAACACAAATCAACACCTCGAGTCGATATGAAGTCTACTTTTTTTCGTTTTCTCGATGTATTTGAGTCGACAATTGCTCTCCTTGAAGGTCCATTCGAACACAATCCAACACCTCGAGTCGATATGAAGTCTACTTTTTTCGTTTTCTCGATGTATGTGAGTCGACAATTGCTCTACTTGAAGGTCCATTCGAACTCAAATAAACACCTCGAGTCGATATGAAGTCTACTTTTTTTCGTTTTCACGATATATTTGAGTCGACAATTGCTCTTCTTGAAGGTCCATTCGAACTCAAATAAACGCCTCGATTCGATATGAAGTCTACTTTTTTTCGTTTTCACGATGTATTTGAGTCGACAATTACTCTTCTTGTAGGTCCATTCGAACTCAAATAAACACCTCGAGTCGATATGAAGTCAACTTTTTTTCGTTTTCACGATGAATTTGAATCGACAATTGCTCTTCTTGAAGGTCCATTCGAACGCAAATAAACACTTCGAGTCGATATGAAGTCTACTTTTTTTCGTTTTCACTTTGTATTTGAGTCGACAATTGCTCTTCTTGAAGGTCCATTCGGACTCAAATAAACACAGGGTTCGTGCCGGTCAGGGAAGTCAGGGAAGTCATGGAAAAGTCAGGGAAATATAAATGGGCACTGGAAGTCATGGAAAAGTCAGGGATATTGGATTTTGGTCAGGGAAAAATCTCAAATCGGGTGCAGAATTGCGAAAAATCCTTGATACGCGTCGAAAACCCCTTTACCTTTGTAAGGTATGGTTTATGTAAACCACGTACTCAAAACTTTTATGTGTTTTATCTTGTGATTCTAGCTCTTACTTTGTTTTAAGTAAACTTCGTTTTTTTATGAATAAAAAAACTTGTTCCTTATATTGTTTTTCTTCATTTGCGCATCTAAAATTTTCGATTCATGCAAAACGTTACTGTTTAAAGGATCCTGAAACGTTGTGAAAAGTCAGGGAAAAATCGAAATTTTTGGTCTGGAAATCAGGGAAAAGTCAGGGAAATTGAAAATTGAAAATCGGCACGAACCCTGTAAACACCTCGAGTCGATATGAAGTCTACTTTTTTCGTTTTCTCGATGTATGTGAGTCGACAATTGCTCTACTTGAAGGTCCATTCGAACTCAAATAAACACCTCGAGTCGATATGAAGTCTACTTTTTTTCGTTTTCACGATGTATTTGAGTCGACAATTGATCTTCTTGAAGGACCATTCGAACTCAAATAAACACCTCGAGTCGATATGAAGTCTACTTTTTTTCGTTTTCACGATGTATTTGAGTCGACAATTGATCTTCTTGAAGGACCATTCGAACTCAAATCAACACCTCGAGTCGATATGAAGTCTACTTTTTTTCGTTTTCACGATTTTTTGAGTCGACAATTGCTCTTCTTGAAGGTCCATTCGAACTCAAATAAACGCCTCGATTCGATATGAAGTCTACTTTTTTTCGTTTTCACGATGTATTTGAGTCGACAATTACTCTTCTTGTAGGTCCATTCGAACTCAAATAAACACCTCGAGTCGATATGAAGTCAACTTTTTTTCGTTTTCACGATGAATTTGAATCGACAATTGCTCTTCTTGAAGGTCCATTCGAACGCAAATAAACACTTCGAGTCTATATGAAGTCAACTTTTTTTCGTTTTCACGATGTATTTGAGTCGACAATTGCTCTTCTTGAAGGTCCATTCGAACTCAAATAAACGCCTCGATTCGATATGAAGTCTACTTTTTTTCGTTTTCACGATGTATTTGAGTCGACAATTACTCTTCTTGTAGGTCCATTCGAACTCAAATAAACACCTCGAGTCGATATGAAGTCTACTTTTTTTCGTTTTCACGATGTATTTGAGTCGACAATTGATCTTCTTGAAGGTCCATTCGAACTCAAATCAACACCTCGAGTCGATATGAAGTCTACTTTTTTTCGTTTTCACGATATATTTGAGTCGACAATTGCTCTTCTTGAAGGTCCATTCGAACTCAAATAAACGCCTCGATTCGATATGAAGTCTACTTTTTTTCGTTTTCACGATGTATTTGAGTCGACAATTGCTCTTCTTGAAGGTCCATTCGAACTCAAATAAACACCTCGAGTCGATATGAAGTCAACTTTTTTTCGTTTTCACGATGAATTTGAATCGACAATCGCTCTTCTTGAAGGTCCATTCGAACTCAAATCAACACCTCGAGTCGATATGAAGTCAACTTTTTTTCCTTTTCACGATGTATTTGAGTCGACAATTGCTCTTCTTGAAGGTGCATTCGAACTCAAATCAACACCTCGAGTCGATATGAAGTCTACTTTTTTTCGTTTTCACGATGTATTTGAGTCGACAATTGATCTTCTTGAAGGTCCATTCGAACTCAAATCAACACCTCGAGTCGATATGAAGTCTACTTTTTTCCGTTTTCACGATATATTTGAGTCGACAATTGCTCTTCTTGAAGGTCCATTCGAACTCAAATAAACGCCTCGATTCGATATGAAGTCAACTTTTTTTCGTTTTCACGATGTATTTGAGTCGACAATTGCTCTTCTTGAAGGTCCATTCGAACTCAAATAAACACCTCGAGTCGATATGAAGTCGACTTTTTTTCGTTTTCACGATGTATTTGAGTCGACAATTGATCTTCTTGAAGGTCCATTCGAACGCAAATAAACACTTCGAGTCTATATGAAGTCAACTTTTTTTCGTTTTCACGATGTATTTGAGTCGACAATTGCTCTTCTTGAAGGTCCATTCGAACACAAATCAACACCTCGAGTCGATATGAAGTCTACTTTTTTTCGTTTTCACGATGTATTTGAGTCGACAATTGCACTTCTTGAAGGTCAATTCGAACTCAAATCAGCACCTCGAGTCGATATGAAGTCTACTTTTTTTCGTTTTCACGATGTATTTGAGTCGACAATCGCACTTCTTGAAGGTCCATTCGAACTCAAATCAACACGTCGAGTCGATATGAAGTCTACTTTTTTTCGTTTTCACGATGTATTTGAGTCGACAATTGCTCTTCTTGAAGGTCCATTCGAACACAAATCAACACCTCGAGTCGATATGAAGTCTACTTTTTTTCGTTTTCACGATGTATTTGAGTCGACAATTGCACTTCTTGAAGGTCCATTCGAACTCAAATCAACACCTCGAGTCGATATGAAGTCTACTTTTTTCGTTTTCACGATGTATTTGAGTCGACAATTGCTCTTCTTGAAGGTCCATTCGAACTCAAATCAACACGTCGAGTCGATATGAAGTCTACTTTTTTTCGTTTTCACGATGTATTTGAGTCGACAATTGCTCTTCTTGAAGGTCCATTCGAACACAAATCAACACCTCGAGTCGATATGAAGTCTACTTTTTTTCGTTTTCACGATGTATTTGAGTCGACAATTGCACTTCTTGAAGGTCCATTCGAACTCAAATCAACACCTCGAGTCGATATGAAGTCTACTTTTTTCGTTTTCACGATGTATTTGAGTCGACAATTGCACTTCTTGAAGGTCCATTCGAACGCAAATAAACACTTCGAGTCTATATGAAGTCAACTTTTTTTCGTTTTCACGATGTATTTGAGTCGACAATTGCTCTTCTTGAAGGTCCATTCGAACTCAAATAAACGCCTCGATTCGATATGAAGTCTACTTTTTTTCGTTTTCACGATGTATTTGAGTCGACAATTACTCTTCTTGTAGGTCCATTCGAACTCAAATAAACACCTCGAGTCGATATGAAGTCTACATTTTTCGTTTTCTCGATGGATGTGAGTCGACAATTGCTCTACTTGAAGGTCCATTCGAACTCAAATAAACACCTCGAGTCGATATGAAGTCAACTTTTTTTCGTTTTCACGAGGTATTTGAGTCGACAATTGATCTTCTTGAAGGTCCATTCGAACGCAAATAAACACTTCGAGTCTATATGAAGTCTACTTTTTTCGTTTTCTCGATGTATGTGAGTCGACAATTGCTCTACTTGAAGGTCCATTCGAACTCAAATAAACACCTCGAGTCGATATGAAGTCTACTTTTTTTCGTTTTCACGATGAATTTGAATCGACAATTGATCTTCTTGAAGGTCCATTCGAACGCAAATAAACACTTCGAGTCTATATGAAGTCAACTTTTTTTCGTTTTCACGATGTATTTGAGTCGACAATTGCTCTTCTTGAAGGTCCATTCGAACACAAATCAACACCTCGAGTCGATATGAAGTCTACTTTTTTTCGTTTTCACGATGAATTTGAGTCGACAATTGCACTTCTTGAAGGTCAATTCGAACTCAAATCAGCACCTCGAGTCGATATGAAGTCTACTTTTTTTCGTTTTCACGATGTATTTGAGTCGACAATCGCACTTCTTGAAGGTCCATTCGAACTCAAATCAACACGTCGAGTCGATATGAAGTCTACTTTTTTTCGTTTTCACGATGTATTTGAGTCGACAATTGCTCTTCTTGAAGGTCCATTCGAACACAAATCAACACCTCGAGTCGATATGAAGTCTACTTTTTTTCGTTTTCACGATGTATTTGAGTCGACAATTGCACTTCTTGAAGGTCCATTCGAACTCAAATCAACACCTCGAGTCGATATGAAGTCTACTTTTTTCGTTTTCACGATGTATTTGAGTCGACAATTGCTCTTCTTGAAGGTCCATTCGAACTCAAATCAACACGTCGAGTCGATATGAAGTCTACTTTTTTTCGTTTTCACGATGTATTTGAGTCGACAATCGCTCTTCTTGAAGGTCCATTCGAACACAAATCAACACCTCGAGTCGATATGAAGTCTACTTTTTTTCGTTTTCACGATGTATTTGAGTCGACAATTGCACTTCTTGAAGGTCCATTCGAACTCAAATCAACACCTCGAGTCGATATGAAGTCTACTTTTTTCGTTTTCACGATGTATTTGAGTCGACAATTGCACTTCTTGAAGGTCCATTCGAACGCAAATAAACACTTCGAGTCTATATGAAGTCAACTTTTTTTCGTTTTCACGATGTATTTGAGTCGACAATTGCTCTTCTTGAAGGTCCATTCGAACTCAAATAAACGCCTCGATTCGATATGAAGTCTACTTTTTTTCGTTTTCACGATGTATTTGAGTCGACAATTACTCTTCTTGTAGGTCCATTCGAACTCAAATAAACACCTCGAGTCGATATGAAGTCTACTTTTTTCGTTTTCTCGATGGATGTGAGTCGACAATTGCTCTACTTGAAGGTCCATTCGAACTCAAATAAACACCTCGAGTCGATATGAAGTCAACTTTTTTTCGTTTTCACGATGTATTTGAGTCGACAATTGATCTTCTTGAAGGTCCATTCGAACGCAAATAAACACTTCGAGTCTATATGAAGTCTACTTTTTTCGTTTTCTCGATGTATGTGAGTCGACAATTGCTCTACTTGAAGGTCCATTCGAACTCAAATAAACACCTCGAGTCGATATGAAGTCTACTTTTTTTCGTTTTCACGATGTATTTGAGTCGACAATTGATCTTCTTGAAGGTCCATTCGAACTCAAATCAACACCTCGAGTCGATATGAAGTCTACTTTTTTCCGTTTTCACGATATATTTGAGTCGACAATTGCTCTTCTTGAAGGTCCATTCGAACTCAAATAAACGCCTCGATTCGATATGAAGTCTACTTTTTTTCGTTTTCACGATGTATTTGAGTCGACAATTGCTCTTCTTGAAGGTCCATTCGAACTCAAATAAACACCTCGAGTCGATATGAAGTCAACTTTTTTTCGTTTTCACGATGAATTTGAATCGACAATTGCTCTTCTTGAAGGTCCATTCGAACTCAAATCAACACCTCGAGTCGATATGAAGTCAACTTTTTTTCCTTTTCACGATGTATTTGAGTCGACAATTGCTCTTCTTGAAGGTCCATTCGAACTCAAACACCTCGAGCCGATATGAAGTCTACTTTTTTTCGTTTTCTCGATGAATTTGATTCGACAATTGCACTTCTTGAAGGTCCATTCGAACACAAATCAACACCTCGAGTCGATATGAAGTCTACTTTTTTTCGTTTTCTCGATGTATTTGAGTCGACAATTGCTCTTCTTGAAGGTCCATTCGAACACAAATCAACACTTCGAGTCTATATGAAGTCAACTTTTTTTCGTTTTCACGATGTATTTGAGTCGACAATTGCTCTTCTTGAAGGTCCATTCGAACACATATCAACACCTCGAGTCGATATGAAGTCTACTTTTTTTCGTTTTCACGATGTATTTGAGTCGACAATTGCTCTTCTTGAAGGTCCATTCGAACACAAATCAACACCTCGAGTCGATATGAAGTCTACTTTTTTTCGTTTTCACGATGTATTTGAGTCGACAATTGCACTTCTTGAAGGTCAATTCGAACGCAAATAAACACTTCGAGTCGATATGAAGTCAACTTTTTTTCGTTTTCACGATGTATTTGAGTCGACAATTGCTCTTCTTGAAGGTCCATTCGAACTCAAATCAACACCTCGAGTCGATATGAAGTCTACTTTTTTTCGTTTTCACGATGTATTTGAGTCGACAATTGCTCTTCTTGAAGGTCCATTCGAACTCAAATCAACACCTCGAGTCTATATGAAGTCAACTTTTTTTCGTTTTCACGATGTATTTGAGTCGACAATTGCTCTTTTGAAGGTCCATTCGAACTCAAATCAACACCTCGAGTCGATATGAAGTCAACTTTTTTTCGTTTTCACGATGTATTTGAGTCGACAATTGATCTTCTTGAAGGTCCATTCGAACGCAAATAAACACTTCGAGTCTATATGAAGTCAACTTTTTTTCGTTTTCACGATGTATTTGAGTCGACAATTGCTCTTTTGAAGGTCCATTCGAACTCAAATCAACACCTCGAGTCGATATGAAGTCAACTTTTTTTCGTTTTCACGATGTATTTGAGTCGACAATTGATCTTCTTGAAGGTCCATTCGAACGCAAATAAACACTTCGAGTCGATATGAAGTCAACTTTTTTTCGTTTTCACGATGTATTTGAGTCGACAATTGCTCTTCTTGAAGGTCCATTCGAACTCAAATCAACACCTCGAGTCGATATGAAGTCTACTTTTTTTCGTTTTCACGATGTATTTGAGTCGACAATTGCTCTTCTTGAAGGTCCATTCGAACTCAAATCAACACCTCGAGTCGATATGAAGTCAACTTTTTTTCGTTTTCACGATGTATTTGAGTCGACAATTGATCTTCTTGAAGGTCCATTCGAACGCAAATAAACACTTCGAGTCTATATGAAGTCAACTTTTTTTCGTTTTCACGATGTATTTGAGTCGACAATTGCTCTTTTGAAGGTCCATTCGAACTCAAATCAACACCTCGAGTCGATATGAAGTCAACTTTTTTTCGTTTTCACGATGTATTTGAGTCGACAATTGATCTTCTTGAAGGTCCATTCGAACGCAAATAAACACTTCGAGTCGATATGAAGTCAACTTTTTTTCGTTTTCACGATGTATTTGAGTCGACAATTGCTCTTCTTGAAGGTCCATTCGAACTCAAATCAACACCTCGAGTCGATATGAAGTCAACTTTTTTTCGTTTTCACGATGTATTTGAGTCGACAATTGATCTTCTTGAAGGTCCATTCGAACGCAAATAAACACTTCGAGTCTATATGAAGTCAACTTTTTTTCGTTTTCACGATGTATTTGAGTCGACAATTGCTCTTTTGAAGGTCCATTCGAACTCAAATCAACACCTCGAGTCGATATGAAGTCAACTTTTTTTCGTTTTCACGATGTATTTGAGTCGACAATTGATCTTCTTGAAGGTCCATTCGAACGCAAATAAACACTTCGAGTCTATATGAAGTCAACTTTTTTTCGTTTTCACGATGTATTTGAGTCGACAATTGCTCTTTTGAAGGTCCATTCGAACTCAAATCAACACCTCGAGTCGATATGAAGTCAACTTTTTTTCGTTTTCACGATGTATTTGAGTCGACAATTGATCTTCTTGAAGGTCCATTCGAACGCAAATAAACACTTCGAGTCGATATGAAGTCAACTTTTTTTCGTTTTCACGATGTATTTGAGTCGA
Source organism: Stenodema calcarata (assembly GCA_963920205.1). Taxonomy (NCBI): domain Eukaryota; kingdom Metazoa; phylum Arthropoda; class Insecta; order Hemiptera; family Miridae; genus Stenodema; species Stenodema calcarata. Next base: position 28,456,480 of record OY986056.1, on the reverse strand, counting down.
CAATTGCTCTTCTTGAAGGTCCATTCGAACTCAAATCAACACCTCGAGTCGATATGAAGTCTACTTTTTTTCGTTTTCACGATGTATTTGAGTCGACAATTGCTCTTCTTGAAGGTCCATTCGAACTCAAATCAACACCTCGAGTCGATATGAAGTCAACTTTTTTTCCTTTTCACGATGTATTTGAGTCGACAATTGCTCTTCTTGAAGGTCCATTTGAACTCAAACACCTCGAGCCGATATGAAGTCTACTTTTTTCGTTTTCTCGATGAATTTGATTCGACAATTGCACTTCTTGAAGGTCCATTCGAACACAAATCAACACCTCGAGTCGATATGAAGTCAACTTTTTTTCGTTTTCACGTTGAATTTGATTCGACAGTTGCTCTTCTTGATGGTCCATTTGAACTCAAATCAACACCTCGAGTCGATATGAAGTCAACTTTTTTTTCGTTTTCACGATGTATTTGTGTCGACAATTGCTCTTCTTGAAGGTCCATTCGAACTCAAATAAACTCTTCGAATTCTTGACACAACGGTTTATTATCTTCCTTGTGCAGATCACCCTTCTGTCTATACCAGACTGTGTTGCAAATCGGCACCGTACCATATTCTCACCGTAGTCATACCATACCATACGAATTTCTTTCCTATCATACCATACTGTAGTATACCAAATCGTACGTACAATAATATACCATACCATACTCATACCATGTCATACAAACCGAGTGAATATTGAAATGTCATCCATTTCTGACCTATATTTAAAATTTCAAGTATCTACCTCATCATCAAAATTTAATTTGTTTAAACAAATAGGTATTATTTAAACCTTTTTACAGACAAGAAACCGAGTGAATATTGCATTGTGATCCAGTTCTGACCTATTTTTAAAATTTCAAGTCAATAGCTCATTTTTTAAGACCAATTGGATTTTTTTACGACCAGCCGTTCGTTTACAGTGAGCGCGCAAAGGTTTAGGAGAAACACTAAACTTCGCGTCTAAAACGGCCGTTAGGTCGGTCATCTGTAAAATTGTTTGAATAATTTCAGATTCAGCGTTATTTTCTACATACGCCTAATGCAATTTGTAATCAAAATTCACAAAGTCATATGAAACGCCAAAGTAAACGCTTGCATACGAGTCTGCAATACATTGAGACATTTTCATATTGTGTGCAAACAAACTTCGTATCAAGTCATGCGCATATAATTCGAATTTAGAGTTCCCTCAAGAGTTTGTATACCGAGTATCAGCTTTCTAGGATGATCAGGGCCGAAACTGGGAAGTAATATCAAACTGTAAAGTACCTACCTAATTCCAATAACGAACAACTTCACTTCTGATGGTCATAATCATCATTGTGGCGACTTGGGACAATTTTCGTGAGCAAATTTCGTGACGATTTTTCGTGACGATTTTTTTGTTATGTCCCATATGAAAGACATGAAAATGTCAATACCTTTCTGTAATAATTTTGTAATAATAAGCTATTGACTTGAAATTTTAAAAACGGGTCAGAACTGGATGACAATGCAATATTCACTCGGTTTGTATGACATGGTATATTATTGTATGTATGATTTGGTATAGTACAGTAAGGTATAATATGAAAGAAATTCGTATGGTATTTTAAATTTAATTTGGATGATGAGGTAGAGTTTCATCTAAATTAACAGTTCGTTAATTGGATTAGGGTGATCTGCTCAGAGAAGATAATAAACCGTTGTGTCAAGAATTTGCAGAGTTTTTTTATAACAGTTATAATATGGCTGTGTTATTTCTGTCTGGAATATTTTCTTCGAGGCACCCATCAATCATGAACATGAATCAATCATAGCAATCAATCATGTTTGTACTTAGCATTTCCCCTTAATTCTTTCAGTGAGATCTCAGTTTCTTGCCCCCAACGACCATCTCGCAAATTGACTGCTTGGAGTCCTATCCGAAGTGTTGGCTCGCTACTGGGCCTTGAAGCGAATCCTTTCACTGACCCCAACGTGAGTACTCACTATTTGTACGACCATCCACGAACGAAGTTAATTAGAACTTCATCCAACTTCAAGCATCTAACTGCTCTATTAATGATTGGAACAAGATTTTCTGTTATGTTTGATACCATAACTTCATTTCCAGGCGGATTTCGATGGTATAGTTCATCCAGAAAGGGAAGTGTCAATAGATTGCGATCCTGGTTGGTATCAAGCTGATACTTCTACGATGTGGTCTGCCGTTGAAGCTGGAGCCTTGGATCTCAACCCCAATCACATCCCTAACTGGTAACGTACCATTATGTTTCATCATTCTATTCTCTACATAATTTCAGTTACATTTTTCATTTGCATGAAAAATAGCTTTGGTGAGGGGTGTACGAGGGGGTACCCAGAAGTAGCGGGAATTGGCCTGCCGGGGAGAGGGAGAGTAGCGATAATCATTGTTCGACCAAGTGTCTAAAAGTGTCTTGGACACACATAGAGGACTCTGAGCCTTTAGACTGTGTAATAAGCCTTCAATCTATACAGCTGAATATTTTGCAATCATTCAAGCGCTGGAATACGCAAACTCTAGAGATGAAGTCCTCCACTATCCTTTTACAGTCAGCCCTCGGTTTATGCGTGACTCTCCCTCGAGTTATGCGAGGTCAACCCTCGCTTTATGCGAGTTGAGGTGTAAACAAACATGTTTACCAACCATACGTTCCCATCCCATTCCATTCAGATTAACCTCCTGATGTTCGTCTGGCCTCGCCGTTCCTCATTGTTAGCCTTCAGCGCGATTCGACTGTTCGATATGTCTACTCCTCCGTCAAAAAGAAAAAGAACCGGGCCTACGGTAGTGGATAAAATTAATCGCTTGCTTCTGGAGAAAGTGTTTTGTGTTTGGTAGGCTCTCAATACACTTCTTGAAAAGAAAGTGGAAATGCAGCGAATTGTCGAGTTTGACGATAACGTAGATCGGAGAACCAAGTTCTGGCAAGCGATGGAGGACGCAATGAGCCCTTACATTAGGTTGCGTCAGTCCTTACAGGACCAAGCAAAACAAGCAAAAATGACACAATTCTTTCCTAAGAAGGAATAATTGGCTCAGAGGAGACCTCTAGTAAAAATAAATAATTTTTTGGTACATACATACATAGTATTCTGTTATTTATTAGGACTTTTTTGAGCCCCTATGGCATAAACCGAGGGCTGACTGTACTGACAGACTCTTGAAGTGCGACGTCCAACTTCGCACAACTAAAACCCCCCTCTCGTCTCTAAAAGATAGAAGACGCTATATTGAGCCGCTAAGCCCAACAAATTGTCACATCGAAGAGCAAAGGAAAAAAGTGATTTTCTGTTGGATAAAGAGTCACTCAGGCATTACAGGAAATGACTTAGTCGATGCAGAGGCGAAGAGGGCTGCAATGCTCCCAGAACTAACTCCCTCAGCCTCCTATCCCCACACAGACCTTAAGCCCCTCGTCAATTCCGAAATGTTCAGACGGTGGAGAGTGGCTACCGTGAAGGTAACCGTTATGTTATAATTTAAGGCTCTAGTCCCTCAGCCCGCTGTACCCGGGGAGGTTAGGCAATTACGCCCACCCAGAGGGATGTCCTGGTCAGCTTTCACAGAGTCGGCCACCCTCTCAGCGGTGGAATCAAAAACACGGGAAGGAAGCAAACCATTACATACCTGATGAAAATGATGTAGGCTTTTTTCCTTTACTGCACATTGAAAAAAAATCTATTAAATCTTGTATTGTTAGGTTTGTTGATGCGAATTCTTCTGACGGACTGGAGAAAGCATCTTGGAGAAATGAAATGTTGAATGCTTTGAAGCAGTGCAATATTTCAAACAAAACGAAGTTTGAGAAGTATGAGCCTGCGGTCGAGATGTGAGTATGCCATTTGGTATAAGACTCATATGTCATTATACTATTTAAGTGTTTATGTTATTTAAATTCTATTTTAATTGCTGTACAGGAAATCGTGCGTGAAATCAGTGGAGTGCCGGTTCGGCCCAGCCGGCAGTAGTGGGAACATTGTTGAAGAGTGTATATTGGAATTGGAGTGGGTTGGAACCAGATGTTCCACTGTTGAAACCGCTTCGTTGTCCGTTTTCAATATCGACAGGTCATTAATGAAAGTAAGTTTCTCTCTTCTCACGAACATGTGTATGTTAAGTCCTAAATCAGTTGTTCATGGAAGCATTCAGTGAAGATCGTACCCACTGACTATTTCAGATCCAACTATCCATGGCTGAAATAGTGTGCATTTCATCTTCAAGTGATCCGGGTTCACCTAAGATTTCTGTACATACGAGAGAATCTGCGAAAAATAACGGAACGCCGTTGAGACTGCAGTTTGTTTGTGACAATGATCATGACGAGTGGATGGCCTATCTTTCGTATGGTACGATTATTTTTGTGTCCTTCAGACATGTTGCATATTAGTAGAATTAAATCACTTGCGAACTTCAACTTGTGTGGTCAGATTGGCATAGTTCAAAACGTGTATAGACTATACATGGATACAAAAGTGCAAACAACGATCACCTGATCACTACAAGGTTGTGATGGTTTGCTAAGTCTTTGCCTCCCGGGTTTTTGTTACAACCACGTTCTGCTACCATACATTACATGGTAGCAGAACGTGGTTGCTAGGTACGTGCTGGCTTTGCCTCGGTGCCTCCTCCACTATTTTTTGGAGTTCTAAGGAGCTTTCCCAGAAGGGACTCCTCTAAAGGGATCAAACCCATTTTGCTTATAAGCATTTATATTGCAATTCAAACTCTTGATATTGTTCTAACTCTTTCTCTTCTCCAATCTTCTACATTCTAATTTTCCATGTTTCTACTTCTATATTAAAATTTCTCCATTTCTATAACATCCTTGCCAGTATCCATGCTTGTAGGAGCATAGTTCTCCGCAAGTATTAACCCATTTACGTAGTACCATTACGATGGAGGTTAACCATACCTTGGAGTTTTCCAGTTGTTCTTCCTGGATTGGAACTCCATACTACTTTCAGTCCCCCCCTTTTTTTTTATCAACAACAACCTGGCATACCAGGTGTTGTTTGAAGGTGGGAGTGTGATGGTTTGCTGAGTGCCCCTTCCCGAGTTTTTGTTACAACCCCGTTCTGCATACTATGTAATGTATGGCTCACTGAGTTGTCCCTTCCCGAAGTTTTGGTTCGACCACTCTTGGGATAGCCAGGTCTGTGAATGCAGACCTGACATCCCTCTGGGTGGGCATAATTGCCTAACCTCCCCGGGAACAGGGGTACTCAGCAAACCATACATTACAAGGTTTACCATCTGTTTCCCTTAAAAAATCAATATTCCTTGTGTGGAGTTCTGATTCATGCGACTGAAGTTTCACTCATGTTCAGTTATTTTCCTTTACAGTTCATGCGGCAATCGCAGATTTAGAAGGCCCACCCGGTGAGATGAGCATTTGGGCAATCACCAATTTGGGAAGCGTATATGTATTCAACTGTTCATCGCTCAAGGTAATTGGATTTTAAAGTTCAAGTTTCCTACACTTTTAGCGAATTTTCACCAAGATTTTTCCTATTCCAAAAACTTTTTACATCAAAATCCGTTTCTGACCATCCTGAATTTACTGTCAAAAGACACAAAAAATCATATGTATATATTTATGTATGTCATTCCAGATAATGGGCAGAATCAGGCAACTCTAAGGGGGGGGGGGGGGGTTTGGGTAGTTTTAGAGCATAAATTCCAAAAATGAAACAGTCTGACGAGTGACACCTCGCTTTAAAGGTTTTCTTTTACGCTGAACACGATGGCGAAGTCAGAATTGTGATATCTTTAAGGGCGTTCTCAAACTGGAGCACTTCGAAGATTAAAAAACGTGATTGTTCCTTGAGATGTTCTTCACGGTTCATCTGCTCTAATCTGATAAACAATATGATATATCGCAATTCTGACTTCACCATCGTGTTCAGCGTTGAAAAATCTATAAACGGAGGTCTTACTGAGTCAAACCTATTGAACTGAGACAAAATTTGTTACGTATCCAATATTCTTCTGTTATTCAAAACATTTTTGATTCCCCCCCAAATTTCACTTCCCGTGACACTACTCCCGTTTCACTCATTAGTACGAATACCAACTGCTTCGAAAATTCGCTCATACGATCATGCTGCATGTTGCAACTTTTTCATGTTGAGAACGGTGACAAGTCACAATCAGATAACCTTTCAACAGCCCTTAGCTTTCACCATTGATAAGATAGACATCGTCTATCTACTAGTTTTAAACTTCAATTTGAATGAACTGAAGTTATAACGTAGGTGTATTTTAAATTGAATCTCAGAACCTACACTCGAAGGACTTAATTCCTATATTGGTTCTCCTCTACATCCAATCTGAATCCTTCAAATTAATTTGCAATGGGGAATTTGAGTCAATTTTTTTTTTTTTTAATTTTTTTTTTTCAAGTAGGTACAAGCTAGAAGAACGAAAATTATGGTTAGCTGCCTGAAATGTCTTCCCAAGAGTTTAGGGAATTTAACCCCTTACCCGCTACCTCCCGCCTCTCTGAAGCCCGGCGATGTCAGCGCCCTAACTGGAGGTTTCATCCTGTTTGTGACGTCATACCGTCCCCTCGATTTTCGCTGCTTCATTCAATTTGCGCTCGGAGTGTTTGAAGTTTTCTCCTCAAGTAAATTTATTTAAAATGAATATTGCTGGCAATACACGTTACTCTATGGCCGTAGTATAGGTACAACCGGAGGATGGTATTAAGATTCGAAAATTGACGCAAAATTCCCCCATTATTTCCACTTCAATCTACGTCTATTGAAATGCTTGAAGACTACTAGAGGCTTGCCCAATTTCACTTTACTGTGTTATTTGAAGATTCTTACTGTTCTTAATTTCTTCAGGAACTTGCTTTTGGGCTGTCTTGTCTAGAGAAACTGTCTAGAGATGTATTAACACTCACTGAATTCATTTATTGAGAGAAAAAAACAAACAAACTGTTCCAATTGAGATACAATCCATGTAATGGAGTTCTGGGGAATATTAATGTGTTTCAGACTCAGCAATATACTGGAGGACTTTACTCACTACGTTTACCGTGTAACAACACCACTGACCTCTGGTCCCACCAGTTGAATAATGGCTTACCACCTGATTCGTGTTTAACTATATCGGGATTCATACCTAATTCTGTGAAAAGGTACACAACATTTCTACAGTTGTGTATCTGGAGCGTTGCATGCTTTCGTCCCCTTTCAAGCAATTATTAGAAGCCTCCAGAGGGAGACCAAATTGGTATAAATATTCTTTTTTTTTCTCAAGGTTTTCAATCAATTTGGATCTCAGCAACGATAAAAACGTCGCCATCCACGTAAATCCTCGGTTCGATGAAGACTGTATCGTTCGGAACTGGAAAGAAAACGACGAGTGGGGTACGGAAGAGAAAGAAGGAAAGATGACGTTGACGCAGGGCGGTGATTTTGAAATAAAAATCCAATGTATGCGCGATGGATATAAGGTTTGTTTTTTCTTCATCAGTGTAAAACGTATGTACGGCGGTGGTTCTACTGGATCATTATTCAATGTTTTGGTGGTTATACGAGTACATACATGATCTAAGTACATCTAATTTCTATCTACGCCTCTTACAACCCTGAAATAATTAACATCAAGTACTTCTCGGTGGTATGAGATTCTTATGTGTATGATTTAATTTGCAGGTGTCCGTAAATGGTATTGTCTTCACGTATTTCGAGCACAAACTGTCTCCGTACAACGTTACTGATGTCAGAGTTTGTGGTGGCGTGGAGATCCAAGAAGTTGTCTACGATTCAAAAGAGGTAGCTTTTAACTTATAGTTTTGTTTCAAAAGTGGGATTTCCAGCAGCAAAGGTAAACTGTACCTATTAATTTGTGTGAAACTCCTGATCTCTGGACAATTCCTCTAAATTTTGGAGATCAGAAAATACATTTAATGTATTTGTTCTTTTCATAAATTTATACTCACGAATAAATGTACTTCAAGTATCCATTTTTTTTTTTTTTTTTGGTATTATGCCTATGTTAATAAATGGCTATAAAAAATTGCTTTAGAGGTCAAGTTGTAACACTCAAGGCTGCTTTTCAAATACATCATAATATGATTATTATAATTGATTCCTTCCCTCTTCTGTTAGTGCTCCTTCCCAGCGTACCAACCTACTAATTCATTCTGCCATTTCATAGCTACGAGTATATTAATACTGTACTTAGCTATATTAATACTATACTTAGTAGCTATTCCGTAAATCATGTTTTAGGTAATTGTGCCTCTGGAAGAAATGGTGTGGAAGCAAATCGGCGGACATTTGAAAAAAGTAGAAACTTGCTCAGCTGGAGTTACTTGGGGAATTTCTGCTGATTATGTGCCATACGCATACACAGGCGGTTGGGGTGGACAGTTCTTCGAATGTAAGTTTGAACAATTCCACACCACCTTGGTCATTCCTACTTTTAATAATTAATAATCGAAGAATTTGGTTTATTTGGACAGGTTTACAGAAAAGCTCTAGTGGCATCCACGCAATGACAGACCATTGTACGCTGGATGTGTTCGAAAATCAAAGGTGGAATCCTCTCGGTGGGTTCACTTCTCGCGGCCTTCCAACTGATCGTCCCATGTGGAGCGACTCTACGGGCCTCCACAAGAGGTCCAAAGAGACTACCAGGCTCCTCTCAAAGCATTGGCAATGGGTGAGGCCTGGCGCTAAACGCCTGCTCGTCGTATCCTCCTATCTATAAGATGATCACAAACATAAATTAATATGTGCCTAATGAAGGAATAACCTGCGTTACCGCAAAATTTCCTTGTATACTAAAAACATTGAGTGTGGAACCTCAAGATGTTGGAACTATGACCTGTAAATTTGCCAATTTAAGTGTTAGCCTCACTCGCCCTACCTCAATTGCTCACATTTTTTTTTTTTGCCCAGTTTTGGCCCACCCTTCCAATCCATTGTAAAACCGTCAGGTTTCACTGATGGACCTTGTAGAAACCAAACCAAATTTTATTAGAAAGGTCGGACAGTCAGTGGTTTGGGCATATAAAATGTGTAACGTGGGTAAAGTTCTTGATTTCTGGACAACGGTATCAAATTTGAAGGGTCCAGTGTGATAGACTAGAAATTCCGTAATCACTAGGAAGTTGGGTACTGGAGGCGACCTTTCAACGTTTGGACATCATAGTGACCACGAAAGGTGTGAAAATTGTAACTCCACCCAAGTAATGTTTTCTACTCGTATTAAGCAAAGCCTTCTTCACTTACAGGTAACTGAGTGGAACATCGACTTCCGAGCGCCAGGTGGAGTGGACAGCGAAGGTTGGCAATATGCTGTCGACTTTTCCACAACTTACCATCCCCGTAAGAATCTTACAGATTATGTTCGAAGACGACGATGGATTCGCACTTGCAAGCTGACCACAAGTGGCCCTTGGGTGGAAGTCGGAAATTCCAAAGTCTTAGATATTTCCCTCCAGGTAACTTAGTGGTGATTTTGATTTGTATATTCATACTCAACTATCACAACAGTTCTACTTCTGAACATTCGTGTATTTTTTAAGAAGTCGGTATTAATACTTCTTCGTCTTGTTTTGAAGGATTCAACTGCCCTTGATGTGGTTTGTGTTTGGGCCGTAAGTTCCAAGGGGGATGCTCTTTATCGTAAAGGAGTATCAAAAACCAACTTCATTGTGAGTAAATTCTAGTTAGTTCTTCCCCTTTGTAACTGTATTCCTACTAATACTGCCGTTTTAAAGTAAAACCACTTATCTCCGAATTTGTCAAAATTTGTGAAAAATCGTATAAACCACTTATCTTGTGGTTTTTCCATCTAATGTGGAGGCAGAACAACTTATCTGTGGCATAAGCGTTTTTCCATAGCAAGTGATTTTTCGCTTCACACCCAAGTGGTTTCTCCTGCAAATTACTTAACTCGAAACTCAGGACGAGCTGTTTCGTAAACAGCTGATCGCCATATTTCTCCCTCGCCTCTGGCCTCATGTTGGGGATGACCATAGGTAGCCAACATATCGATATTCGATAGTATCGGAGGTAAGGTATCGATGACGACATTTATATTTATCATTTTTTTATATTCGTCAGTATCGATACTTTTTGCAACCGATAGTACTGATCAAAAATATCGATATTTACTAAAATATCGGTTGAAAAACATTCTATTATCAACATATTCACATAAACATATTCAATTGTTAACATTCAATATATTATCTATGTAAATAGGTACCTAAGCCCAACTGTAATGTCAATTGTCGGGCAATGAGTTTTAGACTATAGTTTTCATACCTATTTAAACATAAGTATATTTACAACACATGCAAATTAAACATAAATTACGACACAGACACCTACACTCACCCTTATCAAAATCAACACACAAAGGGTTCCCCTTCTTTTTCTTTCCATTTTCCTGTCCAGGCCGACGCCATGATGGACACATTTAGTGAAATTTACTCATAAAGGTTAAAACGCCCATGGAACTAGTATGAAGCTCTCCTAGTTCATCGACAACACTAAACTCGGACTTCAACTCAAGAATTTTGGAAAGGTTTGATATATCATCAGAAACTATTGGTTACTCAAGTATCGATACCCGATACTATTGGACTAAGCACTATCGATTCAAAAATATCGATATTTCGGTACTATCGACTATGATGTTGAGGGATGTCGAGGGTCGGTCAAATGAAAATTGATTTATGTGCCAACGTTTCGAAGAATATATTTCTTCATCTTCAGGGCCTAAAAAACAGTTTCATAATTCTGATTACAGTTCTATGGTGAGAAAAATGTTGTAGTTATTTAATTATCATTAGTTGTAGTTGTTGTGGAAATGTAATTATATGTAGTTACTTTAAATAGTTTGGTTAAACAAATGGCGTTATTGGTGACAGATATTGGAAAATATCCGTGGTAGGTTATTATACAATGGTACATGCTATTGTACATGGTATTGTACATGCTATTACTATGGAAAATAATACAAAATGTTCACAAAAAGTTAAGTTAAATATACAATAGAAAAAGTAATAAAAAATTTTTATCTGTTGATAGTTAGTAGTTCATATGGAATTGGTTTGGAGGATGTACAATAAGTTTCAACTTACAGGTTATGAAATAGAGTTAGACTCCAACAGGGAAGCTCCTTCCTCCAGATCACAGAAGTAATAACTTAAATATTACGCCTAAAATTCCCTATATATAGGTGAACGAGACCAAGGGGGTGGGGGTACCGAAGCCAATGGAAAAGCGTGG